>OY756978.1:3938917-4559532 GCA_963580505.1 Ennomos erosarius | reverse complement strand
TCGTGGGTTTGTGTGCTGGTTTAACTCCCGTTGTCACGTTTTACTGACGTATGGCTTATTTTTTATCAATCAATGCTGTTTGAGTCTTGAAAATGAGAGTCCTGTATCATTCTGTTTTAATACATAATAATAATAACTGGCTGCGATATTACTTGTTAGTTTTATTTTAAAGAAAATATGGATAAGTAGTAACATATTTCTCAAAGCTATCCACTATTATTAAAACCAAAGTAAAAAAGGAGTGGTTGCCTGAAGCAGTTGAATTAGAATAGTTCTTTATTTTTTCAAAGGAAGCGCAAGCAAGCTTTCCCCAATAGTAACCACAGACCACCACAGAATATTTGCAAGCCAGATACCACGTTCGTGCGCACGCCGAGTTCAAAATACACTGTGTTATTCCGATTGGAGATATAGGGTTAAATTTCGTAAATTATAAAAAGAATATATCCACCAAAAATGTTGGTTGGGGCAAAACAAGTGAAGATCATCACCAACATTATACATTTTTGTAAGAGGGTCTGGGGGCCTACCACAACCTCTTATAGCATTATTACTTCAATGATACTTTGGAAAATTACATAAAAGTAAGAATACTGTAATGTTGCAGAGGAAGAGCTAGAGGTTTTGATGACGTCACGTTAAATCTTTCACTCAAATACATCATGTGACACCGACGTGCGACAATGATATCGCCTTATAAAAATGTAGACGTCTCGTTTTCGTGCAGGAATACTTTATGAGTTCATGGTACGAATTCGAACAATATTACTGTAACCTTGAAACATTACTGTTATGATGAATCATGATGGTTTTGTATTAGTTTATGGTAAAGCATCTGAAATCTAGATGGTAATAAACAAAACGTACAAAATAAATAAAACTGTATACATGTATACTTACTTAAATATTTACTTATATATAAAAATAACCGAAATACAACTACACGTAACCAAAACTAAAATAATAAGTACTTCATTATGACATTGGAACAAAAACGAAGACAGACAACCATTTATAAGAATTTAAAAGAAAGGCCTATATTCGGCCAGTCGCCAACATTCCGGATGTAAATGTTTTTAGTTTTATTTATTTATTTATTACTTGGAAAACAAACAGCTTAAAAACGTTACTTATAGCTCAAAACATGTTAACAATTTAGCCTTTGTTGTCGTGATTAATTTTTATATCTCTCGATGCAAGTAAATCAACAAACTTAGAATAGTTACAGTTAAAATTTTTGCATACTCGAATAATATAAGAATTTTATGTGATGTTTTATGTGAAGTAAATAAATAAATAAATAAATAATAAGTACGTAAATAATAAGTAAATAGTGAAACAAGTGCTATAAAATTTGTTGTAAGTAGACTCCAAACATTTATAAACCGTTACACTAATATTTGGTGTAGCGGATTTACGGTAAATATCACGGTGCCTGCAAGAGATCGGCCGTTGGGCAGCGCGCTCGCGGCTGCGGCGGCGGTGGTAGGCAGCCGCGTGCCCGAGGCTATCGCGCCGCCCAATCTCCCCGTATTCATTGCCTCTAGAAAGCGCTAAATGTAGAGATAGTTGCTCCAAACAACTCACCTTCCAAGCTTTTTGAGAGATCACATTCATCCGCTGAAACTTACATTACACAAATTGGATCCAGTGTTTGTATTTCAATTTAATTCATGCAAGTTTCCTACGAAATATTTCGCGATGTGCCTATTTACTTCACTATATATTGCATATTGCTTTTATACATGTGCACGACGCGACGTCTTTCCCAGGTTAGGCTTTAAACTTGGCGTTATAAGCTGACGTTGCAAGTTTTTTTAGTTCAAGGGAAATGTGCCATGAACAATGGACATCGCTATAAAGTGAGGAGAGTGGACCTAAATACATAAATGAGCACTGAAAGTGTCCTGGTTAGACTCCGTCAGACATTTAGTAGTATAGAACCGATTGCAGAAGTGATGTGCGTGCGTGCACCATCGCTTGCCGCAGCGCTCGTGTATACATATACGAGTTCGTAGCTCTTTTGTTATGCTCTGTCGCCTGTGTCTGCTTTGAAAAATTGTAATGCAGCGGCATTGTAGACGCAAGTTGCCGCGATTGTGTGCGCTGCAGCGATGCCGTGGTAATGGTACGACCAATTCAGCACACTCGAATTTATATGCTCTATTTGACTATCTGGTACAGGCGTACCTACCATACCGCATTTTAGTAGTCGGTACAAACAATTCGGTTATAAGCTGTTTTAATAC
The DNA here is from genome assembly GCA_963580505.1 of Ennomos erosarius. Classification (NCBI taxonomy): domain Eukaryota; kingdom Metazoa; phylum Arthropoda; class Insecta; order Lepidoptera; family Geometridae; genus Ennomos; species Ennomos erosarius. The sequence goes on along the minus strand of OY756978.1, from coordinate 4,557,283 downwards.
TAGACTGTAATTAATGCTTGCTTTAAATGTTTTTTATACAAAAAACTATTTCTTCACTTTTAGCTTTCATAACAAACTAAACGTGGTGGGCGACAACACCTCATAGTTGAATATTTTACTCGTACTCTTTATGTGATTTACATTAGCCGTATACCTACCTACGTGGCACGTATGTTGAGCGTGGTGGTGGCGGTGGCGCTAACGCTACACAAAGACGAGGCTATGCGAGGGCGGGCGGAACATAGCGACTGCGGAATACATTAAGTGTCGGCCTCCCCACAGCCCGTAATATATTTCACTAGCGGTCATTTTCGACAATTAACCACATAAAATAAGTGAAATTATGCATGCGGCCGACGACGGCGTATATCACATCCAGTTACGGGGCACGATACCTACCTACATTCATTATTCAAAGAAATGTTTCGCTCGACCAGACCGCGTCCGGAAGCGCCGGCTCTGTTCGTGTGATTGATGGAGACCACTTTATTTTTACTGTTATTTTCTGCTAATGTAACGTTTATGAATTAACAATACGTGATACAAAGCTGTCTTTCACCTTCAATTTACATATTTAATAAGTCAGCATTACACGCTTATTGTTTATTTACATCGTCATACGCGCGGTCAATGTCATCATTACGTGACTCATTGACCGCCGAGTCAGCGCCATTTACATTTCATCTTTCTCTACGAATCAGCACCGAGTGAACGCAAAAGCTCATTCCACGGGCTTTACTTCGACCGGACCTCTCAAACGGTTGGATTCATTTTCTCTCGCAATTTCCTACAATTTCCGGTCAGCTTTTGGTACATTGATGAACTTCAAAATTGTTTATTTACATAATTAATCTCACGTGTTGGCCGAAATGTAACGAATACGTTTTAATGTGTTCATAAATTTTGTCAATGTATTCTGAAATTTTTTTAGCATATTGTTTCATTATAATATCTGGCTGATGACATTTTGTAGTTTTCATGAAAGTTTTGTTTCATAACTTTATTTTCGTATGATTTCTATATTTATGATAACTATGTGGTAAATTGTTCAGGATTTCGGATTGGCTGGGATTGCTTTTCGGTTTAATAATGGGGTTCAGTGGACATTATTAAATTCAAGTTCAATTCAAGAGCAACGTTCGGGCTTTAGTCAACTGTGGTTGTGCAAACGGTTTGATGCGCACGGGCGGGGGCGGCGCGGTGCAAGCAACACGCACGCGTGTCATTACATGCGCAAGTACAATAAAGTCCTTTTTAAAGAATTTATCAAGTTTATTTTAACAATTTATCAATTATCTTTGGATAAAAAAAAATTTCATGACAAAGATCTATTCAATATTGCTCTTCGCCCTTATACACAACACAATGCGTTGCATTTACTCAGATGAACTTATCTATTTATTCACAAGGTGTTCAAATGTGTCGAGTGGTGTCATGTTTTCATTCCTGGCCGACATCACCTTGAGGTGTGTGTGTGAGTCAGCAGATGGTGCGCTCGCACACCGGTGTGACGACGGCAGATCGAGAATAGACGCGGTCTATTTAGGACTCCTCCTGTTTGTTTGCCAGCGAAATGTGTCATTGTTAACTAATTTAAGTAACAGCCACTGCCAGCGATTACGACAGAGATGAGCACCATTCCGTAGGATCGTTTCAATTTGAGCTAATCACTCTGGTTGCCTCAGGCCATTGATCACCTGTCGAGCGTTTTATATAGTGCGAGAAATTCGCATGTTTTCATAAACCGAACACGCGGTCACATTCATGTGCCAACCTTGAACGTTACGAGTAGTTTGATTCATGAGCCTTAGAAACGGTAAATTCATGTCTCTGGGTTTTATTTCACTCTCAAGAGTCGCAAGCTCTTACCTTTATGCCCAACGACTTTTCTTTATTATATTTTTCGCATTTGTGTTGCGTATTGACACTAGCCAATAGCCTTGTAATATAATAGAAACCATAGTCTCATGTTTCTTTCTGATTAACTATTTCCGACTTTTCCTTATTCAAATAAGCAATTTATATGCATAGAACGTCACTAACCATAACGAACCTGATAATGAAACTCTTAAATTTTTTAGTGAGGTGGGTCACGTTAATAATTAATTAATTAATATGAGCACGGGTGGTGCTGTCATTCCTATAGCCGGCGACATTATCGCTGGAGAGTTGCGTAAACATCAGAATGTAAAACACGATACCGTTTAGCCAGTTAATTAATTGCCGTGACCAGGAGTCGGGAGCCGAGAGTTGAGGGCGGGCGGCTCGTCGCGAGCTCGTTATGGAAATAATGAGCGCGACCGACGCGACGCTTGCCGATGCACAACTTGCTCTTGCTGCTTCGCTAGAGTTATTGTTATTCCTCGATTCTAGATTTTTTCATTTTTCTTAATCTACTTTTTGCGGAACGAACTTCCTATGTTAGTTTTTAATTCTGCACAGGTATTTATGATGATCATTATTAATGCACTAAATCATCGTTTAACATAAACATATTCCACTAATACATTGTAAGATATAAAGTACTTTTTATACCATCAACTTTCTCGGCAAATGAGACGTGAAATGTTAGGTAGAGAGCAGCCGTGGCCTCGCATAGACGAGAGCTTATTAAGACGAGCTTATAATAGTACCTGCAAGCTTGTAGATAGACCCAAGTCCCAACACACAGCGAGATTGTAATTTACGTCATTTATAGTGTTCGTATTTTCTTTGCCCGAAATGTCTTGAGCAAAGGTTATAAACTCCTTGAGTGCAAATTTTAATTTAAAGGGGGGCCGTAGAATATGTCGAGATAGCTTTAAGCGGTAGTTTGTTATAAAATAAAGCATTTCCGTTCGGCACGTGGGTTTATTGGGGTCGTGTGATTGAGGTAACCGGCGACGAGACGTGTCACTTGATTTAATTAAGAGCCGCTTTACCGCCCGTTCCTCCGCCCTAGCGCTTCATACAGCAGCCCCGTTAATTTCGAACAGAGTCATTCCGTCAGAGATTTATTCCGATATTGAGCGCGTCTTGCCTAGCCAATTTACCTTAGCTCACTCCTACTCCAAGAACGTGAGTAACACTTGTTATGCTTTAGAATTTCGACCTTATGAGTTTTACTAAACTGCCAATCAATGTGCTTGCCGTTTTTATTAGGGTGCCGTGCCCAAAGGGTTCCCATACAACAAACGTGATTTATTTGCTTGTTTTCATAGATAATGGTACGAAACCTTTAGTGTGCAGACCGACTCGCACTTAGCCGGTTACTGCATGCAGTGTGTTTAAAGCCACAGAAGATTTAACTAAATGGGCTAGTTTCATATCTGTTTTTCAATCTACATTTCCACTTTTAAAAATTCTCCGTTCCCAATGAGAACAATATATTTCAATGAAAAAGGGCGTAATGACGCGGGCAAGGTAAAATCTCTTAAATCCGCCAGCGATTGCATCGTTTGGTCGAGATAGTTCTCATATTTCAGCGGGAAACCTGTCTTAGAATTAAATAAATAGCCTTCATTTGTTATAGTTTCATAACTCTTAATAGTTTTTGTGAAGCTCTGTGGGTACCACCTGTTTGTGTTGTTCTTGAACTTTCACAAGGCTAATATTAATATTAAAGTGACAGCCACAAGTTGCACCCACAATTTACCAGTTATCTAGCGGGAACTCTTTTACCCACAAATGTATGATTATAGGGATTAAGGAGATTTAAGTTCCGCCGGATCTAATATTATTGCTGTACTTTCGGCAAAGTATGGAATAAAATAACGATATTTCAAACACGTTCTATATGGAATGCCGGATTATAAACATAGCAATATAGGATTGAAGATCGTTGGAAAGTAACGACGAGTGAGATAATAGTACATTACTGCAGCGGCCAGCGACAAAGGCATTGATGGACGAACGTGTAAATGTGGTCCGAGGCGAAGCCGAGGCACACATACGTAAGTCCGTCAATGCCTAATTGTGGCCAAGGCTTGTATAATACATTTCTCAAATAATGCGTGGAAATTAAAACTGTAGGTGCAGTACCTATGCAGAACTCATTTAAAAATATTTTTTCCCATGATGTAGATACAACTAGTCCTTAAAATTCTAGTTATCGGCGGTATTTGAACCCACGACCTCCTACTTACAGGATTGGACGCTCTATCGACTAGGCTACGGTCACACGAGCACTCGGTGCGATAATCTTTAGGACTGAGTTTCACCGTGCTGAGTTGGCGACACATAATCCTAAAGATTTTCGCCGCTAGTGGTCGTGTGGTCGATAGAGCGTCCAATCCTGTCAGTAGGAGGGCACGGATTCAAATTCCGATGGTTGATAAAATTTAAAGAGCAACATTGTAGTTGTATACTTTAGAAATCAATTCCATGGGCTTTTTGTTTGTAAACCAGCACGACTGATATCGAGTTTACTATGTAATTTATCTGGCCGCTAAACCACGACAGATATGGATTTTCATACAAACTTTGTCGGGCGCTGCTCGCCAGTACAGCAACTGCGATTTATCCCGAAGAAGGTTGTCAAAATAATGCTCAAATTTCCAAGCATGTTTGAGAAAAACATTTTTTATGTAAACGAATGATGTGACGAACTAATCGTTCGCCTGATGTTATGCGTCATGGCTGCACATTATTAAAATCAGTTTAATAATTCCTAAAATATGTAAAAATAAGTCTTTTAATGTATTTATTCATTATTATAATTTAAAAAGCGTAAAAATTAATATAGAAGTAAGAAGTTGAGATCCGCTATACTTAGCACAGTTACACCAGAAATTCGTTCAGCGGGGAAATTTCACAGGTAATTAACTTGAGATTTTTGTAAATTTTCAATGTTCGCGTCTAATGCGCTACTCGTGTCGGCCGTCATCACGCGTCGCGGGAGAACTTCGTTAATAATTCACCGCTTTTCTACTTAGACGCTTTTTACCCGTTATAAAAAAAATGATCTTTTCTTTTGAGCATCGTTTACAATTTTATGACTTTATACAGATTTCAATTTCTTCTTTAATTATAAGCATTATAAGCATCCCGTTTATTCTTCCTAGCTAATAATTATGTACCTATTTTTCATACTTATCATACTACTTATTAACATTTACAATAAAGACTTTCAGATGCTTGTTTGTCTTAATATGATCTTATACATGCATTACGTAATACATACACAAATATTTTTTTTTTTTTGTAAAAATTTTTTTTCCAAGTCGGTAGACATGTGTGATTGTTTCCAGTGAGCAATTCGCGATCCATTCTTGGTGATTATGATGCCACAATCGGCAATCACATAGTGGCCAAAAAGCGTCCACGCGATGTTGATTGTGACATTGTCTAGTCGCGGGCGCGGGGCAGCGGTGGCGGTGGCGGTGGCGGCGGCGGGCAGGCTCGCGGTGCGCTGCCATCACCCTCGCTCGTCTCCCGTATTTGTGATGCAAATTGTTGCACGGTGCGCTCGCTTCTGTGCTTCGCGCCTTACCTGCCCGCAACCACTATCATTATTGGGAAAAATATTCATTTGTCTGCTTTAAGACCCTCATCACCATAATGTGCCTGTTCCTTTTAGGCGTTAAATATATTTTACTAAATCTATTTTAATAATTGAATTGCATTTATTTGATATAACCGACCTTCTCGTGGCTTCGCTTCTTTTCTCGCGTAAACTGACACTCGCTGCTGGTTGCCGAGATGCTAGCTGTAATCGCGGGAATTCAATAGCTAACTGAACAAAGTGTAAGAAGTTCGTGTGAAGTTTCGTGAGTACCCCGAGCAACTCTGCAATCGACTTAACGTTATCATGTTTCAAACGATTTCGCAAAACGAATAAATAAGAACGAAGGCAAGAAGCGTTACGGTGAAACCGAGTCAAAGCGTGGGTATTAGAAACGCTCCGGTTACCACGCTCGGAGACGCGTTGCCGCTGGAGCCCCTCTCTCTACTAAATAATAACCACTGCTCGTGGATGTTACTCTATGGCTGACGTTCAGAGACAATGCATCACTGAGACAATGCAGAGTTTACTCCGATCGATCTCACGTGAGTTCAAACTCCGGACTCCGCGTATACTCCGCGTTGTTAAATTCACAGTCGAGATCCAACGTAAACTCTGCCCTCACTCCGCCGAGTAACTCCGGCCATAGACAAGTGTAGTTTGACATTAGTGAGTTCCACGTTTTTTATTTGGCAGTATTATGCTAAAAAGGGAGAAAAAATAGCAAATATTGTATGAATGACTGAAACAGGAGGTCAAACTTACTGGTGATCACAGATTAGAGAAAAAAACTGGTGATATATAACTCTTTTAACGAGACTTTAAAAAGCGCGCCATGTCTCTTTATTTGTTTTTTCAATTATTATGATATTATGAATGTTATTATTTACCTAAATAATAAAAAAACGAGTGAAATTATAACTTCAATGGAAATAGCAATGGAAAATAAATCGTCTCTATAGTGTTCACAGTATTTGTTCACAAAATCTGCGGGATCTAATAGCTCCACACATACAAATTCTAGAAAGTAAATAAAAATAAATGCTTCATTTTAATAATAGAAAAGAAGAACTATGAAGCCTTTTGGCTTCATAGTTCTTCTTTTCTGCAAAGCATTGATGATTTCGTCATATGTGCATGGTAATTCCTAAAAGGTACCATATGAATTTATTTTTATTTAATAAAAAACCTAGACCTACCATTCATTTAAGATTAATTCTATATTATAGGTTAGGTACCTACTCACAAACAACTTAAAAAGGCATGGAATAATGTGAATGTGAAGACAACCCGGGGAAGCAAAATCTATAATACAACAAAGAAAAGAAAACACTCAGGATCTGCCAGTAAATTTCTATTAAAATTTTGTTTATTGTTATTTTCATTATGTATAAATCTATGAAGTACCTCATTTTATTTCGTAATTTATTCATTTTATTCAATACAAAATACATTTCTTTACAAAAACTATCTTAAAAATTGATTTTAAGCAGCATTATTTTTAAAAACATGCGTGATAGCAAAGATGGCGGTGTCTGAGCACGGTTCGAGTCACCGACTTCGTGGCTCAGCCCGTCTCATTCTCAGCAGAGCATATACTCGTACTCCATTATGCTAAACTCTACTGTGAATGCCGATTTGACCGAAGTTTGAGTCTAGACTCCAAATTTGACATAACGGAGTTTGAATTCGAACTCAAACTCGTTTCTATGGCTGACATTCACAGACGATCGTCGAATCAATTTATTTAATACAAACCCATTTCGGGTATTATATTAAATAAAATTAATAAATTACGAAATAAAATTAGGTACTTCATAGATTTATTTATAATGAAAATAACAATAAATGAGGTTAGAGATATCTTTATTTCTCGTAAGAAAATATTTCACTTACATGAGAACTATTTAACATAATGCTTAAATAATTACTGTTGTCGTACGAAACAGATGTTCTTATAATTAATTACTTAGTAGCTATTTTTTTTGTAGTAGTAGTAGGGTAGTTAAACAAAACTGGTCATTATTATGTAGCTTTTGTTCGATGCGGGTTACCGGCTAGCACACAGCGATAAGCAAGTCGATTGCATAGATCAGCGTACCTGGAAGTGGCTCGAGCGCACTTTACCGATGGAATAGCTATGTTTTTGGTTTAGGTAGATATTAAATGCAGTGACTTAAGAGGTTACGACGTAATGGTTATTATTATATATATATTTATTTGATAGTTTATTTTAGTTTAGGTTTAATTTATTAAAAGTGATTTGCTGGCTGATTTTGTGTGTTTTCTTTGTTGTATTATAGATTTTGCTTCCCCGGCTTATGTCTTCACATTCATATTATTGAATAATGATTATTCCATGCCTTTTTAAGTTGTTTGTGAGTAGGTATGCTAAAATAGATAATTAATCTTTAATTAATGGTAGGTCTAGGTTTATTAAATAAAAATGTTACCTGGAATTATTTTACATTGCACATCTGAAGAAATCATCAATGCTTTGCCATTTGGCTCCATAGTTCTTCTTTCCCATTGTTAAATGAAGCATTTATTTTTATTTAGTTTTTAGAATTTGTATGTATGGAGCTGTTAGCTCCCACAGATTTGGTGAACAAATACTGTGAACACTATAGAGACGATTTATTTTCCATTGCAATTTCCATTTCCATTGTAATTTTTAATTTCACTGTTTCTTTATTACTTAGGTAAATAACAACGTTCATAATAATTTAAAAAACAAACAAAGAGAACGGTGCGCTTTCCAGAATACAGAATAATAGAAATAATCTTAAATGGCGCGCTTTTTAAAATCTTCTTCAAAGAGTCACCAGTATTTTTATTTCTCTAATCTGTGATCACCAGTAAGTTTGATCTCCTGTTTCAGTTATTCATACAATATTTGCTATTTTTTCTCCCTATTTAGCATAATACTGCCAAATAAAAAAAGACGACGTGTAAGTCACTGATGTCAAAATACATTTGTCTATGGCCGGAGTAAACTCGGCGGAGTGAGAGCGGAGTTATCGTTTGAAAACTCAACTATGAATTTAACAACGCGGAGTATACTCGCCGAGTCCGGAGTTTGTACTCACGTGAGATCGATAAGAGTAAACTCGATGCATTGTCTCAGAATGTCAGCCTATATAAGTTAATGACTGCATCATATTTATGTGTCTCTTATTAATCTTATATTTAAAAACTGCTTGTTGTAAACTTATAAACCATTCGATCAACAAGTTTCCATGTATGTACTTGTACACTTGAATAAATGTATTTTCTTTCTTTCTTTCTTTCTTTCTTTCTTTCTTTCTTTCTTTCTTTCTTACACGTGTGTCTTTATCGTATTACTCACAAATATTTATTTATTTCAAGTGGGTTGAGATCCTCGGCAATGTTACAAATATATAGGTGCAAGTAATTTTAAATGGCTGAATTTAAGTAGATAGATGTATAGGCAAATGAAAGGTGATGATGTGGCGGCGCAGGCGGAGCTGTGGACAAGACACGGCAGCGGTACCGCTGCTGCCGGCTTGACCGCGTTCCACTAACGGTATCCACTCGAAGTGTTTCTCCGGCGCATGGCACACTTAGTGCGTACATTCACCTTGCCATCTCACTGGACCTCATTTTCCAATGCCAAATTAGGAAGTTGACCACGACTTTGACGATAACTGTGCATTTTCTCAATTATCTATTTATCAGTGACTTAATTGTAAATAAATAACGTTGGGTCTTTTCTGATTTAAGCGTTTGGATTCTAGATTAAACCATACGTAGAAATAATAAAAATGAGCAGATCTAAATTACGTTCTAGTTTTTTCATATTGATCGTTTATCATTACGATGCACTTAATAAAAATTTCTTTATCCATAAAAAACAAATAATATTCAATTGTTTGGGTAGCTATACGACTATAAAAATGGCATTTGAAATTCATTGCAAGCAGAGAGCTTAACGCTAGAGAAACTAATGAATTCGGATCAAAATACCGTTAGAGGTTGACGAACCGTTCGCGGTTGTTAAGTAAATGCTGGCCGTTTTTTAATAAAAACTTGGTTACCAATTATTTTTCATTGTTTCTCATCACCATAGTTAGGACGAAAGACAAGTTTCAAATAGCACTGAAATAATTTTGAAACAATAAATTATTGCCTGCACTTTCCACTTAGCCATTTTTTCGGCTGGTTTGGATTTAATGTTCACAAAATTGACCAAGATTAATTGCACTATATATTATTATATTGCAATAGATTAATTTCAGGTTCAATAATCTAGGTTTGCTTGAGTAACATTGGCCATTCGAGTAAAGTTCCGGGTGACACTGCAACTGTTATGGGCGGCCGTGTCGCTTAACATCAGGTGAACGACTAGCTCGTAACGTCATTCATTCTCATTAAAAAAAAAGTAATTGTAAAATGCTTTGCATCAATGACATTTGAATTCAATTCCAACTTATTCATTCTGTTTTCCTCATAGAAATAATTATGTACATGACAAATAATGACAGTTAAAACTCTTAACTGTCATTATTTCTCATGTACATAATTAATATGCCCGTTGTCTGTTTGTTACTACGCCTTTTTGACTTAAAAGGCGTAGTAAGAAACAGACAACGAGCCTGTATCAGGTCACTGCTAGCTGAACATGGGGCCTCTCCCAAGGAATGACATTGAACCCGGTATCATGCTGTTGTCATCCTATAGCTATCGTTTCATCTAGCTAGGCGAAACGAAGGGTATCCTACAATATGTTTCCCAAATCACGGTCCCCATTCATGAACGAACACGTTTACCCCAAGTGTTGGTTTTTGGTTCTTCGGGTAATATGATCATTGACCAGCCCTCTGTCAGTCTGTCACTACGGTTTGCTTATTCGGTGTGCCGCGTCAATAGTCTTTGTCTTTGCTTTCGGTCGGATCACCTCTTATTTTCGATCCTTAAGTGCTCCAATAAGCTCTTTCCATAGCTTTCAGAGCAAATTGAATTGGTTTAACAATCTTGCGGTCCAAATCAAGATTTTAGTGCCGACTTCACAATGGCGTCTGCCATAACTGCTGATAAAGTAGTACTATTAGCTCTCAGCGTGATATCCAAAAGGACTTCTGTGTTGTTCTCATAATTATAAGCAACATAACGTCTCGTGAACAAACTCAACAAAATCTTTTTATAAAATATTTATTTGGATTTTCCATTTTTTGCTTTTTCCAACCGACTACTTAGTACTTACTCTACTTGCATATGACGCGACGTGACGGTCAGTGTGCACTTGTGCAGTCGTCTCTGTTAATGTTGCTATCAGATGCTAAGATTAATTATGGTCGTTGTTAATTCAAAAGTGCATTTGAGAGCCTATATCGGTTCACTAAATGAAGATGCATTTAAATACCAATTAGTTTAGGAATTTCGAGGTAGCTCTCAGAATAAACATTGGTTTATAAATACAGGTGGAACTATTCTAAATTACTTTTATTACGACCGAAGTGTTTATGCTTTCATTTACCTTAGCTGCAAGTTTACAAAATATGATGAAAGACAAGAATTAAGGAAGCTATTTCGCAATCCCTGTACCATGACAAGCGACATAATTACATTGACTACGCTTTTCTTCTTTCGTTTATTTTGTGAAAATGAAGTTGTGATTTTAATATCTTGGAAAAATCGCTTTGGTGGAGAATAAGTTAAGTCGCAGTTCCACACTCGCTGCCAGTGTTTGACATAAAGGAGTTAAAGTCTAATAAGTACAGCTAAATTAAGAAGTAGCATTTCAGCAGGTTCATTTTAAAAATGCCGTTTTTTATTTAACACAAAACCGTTTTTTTTTTTTGCATTGCCAAATTATTTGACCACTACAGGTTTAAGACGTGAAGTTTCCCAGTAACAAAACACAGATGTTATTATTTCTGTGTGTAATCTACACAGATATAATGATTTTTGATAAAATATAAATTGAATACTTGTATGTAAAGTCAAAATAAAAGATACCGTATCCGGAATACAGCAGAAATGAAGCGCCGTACATCTAATTCCGGCTCAGCGAGTAGCTAGCAGATAGCTGTAAAAGCCCGAGGGTCATTGCGTTAAGGGTCCTGTTAGCGGGATATTGGAGTGAAGGTACGACCCAGGTCCTAACGTGGCAGTTCATTACTTGCCCTCGTTACCCACGCGTCTTGCGGCCCAGCCGTGCCATCACTTCCTAGCAAACTACGAATATACATACATACAAACTGCGGGCTAACTGGTTTGTGAGCCTTATGCATGAAACGTGTGAACGATCCATTCCGCACAGGACGAGAAACAATTTATAATGCGTATAACACACTTTCTTAACGCTATATTTCACGACTGCAAATTGCCCGAAATTAAAGCGAGTAAAGGTGAATTATCGGTTTTACGGATATTGTTCCTCTACCGGTTTAAAGCAACGCCCGTTTTCTTTGCGTGCGTATGATTGTATTGCTGTGGTTAATATATTCCAATTTTCGCCATCTTTGCATTTCGCTTTCTTTGTTTATAATGTGGAATTGCTATTACAAAGCTACTATATTTCATTTAACTGCTATGCCCCTTTGCATTAAAATCAAAAGTAAGTTTTATTGTAGCACCTACAAAGTACACACCTTTCATTAAAACCGTTGCAGCTCTGATGAGTAACAGACGCGCACAAACAGAAACGCTTGGTTTTGTGACTTATATCCACAGATCAAGAAAAAAAATACGCTTCAAGTGCGAACCGTATTTTTATTCTTGCTCTATGCTCATATTAGTTGTTCTTGAAAGATAAGAAAACGACATCCGTCGTATATACGTCCGTTTGTACTTGGAAGTCGCAACTTGCACTCGCAACCAACACAAATCGAATATAATGTAGTGTTAGTCTGCCAAATCGCTCCTATCGTGTGTCATTTACTAACAAAATGTATTTGGATCCTTTCCAACAAGTTGCTCTCATAGATTACCTGTGATAACCTTAATAATTAGGAACTGCATATTGAACACGTTAAAATAACAGTCTAATATTATTATTATGTTTTAGTTGTAATAAGAAGTCTTATGAATTGGTCATGTCGACATTGTAATAATAAAAAGAAATTGCGTACACTCAAGCAGTTTTTAAAGAAGTAAAATAATTATATTTCATGCAGATTTGCTAATTGACGAGAAGTTAAATACGTGCCAATGCGCATACCGGGCGATGCTAGCGTAATCAAACCATGTAGTGTGTGTGTGTGTTGTGTCAAGCCTTACCTTGGTCGCTTGGCCGACATATCGGCTCACTAAACGCATTTCGGTCTTTGATTTAGGGCCATTACCATTCAGATCATCCTCTAAGCATTACTTAAACGAAATTAGGATACCGGTACTATTGCGAAACTAGCTGACAGCTGTGTGCGACACCTATTTCTCAATCTCTTTTGTGAGTTTATTCCCTTCCTTACACAGAACTAACTTTTATCAACCTCGTTATTAATTGCAGAAATAATACATTATTTCTTTGTAATGGAATAACTATTAAAAAAAAAGTGTTCGCCATTGGTTATTTATATTTATAAGTAACGGTATTTTCATGCCTGGGAGCTGGGATTTATGATAAGCTTGTATATTTACATATATGAGGTTTGGTGTTATTCTTTTGGGATTCGTCTAACTCTAAAACGTGATCGGCGGAAGAAAGTAGATACGCTAACGTTTGTAGAGTTATCCCTTTAAGTCTTTGCGGTTTTATGACATGGCTATTTTTTCCGTCCTTTTGGTCAAAAGTATACATTTACGAATAGATTTTACCTCTTATTTGGCCTTAGTTGAAGTTGGGCTTTTTCACCTCTGGAGATCGTTGACCACGCGATCGCGCGTCACAATACGTATAGTAGTACAGTCAGTAGGGCATATAAATAGATAGTCTACGGGGTGAGTTGCGAGGGTGCGACAGCTAGGCGCGGCCAAGTAGTCCTCGATGCGGCGATGATGGTGTTTTTACGATATGGGTGCGCCTCGGAACGGGTGCGGCGCTAATTTTGATAAAAGCTTCTATAGCCGCGCCCGCCTCGCCTTTCGTAGCCGCAGCCGCCATTACTGCTGCGACCAATAAATCCAGACAGTTATATTAAACCTTCACCATGGATATTGAATAAACTATACAAGCAAGAAAGCGTATTAGGTACTATAATGGTTTAAAACTAAACCATTTTAACAAACGTGCCTCTCGTTCGACCTTACATGAAAAAAATTAAGTGCTGTTAATTAATGCAATAAGTATCTCATTATATTTTTTTAAACATCTCGTAGGTATATTTTTAGAAACTGGAATTCCCAGCTTGTTAAAATATACCTAACTAATAATTTCAAATCAACGCACATACTTTTCGTGAAACAAAATGCAACAAGCTTTGTACGTTTCATAACAATTACATTACAACCAAAGAATATACTTACTACTCTCTACGAGGTAGCAACGAACTTGTTGTTAACGTAGAAGTGTGGCACACTTAAATTAAAATGAAAATACTAGAAAAAAATATACAAGGTGGGCTAAAAGAAGTCATCCGATGTTTTTTGGCTCTCTTTTTTTTCTAAATGAAATACTTCGATCCAGTTATTTGATTATGCTTAATTGAACCTTTATAATTTTATTGGTCAAGTCGAGAAGATTATAGGTATCGGAGATATGGGCGCCGTCACAATTGATTGCCCGTTTTATCGCATTTTTCATCACTTCGGCGAAAACTTCGGGCGACAGATTCTCGCACTCCTGTCGAAAGTTGTCCTTGAGAGCTTCCAGAGTTTCGGGCTTGTTCACGTAAACACGGGACCTTAAAAAATCACCACAAAAAAATGTCTACGCTTAAATCGGGCGATTTTGCGGGCCAGTGCAAATAGTCAAAACGAGAGATGAGGCGACCCAGGAACGCCGCCTTCAGAATATCGGTTGTGGCTCGCGCACTGTGTGCCGTTGCTCCGTCCTGTTGGAACCACATGTCCTTCTGACCTAATTTGTTCAATTGCGGCAGAAAAAACTCTGTCAACATGGCCCTATAACGCGCACCGTTCACTGTTGCCGTTGGCCAGCGGCATTCTCGAAAAAAAAATGGCCCGAGGGCCGAGGGGACTTCTTCCTCGACACGATTATTCCGCGTTCTCGCTCGCTATTCAGCGATGCGTTAGTATGGCTCCATGGCTTGTTCACTTGTATTCTGCATCTGTCTAGTCTACAAATGACAAAACAGATTTGACATTGGCGGCTATTTGCAAAAATGAGAGCATCTTCCAATAGGGTGATTTCTTTTGGCCCACCTTGTATAACAATAATATTTTTGGTATGGCTATGTTCAGTAGGTCCTACCACAAGATAATGGGTGCGAGAGATACGATAGTACGATAGCGATAGGTATGAATATCCGTAATTTTGGTTATAGGGGATTTTGAGGTTTGTTCAAAATGATATCATCAGTACAATATAAAATCGGCACTAACAGACCGAAAAGTAAAGGCTACAAAACAAGCAAGCATGGTGCTAGTTTTTACGAACCGGTGCTGCTTGTTTTGGGACCGCTCAGTGAAACCACGGAGCAGACATACACCGATAGCCCAAAGGAAAAAAGAAAAATAGACAAAAAAGTACCTGATATATTTTTATTGCATAAAAAATAAGCAACCGTGAAAACAAACATTTTAATATCTCAAAAATGGCATGGTTAGCATTTTATAATACAAGGATATAGAGACATCTCAAACACGCAGTGACGTCAGAATTTTTTTTTTCAATCTGTCTTATAGGGGTTGCAATAGCTGTAACTATGAATGTAATCCCCCCACTCGGTGGACCGACGATCTGGTGAAAGCCGCGGGGAGCCGATGGATGCAGGAGGCAAGCTGCCGCTCTAAGTGGCACTCCCTGGGGGAGGCCTATGTTCAGCAGTGGACGTCTTCGGGATGTTAATGATGATGATGAATTTAATAATACACCTACTATGTACAATGCAATCCATCACTCATTTAGCCTCCTCAGTCTGCTGGGTGGGAGCCGCAACGCGATGCATCCAACTTTTGACGGCTGATGGGCGGCTCTTTTGAATAAGACATTAAACAATAAGTCCAAAAACGAAAACCCGACTACTGATAATCGTATGAAATAAGACAATATTCTCATCTGAAATTGTGTTACAGGCACATAGAAAAGTAGTTAAAAGGATAGATCCGTGTCCGCATAGAAGATTCGTTTTCTTCTTTTCTTTCCTTTGATGCCCAATATTTTATTCTTAACATAGCTTACCACTTCTATGCAGACGATCTTTTATTATTTTATGTATTCTCAAGATCCGGCAAAAACTCAGACCTCCATTTTTGTAATCTCAAGGTTGATCTCACGGCTTGAATTAATTTCCTGACACCCGCGAATATGGTTTAGACTCGTTAACTATATTCGCGGGTGTCGTGAAATCATAAATTTACCGGAGCATTAGTTCCATACAGTGCGGAAGTAAAAAAAAAGAATGTTGGGGTTATCATCGATAGTTACTTGTCCTCGAGTCTTGCAAGTGCACAAGGAAATGCTCATGCCACGCCGCTACCTTAATCTTACAGAGGACCAGCTGATCAAACTTTGCCTGTTCATAATATTTCATCCTAATACTGTCTTATCATACGTCCATGTTCTTAGGGCATCAGGTAAATTTCTTCTCAATCCATCAGTTTTGTCGTTCCTACCACATTTTACGATCATTTCTTTAGTGCTAAGTGCTCAGGCCGTGCGGTTGTGGAAGTGATATTCCTTTTAATAATTAATATGAGACTCACTGTTTTTAAGACTCAAATTAAGCGTTAATATCTCTTTAACTTGCTTAAAAAATAAACCTTCCTTTAATATCATCATATGTAAATATGTTTATTTGTTGTATGATGTAGTAGTAGTAGTAGTAGTAAGCATTATTTGTTAAGTAGTTGATAGGTATTTATTTTAGTATGGAGTTTGTTAAGCGTCGTAAGGCACTTTACTAGAAAAGGGGAAGGATAGTCTGATAACTATCATCAGATTTTATTGTTCCAGCAGCAGTCTTCCTGCAATTAAACCATGAAAGCATCTCGACAGGTTCGACGCGAAGTGATTAAGTTTCACGATCGATGGTTGGAAATATTTTATAGTTGCCTAAGAGCACATGCGGTGCAAGGTCGTGAAATAGTTTAACTTCTAACTTTTTAATGTCTATTATACCCAATATCAATAATCTCTTCTGAGTGTCTATTTAACTGTTAATATTTGCCCACTTAAAATATTTTGAATCACGGACGACTCTCCATTTGGCTGGGAGTCGGTTAAAAATGAAATGGTAGATTGATAGTTCATGTAATGTCTCCCCCGTTTACATAGCTATTCTCAATGTTAGCAGTATTTGGTAGGTATAAAATATCTGATAAAGAACAAACACGATGCTGAGCGCATATTTCAAATTTTTTTTGTCTCATTTTTTTTATGAGAATGACGTGACGATCTAGTCGTTCACCTGATGTTAAGCGACACGGCCGCCCATAACAATTACAGTGTCACTCGGAACGTTAAAATAATAAAGTTTCGTGTGTTACTAGTGCAGTAACGCACGAAAGTGCGCACGTCATCCTGAGACATCACACAGTCTAGTAATCAGATCACTAGTGTAATCAGGTCATAGTCTCATTTGCCCAGTAATTTCACTAGCTACAGTGCCCTTCAAACCGGAATACAGTAGCGCTTGCACACTACTGCTTGGCGGCAGAATAACTGGCAAAGCGGTGGTACCTACCTAGACGAACTTTGCAGAAAAGTCCTACCACCTAGTAAATCTTAATTAACTAGCCGATTCCTTTACTCCGATTGACGTTGAATTTTTTACAGCGCAGAATATGTAGATATTACAGTATTCGATTATTCATACACATAATCAGATTTAAGATTGAACTTGAAACATTTAGAAAACCATTGTGTCCACTGCATTATTTTACATAAAAAGCTTAAATTTGTATTTTTGTAACCAACAATCGACATAATATAATATATAATCATTATAGTTCGTTTGAAAATAGTGTTTTTTCAAGACAGGCTTTTCTTAGCACAAGACACATAGTAAGGAAAATAATTAACTGATATTTTATTTGTAAATAATCATTTTTTATATTTTCAAGTAATTGACGTAACGTCAATATAAAAGTTGTTGAATTTTCGGGTAGGGCGTGGGCGGCTGGGCGTGTCTCGCTCCGCCCAACTCGGAGGACACGCCTACGCCCTTCGCCACCTTTTCACTCAAAATATCTAGCTTTATCTATTAGACCCGTAATATATTTCATGAAAAAAATTCTACCACATTAGTTTAAGTTACACTTGCATTCTCAGACCTGCCTCGGAAAATAGACTGCAAGCAATACACACTACAGTGCACTATCTAAGTAGTAACTTAAAGCTCTTTCACAACTAACTTAATAACTTAATATTTACTTACTTATCGCAGCAGCAATATCTTAAACCGTTTTTGTTTTTATTGTGTATTTTAAAAGCTCATAAAATATAATATAGGTCCTGGAAATTGATTACATTTAACGGCTGATAGGGGAAGAGATGAGCATCGCAGGGGCCGCAGCCCCCGGGGCAGATAAACTCGTTAGAATGAGATACGCGGCCGCAGCGGGAACACCGCCGCTGTTGCCGAGCCACCGGGCACGCCATCCTCCACCGATATCCACCTAATCTCGTTGCGACTCCAGCCCTGCCGTTTCCGATCGCCCCAAATTACTCATTGTTGATACTCCCGAAGACAATCCAATTCTGCCTAAAACGTTTTCTCACAATTCTATTCCAACATCTCCGTACAAACAATGTGACAAGCGAAGACATTAAAGTTGCAGGTGTCGCCCTGGTCGGAGCACGTAGCACCTCGTCGCAGCCGCTAAAAGCTTCTTGTTGACGTAGCGTTCGAATCGAGAGGCATAGAGCTACGGTCTTGTCCTTGTAATTGATTGCTTTGTCGCATAATTTGTTTGCCGACGCCTCGAGCCGCGTCGTCCTCGCGGGATCACCGTGGCGTTCGTCCTCTCGTCATGTCCTTGTAAATAATAAATAATACCGTACTCCGTCCCGGCGCCCACGTTCGCGCCCGCTCCGTGACTCTGCATCTGCGTCTTTGTTAACGTTGATGGATCACACTGCACTAATGGTTGCTGGTGCTATATTATTAGTTGATATCAGAAGACCTCTTAATTGCCTCTACGAAATAAAAAAAACTTGTTCACTTACCATCGTAAAAATAATATAAACGATAGCTGCATGCTAGATTCTGTCTACCTGTTTATGTATTCTAAAACAAACATAAAAATTTGTGAACAAAAATACTAACAAGACACTAGCGCTTAACCACCGCTTTGTTGGAATCAAATAGCGTATAGCAGGGTCGGGGAAGCACAGCGCTCGTTCCGTCACTAATAACCCCGTAATTGGTATCGAAGCTCGCCGCAGCCGGATTACTGAACGTCTAATTGAATGCGAGACGCGGCACCTTCCAGAGACATAGCGCGGTTCGTTTTGTTGCGGTCAAGTCGGTCTGTTTTGCGCACGTGCACGTGCGGCGAGCCCGCAGTCTCGCACGCGCTCAATTACACCGGCTTCCCTGAATTAAATTGCCTTGGAAGCCGTGTCAGGAGATCAAACGCGACACCCCACTGCCTCAAATAAATGAGACTTTGCAATTCGCCCTTGAATAACGGATAAGACGCCCCACAAACTTTACGATGTTAGATAATAATCATTTCGTGTCAATTAGCTAATGAAAAATAAAATAGGCGCTCTGAATGTAAAACCCCTATAATTAAAATTACGCTGATGACTTCTTCATGGCATCTGTTTTAACTCTCGATCATTTCACATAAAGGTGCTTTGCTCGGCCTGTTAGATACCTATTATGTCATTAGTCCTGGGATAAATGTAGTGTGGTGCAGCCTTTTGTAGTAGCTTATTTGACTGGGGTATATGTATGCTAAGTACATTATAAACCAAGCACCTAGCACTTTACGTGGGATATTGACATTAACGTTTTGCACCTTTTTTATTAAATAATCCAAAACCCTTTTTTTAATAGCACCTTTCTAATATCCACTCCTCAATTATTTATTTACATTTTTGTACAAAAAAATTAACAGTAAGTTCACAATAGAAACCAATTACAATATTTCGGATTACAAATTATGTAATGTTATAAAACAAGTGTCAGCTGATCATTTAAATCATATCTGTAAACATATTTGCTTTGGTAATTTTATTCAACACTATTTATACCGACGAAATCGAAAGCGAGCCCCTATAAAAGCGGGCTATATAAAAGTGTAACGTGTTCAGGGCCGTCCTCTGAGCTCTTAGCACGATTCAAAACAGAGCCTATAATGATCGCTTAATTGTGCTTAGAGCTCACAGTACGGCTCCTGTTTGCTGCTTTTTCTGCTTATCATAATTCTAATTAATAATAATTCTAAATTTTATAATAATAATGGAAAAAATGACATAGAACGTAAAAGCAATAAATTATAGGGAGGAAAAATATTCGTTTGTTATAAAGCAGTAGGAAAATACCAACATGACTGTAAATAAATGACGGTACTTTAAATAAATTTCACGTTATCTTAAACATATAGATGAAAATCATGTATAAATAGTAATGTAATATTTTTAGGTGCATGTTGTTGCTGACGAACTAATATTATATATCTATCCTCCTCTATTCTAATGTTGCGTGCCCGACAGGGTCCATGATGAGCTGTAACTACGTAAACGAACATCTTTAAACAACATTGTGGAATGCAAATAAACTATTGAATTGAAATGAATTTAACTTAGGCATAAAATAAGTAAATAAATAAATGAATAATAATTGCTAATTGCTATTGATACGAAAGAATCTTATGCGAAAAAAGGTACGCATAAAGCTAATTAAACTGACTAGACTAGTGATTAGACTGAGTTTAATCAGTGAAACAAATCATATAGATGTCACCGTTGATTTAGGTGCATCTAGAACAGCACAAGTCAATGCGATGATTCAGTTAGGGCAGCGGAGACAGACGCCGCGGCGTGTGTACAGGCCGCGGGCGCTGGAGCGCCGCCAACTGGGCCCTCGCACCAGGTAGAGGAGTCCGTACTCCACCGACATCACACACACTAAATGATTCACCTCATTCAAAATACATATTATACTCGTGATCTTCCAACACTAAAATATTTTATCCGTCTTACGCAACAACGGGCCGTTGTTTACGTGTAGGTAGACATTTCTGTTTCACAATGTGCCGTGCCGTGTGCTTTTCGCAGAATTGCGAAGAAAATTATCTAACGTGCGTATATTTGCAGATTTGTAGTACGGTATACGTATATGTAATGTAGAGCACACCGCAGCAACGTATGCAGCGGACGGCGCGAGGCTTGTTATTAACTTTTTAAACGATTGCGTTAATTAGCGCGCTTCAGGAGTAGCCCTCGAGTGCCGCCGCTCGCTTGCAAAAAACAATAAACGATACAATTCACTATTAATTAAATTAATCTGTTATGAGACTCTCTGTTATGGGATTCAGCCACAAGCGACGTGTATTACTAAAACGTTTATACTGTAATTAAAATTTAATATTTCTATTCCATTCAATGGTTTCCAATTTCCTTTGCTTAAGTTGTTTATCTAATAATAGATGAGAATATGAAACGGGTGGTTCTGTTGTTACAGCAATTGTTCCGGTCGCAACAGGCTGCGGCGGCGGGCGGGCAGGCGGCGGCGGCGCAGCTGCAGCTGCTCCAACAGCAGCAGCAGCAGCAGTTCCAGCTGCAGCAGCAGCTGGCCGCGCAGCAGGCGTTCACGTCCGGGCCGTACGTGATCAACGCGGGCCAGGAGGGCGCGCCGTACGTGAGCGCGCTGATCGCGGGCGTGCCGCCGTACTACGGCGTGGCGGCGCCCTGGGGCGTGTACCCCGGCCTGGTGGCGCAGCCGGCGCAGCAGCAGGCGCAGCAGCCGCGCCGCCCCCTCACGCCGCAGCAGGGGGACCAGCAGGTGAACGGCCAGGGCCAGTACGTGATCCCGTACTACGACCCCGGCTCGCTGGTGATGGGCGCCCGCAACGGCACGCCGCTGCGGCTCGTCTCGCCCGGCGGCGTGCTCGCGCCGCGCTCCTACCAGCCGCCGCCCGCCGCGCCGCACGCGCCGCCCACCCCGCACCAACACCAGCAGCAGCAGCAGCAACAGCAGCAGCAGCAGCAGCAGCAGACAGGTAACTATACCGCGCACACACACACACCGCACGCGCTCACTATTACAGATTACCGACCGATACCATACATCGCGGGCTCAAATCATTAATACCTACTCGTGATCAGTACAAAACACAAAAAAAACATCATTCGATTACTTGCACAAAAAAAATTAATGATTGCTAATAGACACTGTGCCGCCAGTTATTTAGTAATAAGGCACTATAATTTGATTGGGTTGAAATGAGGAGCAAGTCTCGTTAGAAGGATATTTTCTTAGAGGTATTAGGTATGAAAGATATTTCTTCTTAGTAATAATATTTCGGCCCATCTGTGAAATTTGTTTTTTTTAATATGACGTAAATAGCCATGTAGGTATCACAATTTTATTACTAAAATAGATTCTCAAGCCTGAATTCTCAAGCTCTCATTTTGCGCCAAAGTATAAATAAATAACAATAAGGTATAGAACGACGTTCAGTCGTGAATCGGTGCTCAAGTCGAGATTACATGCTCTAACTGGTCAGGTCAATTTACGAAGTGTTTCTTGAATATACCATTTGCGAGGATCGCACTCTATATTATCTTTTGTGATGCAAAATAATCTATTCAGAACATCATTATACCGATTCAAATTATAGTTATGTGAAAATCTGTAACAGTGAGTACATAAAAATTAATCCTGTGTAAATAAGTCAATTTATCATTAATCATTTAAATAACAACATTAATACAAACTAAAGCATGGTACTTTGAAGCGTGTAAACTATTGAATTACGTGAAGTTGTTCGTAGTTAAATTAGATACGTTTACTAGCTTAATTTAATTAAGAGGTACGATTAGTATATAAATTGTGTGTTGTTGTTGTTTCAGCCTAAGGTAGACAATACACACATGTAGAGTTTTTCTAAAGTAAGAAAGTATTCTTTGTATTATACATAATATAATTATTATTAATGTAGTTAAATAATGTGTGTATATATTTATTGCCGAAGTTCGATGATTACTTTTACTTCATTATCTTTGTGAGACTTTGTCATTGTAGAAATTTCTGTAAATATTTGACTAAACCCACCGCTACTTGTAACCTCTATAATATAACCACAGCCATGGTTTTACCGTTATTATTTTAGTTAGTTTGGTGTAAAATAAGAATTCACGATCACAGCAGCAAACACATGTTCATATCATGTGTAAGTTTTCGACAAAAATTAAGTGACATCTCCAAAAAGTTAACTTTCATGCGTGAAACTACAGCGCCAAGAACCGGAGAGCCCGAACAAAAAGGTAGTTTGATCAGCCGGTAACTCATAGGTTGCCGGCTGATCAAACGAAGATAAAATGGAGTTTTTTTTACCTCGTCTGGTAATGTTTAATAACAATTTCGTGATGGATCGTTACCTGGTTGCGGAGGTTATGTTCTGTGCGGTGGAGCGGCGCGGCTTGCGACGGTGCGGGGGCGGCGCGGGCACCGGGCACCGGTCACGCGGGCAGTAGTCGCAGTGCGGAGGTATGTTGTTGCAGGCGGCGCGCGGCGCGACTCGCTGGAGTTCGGCGCGGGCGGCGCGCTGCAGGAGTACGCGCGCAAGTGGGGGCCCTCGCCGCTCTCGCCGCCGCTCGGCGCGCTCGGGCCCGTCGGCCTGCGCCCCGTCTCCGCCGCGCCCGGCGCCGAGACCGCCAAGTACAGGTGCACTGCACACAACCACCAACACACACTCACCGTTCTCTTACATTGTCTCCTCAATTTACGTTTTTATAATGGGGTGCGTCTGCGAGCAGTTTTTCAACCTGCCAGCTACATTGGCCTTTTTGGTTCGGTTGTCTACGCCAGTTACGCGACTGCTTTTGCTCATGTTTCATAAACGCTAATAAAGCTCTAGGGAAAAGATTCGATTCTAAAATAAAAGTTGCACTTAAGAAGGCTAAAGCCCCGTCACAAAATAGTCTGGCGATCGTTAACCGCGGAGAGCTGTTTCGGTAATTATTGCCATCGTCAAATTCAGAATAAACTTTATAGGGTCAACTAAAAATTACCAATAGCTCTTACCATTTAAACAAGTCACTACCAAAAAAAGTCCTAGTATCAACAAATGAGTAGCTTAAAATTAAATTTTTAGTTCATATAGAGTCGCAACGGACAAGTACTCATTTTCTCTACTGGCTGCTTCGAAGTGGATCTTTAACGACGAAGAGGATGAGCTTACTCGAGATGTTTTGAACTTCGTTCGTTCACATTAAAATTCAATTTTATGTGCGCGCGACTGTGTAATGTGACTGTTACATGCGACACAAATTAATTTCCTATTCCGACTCGGAAAATACATATCTACGAACGGCTTATGTTCACGATTTTATGAATACTATACGTAACTCGCGGCAATAACCTATAGTTTTACGTACGGCATTGGCTGGGGTAGTCGTTTCTAATTCTGATTACCGTTATAAAGTAAACTTTGCATAAATAATTGTACGTGCGCTAGGTAATTTGCCTGTTTATGTAGAGGGGTTTTAGTATAAATGAGCACTGTCTTTTAAATAGCTCATCTATTTACCAGCGGCTTGCATTACTTCCTGCTGCGGAGCGATATCCAAGGCCAAGAAGTCTATTATCAAAGATTTATTTTATTTTGAGTTTCAAGATCATAAGTGCAAATGCATTGCATATTGGTGACCGTCTATTTAATTTTGCTGCCCGGGTATTCTATTTCCACCATACAAGCTGTACCGACTCAACACTGGATGTATAAAACTCGTGGCACTTGATGTAAATATGGCTTACGAACATGATTCACGCGGCGCGAAGTGATGGAAAGGTCTTCACCGTATGTACCGGCAATCATCGTCTTGTTCTCTCGAGCCAGATAGTATTTTTGGTTGTAGCGCAATATTAAAATAATGCAAAAGCGGTCAAGCAGACCTATCATTAAAACAAAAAACGAATCCTGTGTTTTTGCTTTAATTTTCTGAACTTGAGTACGGTCTATAATTTTACGCTTAGGTTGTTTCCCCAAATACGATAATAGGACAGAAAATTATGAACGCAGTTGATACGGGAGTGACCAATAAAATGCATTAAAAGCTACACAAAACGTTGTATGTATTGTAAATATTTGTGTAATGTCATTGTTCTTGTACAGCTGTTAACACCGCCATCTCAGCATGTTCATTGAGTATTGTAATTATTGTTGTTATATATTCTTGTGGTGGAGAGTGGCGTTTTCTTCAATAGTGTGTATGTTTGTCTTGCAGAGCTGTCAGCAGTTTAGCTCAGGGTCTCACGTCAAATGGAATGTTCGGGTCGTCGTCGTCGCTGTTGAGCAAACTGAGCGGAGTCGGCGCCATATCAGGTTCGTACTGCACTGGCTGCCAGTTACACTATGGGTCTCGACATTTTAACCAGACCCCTAGCATGCGCACCGCGACAATACCTTGTCGTCGTTGTTAGAGTGAGACGCACTTTGGGGCTACCAGTTTTGTCATGGTCTCACACGAGAAAAGTTTGTTGCGGTGCACATGTTAGCCGGGCCGAGAAATATGCTAAACTTGCCAATAATATACCTTCAACATTATCACGATGACGATGTAAAAAGCTCTGTGATCTCGTTTTCACACATTTCTTTGTTCATTGCTTTAGTTGATGCTGTTTTTTTTAACACTTTTGTATTATATTGTCTATTAACAGTTTGAGTCACTAACATGCTCACTTTATGTAAATAACATCAACCTTCGTGTGTGTGTGTATAATAGATGCGTGAACTGTAATGATTTGCTGATTGCCGTATAATATTGGAGAAATCTCGCAACTGCGGTATCGAGAACCTATAATAAGTACAGGTTATTTTATTTTTATTTTTTATTTATAAAACAGACGTTTACCTGAACGACCTTTTAGACGACTCAACTCTCAAGTTATCAAATTTCGATGTATGTATTTTTGCCGTTGAGCATACGGTTCAATTGTCCATCCATTCAGGGTATTTATTTTGGAAAGTTGATTTAGGCCTAAGTAACATGACATTATAATAAAATTACTATTACGAAAATTAGTTGATATTTATGCTGGTAACCCTGGCATTAAACATTTTTTATGAACGGGCTAAAACTATTTGTCTACCGACCAGTGTGACCGGGGCAGTACAATATAATAATATGTGTGGACATTTCACACAGCGCCATCTAGCCCCAAACTAAGCATAGCCTGTACTATGGGAACCAGATAACTGATACAATACTTATATACTTTTTGTTTGTAAATACATACATAGTATACAATATAACACCCAGACACAGAACAAACATCTATGTTCATCACACAAATGTTTGTCCTGTGTAGGAATCGAACCCACAGCCCTCAGTTCGGAAGGCAGGGGTAGTACCAACTGAGCTATCGGGCCCGTCAAACCATGACACTTACCGCAACATTGTTTTTTTTTTTGCTACGTGGGAAGAAGGTAGCTATCAAGTGCTGATCGATCCGGGCAACAGTATAGCAGGGGCAACCTAATCGAGCCCTGGAAAAATATCGTATGACTTGCGCACGATTCATTTAGCTATGTTACTGCTGCTACGCAGTTCATCGCCAGGGCTATGACGTTTGTTCTTTGATAAAATTTTGGGAAATTATGATGAATGTATAATAATCGAACACATTAGTGAGAATTAGTGCACGTTTACTAGTCTAATCTATTATGATTCTGGTGTCGTCCGCGTACGCTTAGAGCTGCATTGTGGACGATAAAATATTAATGTACATCTATATTCAATGTATAATTAGGTTAATTATCATACGAGGAAACATAGGTTTGTACTGTTCAGGGTCACACAATGCCGTTAGCCTTGTGTTACTAAGAGCTACTAATCTAGCCCGTCACCTTAGGCCTTAGTTGTTGCACACAATCGCATAATTAATTAATTTTACAGTTGAAACGGTCAGCGACTTGAATAAAAGTGATTTAGCAATAATTAACATGGTGTATTGAGTTTGGATGTTCTCGTTGTTTCCAGAACTGGTGACGGGCGGCGTGGGCGTGGGCGGCGTGGCGGTGGGCGCGCTCGGGGACAAGCCGCCCGCGGGCCGCTCGCGGCTGCTCGAGGACTTCCGCAACAACAGATTCCCCAACCTGCAACTCAGAGATCTCGCTAACCACATTGTAGAATTCTCACAGGACCAGCACGGATCAAGGTGAGGCACACGCTCATTTTATTTACAACGCACTAACGATCCGCATGATTAACTAAATGTAGAACTTGAAAACCGGAACCCCCCTCTGTCAAAAGAATTTTTCAAGGTATGGGCACTCTGGTCTGCCGTAACGCATAATACCAGGCGAACTACCAAATCATCGAATCACCATGTTAAAAAAATTGTTTTAGTAATAGTGGGCAAACACTGCTCTGGCAGGCTGTTTTAATATAAGCTTATGGCATTCATTCTCATAATTATTTAGTTAAAACACGTTTTGTAGCTCTTTTTGTAACTAGTTTTTTTACACATAAATTATACTTACTTTGGTATCACGGGTGAATCAATCTCTTATACAGGAAGTAACAAAAACACTGTTAAATAATAATGCAGGATGAGTACAGACCATCACAAGTATTCCTATAAAAATGACAAACAACACCTAAGTTATATGTCGGTTTTTAGAGTTCCGTACCCAAAGGGTAAAACGCACCCTATTACTAAGGCTCTGCTGTCCGTTTTCTTTCTTTCTGTCTGTCTGTCCGTCCATCCGTCTCTCACCAGGCTATATGTCATGAACGGTGATAGTTAAACAGATGACATTTTCACAGATGATGTATTTCTGTTGCTGCTATAACAAAAAATACTAAAAACCGATAAAATAAATATTTAAGGGGGTTCCCATACAACAAGCGTGATTTTTTGCCCGTTTTTATTGATAATGGTACGTAACCCTTCGTGAGCGAGTGTGACTCGTACTTGGCAGGTTATTTTTTGTCGTCGGCATCTCAGGTGATAAACATTTTTCGTAACGGCGTAAAAGCGTGCAGTACAAAACTAAAAAGCATTTGAAAGTTGTGCCTCGTATGTAATTAGAACTAGTATTATTACAACCTCCAGTTGACACATGATAAACGCCACCCGCGGATATAACATGGTTTTTGTTATTTTCTGTATATTATAACATAAAAATAATTATTAATGGAGGACCAGTTCTACGGCAAGTGTTTTAAAAACGCTGACGTCACTATTCATCGTGGTGATCAGTGAGTATAGGTACTGATAAGTAAAAGCAAGTAAAATATTAATTATTTTATTGAGCAACTGTACAGTTAAGTCTGCTTTATTCTATTTGCTTGGGAGGGTCTGTTCACGTCAGGCTAAATCTAAGCAGAAGCATGTCCCTTGCGTCGAACGCCTGTGTTCACACTTGGCCGCGAACAAGACATGCATATCGCAAAGAAATATTACAAATTTACAACCATTTCATTTCGCAATTTTGCCTACCATCCGTCCTAGGCAGGCTGTTTAATATTTTAACCTTCACTGCGAGTTTAAATTATTTTATCATGGGAATAGTCAACTTATTTCACGATGACTCATTTTGACTAAAATGGATTGGAAATGGGTGAATAATTTTATTTATTGCTAACCAAAATACACACACAAGCAAGATACTTAAACGATACGGAACAGGATGGTATTAAAATGGAGGTAATTTATTATTTTGTACTTACTACCTTACTTGTTATTATTTTGAACAGCCGTTGAACCTTGTTTGCTCCCTCGCCGTTGCCTATATGTATAAATAAACTTGTTTCGTATAATTGACAACATCAAGGTCAAGGGAAACACGAAAACTACTTTGAGACTTAAATAAAAATTCATAGAAATATAAACTATAAAATTTGGGGGTCACAAAATTGTTGTCCAAGAGTAGAGATATTTAGGTAATGGAACTCGAATAAAAATAGGTATCAATCACCGTCCACAGCAGGAGATTCAGCTAGAATTACAATGAGACCCAAATTAGAAGTTTAAAAATGACTGCTAAATTAACTGTTTAAATAGTAGCAAATCATTTAACTGAATTGGTTGGCCCTTTCTATATTTGATATATATTTACGTGGATTAACGGTGGAGACCGAGGTCATCCTTCTTAACGATTTACTTGACAAACCACTAGCTCACGTGCTGTAAACACGTGGATTCTACTGAGTTTTTGCGGAGTTTAGAATAGGGGTTTAGCAATTTAGTTAAATATTTATTACGTTTACTTGAGTCAATAGTATACACCTTCTTGCTCATACAAAAAGTGCCAACCATTGCGACAAACCCATCCTAAGAACAGTAGTTGTAATCAGAATACAAAACATATCTAATAGAACGTATAGGCATACATTATAGTCTATTCAAACTATTGACGCTAAAAACAAAAGGTTTTGTTAAGGTTTAGAGGGTGAAAACCATTTCCTCCCGAATAGCTAAAATGTAGGAAAATTCACTGCAATTGTCTTTATCGCACGTGTAGAGCCATGACTAGTAGCAGAGCGGCGGGAATAACTGTTTCAAATACCTGCCTGACCGTAGGATGTTCCAAAAAACCTTTCTAATTTATACGGACGCTTATGATATCACAATCACAACTCACAATACAGAAATACTTATTGGTGTCAATGACCTTTGTCTGTATTCTCGCATTTCAGTTCCGCTCACAGCTTTAGGATTTCAAATATGCATTCGAACGCAGTCATCCGAACAGGAAACACTCACAGCAAAAAACTTATAATCATATCGACGTAAAAGACAGGTCTTTTCTTTTACGAAAGACCTGTAAGAGTTATTTTCCTTGTCCTAGGTTACGTACTTAATAGGCAATGGCTATGTGGTTGTAGCAATGTTGCCGCATTGTACGGTCAGGGTCGCAGTAGCTTCTAAACGTGGGAGTGCCGTTTTATACATATATATATATAAATAAATAAATAAATAACACCACTAAACTTGCGAAAACCAGTTGTGACGATAGAGATTTGTATAAAAAACGGTCTATTGTGGATTATTATTATAATTGTAAAATTGTTACTTCCCGTAGTAAGTACATTTTATTAATGGCAATTATTTTTATAAACATGCTGTTGCGCGTGGCACCTACTTAACCAAGGCCCGACTTTCGGTCGAGACGGTCATATGGGCAATGTCATGGAGATGGCATAAAAAGTTTGGTAGTTTCTATATTATTATAGTTTTAATTTAATAAATAGATGATAAAATCTTTATTGAAAACACCGTTTTCCAGAATAATCTAGGGGGAAATCTTATAACTAAGTGTCTCAATGGGCGGTTTTATCGCTTAAAGTATCCCAGAAGTACAGAGAGATGATGAACAACAAGGACGGTGTTCAGTTACTAATAAAAGTCCAAGCACTCAAAAGAACCGTAGGTATATAAAATATATCTATGTATGCAAGCATAATCAGGCGAGTCCGCATGATTTATGGTTATTAGTACTGTTATTAAGTTATTATATTTATATTCATTCATTTAAATATTTTACAGCTAAACTAAAATTTATTATTTTAATCGGCTACTTCAAAACCATGACTCGCCAAAACGTTTTTTTTTTTCTATAAACGGTTATTAACTAAAAATTATATCCAATCATTAAAAAAACTAACTAAACCTACAGAAGTTAATAGTGATTAACAATGATATCCTTACTTAATTACATTGTTAATTTTTAACTGTTCTATTTGTTTAGCTTTAAATTCGCCAAAATTGTATTATATTATAATATATTTATATGATATAATTTGATGACCCCGCCCCCTACAAGAAAACTCCTCCTAAATCTACTGCACCTTCGTACAGTAGATTTAGGACTACACATGAACAACATACCAACAGGACACATGCATAATCTGGTTAATTTCTGTTAAATTTTTTTTTTGGTTATGTTTGTTTGTTTTTTCTAGCTGACCGTTCGCATATCTTTAAATATTTTGTATGCAAATTGTGATAATGCAGCTGTTTTTAATTTGCTCGTTTATTTATTTTCAGGTTTATTCAACAAAAATTAGAAAGAGCAACGGTACAAGAGAAACAAATGGTATTTAATGAAATTATTGGCGCAGCCTATAGTCTAATGACAGATGTGTTTGGAAATTACGTTATACAAAAATTCTTCGAATTTGGAACAACAGAACAGAAAACGACGTTAGCACAAAAGGTATGTATTTTTGTTGTTTTCATTTACAATACAATAATTATTTAACTGCTGGAGTGTGGCTGCATAACAATGAATATATGAACGAAAACTGTGTGCCCCAACACTACATGAATTTTCTATGTCCATCAAATAGTCAACTGTATTTACCTCCAAATCTCTTGCTTATTTCCGTAAAGAATAATTATTATAGCTCATTTTATAGAAGAGTAGATAACGGAGAGGTACATACAAAGATTATAAACACCGTTCATATCTCGTGAACATAATTTCTCCTACAAATACGCCTCACTTGCGCGGGCAGGGGGCGAAGTAACAAAACGAGACAAAATCATACGAAATTACAAAGAACAGGGCGTCCCGTTTCCTCGCAAAGAATACACCAGTAATTTTCGTATGAGAGGAAGTTGTATCATTGGTGAACTGGATTTATAGCCAACGGGGTAGGTACGTACGGCAAGTAACATAAGCGTTTGTACCGTTGGTGTTGAAGGTGCGCGGTCACGTGCTGAACCTGGCGCTGCAGATGTACGGGTGCCGCGTGATACAGAAGGCGCTCGAGTCCATCCCCGCCGAGCAGCAGCAGGAGGTGGTGCGTGAGCTCGACGGACACGTGCTCAAGTGTGTCAAGGATCAGAACGGGAACCACGTGGTCAGTACAGTACAACTTACTACACTACACTAGTGGCTCTCTATGTACATTGTACACTCGCCTGCAGAGATAAATATCATCATCATATGAGCCTGAAGACGTCCACAGCTGAACATAGCCTCCTCTACAGAGCGCCACTTTGAGCGGCTGCTTGCACCTGCATCCATCGGCATCGGCTGAGTATACATCTAATAACTTTCAAAATATTGTCTCAGTATGAATATTGTGTTGTGAATATTGTCACCTCGTGAGTCTCTCTTGGTTCTGAACTAGAAAACGTATAAAAAAATATGAAAAATAGTTGTCCAGAACCGCCATTTTGTTAAAAATATGCATATATTTATCGAACCTGCTCACAATATTTCACGAGAACTGGTTGGTAAATGCGGCCTGTGAAGGAGAATAACTGGAAATACGAAATCATTTTTGTCAAAGTTGAAAAGGAGATACTTCGTTCGCGCTTTGCGCTCGCTCGCTCGAGAAGAGCCTTACCATAATTATTATAAGTCACGTAAAGACTTAGCACCTACTCATAATAACCAACACCGAAACTGGAACAGTTAGCAATTCAGAACTGCGCTCTGTTATTTTAAAAACAGCAGGCTTGGGTAGATGCTGCAAACACCCCAAGTCGGTCGTATGTGCAGGATTTTAATTACCATACACTGCATGCCAGTGGAGTGGAATGCCTTTTTTCAGCGCATTTCCTTATTGAACACGTTACGCAAAAACACTGCTACTTTGAGCCTTGTTATCGTATTATATAGAATGAGAGGACAATTTTATTTTAATTGCAGCGCTGTGCGCGTGGCTGGTTTTATACTAGTGGTAGCAAATTGGTTATAATTATAAAATGGCTGAACTTTATTACAAAATCTCAAATCTAGGTTAAATTTTGTTTTTACCTCTATATTTTCTTTAAACTGTCGTAGTCGTGTGCGCATCCGTGAGCACGTGGCGCATTAGGACCGACTAAAGCTTGTATTACAACGTTTTTTAAAACAGAAACAGTACTAATTAAATATGGATATTATTGAACATGACCATTTACTTCTAATTGAATTATGGACTTCGAATTATGTTATAAATTAAAAACAAATACTTGTACAAGATATTGTACAATTGATTTTAAATAACGCCTAACATCAACGAAAATATTGTTTAAATACTGAATAACATTTCATAAAAATCCTATCAAACAAAACACAAAAAATAAACAAAAACAAAATCTTACTAAGAGAGCTGCGATGCCACAGACATCAAACCACGACGCATCAAATGACATGCACAGCAACACATGCCGCTCTAGACACGCATTTAGTATGATTTGAGAGATTTTTAAAACTATGATAGCTCAGTCAGTATTGAGGCCGTCTTGCGATCCGTGGCTAGGATGCGTACCGTGAGATAATTTTGTCGTCACTTTATGTCGTCAAAAATAGAGATATCACGTTATGTCTACCTGTGCTAACATGGCAGCGCAAGAAACTCATCTCGTGCTGTCAAATGAAGAGATAACGCGAATGTTTATCTATCTGTGGAACTTTTCTCGATTTTTGTCGACAAACGCTAACATGCACCCAATCGTCTTAGCTCTATTTGACACTTCAGCGGGAGTATTTTCTTGTGGTAGTTTTTGAGGACGAGATACGTAGAGAAGGCAAATCTAAAGGCAAATGGCATTTTGATATACTTAGGTACGTAAAAAATATAAAAATTTAAAAGATAAAAGATTATAAATATGGCGGCTACTACCGCCCACATAATTGTGTTTCATTTTATACTCACTAATTATCTTGAATTATTGTTGAATATTTCATACTGTTACATAGTTAAAATATGTATAATTTACATTAAAAAGAATCAAGCTCAAGGTAGATGCATGGGTTGAAATGTTCAGGATTTTCATTATATATAGGTACCTACATAATATACCTATTTAAATGTAATTATCTATTAAAACGCTTATTTTATTTAAATCACATTTATTAGCGTATACTTAATTCTTATAAGTACATATTAAGATTTCCGTCTTGTGTAACGATATTATAATGTTGGCGGTATTAATATTATTGTAGGTGTTTTAGATGAACAAGTAAAGCAATATATTGTTAGGTACTGATGTGTACCGGCTCCTTGCGGCAAACAATATTCTCCTGCGGTACTATTATATATTATGTGCCAGCGGAAAGCTCTGGGTGTTGAGCCATAATATTATTATATATTTATAAAAATATTCTTAATACTTCTGATTCTGAAACAATGGTGCATCTCATTAGGTACAGGTTTGATTTTATGTACAGAGCAACAATGGCATCAAACTACATATGTTTCCTAGTATCGGACTGTAGTCTTGAACAGAAGGTTTGTACTTGTATCCAACTAATTACAAGTATTCCTCATGCCTCATGCGATGATTACGGCAGAAAGGAATATTCCGTGATTACAAAGGAACTAACTCAATATTCGAGTGCAGACACACAGACCTGCTGGTTTCAATATTAAGGCTTAATCGAACTTTACTCGCGTTTATATGCTTGCATTGTATATAGGGCGAATTCTGAGCTTGCAACTTCCATTTTCAATGCAAATCCAAATTTTCGAGCAGGATTTGAAAATTTTTTCAATGTTTTCATTTTTCAACAGACGGTTTTTTGACTTTCTGCTATGAGTAATATATACTCTTTGCTTTTTGACGAAAGACAGAAACAGCAATA
This sequence comes from Ennomos erosarius, assembly GCA_963580505.1. Classification (NCBI taxonomy): domain Eukaryota; kingdom Metazoa; phylum Arthropoda; class Insecta; order Lepidoptera; family Geometridae; genus Ennomos; species Ennomos erosarius. The sequence goes on along the minus strand of OY756978.1, from coordinate 4,523,010 downwards.
ATAACTGTCTGTCTTTTAAGGTCGCGTTCATGTAAAAAACTATGAAAATGAATGAACGAAAGCGATGTTGCCATATTAAAATACAGTAAGAGTTATAAAAGGGCAATATTGGTTTGTCTACGCGAGATACAACGACAAACTTCTCTGTCGCGGTGTGCATGTTAGGGTAAACTAGAAACTTGTACTACGAGGAAATTTGTCATCTCGTGCGTGGCGTATCTCACGGTGCGCTCCCTAGCCCGGATGGATCGTTTGATCAATCTTGCAATAAGCTTGAGCTTTCGGTGAAGAAGACATAGTGATGAATGAAACCGCAGCAAATGATAGACATTTTCTTGTGTTTGCCTGGTTAGCTACCACCCTCGACCAAAGCGTTTACGGTGTGCTCTGGCAGAGCATCACCTGAGTCAGTTCCCAACTCTAGCGTAGCGAGGCGCTATTGTTGCCACATACATGTAGCATAATTGGAACGCTTACTTAGTTTTGTTTTTTATTAGTACCTATTTGAAGTTATCGAAAACGTCAGTGTACCCTCCCTCCTTCATTTACGAGTGACTTTACTGTCAAATTTGTGCCGTATTTGGCTATTCAGCAGTGCAAGCACCGATCTTCGGTTCGACAAATATATCGAGTCGATAAACAGATTTTATTTATCGATCTAATCGGTAACTTGTAGCATGGATCTAACATCGGTAATTCTTGTTGAAGTTTTTCGAGGGCTTTATTTAGTCGACATCTTATCGATCATTCGTTCGTAATTCTCACAGAGTAACTTTATATTATAGAAAATCCCACAGATTAGGGAAAAAATTGGAGGCTAAAGAAAAGAAGTTAGTCATTCATTCATGAAAAACACCTACTTAAAGGATTTATTCTATTGAAATATTACAGAAAATCATTATTTTCATGTGAAATCCGATTAATTATTGAAGAGGAACGAAATAATTACTATATTATATGACATATTAGCAGGGAAAATTGATTGTACTGAACTCTTGAGCAATGTCTCGCTGGCAGTACCATCTTACCGAACGAGACACACACCTCTACTCCACGTCCCTCACGCTAGCACGAACTACGCTCAAAATTCGGTTCTTTGTCGGGCAGCCCGCACATATAATAAACATTATTCTGGCTTAGACCTATTTCATTTATCTAAAACAGCCCTTAAATTTGAAATAAAAAAGTTGCACCGCTCTAGTTGATTTACTTTTCTCTATGATATTTACAAAAAATTTAAAACCTATATTTGATTACATCGTAAAAATATACACTAATTTATTTAAATAGGATACTTATTTATTATTATTTTTATTCACAAATATTCACATTCACAATCTCACACGCACCTTGCTGAGTGCACAATTGCACATGCCCCATACAAACATACCTACACAACACACACACACACACATACACACCCCTACACACGTAGCTTTCATGTAATTTGTATTACAAGCTAGTAAACACACTTTTTGTTAATTATTAATAGCGGTTAATTTGTGTAATCCTGTTTGGCCTTCTTTTAAGTCTGTAAATTTGTTAATGTATATTGTATTGTAAACGCTGTTGGATTACCTTAATAAATAAATAAATAAATAAATAAATATTGGCCGAAAGGATTTTACCTAATTCATCATCATCATCATTAACAGCCTGAAGACGTCCACTGCTGAACACAGGCCTCCCCCCGGGAGCGCCACTTAGAGCGGCTGCTCGCCTCCTGCATCCATCGGCTCCCCGCGGCTTTCACCAGGTCGTCGGTCCACCTAGTGGGGGGCCGGCCTACGCTGCATCTTCCAGTTCGTGGTCGCCACTCGAGAACCTTTCTTCCCCATTGGTTGTCAGTTCTACGAGCGATGTGGCCTGCCCATTGCCATTTCAACTTGCTAATCCTAAGAGCTACATCGGTCACTTTAGTTCTCCTGCGGATCTCCTCATTTCGGATCTTATCTCGCAGGGAAACACCGAGCATTGCTCTCTCGATAGCTCGTTACCTAATTATTCAGTTGCAAATATTTTATCAACCATATTATTATATTAGATGTAGTGCTTAGTTGATATATAATAGTAAACACATGAAACTTGGAATAGGTGTTTAATACTTTTTCATTTCTTCATGGAAAAACTACTGTATGGATTTGACCACCAGCAACTTCTCTCCTGTCCTCTGCAGTGCTAGGGATCTTGATGCAACTGCTCGTAAGATTTTGAATAACTGCTTGCAACAAATCCTGCACAAGCTTGCTTATAGTACCCGTACACACCTACAACAATAAATTTCCATGTATAAGTAGAATAAAATAACAATAATTAGAATATAATTTAATCAAATAGTTTCCGGTTTGGGAAGTACTTACTAATTACTATAACATTCACGGGCAGTCCATTTGATCGGCTCCTTATAGATCGCTCTGAACAACTTGAATAACGGCGAGGGCAATTTCTTTATGAATTCTAAACAGAATCTCAAACTGTTCGTTAGGTAGGTCGAGAGAATTATTGGCATCTCTTAGGCACCGCCTATTGATTCTCAAGACATCTCGACGCTTCCATTTTTCGGCTTACAATATTAAAATATAGCCAAAATCCAGTTTTAAAATATTATAAATTGGTTATCGAGCAACTATGGAAACCCGATAAAATTCGATAAGTTTGACAAGATTAAACCGATGACAAATGTCAAAAATTTGATCCATGCGTGATTTAGTCGACATAGAACGACATGATCGTTAAGATATATCGAAGTCGATAAAATACATTCCGTGCTACCGATTACGTTTTATCGAAACATTATGTCAAATTTGACATGAAAATTCGTTAAATATACCGATCGGAAGATCGGTGCTTGCACTGCAGTAGCCATAAAAATGAAACGCGAGTAGCTTGTAACATACAAGAGATTGGTTATTATAGTATTGATCGAGTTTATTATAAAAGTAGTTTGTATAATTTCCAGGTACAAAAGTGTATAGAGTGCGTGGAGCCGTCGGCGCTGCAGTTCATAATAAACGCGTTTGCGGGGCAAGTGTACGCGCTGTCGACGCACCCGTACGGCTGCCGCGTCATCCAGCGCATCCTCGAGCACTGCACGCCCGACCAGACCGCGCCCGTGCTCGCCGAGCTGCACGCGCACACCGACCAGCTCATACAGGTCACTCTCGCACGCGTACATATATATATTTATGTATAGGTTGACAGGTATTACTGTGGGTTCGATTCCCACCCAGAATAAACATTTTTGTGATGAACATCTGTTTGTTCTGTGTCTGGGTGTCATATTGTATTCTGTGTGGGGCTAGATGGCGCTGTGTAAAATGTCCACACATATTTATTTATTTTATAGTACACATACACACTAAATATCCAATAATAAGTTACAAAGAATACATCGATTTACAAGAAGTGTGGAACAACGGGCGGCCTTATCTGAGAGCGATCTCTTCCGGGCAACTTTTGGGTGGAGAGGATTCATCAAAGTCGTAAATTACACACACACACACACACACACATACAAACCTATTTTTAATGTCCTTGCGCTGCTCCCAATTACTTGTAGAATTTTAATTTACGCTCGAATAACTGGTTTTATCACCTCTGAGGTTAAAGTAAGGATGTTTGTTTGATTGCCAATATAGGTCATAGGGGGCATCTCTGGTACTACTGAACCGATACTCCAAATTTTTTCAAAGACAGTGCCATGTTACTCTCGATTATTAACTTCAAATTACGACTACGCTCTCTTTGTTTGTCCCCTCGCGTCTGAAGCAAACTATGTACAGAGTATATATATAATATAAGACCGGTTGCAGGACCAGTACGGCAACTACGTGGTGCAGCACGTGCTGGAGCACGGCGCGGCGGAGGACCGCGCGCGGCTGGTGGCGGGCGTGCGCGGGAAGGTGCTGCAGCTCTCGCAGCACAAGTTCGCCTCCAACGTCGTCGAGAAGTGCGTCACCCACGCCACGCGCCCCGAGCGCGCGCTGCTCATCGACGAGCTCTGCGGGTTCAACGACAAGTGCGTATACACGTGTACACCACACTATACGCGCGCCTATACCGAGACACTAGATGCACATGCGGTTATACAACTAGGTGCACTGCTTTTGACTGTAATTTGATACGGTTGACCTCCAGTTCTCCTGATGGTAAGCCACGGTGTCGCCGAAGATGGAGCACGTAAATCTAAAAAACACATAGTACCTACCTATTCACTCAGGTCTTGAACAATCGACTGTAGTTTAAATCAAAATGCAAGTTCTCCACACCTCAATACTCGCGAAGACCACGTTCCTACCTCTAGACGCGTTCAAATGCTGTGCAATGAAAAAATATGACATCTTTCAGACATATTTTACCTCAGAATACAAGAGCTTATGAGGTGGTGGTGTCATCATCATCAGCCCGTAGATGTCCACTGCTGAACATACATAGGCCTCCCCCAGAGAGCGCCACTTTGAGCGGCTGCTCGTCTCCTGCATCCATCGGCTTCCCGCGGTTTTCACCAGGTTGTCGGTCCACCTAGTGGGAGGTCTGCCTACGCTGCACCTTCCGTTTCGTGGTCGCCACTCGAGAACCTTTCATCCCCACCGGTTGTTAGTTCTGCGAGCGATGTGGCCTGCCCATTGCCATTTCAACTTGCTAAGTTTAAGAGCTATATCGGTCATTTAGTCCTTCTGCGGATTTCCTCGTTCCGGATCTTATCTCGCAGGGAAACACCGAGCATAGCTCTCTCCATAGCTCGTTGCGCGATTTTGAGCTTACTAATGAGGCCAACAGTAAGAGAAGGTGGTGGTGTAAATGTGTGTAATTGTTTGGCTTAGGTATAATGTTAATATAACGGTCGCTCCAGTATAACATGTGTATCTCGCTGCACTCTCGCTGCAGAGTAGAGTGTGGTTGTGAGCGAGGTAGAGATGCAGTAGTGGAGCGGCGGTGTGATGTAGCGCAGTGTCGTGTTCCTCAGCGCGCTGCACGTGATGATGAAGGACCAGTACGCCAACTATGTGGTGCAGAAGATGATCGACGTGGCGGAGCCGACGCAGCGCAAGGTGCTGATGCACAAGATCCGGCCGCACATCGGGTCGCTGCGCAAGTACACCTACGGCAAGCACATCATCGCCAAGCTGGAGAAGTTCTTCATGAAGGCGCCGGAGCTGGGCCCCATCGGCCCGCCGCCGCCCAACCCCGTGCTGTAGTCCGCCGCGCAGTATTATCCTTCCCCGCCTACTTGTGAATACTGTGTACATTACATACTGTAACTAGCCGGCCGCCGCCGCCCTTAGAGTAAGTGCCGCGCTCGTCGCCGCGCCCTGGAAAATCTGATTAGTTTGTAATTGTCGTGCACCCCTCGTGTCGTATATTGTTTAGTTGTAAATGTAGAGGCGGCGGGCGGCGGCGCGGCCCGATGCGCATGTAAATATCGGCGCGTGTATTATAAACGATTGGTTAACTTGTAACGATAGTTGTACAGCGTCGACACAGGAGCGTGCTCGGCCGTCGCGACGCCGCGGCGTAGCGTTAGTTCGTAAGTGTTCTAGTATTATTCGTTGTTCGTAAAAATCTATGTATAAATATTTGAACGTCTCATTCTCGTGTAATTTATGAATCGATGGAAAGAAACGGTCTGATGAGCCCGTGAGTTTCCGTAATTTTAGCTCGTTGTAGATTTACTATTAGCTGGGCTAGGGGACCTTGAATCTTCTCGAGTGATGAAGAAATGCCGCAGGCAGTTCTAGACAATCGACACTATAGTCGTGATTATGTTTATTATTTTATATTATTCTTCAAGTCAAGCTCTCGTTTAAGTTTAAAACCGGCTTCAATCGTACATAGTTATCGAATATTGTTTAGTGCCGGATTGTATAATAGTTCGATTATAATTTTGTGAAAATGATATTTTTGTATATTTTTATGTAATTAATTTAAGTTATTTAGTTAATGAGCCCCGAAGCCGCGGGCGCGCCTGCCCGGAACGGTCGGTTCCGGGCGCGGCTAGGTTATAGTGATGATTGTAAAGTCCTGTACTGATAGTTGTAGTCCCGAGGTCTGCCTTGCCGGTGCACGTCACAAGCGTAGCTGCCCCTCATTCCCATTTGTAATTATTTTTATAGGAAGCGTAGTTTCCTACGACACCTCAGATTTTTTACGTCTAGATTGTAATTGAAAATAAAATAAAATTATTGTAAATGGCTGTACAAAAGTAAAAACAAAACGATTTGTAAAACCCGTATGTGATGGAATGAGTCGAGGCGTCGAGAGCGGCGGCTGCGCCCTCGCTCTGGACGTCGCGTCTGTAGGTTGTACTAGATAACATTTATATGATGATCCATTTATTTAGACATTAATTATAATAAAGCATTTCTGTAATAATATTACAAAACTGTCGTTTCATTGGCGAAATCAATCCCTAACATTAGCTCACTTAGGTAGGGGCACAGACCTACCTACAGGAGTAAGTAAGACCTTGAGCAGACGAGGGTCTTGTCCTTTTCGGGCAAAAATCACCGACTTGTCGTAAAAGAACTTGCCACGGAGTCAACGCACGCATGCAATGTGATGATCTGTGGGGTGATTACGTAACTTTGACAGCAATGCAACAGGAGTAATTTCATTCCGAATATGAAAATTTTCATAGTAACTATGCACATAAACTGCGTATTGAAACTGTCAAATCCATACATTTTTGTGTTTCTATTGGTTGCAATCAAGTTACATAATCGCCTAGCTGAAGTTTAGTGAAGCGGTCGCTATAGATGCAAATATTCTTTTTACTTGACGAGAAAGACGTTCCCAAAAAAGTTATGGATTCGCTCACCGTGAACTAAAACTCGTCGGAGCTTCATATCCAAAGAAAATGAGGACGAAACATGATATAATAATTACCTATTAACTATTAAAAATTAGCCGGGAAAAAAAATCTTCCCGTAGTCCACCCAGGTGGACCACGGGGAATACCCGTCAAAATGTACAAAACGCAGAATCGCGGACATCTAATACTATATAATAAAAAAAAAAATAGTATTAGACATCTCTGTGACGCAGAATGTGCAACCGCGAAATGAGCACAACACGCAAAATTACATAATAGGCCAACGGTAACAAAAACAAGATTTTGTGTCCGTTTCCTCGTCATGGTCATATTGCGTGTCGTGCTCATTTTGCGTATTGTATATTTTGCTCCGGAGCGATACCGACGATATACACAAAATATCCTCGTGGTCCTACTGTACCTTTAGCATTTTCTAGCTTTTATGATTGATTGTCATACACGACTATAGTCGCATTTTCACATGCAGTTTTGAGTGTCGTGTTGCTGGGTTAGCACGGATGGTAGACAAAATTGCCTTTCCTTGTTTTATGTCACTTTCTTGCTATGCGTGTTTTCCAATATGTTTAACAACGACAGCGGAGACATGCAATGCTGCTGTCTGATAATCCGACGCTTGATGACTCTGTTGGTAGTAAGCCTGCCTTCTGAACTGAGGGCTGTGGGTTCAATTCCCACCCAGAACAAATATTTGTGTGATGAACATAGATGTTTATTCCACGTCTAGCTGGGTGGTATATTGTATTCTAGGTATGTCTACAATCAAAAAAGTATCTACGTATTATATACGTTATCTGGATCCCATAGTACAAGCTAATGCGTAGTTTGGGGTTAGTTGGCGCTGTGTGAAATGTCCACACATATTTATTTATTGCAGAAGTTTTCTTAGACGTGTAATCGCGGCCTATTAGAGCGTGGACTTTTAACTGGACTCGTGAAATCTTAAAATGTCTTCATGGCTATTTTTCCAATAAACACCTTTATAATGCGATGTGAACGGCTAAGGCTCATATTTTATTAGAAAGAGGTTCAGCAGGCTCCAGAGACTCCCATCTACTTTTCGAGGAGCCTTGACCTCTTAGTTGTTGCATAAATAATGTAATAATACTAAACTAGTTGATGCTACCATGCTACTACCATGTACATATACTTCATTAGCATATTATGGTACTTGCAATATAACTTCGTCGGAGTATATTTTCTTTATATCGGTGTCTCTAAAGGCCGAAAAAAATGAAACAAGAAATAACTTAGTTTAGGTCTTTATGCATACTCGCTAGCATACACCATCACAACACCGACAAGATCACTTGTCTTCGTCTTTCTCCTTGTCCTTCGTTTTGGGCTTGACGCTGCGTTCTCGATCCCGCGAGCGTTCCCTCTCGCGCGAACGTTCGCGCTCGCGAGAGCGCTCCCGTTCGCGTTCGCGATCGCGGGACCGCTCGCGCGGGCGCGGCGACCGCGACCGTGACTTGTGGCGCCGCGACCGCGACCGTGACCTCTCGCGTCGGTACGACCTGCGAACGACGTATGTAGTCACTGCCTGATAATCGACATTATCAAGTTTGCCTTCCAACTGGGGCAACAATTTCAGGAAGTAATTGCACACACAATTATTATACAAACAGGATACTTTTCTACAAATGGAATGATTATTTGCTGCAGTTTTATACATATAGGCACATATTATAGAACACCCCTTAGTGGTCAATCGCTGCTCAAGTCGATATATCATTCACCAAATAATCATTTGGTGAATGAAATTTTGTCTTTGACACCGATTCAATAGTTTAGAACCGAAAACTAATCGCAATTTAACGGAAATTTTCTTGTATTACGCAGTCCCTGCGACGGTCATTGACCGCGTAGCAAGATACCTACTCGGCTGAAAGCGGAACAACTATAACATCCGCCCGCTATGTACTATCGCTAGCGGACAATGTTGGAGCCATGTTATTAATTTCCGCGCGCCGCGGTAACGAGCTTTGTTCCGATGAAAAACATTTTTTATTTTTCGGGAGCATGCATTGAATCAGTTACCGATTTCAAACCGTCGCGGTCGACCGGCTATATTGTATTGTGTGTAAAAAAATACGCAGGAGCAGATCCTTACTTTTCTCTTATCCTGTCTGGCTTGATGGATCTCGAACGCTCGCGCTCTCGATCTCTGTCTCTGTCCCTATCTCTTTCTCTCTCCTCCTGGAACAAAAACACCAAATGGTTATGAAACATTACAATATTGTGTAATTATTATGTCAGATGCCTGCATGATAAAAGTTAAAAATACTTCTGCAGTACATAATATTTACCTAGACTCACTGTTTTACTAAACTTGTAATCTACTCTACCCATGTTCTCATGAGAACCTTTATTATTAGGCGTCAAAAATTCAATGTTTGTCTCGATATAGTACAAGCTGGCAGGAAAAATTCTTGCAAATCTGCTCACCCATTTTGGCGTAAGAAAAAATAGAGAACGTGACATTCCACACATTGACAGCCTCTGTGGTGTGGTGGTTGAGCAGGTCGGCTCGTAACCCGGAGGCGGTGGGTTCTATTCCCGTGACAGGACAAGTATTTGTGCACAGAAAAAAGCGCAAATGCTTGTTCTGTGTCTGGGTGTAGTGGGACCATGGTTCCTGGGTCCCTAGATACAGGGAATCCTAGTTAGGGTCCAGGGTCTATGTATGTGATCGTTGGGCGTTATTATTATTATTTTCTTATCCATTTCCATTCTCGAGTCTAGCCCGGACATTTGAGAGGCATTGGTGGGGCTGAAGCTAACACCAAGAGGCCTATTTGGATATAAAGATAACTATAACGCGGTCACACTATCCCTGGACCTGACGTCGATGGCTTGCATTTCAGCGAGGACCAGAGACAATGTGACCGTGTTTTACATGTTGGCATATTTTTTTAATTTGTACAATATTAAGGTAAAAATATCTGAGCTATTATGGTGACTTTTGGATGGATGGTAACATTGGGTTATGGAATGAGAGAACAGCACCTGCCAATTTTGTCTCATATCAAAATGTTTGAGGCATGTGATGACTTGCCACCCACTAAAAGGGCCTCCTGTAGTGGCTACCGCATATTGGTGCCGAGGAAGCAACATTGGTGTGGGTGGCTTAGGGTGTCGAGAGGTGTGCTGCACTTTCATTGAACGCTACTCGCGGCGTTATGCCCTTTAACACTTCCACCCTGGAGCTTAGGTTCTTAGCTCTTGCGACTTCCACCCCTGGACAGCCAGTTAAGGCAAGCCAGGGGTTAGGGGTCTCACTTAGCCCCTTGGAATCAGGGTACGCGGTGTCGCCACTCACCGACGGCTCGCTACAAAGCCGCCCCTGCGTTATTACTATTATTATTATTATTATTATTCAAGAATCGAATCTAACGAAACTACTGTCTTCTCGCTTCCACTATAGTATTTAAATGCAGAGAAACGGTATTTTATGGTATTACAGTGAGACAGCATTAAAAAAATTTGTACTTTTCTTTACTGAATCGCATTATAGGGATAATGGTTAGCAGGGAAAAAATATAAACAAAATAGAATGATATAAATAGTGGATAGATAAGAAAATTTACTTTGTGGAAATCCATATTGTTATGATTGGGTTCCACCCTTGTTTGGGAAGTCAACAAGTCAAGATAGCTCGAAGACACCTCACGTGGAGGCGAAACACATATTTTCTGTTGAAATGAATAAGTATAGGTATTAATTAATGTTAATTTATGAAAATTATTTACTATTGTTATTTATTTATTTAATTATAGTTTATTAATAGATAGAGAAAGTTTGTCCATTTCTCACTTATAAACTTTGCAATATTACATATAACAGAGGAATGCCTGTTCAGTGTTTCGTTACATATTTTCCTATATTAACTAAATCAGGGGAGACAACATACAAAAGAGTACGAAAAGCTTTGTCACAAAATTTTTTGGCCTAGTTATTTTTATCAGTAGACTAAAAAATACAGCTAGTCCACTAACAACAGAGCCTTGGCATTCCCATAGTAATATGTAGTAGTAGTATTACTTAGCAGATACTACATCTGTGGGGTGGTTACGGAACTTTATCCCGTTAATAAATAATATGTTAGTCATGAAACTTTGATTGCAATGCAACATTAGAAAATTTCATTCTTGATTTGGATTTTGGGTATATTTTAAGAAACTATGCACATAAACTACGTATTGAAACAGTCAAATCCATAGAAATTGTTTCTTTTGGTTGCAATCCAGTTCATTACACGACGATCTAGTGAAATACGCGAGTAGCCGATGCATGCAAGAAGCAAGCGACTACTCGCCGAGTAGTCGCTCAAAGTGGTGCTCTCGGGGGAAAGCCAGTGGACGTGTTCAGGCCGTTGATGATGAAGTTCATCAAACTTTAGTACAGAATGGCATAAAACTAGTTCAGCCTATTAGCGAAAACTATTTTGCTAGTTGCATAGACAAAATAGGCGTATTCCAATATCCAAAGTAATATACCTAATAGTATGTAAGCAGCTGTTTGTATTCCCTGTAAAATATATAAAGAATGTATAATATTACCTCTTCCCTCCTATCGCGGTCCCTCCTCTCGGATCTCTCGCGCTCGTGTTCCCGCATGCGGTCCCGGTCCCGGTCCCGGTCGCGGTCGCGGTCCCGGAGCGGGAGCGGGTGCGGGTCGAGCGGGTGCGGGTGCGGGTGCGGGTGGAGGTGCGGGTGCGAGTGCGGGTGCGGGTGCGGGTGGGGCGGGTGGAGGTGCGGCGGGCGGTAGGGCGCGGGGTAGGGGGGCGCGGGGAGCATGGGGGGCGCGGGGGGCGGGGGACCCATGCCGCCCGCCGGCACCTCCTTCATCTCCGGCGGCACCCACACACCCGCCTCCGGGTGACCTGACACATCGAAGTGAGGATTCATTAGCATTCGCATTCAGTTTTAGCATGTGAAAACTTAATTAGCATTTCGCAAATGAAATCTAGTTGCGAAATTCTGTGTAATATTAAATTTCATTTCTATTTATTTAGATCATTTTGAATTTCATTTTTAATATAAAGTTTCATTTCATTTTTTTCATGTTTAATTTCATTTATCATTTATTTTTCATTACATTTTTCATGCAATTGCAAGCGAATTAACATGTTTATGTAATTTACGCAAAATCGCATTAATTTCCATCGCTACACATCGGTACATCTTCACTCTTCGCTTTTATCGATACGGTATTACTAAACATGGGTTTTTTCATCAATAGTTAAGGGAGACCAAACGTTTAGGCGGCTGTGAAGTGCGCTGCAAGCCCCCCGCCTACATCTTCCCCTGCAATATAAATTTTACAACTGCGCAGCGTTTCGTGCCGGCTTCACGGCCGCCATTGAGTTCGACGCAGACTTTAACCAATGATTAAAAATGCTAACAAATTCTTACCAAAATTTAAGGTGTAAACCACAATTTGTTACAGTATTTAACCCATGGGATTGATTTCAAAGTGTAAACCAGACCATCGAGTTTTTTTAACCAAGGTTACTTTAACTATTAGTGAAGCAACCCACCCTTAGTAAATGTTATACTTTTTTGCGATCTTATATTATTATTATCCATAAAATACTTTTTGCTTTTTACGCGAGACGTGAACGTGGGAAATTTTCCGGGTTTGCTCTAAATTACAACCATTGTACTCTATGTAGACCAAAATTTCTTTTTTTTTAATATTCCGAGATTATTCATAAGAGCTCATCATTTAAAAATTTTAATTTCTTAATATGATCAATAAAATAATAATAGCCCAATTTGTAAGATAAAAAAAACTTCGGGAATCGAAGTTCGGGATAGTGTTTTTTTTTTGTCTTGCGTCTATTTGTTATTTATTTGTTTTATCTCAGAATACCTCATACCACAGCTAGCTTTGTAATCACCACCATCACCACCATCACGGCACCCACTCCGCACCGCCTCGTCGCGCGGCGTCCACTAGTTGTAGACAGTGGTCCACGGGTGGACGCCACGTTATCACCAATAAACGTCGCGCGGTCAGCCAGTGGACCCCGCGTGGTCAACGAGTGGACGTCGCTTGGTCCACGAATTTTCGAGTAGTCTGTTAACAATTGGCACTAGGGGCAGCGCGCGGTCCACTCGGAACCCGCGCGTTGTCAATGCGCAGTCAACGCAAGGCAAGCATGCGAGGAGCGAGTTGTCGCCGAGTGGTCCACCAGCCGTCCGCGCGTGGAAGGCTTACGACCGAGGTGATCCGGTAACGCTACGAAGTTGATATAGTGAGTGCATATCCATACAAGTCCATATAAGGAATACTAGCCGCAGGAGGCGAGGCGGCGCGGAGCGGGTGCCGGGTGGTTCTGAGCTGTGACCTTTATGCTGCTGATGATGAGGATGAGGATACTCACGTCCCCAGTCGTCGTAGGGAGGGTGTGCGTGCGGTGGCGGCTGGTGCTGGTGCTGGTGCGGGTGCTGGTGCGGCGCAGGCGGCTGGTGTTGCGGCGGGTAGTAGTGGTCGGGCGCGAAGTACTCGGGCGGCGCGCCCGGCGGCGCCTCGCGCCCGATCACCGCGCCGCGACCGTACTCGCGCCGCTCCGCCGTCATCACCTCACGTATACAACCACATTATTGGTTACAATTACTACTTATACGTACGTTTTAAATCCCCAGAGAAATTAGTGCATTACTAACCCCAGTATTATGTTAGCCCCGAAAAAAATACGACAGTATCGCTTTCTTGGTACCTTGGTACAAGAAAATATTTGCAAAAATTAAAATAATATTTCTCAAAAAATGAACAGTCATGAAAACAAAAATTAAATATCTCAAAAAATGACAAAGATTGCAAAGTTGCAAGCATTTCAAATTAAAATACTTGAATAAAAAGAGACAGCTCAAGCACGCAGTGCCGTCAGTAATGTTTTTTTCATAGTATCTAATTACTGAGCTGTGGCAGCTCTACATAGCTTGACGGGCCCGATAGCTCAGTTGGTAGTAGCCCTGCCTTCTGAACTGATGGCTGTGGGTTCGATTCCTACCCAGGACAAATATTTGTGATGAACATAGATGTTTTTTCTGCGTCTGGGTGTTATATTGTATTCTATGTATGTATTTACAAAACAAAAAGTATCTAAGTATTATATCAGTTATCTGGTTCCCATAGTACAAGCTTTGCTTAGTTTGGAGCTAGATGGCGCTGTGTGAAATGCCCACACATATTTATTTTTTATTTATATTTATAGCATGTGACGTCATAGCGCCATACTCTCCGTTTTGTGAGAAAGGGACAGGCGCGTTACGATATCTTCGAGGAATGGTTTTGGTTGTGAAATGATATACTGATAGCCATTGTCAAACGCTACAAAGCTCGTTACACGCAAACACTGCATAAACAACCTAACATGCGGTATCATAATGACCAAAATACGTATACTGCTGAACATAGGCCTCCCCCATAAAACGTCAGGATGCTTATCATAGGGCCTAACTTGCCATCACCGTGCTTGGCAGGCGACCTGGTGATCACAGACAATTTTAACGTACTGCACTGTTTAAAATGCTGCTGCTCAGTCCCTGGATATTCCCTTACGGCGCCCACGGGAAGAGATGAGTACGGGTAGTATTATTGTAACACCGGGACCACACGTGGGATTTCTATCGGATAAAATAGTATTTAGGCAAATATGATCAAAAAAGTATCTTGTTTGTTTACCTGGATTGTATTCTCCCGATTTTGGAAGTTGTTGTTCTGCATCTGCATTGGGGGTGGCATTTCCATGTCGTTTCTTGGAGGACCCACTGTTTATAATAAAAAGCATATAAATGAGCTTATTATAGCTTTAGCAGAATGATTTAAGCGGGGAATCCACTAGGGGGCATGCCCGCGGGCTAGTATAGACATACCCCCGGACCTCGCTACTATAGGTTTAGCTCGTGTAGAATAGAATAGAAATACATTTATTCAATACTTGCTTTCAATTCTATAAGGTACAAGACAAGTTGTATTAAGCTTATAACTAGATAAAAATAAAGAACAAGTAACAAGTATTGAATGGGCGTCAGCTCAGCATCTTGCTAGTTGTCTGCGACATCCAGCGCTGGGTTTCAGCCTAGACCCAGAGGGGGTGGAACTAATGCACAATAACCGTCCGTGTAGGACCGTCAGTCAGTCTGGCAGACTTGTCCCTTGCTCATCGCGGGCCGCCTGATGAGTCAAGCGGATGAGTCTATATAGTGTACTGTGGCGACTGACATGCCCGTACAAACAGCCCGCGGGCTATTCCAGTCAAAAATATCTATCTTGGCAATCTCCCCCTTCCTAGTAAATGCTGCATAACAGCAGAATAGCTCAGTGTTTTATCGTTGCCTATTTCAAATTCGATAGAAGGAAACCAAACACAAAATAACTATTTCTCAACACAATGTTTCTTAGTCTTTGTGCAAATACAAACAAACAACTCTTTTGACTTGATCCAACACCAACAGACAGACATGTCTCATGCATTTAATGCTAGAATTGGAACTGTTACATTATACACAAACAGTCCTGGTAAATCTAAAATCCACCATTAGAGATAAAGGGGATTTAAACAGACTAATATAACACTATTCCAAAGTAGAGCTTACCATGTCTGCCTGAAATAATATACCAAGCTATAATTTTATTATAGTTTTTTAAACCAGTAATAGATGAATTGCAAGTTTCATAGGTGTTATATTGCGGTCCAAGAATTTCTTTACTATTGATACCTTTGTTGTAGTCTGAAGGTGGCGGCAAGTGTTTCGCATCAGCTAGTGTTCCGTAGGCATGTTAAGAGAAACCATACATAAAACCAGCCGTGGCACAACATTTTTAGTAACACTTACGGGATCATTGTTGTGATTGAAACCCTGACTACCAATGTTTAAGAGTCAGAATAAGTTGAATATTAGTGAGCTAGATAATATAGAAGAGAATGTTGAACATTTTCAACATCAGAAAACTAAAATGCAGAAACCGAACATAGAGATAGAGAGAGAACAATTCCATTCTTTAACTTTTCTTCTATGAACTAAAACTCAAACAAATTACAAATAGGTTAACTTAGGCTGAGTTGCACCAGCTTACTTTAACGCTAACAATAACCGTTCCACGCTTCGCGGGGCGGGCTAATGTCAAGATTTGACCGTAACTTTAACCGTGATTATGGTGCAACTCAGCCTTACACTTTTAAAAGTCAACATAATCAGAAAGTAATTAAATTATGATATTGCTCTAAAAAAATTTCAAAGTGCTTACTTGACAGTATACAATATACAAATATACAATGTACAAATAAACAAATAAATAGTTTCAATAAAATCAGTTCTCTTTCCCACAACTGATGCAAGCAATCCGGCCAAATGCAGAAAAGAACACTCCTATCTGAAGCATAATTTTTGTTTTTTTAGGTTTTTGTTTGAATTTTTTATGGATTAATTTGTAAAGGAAATATTAGAATCACAAGCGGTGACTGAACCCGCATCCATCCATGCCTCAAGCCACAGACACACACACACCCACATGAGACCACTTGTCACGGTAGCTTAAGTAAGGCATATCCTGGCTTGAGGGATGGATGGATGTGAGTTCAATCCCCGCTCGTGATTCTAATTTTTCCTTTATAAATTAACCTGTAGATTACGCTGAGCAGGATATGCTATAAAAATCATAAATATTGCTTTTTTATGTTGTCCACCGCTGTATAGGAGGGAGACATGTCACCTTGTTGCGGTCTCCGGTTATCGTTAAGGTGCGCCCGCGGCGGCGGTCCACTGTGGAGGCCGACGCCGGCCTCGTTGACGCGCATGCGCCGCTGCCGATCGCAGTATGCACTCCATGTCACCTCATTGAACCCATAGTTGAAATAATCTGGAAATAACATGGATTTCAGTCACTGCCACAACTGAATATAGCCCTCATAAAGGGCCACTTTGAGCGGCTGCTTCCCTCCTGCAAACATCTATTCTTTGTGTTGGTCCACCTACTGGGAGGATGGAGCTTTGTCTTCTGGTTCATGTTTGTGTGTCTAGAACATTTCTTCCCCATCGGTTGTCTGTTCTGTAGAAGTAGAAATGGGCAATGGGTAGGCAATGCAATTCTAAGAGCTATATTGGTCAGTTCATTTAGTTCTCCTGCAGACATATAAGAATACACCAAGCATGAACAACCCAACTCCAAAGACAACTCCAACTCTCCAAAGCTTGTAGTTCAACTGTAGTGTTATATTGTATTCTATGTATGTATTTACAAACAAAAAAGTATATAAGTATGCTTAGTTTGGGGCTAGATGGCGCTGTATGAAATGTCCACACATATTTAACTTAGATATTACTAATGAAGTTAACAGTAAGAGACCATGTCTCAATGCCATGAGTCATCATTGTTCTGTAATTAATTTTACTATTTAAAACTAAATTACCTGAGATATCAGCACCAGGTTTGTTCCATGGCTTATCCTCTATGGTGTCAATGTTGTATTCCAATGCTGGTACTCCATTGATGCTGCCAGGCCCATCAAGGTCCTCCAATGACACTTTACCAGTAGTGGTTGCTGGCCGGGGCTTCTCAGTGGGACCTGCTGCAACTAGACCCACTCCTCTCTGAAATGAACCACACAAATATCTTTTATTTATTTATAGTAGTGTTGCCTGTCTGTTGTGACTAATTAAAATAACAGATAGAGAAGAGAAGTACACATTGAAAATTAAATCCTAACAGTAGTTTGTCCCAACCAAAAATAGCCCTTGCCATAAATATAATGAAAGTAGTTATTGCTCAGCGGTGTTTTTCATTTCCTAGAACTCTATAGACGTTAATAATCATCATCAACAGCCTGAAGACTGCACCGCTGAACATAGGCCCCTGACATGGTCTGGCCATGTCAGACTGACAGTGATCATGCTCCTAATAGGCATGCACCAGAGAGTGCCATGTTGAGTGGCTGCTTGCCTCCTGCGTCCATTGGCTCCCTGCAGTTTTCACCAGATTGTCGGTCCACCTAATACAGTACCTGAATACACTGCACCTTTCGGTTTGTAGTTGCCACTTGAGAACCTTTCTTCCCTGGGAGGGATCTTATCTAGCAGGAAAACACCAAGCATAGCTTTCTGCATAGTTTGTGTAGATTTTATAAGATTCTTATTATGTTAGTGGCTCAGTTTGATCACTAGCCACTATATAAAACACAGACACTGATTTGACCCCATATTATGTCTATTAGCTTATGCTTAGTTAGCAATGAAAAACTGGAATGAATTGGTTGGAACAAAGTTATTATAATAAAAGACATGTTATCATTACTGGCTAGTTTATTGTTAGTAAGTAAATCAGTTTTCTATTGCTTTTATAAACTCTTACCTTTATATTTAAACTGCCATAAGCCTGTGCACCTGATTTGATCTCCCCAATTGTGACCTTAATATTATCACTGTCATCCGAGTCAGAGTCTCCGTTGCCCTGACTGTCAGCATCTCCATTCGGAGCCTCATCCTGACTGACATCTTCAAAGTGTTCATCGAAATGAGAATCATCATTCGTTTGTTCATTGTCTTCTTGTTCTTTGTCCTCACCTTCCTGTTTAGAGCAGAAATGCAGAATCAGTATGTGATTGATTATGTATAAGTACTGCTTTTTTAGAACATTTGAAATTATACGTAATTTTAGATGCAGCAGTTACTAGCCACCATAGTCATAACGTTGTGTATGATCTCCTACAGTCAAAAATAACGATGAACTATAAATTAACAATCCACTTTTTTGTTAGGTTAGAATAAGTCACCTCCACGACAACAAAAAAGAAACGCCCCTTCACAAGCATATAAATAACAAATGCTTAGGCATATCAGCAATAGATATGAAAATTACATTCTAAAACCATACATTTGCTCGCTCGGCGTCTGTTTGTGGCGCCTTGTCACTTTCTTCCTCAGCTTTATCCGTTATCTGTTCACCAGTAGATTCACCGTAAAGCCAGGTATCATCATTTTCGTCTCCAGGAGCAGATTCAACTACTGCATCTGCCATTACAGTTATTAACTAAAGGTTTCTCATAAAATTTATATTACATTTATTCACGATTCACGAATTTGTTTTTTTTTTTTCTTATATTTTGGCTTCACACATTGGGTATTTAGCCAATGTCAAGTAATATATTTTCATCATGTTATAAAATATTTCACGCAGTCATGTCCTAGTCATAGTCATAGTCCAGTATAAGTCAGGTAGTCATAGTCCAGTCTAAGTCATGCTCCAGCAAAGTGGTGGCAACTTTACTAGAAGCTTCTATGGAGTTTTGGAAGCAACACGGAAAATCATGTTTCACCTTATTATATCACTTGCCCTCACTTATGCTCGTAATTCAGCGCTTAGGCTGAGTTGCACCAGCTTACTTTAACGCTAACTTTAACTGCTAACTGTCACCGTCCACGCTTCGCAGGGCGGGCTAATGTCAAAATTTGACACTAACTTTAACTGTGATTATGGTGCAACTCAGCCTTAATGCGTAAAACGCCACCAATTTTAAACATTAACATTGGAAAAAGCAAAAGTTTTGAAAAATAATAGAATGCAACGACGTGAACTTTTCCGCGTTCCCGCCAAAACTCCGAATTTGATTTTGTAAATTTAGTTAGCGGTGGGCGATTATGAGCAAAGTTCTCTGTGATACTAATGAAATCATTCGATTATGAAGATGTCTCGTTTAGAGAGATCTCGATTATAAGTATAAGAGATCGTTAGTTATTTATTAGTAAAGATTGGTGATACTGTTATATGTAAATAATTTAATTTTCATAATATTTTTTTTCTAAAAGTTATTTTAAAGTGCTGTAATATAAATTATATTTACATCCAAATCAGACTTGTAAAACTCTTCATACAGTCCTATGTGTTTATGGTTTATGTAGGTACAACTTTAAAGGACATGTAATGGTTTTATTTGGGAGTTGGTACTTGGTAACTAACCACAGAGTGACTTGTATTATTGTGTAGTGTAATTATTGTAGATAATGTTCAGCGCAAAGAATGATTTTATAACACTAAACACAGCCGTTTAATTATTTTTTTTATTTTTAAAAATAATAGTAGAAAATAAATCTATATTTACTGGCATCACTAAGTGATGCATGGCAGCCCTACAGAAATCGAGCACCAAGGATGGGAATCAAGAATCGAAAAATCGATTAATTAGATACATTTTAAAATTGTGAATCGATTTGAATAATTATATTTTTAATCGCCTCTTAAACCCTATTGCCATTTTCTCATGTAAAATAAATAGTGCCGGACGACTTTGACTCATTTCAGTTTAAAGATCTATTTTATGGTTTTGTATTCTTCTAAACACTTCTTAAGATCGTAATTACTGCCTAATTTGTGATCAAATTGTTTACCTGTAAATAATATTATAAAAATAAAAATAGCGAGATTAACAGAATACAACAAGTTTATATAATTTTTTATTAATGTCATCACTGTCTGCTACATTTATTAAAACCTATCTGTGACACTATCTGCTTGTTGTTCTAGATGGCACTACTATCTTATTTACTTAATATTTTTGAATATAGTACCGCTCTTTTGAACTGCAAAGAGCTTATGCAAAACAATCACTATGATTTAGAAGCTGGCAGTATTATTTCGACAAGTAACATTATGATCTGTCATTTTACTCCTTCTAATTAAAAAATATACTGTAGCGAGTACTTAGTTTATGTTACCCTTTCTTCAACGGTTCTTATCGCACTCAATGAGCTCCATAGGCATAAACATGGTATGATGGTATTCATGAATACCTACGATGCATCAGGCTAATTTAAAATAAAGGTAGAGCTAGATTTAAACTAAAATCTATGAATCGATTTAAAAATGTATGTTAAGTACCTAACTGTGTTTCTAATCGAGAGTGTTTTAAGTCTGCTTTGTTTTGAGTATAAATTAACCTTAGCATTTTATTCCTGAATCGATAATAATAAAAACATACAAGCCTCTCAAATAATAAGAAATAAAAGAAATACGATCTAAAAAGTCAATAGATCGTATTCAATTAATCGATTTTCATACAAATGATATAATCATAAACATATGAAGCACATCCCTAACTGGCACTGCGCTGCCACTATGTCACTGTCACTCATTCTTCTTCTTCTTCATTTGTCCACAGAGTAACGGTTTTTTTTTCTCTAATCTGTGATTTCGTCAGTAAAAAGTCCCCGTTTACTGTAGCCCCGCTGTTTCAGAGTGTTCCACTGACCTTGTCGAAGAGTGTAGGGATCTTAGGCGTTGACATTACTAACGAGGTCCAGTTTCGGAGTCATTTGGAACGCAAGGCTAGTCTTACTGCCAAAAAACTCGGTGTACTCAATAGAGCTAAGCGGTACTTCACGCCGAACCAACGTCTTTTGTTATATAAAGCCCAGGTTCGGCCGCACATGGAGTACTGCTCTCATCTCTGGAGTGGGGCACCGAAGTACTTACTGCATCCACTTGACTCCCTACAGCGAAGAGCCGTTAGAATTGTGAATGACCCCAAACTCACCGACAAGCTAGAGCCTTTAAGTCTACGACGAGATATCGGTTCTCTGAGTCTCTTTTACCGTTACTATCACGGGGAATGCTCTGAAGAAATCTTTAACCTCATACCACCTTCTCGATTTTATCATCGAACTTCTCGGCAACGTGAAAAAGCGCATCCGCATATTGTAGACACGTGGAAATCTCATACGACGCGATTCTTGCGCTCGTTTCTTCCACGAACCTGCAAGATGTGGAATGATCTTCCACCTGAGGTTATTCCGCATAACTACAGTATGGGGAGCTTCAAGAAAAGTGTTAAAAGAGTCCTCTCTAAGGGTAGGCAACGCACCGGCAATGCCCTTGGTGTTGCAGATGTCCATAGGCGGCGGTGACCACTTACCATCAGGTGGGCCGCTTGCTTGTTTGCCACTCATTACATAAAAAAAAAAAAAAGTCAAAACGTAGATTTTTTTTCTTTAACCTGTGGTCAAAACGGAAGTACACAGTTTTTTTTTTGTGTCGTCACATTGTTTTGGCTTAGCGCGAACCATTTATTTTCCCAATTTTTTAAATGCAAATATAATAAAATCGGGGGTATAATAAAATATTTAATGTACATATTCCAGACCCCCATTAAATAAGCTTTCCATTGATATGTATTTTGTACCGGTTAGATGCCGAGTAACGTTAATGAACATGTCTTTTCAATGAATTATATTATCAGTTAGATGTTATAACGCCCAACTTTAGTTATTACTAATCTGGTAATCGCGGTCACGCGGTCTACTAACGTTGGACGATTATTAGATATACTAACAGGTTAGTATTACTAATCTCTGTATTTACTAATTTAGAAATCGTGATCGCGAGTTGACGTCGAACAGAGCAAGACATCATCATTATGTCATGTCATGTCACGTCACGTCACGTCACGTCACGTCACGCCACGTCATGTCATATGACATGACAAACAATTGTGGAGTCCCGCTCCACAATTGTAACAAAGGTAACGTTTCGGGCAAATTCCCAGTAGTTGGCGCTACTTGCAAAGAAGACGAGCCAAAAGTCATCTCTCAGCTTTTCCAGCCTTTAATTCAGAATTAGTCTTTGAGTAATTAATAGTACAAATTAGTAAGATCATTCGATTATGAAAATAAATTAGTTACTAATCTCATAATCGATGATCAAGATTCTTCTTCTTCTTTAATGGCTTTCTATCGCTTTTTTGTAATATGCTCAAGATTAGTAATAAAGGATTCATACACAATCGCCCACCGCTATGTAAATTGTAATATGTTTTTTACTGCCAATTAGGGATGTTATAAAAACGATTATTTTTCAAAAAATCGATTTTTATTGGTCGAGTCTTATGCAAGGTAACCTTGAATTGGGATGTAATTCCGAAATGGGGGACTGGGAGTACTACGACCATGATACCCTACATGTTGTGAGAGTCTTACATGAAACTGGGTGCTTGCAAACTTCCATGGTAAAAAAAAACCACTCGCAAAACTGCACGTGCGATCGTTACGAGAATACACCACAATTTTTTAATTAACAAAAAAAAATGGGCAATGCAGACGAGGCAAGGCATTGTACGTATGAAGTCAAAATTTTAGAATACCTATTAATGTAAAAGTTATTAAAAGTTGAAGTTTCCGGAAATCTTTCCATAAATTATGGTTACCAATAAAAATACTACGTACCTACAATAATAATTGTATTGAATGAATGAACATAATGTGTGTGAGCAGTGGCACCTACTCTTTCTCGCTTTTCCGAAACCTATACCTCTCCGTTTCGCATGTTTGGTTCAGATAAAAACAATGCGGGTAGATAGAAAAGCAATCCTATAATATATATGAAATGTAGTTTTAAGACAAGTTATAATAAACTTACAGTGCAACGATTGATACACACAACACTGCTTTAATTTACAAATTAACTTAGGTACAAATCAAATATGTGTACGATTCCCCGAGGTTTCCAGATTCCAAATCAGTTACTGCGTAATTACGTAAAAATGTCACTTCACTCTGTGAACACTATACTTGCCCACTGGCACAATCACGTACACCACTTAAAAAGAACTGCCCCCCTATTACGAAGGAGCTGACGCGAGTCTGCCGCTAAACTGCAGACAAAATTGTATGAAAATTGACAGCAGTTGAACGGCAGACGCGAATCAGGAGCGCTGCTAGGTCCTTCATGATACTGTACGTGGCTGTACGTAGGTAAGGTACGCTTCTGCCTACGTTACATTACATTAAAATTAAACAATTGACACTAACGTCAGCGCGAGCGCGTTTGATTTGGTTACTTTTGGTGCGACACAGACCGGTGGGTGCGCGGTGCGCGGGAAGGGCGGCGCTGCCTGCCCCCCTATTACGAACGAGCTATCAGCGATGCTGACGCGCGCCTGCCGCTCAACTGCTGTCAATTTGCATACAATTTTGTCAGCAGTTTAGGGGCAGACTCGTTCTGGCGACTGACGTTCGGGTTGGCCAACGATTCGGTCGGGGCACATCGGGCCACCCGAAGTTAGCCTGTCAAAACTCATTTATGTGCACTCGGTGAAAGACGAAGTTCAACCACCCAACTGCGCTAAGGCTATTTTCGAACGTAAACTTTACACATTTCTTCAATGAAAGAAATATTGTCTACCTTGGGGTGTAGATTTACCCCCTTTCGGGATAACATACCAATTCAGTTCAAGGTCATCTTGTATATCTAAAAAAAAAAATACGTTTTTTTTTTCTTTTCTTATATTTTGGCTCCACACATAGTGTATTTAGCCAGTGTCAAGTATTGTTATTTTACATCGTTAAAGAATATATCACGTAAAATCAAGTCTTAGTCATAGTCATAGTCCAGTCTAAGTCAGGTAGTCGTAGTCCAGACTAACCCCTGTATTCTAAAACATTTCACCATAAATCCTTCACTCGACTTCCACTTAACTTTGAGGGAAACTCAAAGTACATCGCGACGTACCTTGAGTTGACAGTTGTTTCGCTTCTCTCGTTTAAGAAAAATTGACGCAGAAATGTCAAGTTGATTATATATTGTCAATTAAAAATACCAAACACACAAAAATGAGGTTAAGTCGAGATTGAGTTGAGTGGAGTAAACTCGTGGTAACAACTTAGAATATGGGGGTGAGTCATGCTCCAGTAATGTGGTGGCAACTTTACTAGAAGCTTCTATGGAATTTTGAAAACAACACGAAAACTCACGTTTCACCACATTATATCACTTGCCCACATTCATGCTCATAAGTCAGCACTTAATGCGTAAAACGCCACCAATTTTAAACATTAACACTGGAAAAAGCACAAGTTTTGAGAAATAATACAATGCAACGACGTGAAATTTTCCGCGTTCCCGCCAAAACTCCATACGTTTATTTAAAAATCGATTTTATTATTTTAGTTTAAATTTTTTTCAACGGGTATTATAAATAATAAGACAACACCGCTACTAAATTCACGGGCAAAGAAGATATAATCACTTCGTTTTGTTCACGGGTGTCCAGCGTAAATCACACGTGTACAGTACATACAAGGGTGGGTCTAAGCCTAGTGGTTTTAGAATACTCTGATTTTTTACGCGTTTACTATGCTAACGAACATATTTTTTTTACCTTTTTTTTCTTATATTTTGGATCCACACATAGTGTATTTAGCCAGTGTCAAGTATTATATTTTCATCGTGTTATAAAATATTTCACGCAAAGTCATGTCCTAGTCATAAGTCCAGTCTAAGTAAGGTAGTAATAGTCCAGTCTAAGTCATGCTCCAGCAAAGTGGTGGCAACTTTACTAGAAGCTTCTATGGAGTTTTGGAAGCAACACGAAAAGTCACGTTTCACCACATTATATCACTTGCCCTCACTCATGCTCGTAATTCAGCACTTAATGCATAAAACGCCACCAATTTTAAACATTAACACTGGAAAAAGCACAAGTTTTGAAAAATAATACAATGCAACGACGTGAACTTTTCCGCGTTCCCGCCAAAACTCCTTTTTTACCTTGTTTTCAATCAATGTATGTGCATGTACTGACAAGTACATATGTAGGTACGTATTACAATAAATTAATGCCCGCAGCAGCAATACTACATACTACTCAGCCTTCAGGCGACTTTAAATTAGGTTTCACAGAAAAATCATGTCTGGCACTGTGTGAAAAAATAAATAAGCAGTGTACGGAACACAGAACACTAATATACTCCTAGGTACGGAAACGATTCCGCCAGCTTTTTGCTGTCGGGAAAAATCAGCTGGAGTGTCGATTTGAGCTGTCAAACGATCAAGAATTCGGATTTGGGAATCGCTGCAAAGCAATTCGACACAGAAACGTATTCGAACGGAAAAGCATTGGGAATAAGGGTGCTGATCTTTGATATTTGTATTTGTCACCCCGACAGGACCCAATACGAGCACGTTTATTGCAGCAGACAAACTTGAAACTTATTTTGTATCTTATAGGGTCGCTTTATACATAGCAAAAATATGGCGATTACGTTGCGTTGCACTTCGACTTTTCCAATTTTCGGTACAAATAATTAGTTTTATTGTGAGACGCATTGCCCGTTTACAATATATCGACAGTTTATAAATAACCGCGTTTTTTATAAACAAACGGTTCTTACAAAAAGACGGTGACATATCTACTAACGCCAACGCTAAGTGCATAATATTGTTTAAGGATATTATAAAACAAATTGATTATTAAAATAATAGATAATTCTTTAAAAAAGAAACAAAAAATTTTGAATAATTGATTTAATATAATAACACGTGTGAAAAATCGATAATTCAAAAATAGTTTCTAGTTTAACAAAACACTACAAAACATAATATACAACTACTATACAGTTTTGGCGGGAACGCGGAAAAGTCATTGCATTGTATTATTTTCTCAAAACTTGTGCTTTTTCCAGAGTTGGGGCCTTATTTATAAACGCTGCTTAAAGTTTACCGGTGTTTAAAATGTTCCGTCTCATTTTTTAAAGTTCACAGAAGGTTTTAAGCATTGGCTAACTTTAACCAGCGTTTATGATAAAATTGGTGGCGTTTTATTGCGAGCATGAGTGTGGGCAAGTGATATAATGTAGTGTGACGTGGTTTTTCGTGTTGCTTCCAAAATTTCATAGAAGCTTCTAGTAAAGTTGCCACCACTTTACTACAGCATGACTTAGACTGGACTATGACTAAGACTTGAGTACGAAAAGTATTCTAAAACTCGATGAAAATATACAATACTTAACACTGGGTAGGTCCACGAGGAAACAGCGTGGCTAAATACACTATGTGTGGAGCCAAAAACTAAGAAAAGAAAAACTACTGTATGTAAATATTAGGTACTTATACATATATTGGGCCTTACCTTATTTATAAACGCTGCTTAAAGTTAGCCGGTGTTTAAAATGTTCCGTCTCATTTTCGCGCGTGACATTTTAAATCAGTCAAAAGTTGACAGGTTTTAAGCATTGGCTATCTTTAAGCAGCGAGTATGAATAAGGCACATTGTATGTAAAATACTATGATTACCTACATGTCTAGATAGACCCTCACCGTCTTACCACAAGATTTAGACGCGCCTTAAACACTTGTTTCATGAATTCCATAGCACAAATCCGCGCCTAACACTCATTTAAGATAGACGGGCGTTAAGCACGTGCTAAAATTTAAACATCCTCAACCCTTAGTTTAAGAGGTGTTTAACTGTCGTCTTACCTTAATTTTGAATAAAATAACTACTTACTTTAAAAAGTATCGTGAAATTTTTGGATAATAAATAAAGATATTTATTATTATATTAATACACAACGTGAATGAGTTTACCCGTTTCAATATTATGATGATTAGGTATCAACACAGAATTCCCCCTATTAAAGTCTTTGGGTATCAATTAAAAAAGCTATACAACTTAACAATAGATTTTGCCCGTACAATAACTTTAGATTGGGTAAAAGTTATGCTGCAATTTGATCCTGGTCGATCTATAGATAAGCTCGGTATAAAAATAAATCCTAAAACTGAACTGAACCTACATATTATTCCATATACATATCATCCTACGTCGCACTTTGTCACTTTTGTCAGTGACCATCCTCAAAGAACAATACAGAAATACTAATGGCGATGGCGAGTTTTGGCGGGAACGCGGAAAGTTCACGCCCGTTGCATTGTATTATTTCTCAAAACTTGTGCTTTTTCCAGTGTTAATGTTTAAAATTGATGGCGTTTTATGCATTAAGTGCTGAATTACGAGCATGAGTGTGGGCAAGTGATATAATGTAGTGAAACGTGATTTTCCGTGTTGCTTCCAAAATTCCATAGAAGCTTCTAGTAAAGTTGCCACCACTTTATTGGAGCATGACTTAGACTGGAATATGACTACCTGACTTAGACTGGACTATGACTAAGACTTGAATTTACGTGAAACATTCAATTAACATGATGAAAAATTACAATACTTGACACTGGCTAAATACAGTGTAGACAAAATTAAAAAAAAATGGCGATGGGGCGGGGCGAGTGAGGCATACCCAATTACCCACAGGGCATACCCAAGGAACTTATAGTCATAGATAAGTGTAATGTATTGGCTTATATTATATAGTATACTTAAAACTTCTTTGCACGTTACCTATCTCCCTCGGACCGCGTTTCTCTCTTGACACGATGCAGCCTATTATCGGCTTTATTGCTTTAAAGTTAAAGGGTAGTATTGTATAATGTTTGATTCCTTGTTAGTCTGTGGTAAGCGTTCCAGATAAGTTCCTTAGCCGGAACTGTGCTGGACCGACAGGCTGATCTTTCAGCATTTTCTTTTTCTTTCTTTCTTTGTATTTTAAGTATTTTTTCGATGATGATGATGACTTGATTTAAAAAACAAACATATAACAATTAAATATTATTTATTACACAGAAATAATTTAGTAGGGTTTTAAATGAGTAAAAATTTAAATTCAAAAGCACCAGCCACTGATAATGACTATTCTCAATCAAGGCCATTTCTTCGCCGTGGAAACAACTTTTCCTCAACATTTTCTACTTTCTGAGCAACATCAGCTAGTTGCTCAGAAGCATTTGAAGCTGCATTACCACATGTTTCGGCTAGCTGTTGTATTCCATGGGATACCTGTAAAAATATTTCAAAACTAGTAATCACTATTTAATGTTATCCAATACTCCACTCAGCCCTTCGATTTATTATTATTATTATTATAGCCTGTCTCAGATCGATTTTGTTCTAATGTTCTGTTCTTCATTGGTATATTGATCTGTGTGCCCTTTGGCATAGGCCTCCTCCAACCCCTTCCATTGCATCCTGTCCTGTGCAGTTCTGGCCCAGGATTTCCCTGCAATAGCCACTACTTCATCCTGCTACCTTTTGAATTGTTGTCCTCTATTACTTTTCCTTCCCTTGGGTACCATGAGGTAACCGTTTTACTCCACTTATCTATGCCTCTTACCATGTGCCCAGCCCATCTCCATTTTAAAGTTCTTATTTCTACAGTGACATCCTGCACTTTTTGTTGCCTTCCTAATAATGCTGTGCCTAATTTTTTTATTTTATTTTTCAGCCCTTTGATATAGAATTTAAAATCAAAATGGCAATTAAAATTAAAATGGCAATGGGTAGGCCCCATATAGACCTTAAAATCAGCAAATTGAAATGGTAATGGGTAGGCCCTATAGCTCGCAGAACTGACAACCGATGGGGAAGAACTGGAAGCTCCGTAGGCCAACCTCCCACAAAATGGACCAACGATCTGGTGATAACCGCAGGGAGCCGACATACGCAGGAGGCAAGCAGCTCTAACTCTCTGGAGGGCATGTTCAGCAGTGGAAGTCTTCAGGCTGTTGAAGATGATGATGACCCCACTTCAATGGAATTTGTTTGCTTCTCTGCACAAGCAATAGCAAGTGAACAAAATCTGCTATAATTATCATGGGCAGCACTATCTAAAATATTATGACCAACTGAAACTGGTGCCCCCTTACCGCATCAGTCTCTGCCTTCACTTCAGCAGCAGCTGCATGCATGTTATTGACCGTCTCCTGCATGTGTACAGCTTGTTGAATCGGCTCAGACTCCAAAACTGGTGAAGCCTGTAAGTTAAAACATTGTGCATGATGATTGATTAACTCAGTCAGAGGCCATAGTTTTCATATTGATACTATTTGATACGAAAAATCATCATCACCATCATGATGATGATTTCTATTTTCTCAGATGGCAGTCATTTGCATATTTATAAAATAAAAATAACCATTGTTAACTGATTTTTCTCAGTAATAAATAATAATAATAAATAAATATAAAAATATAAGTTGGTGATATAAGGTGAAGGGAAAATTCGGACAGGAGACCACTTGGCACGGTAGCTTAAGTGAAGCATATCCCGGCTTGAGGGATGGATGGATGCGGGGTTGTGATTCTAATTTTTCCTTTACAAATAATAAATTAATCTGTACATAGGTAATACTTACAGTATAGATACCTCATTTCATAAAACGGAATAACACAGGCTAGTTTAGGAATTATTTTATTTCTGCATAACGCAAGATTAGCAAGCGATATCTATTGCGTGTTGGCGAGGTATTAGGCTAAATAACTACACTAGACATTCTAGTAACACTCTCAACATAGTTTGTACCTGATGAGACCCTGACACACCCCTCCTCTAAAGTACACCATTTAATGGTCTCTTGGCTTCTCTTTGCGTATGGATGTATATTGAATAATAATAGATGAACAATATGGGCCACACTACTGTTCACTAATTTCACTATGATGATAATGATGCGAATAATATTGTATACATTAGTAACCACTTTAACTTTAACAAATGAATACAAATATAATGTGGTACAATTTGATCTTGATATAAAATTTTAGTTCACATTCAGCTTGAATTTAAAGCATACAATAGTCATACAATTTATTTGGCACCTATTATTATTTAAGTATTCATGTTTAAAATTCAAGAGATAACTTTATATAACTTGTTTATAATTATACCTTAACTTATAATGGAGGAAGGAATACAACACCAACAACAAACACAATCTGGATTTATTGGTGTTTAAGGCATGTTTATAAAATTGTCCAGATTTAAAAAAATTTAAGAAAGAAAACATAATACTGACACATGCAATATGAATAACAGCAGAGACCAACTTACAATCACATAAACTATACACATAAATCAAATAAGGTAATATTTAGTAAAAGTCGGTGAATGTTAAGTACCACAGAATCTTATAAATAAATCAATCTCACATCCCAGATAAATAAACATGGTTAACTAATAGTAATGACCAAAGTTTACAATTACAAATTATCCTGCTGAATACTTAAATATTAGAGTTGTTGAGAGGAGAGGTGAAACATTTCCTGCAAGTTGTGGGAAAAGTGTGATGAAATACTAACCCTCGATGCAGCAGGTTAAATTCACTTTAGCAATATAGAAAACAAGTGACATACAAACTATTGAAACAATTATTGAAAAACTGGTTTGTGGACCAGAAGTTTGAATAAGCTTTTTATTGTGCTTTATTTTTTTTCTAGCACCAGGTAATATTTTTAAATTTACTGTTTGGTGTTGTCACTTTAAAATATTGATGCAAGTGAAACAATTTATTTAGGTCCATCAACAGTTAAACATGTAATTATGCGAATGATTCTCGCTGATATATAAACTATATGCTCAACCAATTACAGGCAAACACCGCATGCACCTATAATACAATTTTTATAGTATTTGTAAAACTAGTAATACTTGCTCCAAAATCACTACATTTATTTCACTTGTAGGCTATTTTGAGTTTGTAAATGATGTGATAGTATATACTTTAGCTCAAAAATAATGACATTGAGTACTATATTTTTAAAATAAGTACCTGTTTACAGCGATGCATGCAGTGGCAGTGATTACGTATCATAGGCTCAGCAGCAGCAACCTCTTGCATGTGCATGCCATTTTGTTGCAGCTGAAAAAGATAAAAAGTTAGCATTTAGGTACCTAAGCACAAAAGCTTCAAGCAGTTAGCATTACATGTCTAAAAAATATTACATTTTCTACATAATTGGGATCAGTGTAGTTGTTCAGTTCAGTGGCCATCTGCATCGCCTCGTTCAGTTTCTCATGACCTGCAATTGAATTATTGATAGCCTGTGCAGTGTTCAGGAGATTGGAAGTAACAGAGTCTCCCTGTTGACCATCTACAGGAGAATTTGGAGCGAGCCCTAGTTTGGCTTCTAGTTGTTCGATTCTGTTTTGTAAAACTGAGAGAGGATCCATGTTATAAAAAAACAACAAATAAACAAAATTAGCAGAGGTCAAAAATAAAGAAATATTTTACACAAATGATTGTATGACGAGAAAAACAAAACATTAATTTCGTTTCGTTCGAAAATCAAACACAATCAGTGCAGTGCATTAGAGAAAACTAATATGTGCAGTCATGCAAAACGAAGTGATTATATCCTCTTTGGTCATGGGTGCAGTCAAAACGATGTGATTATATCCTCTTTGGGTGCAGTGGGGCCGGTGCACGCACAGATTAGAAAAAAAAAATGGCCGGTGGGCGATTTAATATATATTACTTTTCTCTATGGTATAACCCACAGAGTAAAAAAAACGCTTCCCCCCTACATAGAGGCGCCTTCATGGAGGTCTATGGAGAGAGCCAAAATCTGCCAATTCGGCGTTGCAGCTCCGCATCCTTCGTGTAAACATACTGTCTTGTATCTCTGTCTAATGCACGAATCATCGCATAGAGTATGCGAGAAAGCGAATGTCGGTACGGCAACGTCGCCTTACCGACACCGCGTGTCATGTTCTGACAGTTTGGTGTGTCATGAAATTAAATGCGAGAGCATAAAACGTGAAAATTTAGTGATTATATTGTTATTAGGGCTAAATATTGTATCAATAGTGAAATTGTGTCGTGTTGTGCTGTGTTTTGTGCATCAAGAGTAACCCGAGGAGTCGGTGGAAAACCAGAATTATCATTTTATACGTTAAAGTTTACTGACTATTTTTATGTTAAACATCGAAGTTTCGAAGTAAATATGCATTTCATATTAAGAATATACGTTTTTTCCACCGTATAATTACCATGCGATTGCAATTACTGAAAGATTTAATGCTTTAATTGATATTTTTGGGATGGGCGATTTTACGCCTCTCGAATAGTGATGTACCTACACTGTCCATTACATTTTGTCGATATTCGTAAATCTTCATACATTTGCACAAAATTACTTTGGTTTTGGGGAGATTAAAAAGTAGAAAATATCTTTCCTTAAAAGTGGCTGAATGGATTTAGATCAAAGTGCAAACAGAATGAAAAAGTAGGTGTAAATCTGGCAATTTAAAAATAGGCACCTAACCTACTTTTATAAAATACAATAGGTAGGCCAGTGTCGTCTGGCTTCAATATGAGTTATGAAATTAATAATAAACTAGCTGAACCGCCCTGGTTTCGCACGGGTTTATTAGTTTTATGCATTACCCTGTTTATGGGTAAGAGAGAAGCAAAAGTGAAAAATATAGGGGAAAAGGATGAATAGATGGAACGGCGAAGGGAGACAGGCGCACCCGTCCCATCCATTCATCCTTTTCCCCTAAAATAAATATAGAGGCTTCAATACAACAAACGTGATTTTTTGCTCATTTTTATAGATAATGGTACGGAACCCTTTTTACAAATTTAACCATCATTTTAATGAATAGAATAAGAAAACGCGAATGTAAAATAAAAACTAACTATTATGGAACTATGTTATTTGAACAGCCTGAAGACGTCCACTGCTGATCATAGGCCTCCCCAGGGAGCGCCACTTAGAGCGGCTGCTCGCCTCCTGCATCCATCGGCTCCCCGCGGCTTTCACCAGGTCGTCGGTCCACCTAGTGGGGGGCCGGCCTACGCTGCGTCTTTCAGTTCGTGGTCGCCACTCGAAAACCTTTCTTCCCATCGGTTGTCAGCTTTACGAGTGATGTGGCCTGCCCATTGCCATTTCAACTTGTTAATCCTAAGAGCCACATCGGTCACTTTAGTTCTTCTGCGGATCTCCTCATTTCGGATCTTATCTCGCAGGGAAACACCGAGCATTGCTCTCTCCATAGCTCGTTGCGCAACTTTGAGCTTAGTAATGAGGCCAACAGTTAGAGACCACGTCTCAGTTCCATAAGTCATCACTGGCAACACACATATAAAACTGTTACTTACAAACGTTATTTCATATAATGTTTCAATATACTTTTACTAGGGTCATCATCATCATTATCATCATTAACAGCCCGAAGACGTCAACTGCTGAACATAGGCCTTCCCCATAGAGTGCCACCTTGAGTGGCCACTCGCCTCCTGCATCAATCAGCTCCCCGTAGTTTTCACCAGATCGTCGGTCCACCAAGTGGGGGCCGGCCTAAGCTGCGTCTTCTGGTTCTACGAATATCTAATTTTCTTTATTGTATTAAAACTAAAAAGTATCGAAATTCTGCAGCACTGTTTGGTTAGGTTTATTATATATCGATATATTGTGTAATAGGGGTCACTTCCCTACTCACGCATACTAATGCATATTTAAATACTCACACCAACAGAAAATGGACAGGCGTTTTGTGAATGTCCGCCGTCCATATGATTCTATGTTGATGGGCGCCTTGCTCAACACTCGTGTCAGGTATTACCACAGATTAGAGAAAAAAAATCTACTATACAGATGGAGCAAAGTTTGACTTTTATGAACAAGAGTGTGTAAGGCATTGTAACATTCATAGCGACATGAATACCTTGCCAAGTAAAGAAATTGCATGAAGTTTTAAATTGTCCCTTTTTCATATTTTTTCCTGTGTCATTCTATTTTGCCGCCTTACAGTTGTGTCGAATGACGTCAATGACGTTCCAATTTGATTACCAGAATATTTTACACTGGAATTCATAGTCGAGGCGGGGGCTCCTCTAGAAGGTGAATAAACCGCTGTGCGGCAAATTCTAGCTTTATGCATTTCATAAACAAAAGCAGCCCCGAATCAGGCATGATGGGTGACATTTCGGCGCGACTTTTAATAGTTTTTTTTTTTTTTCTGATTTTAGCATCGCATTATTCATGCATTCTGCCAGTGTCGAGTTTCTCAGTCTTTTCTTTTTTCTTCATTTTCGTTTTTTAATTTGCTTGGAGCATTAAGTGTTTAGGGCTTTCGACTGTTGTTAAAAACGGGGAAACTTACGCGGTTAAAATTGAAAACTTTAGGTTAGGAAATTTGGAAAAAACTAAATATTGGATCAGGAAAGTAGGATAGGAAAATTATTTTATATATACATATACGGGTAATATTGAAGGTCAATGTATAAAATAAAATTTATAATTTTATATTATTAGATATTATATACGGTTACGGTTAAAGAATTTATTTCTCAAAAGAATTACAAAAAATTCACTTAAAGAGAAAGTACAATAAAATTATGAAGATATTGTGCCGTTGGGCGTAGCGATTAACATTTATAATTTAATCCTGCCATTAAAAACATCAAATGGAAAAATAATACATTATTATTTTAATGGATAAGAATAGAAATGTGGGTAGTTGCATCAGAGGAGCCAGTTGCACGATCGATCGGTAAGTAAGACTATGCAGGGTAGTCAGCAAAAGAACGGTCGATGCCGGCCGAGTCGCCGGTGGACTTTGGCCGGCAAATTGTTAGGGCTATTCTACAATGCCGTGTTTACGTTAAATATTACTTTAGATAGTTTTGGAACTCTGTGTTATTAGGAAGTTACTTTCGTATAATATTCATGTTATAGTGCTGTTTTATTGATTTTATTATTAGGTATAATTACTATTATTAGGTACATTTTTGCTGCACTGTAGACTGCAGTATGATCACACAACTAAAATTTTTGAATGTAAATTAATTTTATGGTATTAATTAAATCTTATTGTGGTATTTTTCGTGACATAGAAATATTATTTATTTATTTTATTTAAATGTGTTAGCTAAGTAAGCTGACTTTTAGTACTGTACTGTACGATTTTATTTTATTTACAAGAATGTGTAAATGCTAATTAGGATTATTTATATTAGATTTTTAGATTAATAATCGTTTTTTTATTTTATTTTGTATATAACTAATAAAATTTTATAAATATATATATATATATATATATATATATATATATATATATATATATATATATATATATATATATATATGTTCTAACGTATGATTCTTATTTAGTTATTTATAATTAAATTAGTTTGGAATTCTTGCTTTACTGAATAGCTGAGAAATCTTTTAAAACGTGTGATTTTAAGACTTTTTTGAAGACGTACAGTGATTTAATTTCTTTTATATCCTTAGGTAAATTATTATACAGCTTGCCCCCTTCATACATTATATTTCTTTTACCATAGTTAGTTCTAGGTCTTTTTAAACAAATGTCATGAGCTTGCCTCGTTAAGCGTTTTTGGATCTGTATTTTTTTGGTGAAGCTAATCTGTGAATGGATGTTTTGGTTAAGATTTTCCTGACCAAAATACACGTATTATACTTGTATGTTTGAGTTAAATTCATAAGTTTAGTTTCTTTATAGATTTGTACAGAAGGTGTTAAGTAGTCGTAATGGAACAGCGTTTTAATAATTTTATTTTGTGCTCTTTGCAATACTTGTAAGTTTGTTTTAGCTGCAGCTCCCCAGACTTCGATTAAGTAGTCAATGTGAGATTTAACCATAGAATTGTAAATAGTGTACCGCACCCGTTTCGGGAGACATCTTGCTATGCTTCGAAGTGATCCTGCTAATGAAGTTAGTTTGCTTCGTATTTTGTCTATGTGCGGTTTCCACGACAGTTGAGTATCGAGGATAAGGCCAAGATATTTTTCTTTATCAACTTTGTTAACTATTTCTCCGTTGATAGTCAAAGAGGGGTACGAGCTAATCTTTTTATTTTTTGCGGTAAAAATCATAAAGTTTGTTTTTGAGGCGTTTATTGTTAGTAAATTAGATTGCAACCAGGTATGTAAGAGGTTTAAATCGTGTTGTGCTTGTTCTACTATTAAGGCTATTGAATGCCCAGAGTAAAATAGGCTAGTTGTCATCAGCATAAAGCGTGATGTCTCCTTTAAGGCCTATGTCCTGTACACTATTTATATAGAGCAAAAAAAGTAGTGGGCCAAGGATAGATCCTTGGGGAACTCCGTAGGTGATCAATCTTGGTGCACTTTGGATTCCATCGATCTTAACTATTTGGTATCTGTTTGTAAGATACGACTTGAATATGTCATAAGCGGATCCTGAAATTCCCAAGGCGCACAATTTCGCTAACAGTACCTCGTGACTAACAGTATCGAAAGCTTTTTTTAAGTCGATGAATACAACCAGCGTTATCATTTTTTTGTCGATGTTGAGTTTTATATTTGTTACTAAGTCTATCGTGGCAGCAAGAGTATTTGACTTAGGGCGAAATCCGTATTGCTTTTTACAGAGGAAATTGATGGATTCAAGAAATTTACTTAGCCGATTATGCAATACTTTCTCAAATATTTTCGATAGGATTGGTAGCACAGATATTGGTCGATAATTACCAGGATCCATTTTATTACCAGCTTTGTAGATTGGGCTAACTTTTGCTACTTTTAAAGTCTCCGGAAACTGACCTTCCCTGAGACATCGGTTAATGCATTGGGTTAATTTGTTGGTGATCAATGTTTTAACGCATTTTAGCACCTTTGCGCTTATGCCATCGATACCAGCGCTTGTATTAGAGTCTAAGTTATCTATTATTCTAGCTACTTCATTGGTGGTGACAGGGGTTAATTCAGATAGGGTAGATTGTGGATTTGTCGATGTTGGTCCATATTGGCTATTACAACTGGATTTTGGTATATTATTGGCAAGTTCAGCACCAATATTAACAAAAAATGAATTAAAACACTCGCATATGTCCGCTGTATCTGAGACTTGTCCAAATGGGGTATTTAATTTTAGAGTCTGTGGGCTTTGCTTTATTTTATTATTATTCAGACTATTTATGAGTTGCCACATTTTAAGAGGGGTCTTTTCACAATTTTTAAATGCTTTGTAATAATATTGACTTTTGGTCGCTTGAATATTTTCGTGAACTGTACTCCTTTGTTGCAAAAAATCCTCTTTAAGTTTTTTATCCTCAGGTGTTTTCTTGAGGTTTTGCCACAATAGATTTCTTTTGTTTATTAAATCAATTAAATGCTTATTAATCCAATCTTTTCGTGGTGGATTTAACAGTTTAGATTTAGTGACTTTGTTCTGAGAGATAGCTTGAAGTAAAGTAGATTCCAATACCGTGTATTCATCATGTAGTTCATTGATAGTACTATCCTCAATACATTTGTATATATTAGTGTAGTCTATTGCCTGGTACTGTATTCGTTTTGGACGTTCATGTTTGACTCTCTTCACCTCAAAATAAATTTGTTTATGGTCTGACATGGAACTTTCCATTAGAGCCATGTGGAAGGCTGTATCTTTTAGACTAGTACATACATGATCTATTATTGTCTTCGACGTTTTAGTGACACGTGTACAGTTCTCGCTGTCTATCTTATTCAGTATTCTGTATCCATTTTCTTTTAACATAATTTTGTAATCCTTATTTGATTTTTCTCGGCTGAGTAAATTGAGATTTAGATCCCCAAACACTATTACTCTTTTTCTTGTTGTTAAATGGGTAGCGTAGGTTTCAAGAAATCTTTGTACGTTAGCTGCTGGTTGCTTGTAGATGGCTCCAATATCCAAGGAGAGGTTTTCTAGATGTATCCACAAAAAGTGGCTGCCATCTTCACATTGTCCATCATACATAGATAGACAATAATAAATATCAGGATCATCAGACACAAGCAAACAAGATATATCTGTAGGAAAAGGAACATGGAGAGATATCAAAGTTTCGTAGAAAGAAGAAGCATCATAATTCGGACAACTAAAGAAAATATGATTCAAGTCGCCAAAGTCGTCTCCACAATCACAAGACGCCGAGTCAACTATCTTAAGGCGCGCAAGGTGTGCCGGGCTGCATACATAACCCAATCTCATTCGAATCAAAGTGGATGTAGCAATTTTGCCAAGAGTAATATTAAAAAACCAAGGTCTAGTCGGAATTTTAGGTTGGAGGTTGAAATAGAACTTACCCTTGCGCAAACCGCTATCAGCCCAAACCTCCTCCCAAGATGTCTTGAGAGAATGCTTTGGCAAAGCAGCTAAGTCATGACAGAAGTTTGTGAACGGGAAAAGATCACCATTACTTACAGCATCATTGGCAAGCAGGTCAGCCTTTTCGTTGCCTTTTATCCCAGAATGACTGGGAATCCAGGCAAAAGAAATGGATTGTCCATTTAAAATGCACCGGTATAACTCTTCTCTTGCTTTAACTACAGCAGGATAATAAACTTGTGGTTTAAAGGGAAACTTGGATAAGGAATATAGAGCGCTCAAAGAGTCTGAAAATATAACCACCTGAGGAAGTTTCATGATACGTGCATATTCTATTGCTTTTAAAATTCCGTAAAATTCTCCAGTGAAAACCGATGTCTCAGCGGGAAACTTAACTTTTTGTACAATGCTGTACTGCAAGTGGAATATACCTACACCAACAAAACCAGTCGATGAGTGCTTAGAGGCGTCACAATATATTTGATGCCAGTTGCGCCAGTTTTCGTCAACCTTACAGTTAAATAGGGAGTTAGCATTGGAACTATGTTTTTCAATTCCCAAATTTATGTGTATATTTGGAGAAAACGTTAATGCATCATAATTACATGTAAATACAGGAAGAGTTTGAGACCACTAAGTAGGCGCTTCTAGAGTTAAATACTTTTTAAAACTGTTAATTAAACATGGAGAAGATTTGTGACGCCAATAAGGGGACGATTCAATGAAATCTGAAAGTCGGTGAAGTTTTTCAATCAACGGATGCTGAGAGAACTGTATAGCTCTAAATATAAATCTATCACAGAGAAACTGACGACGTAAATTCAGAGGTGGTTCACCACACTCAACCTGCAGAGCATTAAGAGGGCTTGATCTCATGGCACCTGATATTAGCCTAAGAGCCTTTGACTGGATGCCATCCATTTTCTTCAATCCCGCTGCACTACAAGGCTCCAATAAAAAGGACCCGTAATCGAGCACACTTCTTTCAAGCGCATTATAGATCAGCTTTAAAGAATACGGATGCAGCCCCCCACCAAACGCCCGCAAGACATCTAAGAATGTTAAGGACCCGTTCACACTTGGTAACCACATATTCAGAATGCGGAAGTCCTGTGAGTTTGTTATCCAAAAGTATACCTAAAAACTTTACGTTGTCTTTCATAGGGATAACATCGCTTTTATACAGAATATTAATTGGGCTTGGTGAGCGTTGTCTAGAAAACAGAACAGCACTACTTTTTTGGGGGCGATAATTCTAACCCATGGTAGTCCAGCCACTTTTCTAATCTCGTAAGGGACCGAGTAACGCACGAGTTTCCTGTACTAATGGATTTATCAGAGGCGTATATAAGTAAATCGTCGGCATACTGTAATACATTAACGGAGCTTGGAAGTGATGTCTCCAAATCATACGTGTAAATATTATATAAAATGGGACTTAAAACCGAGCCTTGAGGCAGGCCCTTCCAGACCAATCTACACTCAGCGGAACCATCAAATTTAATGGATCGGCCTGATAACAAATTAATTATAAAGTTAGATAACATACGTGGAACACATAGTTTGTCTAATTTATTTCTAAGGATGGTGAGGAGAACATTATCATATGCTGCTTTAATATCCAAAAAAACGGCTATTACAGATTCATTAGCGCAAAAAGCAATACGAATGTCCGTCGTCAAAATGGCAACGCTATCCATAGTGCTTTTACCCTTTCGGAAACCGTATTGAGACTTTGATAGTAATTTGTGACTTTCAATGTACCACTCTAATCTGTTTTTAACAAGGTGTTCTACAATTTTAGCAACAACTGAAGACAGAGCTATAGGCCGATATGATGATATTTGCGAAGACGGTTTAGAAGGTTTAAGAATCGGGATTATCACTTGGCTTTTCCAAGAGTGGGGTATTATCCCAGTTTCCATGATTAAATTTATTAAACTTAAGAAGTACGATAGCGAATATTCCCCGAGGTTACTATAAAAAGAATACGGAAGGTCATCTTCACCAGGAGCTGAATCCGATACAGAAGTAAGTACACCCTTTAATTCTTCTAGAGAAAAAGGAGAGTTGAGACCAACTTGATCAATAACCGATCGCATTGTAGGTTCTAGTAATTCTTGTTGAGGTACAAAAGATGGAGCTAGGCTATTTAAATATTCGTGTGACATTGAAGGAGGCAGCACAGAAGAGTTGGAATCACTCATTGCACATTTAAACTTACGAATATTTTTCCAGACAATTGAGAGAGGTGTATGTGGAGAGATCGTAGAAACATATCCTTTCCAAACCTTAAATTTTTTGTCCATAATAAGTTTTCTATTAGCTGCCATTATATCCATCAAAGTCTCAAAATTTTCGTCAGTCATGTTTTCATTGTATGTTCTTTCTGCGCATTTCCTATTTTGGACTGCTTGGGAACATTCATTATCCCACCATGGAGGTGATGGGATTTTACCTGAAGCACTATTTTTTAGAGGAAATGTGTCATTTGCTGCTTTAGATATTGCTTGAGTTAAAGCATTGGCACTAGAAGATACTCCTTGAGATGTAACAGGGGGTAGAGCAGCAATTTCAGTTTCAGCTCTTGTACAATAATCATTCCAATCACTGTTTATGAGTCTATATTTAAGCCGTGGTTTTCTATGAGGGATTTGAATATGGATATCAAGGAAAGAGAGTAAAATAGGAAAGTGATCACTGCCAAATGTAGAGGATAGTGTTTGCCATGTAATTTTTGTAGCCAAGTTTGGACTACAAATAGAAAGATCTACAGCACTATAATTTTCAGAAGGATTTGTTCTGCGAGTAGGTGTTTAGTGTTTAGTTCTGTGTTTAGTATACAAAGGTTATGCATATCAAACATATCAAGAAGCTCTTACCCATGGTAATTTGAAATTGAACTACCCCAAGATTGATGGTGGGAGTTGAAATCGCCCAATAGCATAATAGGCCTAGGAAGATTAGAAATGATGGTATTTAATTCGTAAAATATTTGAGATGAAGGTCGAGGGATATAAATAGAAACAAAACAAATAGAATTAATAACAGCTGCTACAATTGAAAAATTATCACTGTGAGGGGGCAAATTTATGAGGGAAAAGGGGACAGAATTTTTGATGAGTAGGGCGGTACCACCATACCCATCTATTCTGTCATCCCTAAGACAAGTAAAACTATTAATTTTGAAAACAGAGCCAGGCTTAAGCCATGACTCTGCCACGGATAATACAAAGGGATTATATTTATTAATTAAATAAATAATTTCATGTTTTTTGTTAACTACACTGCGGCAGTTCCACTGTACTACTTTTGCTGGTTGTACATCCATTATTAAAGAAAGTTTGGACAAGTGATTGGATCACCGGTGCAACGTTGGGCGGTATCAACTTACACTGGGAAAGGATATTTATAAGAGCTGTTATTAGCTCTTTTAGAGATGAGGATGAGT
This sequence comes from Ennomos erosarius, assembly GCA_963580505.1. Classification (NCBI taxonomy): domain Eukaryota; kingdom Metazoa; phylum Arthropoda; class Insecta; order Lepidoptera; family Geometridae; genus Ennomos; species Ennomos erosarius. The sequence continues at coordinate 4,480,997 of OY756978.1, read as the reverse complement.
CTTCTTGTTTATTAATATTATTACTAAAATCGCATCCATTTGCTGGAGCGGGCATACTGAAATCATTAACGAGTTTGTTATGAGCAGCTTGGTCGTACCCTACAGAGGGCTTAGGTGATGAGCGAGGCCTTAAGTATATGGTTTTCCTGTGAGATAAATTGGAGGGTGGACTTTGGCTAAGCGGATTATCATTATCATGGACAGGTACTTTGGCAGGTGATGAAGCTAATATATCCACATAGGATTTTGAGATTGGTGGGTGTACTTTAGAGGCCTCTGCATAAGAAATGCAGTTCTCTGCCATTGACAATTTTATATTTTTTTGCCGTGTAAATTCTGGGCAGGACTTTTGTGTGGCAAAATGTGAACCAGAGCAAAGGCAGCATGAACCACTTCCTTCATCAATGGTGCATGTGTCACCGGTGTGCCCTTGACACGCACTTGAAACACCTTGGCTTTGATCTGCATTGCATTTTAGTGTGTCCAAATCTACAGCAGCTAAAACACTGGATTGATGGGTATGCATACAACTCTACAGGCAGTGCATTATAGCACATAAATATGCGCTTGGGTAATACTTGTCCATCAAAAGTAACGACAATGGTTCGAGATGGCTTCCAGATGGCATTACCATCAACCACTACTTTAAAGTTTAAGCGTCTCACCTTTAATATTTTACCACAGCCTATGAGGACATTAATATTTTCAATCACTTCCTCAGGTGACCACTCAGATGGGACTCCACGTACAAGACCCATACGAGTAATGTTGTAAGTTGGTATAAAGGCTTTAAGTTTATGAGCAGCCAAATTGTTGTTCTGGACAAACAAGTTGGCTTCTGTGTGATCATTAAAAGCAAGGGCAAGGGAAATTCTATTTCGACCTATCCTTTTGATGCTGCCATTTACAATGTTTTAAACAGAATTCTTTTGTAAAAACTTGCCAAACGCTACAGGGTGCAAAGAGGTTCCGTCATTAGGTGCATCTTGTTCTTTTTGAACATGGATCATGTATGGCACTACATCTGTAGACTCATACTGGGTCCTTGCAATGGAAGCTATGGGAGTGGGAGAGGAGCTGGGAGGTGCTGAGTTATCACGCACAGGAGTAGGTGTGACCACAACAGTCTTATCAAGAGCAAGAGCAGGGATATCATGTTCACTACACTGACATTCGTGTGATTTGGGCTCTGAGTTATGATGCTTTTTCTTATGCTTATTGCATCGCTTGCACATTTTGTGCGAACGCTTACGTTTAAGCGTTTTATTGGCTAGCCAGTCGTCAATATCCATGCCAGATTCGTTAGCTGAAGCTATTGTTACATTGTAACCTACCAGGGGCACTGGGTCCCCCGGGTCGGGGGGCTCCTCCATGCCGAAAAACAAATTAATACACTTACCAATATATACACACTATTTACAGAAAATATATACACAAATTACTACTTAACTGATCACAAAATGCTTAAATACTAATTTTATAAATTAACGCAAAGAAAATCCGTCCTGTCAAGTCGAAGGTTTCCCGCGCTTTTTCACTTTTGATAGTTCAAAAGTCGCGTCAAAATGACACTCGACAGAATTTTCAAAGACAACTTGATTGAGTATTTAATTAAAATGCTTTTCAGTTAGGGTTTTCTCCAGCGATTCTTTATGAAAGTGAAAGAAGAATGATTCAGCATTTCACCTCTACGTAAAAGTGAAATGATAGATTTTGGGGGTTATTCAAACTTTGTTTATGAATACCACTGTTAGGGTCCACCTAGTGGGGGGCCAGCCTACGCTGCGTCTTCCAGTTCGTGGTCGCCACTCAAGAACCTTTCTTCCCCATCGGTTGTCAGTTCTACGAGCGATGTGCTTGCCCATTGCCATTTCAACTTGTTAATCCTAAGAGCTACATCGGTCACTTTAGTTCTTCTGCGGATCTCCTCATTTCGGATCTAATCTCGCAGGGACACCGAGCATTGCTCTCTCCATAGCTCGTTGCGCGACTTTGAGTTTAGTAATGAGGCCAACAGTTAGAGACCACGTCTCAGTTCCATAAGTCATCACTGGCAACACACATATAAAAATGTTACTTACAAACGTTATTTCATATAATGTGTTTCAATATACTTTTACTAGGATGGGTCATCATCATCATCATCATCATTAACAGCCCGAAGACGTCAACTGGTGAACATAGGCCTTCCCCATAGAGTGCCACCTTGATCGGCCACTCGCCTCCTGCATCCATCAGCTCCCCTTGGTTTTCACCAGATCGTCGGTCCACCAAGTGGGGGCCGGCCTAAGCTGCGTCTTCTGGTTCTACGAATATCTAATTTTCTTTATTGTATTAAAACTAAAAAGTATCGAAATTCTGCAGCACTGTTTGGTTAGGTTTATTATATATCGATATATTGTGTAATAGGGGTCACTTCCCTACTCACGCATACTAATGCATATTTAAATACTCACACCAACAGAAAATGGACAAGCATTTTGTGAATGTCCGCCGTCCATATGATTCTATGTTGATGGTATCTCCTATTCCTTGCTTCGTTTCATCAACATAGAACTTCGTTTATATGTTTATATACTATATAGAGAAAAGTACTATCATAGTAAATTATATACTCTTTGAGTAATACACACACACACACACACACACACACACACACACACACACACACACACACACACACACACACACACACACACACACACACACACACACACACACACACCAGCGTTGCCAGAAGGTTACTTTTAGCATCTTCAGGTTACCTCTAGGTTACAAAACTCAAAAGGTTACCTTAGGTGATTTTTTGAGAATTGTTTTTTTTTTATAATAATTGAACCTAATCCAAACACAAAAAGATCTAGAAAAATAGATGTTCATATGAATGGCAAGCACTGACGACTGCTATTATTTTACGAGGAAGTTTAACAAACTTGAAGTGGATAGACCAGTTTAAATATACCTTATACGTTATACCCATTTTGCTTTTTATTAGTAAAAAGTATATCCACGGGCCTCAAACGAGGCAATAGCATGTATCTTAGGTACCCTAGATAATATTTATGTTCCCACACCACGGAGGCTGTCAAGCTCAAGACATCATAAGTACGTAGGTTTACAAACTGTCCAAGATGCCACCCTACTACTCATGGATGCAGCACAATATTATAGATGAGCCGAGACGTGGATTCATCGTCTATTTTATTAACTAGGTACTTACCTGAAGTTTTTCATTTTTATGCTAGCGTCCGTTACATGTGATTTCATCAAGATTGAGATTCTAGCTACTTATTATAAAGCTTGAGTGAAGATTCAATTCAAAGTTTTGGCGCTCGCTTCGCTTGCGCTTTATTATCTTATGTGTCAGTATCTGTATAGTCCTACATCTTATTATGAACTACTGAAAAATCAATTCATTTAGATTCTGGGATCCCCGTCTGGCTCTAATTATGAAAATAGATTATTATGCCACTTTCCTGACTTTTTTATTAACAGTATTCAACGTTTGTAAAAGAAATATTTACTGAATTTCTCGCGGATGGGTGGCATCCTCTCTTACACAAAAAAAATCGATGGGCCCAGCTTCCCCGGTCTGTGTTTGTTTCCCTGCCCCTCCTCCTGTTTTAACGAAATCCTACGCCGGTACTCCTAAGATGCATCATTAAACGTTTCACATTGACATCAAAGGTAAATTGCAACTTAAACTCAAAATCACATGTAAATTATCCATATTTCTATAATTTAACACAACTTACATCTGTCTACCATTACATAAATACCAAAGAAAACATTAAAAGGTTACTTTTCACTCTAAAAGGTTACTTTTTCCTCTTCGAGGTTTCTTTTGACCAAACTGGCAACACTGACACACACACACACACACACACAGATATACTCTTTGGTCTGCTGCTGAAGTAAAAATGAAAAATATAGAAATTTGAAAATATAATATACGATAATTATACATAGGAGAGTTTTGGCGGGAACGTGAAAAAGTTCACGTCGTTGCATTGTATTATTTCTCAAAACGTGTGCTTTTTTCAGTGTTAATGTTTAAAATTGGTGGCGTTTTACGCATTAAGTGCTGAATTACGAGCATGAGTGTGGTCAAGTGATATAATGTGGCGTAACGTGGTTTTTCGTGTTGCTTCCAAAATTCCATAGAAGCTTCTTGTAAAGTTGCCACCACTTTACTTGTGCATGACTTAGACTGGACTATGACCCGACTTAGACTGGACTATGACTATGACTAAGACTTGACTACGTAAAATATTCTAAAACTCGATGAAAATATACAATACTTGACACTGGCTAAATACATTATGTGTGGAGCCAACATATAAAAAAAAAAAAAAAAAATTATACATAGGTGGTAATAGTAATTGCTAGTTGATTAATTTGCTGCAATGGATGAAGAACTAGGTGGGCTCACCCAGGATGATTTTATATTACCTCCTATAAAATATGAGTGTATGTATTTTTGTGTCAAATGCTTTGTTTACATGATTTTCAAGTAGGTATACATACCATTTTAGATTATTCATATTCATATTACATTGTTACTTATTACATCCAATATTCCTTATTTACAGATTTGGATCATACAGCAGATGTCCAGTGAGTACTTTGAAAAACTTGTATAAACATTATGAAATCACCAACTGGCTGATATCAATAAGGTCGTACATTGGGCATAATAAGTTCATGCTCATACCTTAGATATACGCTAATTACGCTTTTCTATGGGTCATAAAACCACTACTTTTTCTGTATGACAATGAAAAATGATGGTTAATCTTGCATAAAACTTTAGCAATTTAAATTGTAATACCACCGATAGTATGTATAAGCTCAATATTTTAATCCTGATTATATTTTGTAATTCACATTTGTACTTTTTTTACAGGCAAAGTGTCTATTCATTCTATCTAACTACCTACTTCAATAATAATATAATCTACTACATGCACTTAGCTCACTCATTTCAAGCTATAATTATATTGGCTGTTTATTGTAGTGATGATGATTATGAATAGAATATGATGTGTAGATATCTTAACAAAGCCTACTCGAACATTCTTATGCTTTTAATTGATGATCTTTAAAGTAAAGCTGACTTTTAACATTATTTATCACAGGCTGCATTCTGAATCAAGCTATAATCAATCTTATTGTGCTAAAATATTTACCAAATGACCATGAGTGTGCCAACTATGTTACCTGTGTCGTGACATCACTGATGACATCATGAACCACACCATCTTGAATAACTGTTACCTATGCTACAATAGCTACAAAAACAATAATTTGTTATTCTTTTGAATATGCCATTTTGTATCATACCAATGCGGGAAATTCAACATTTTCTATCCTTGCTATAATTATAAGATGAATCAACAGAAAAGGCAAAGTTTAAATATTTTGCAATTACAGCATTAAGTCTTATATGAAAACACAAAATCTATTTATATTTGATTACAATTAGTACTGTATGAGTGATATTGGTTGTTCTCAGTCCTTGTCAGCGCTCAAAGTTGTGAATTGGTACACCAAAATAATTAACATTAGTGTTTTGAGCATTATAGATGAAACGGAAAGCACCCTTCATTTTATTGGATTTAAATTACTCTATTGTTATTCTTGGTAGTGTTACCATAGGGTCCCATCCGGTACAAAAGAAAAATAACCCGAACTTGAAAAAATGTAGTAATCATGTCTCGAGAGTTACTAGTTAGTGTCCAGTGTATTCATTTGGCCCAATATTTCGCCAACACGCAATAAATGTCGCTTGATAATCTTGCGTTATGCAGAAATAAAATAATTCGTAAAATAGCCCACATTAATTCGTTTTATGGGATGAGGCATCTGTACTGTAGGTATTATATTATCTGGGGTGTTACCAACTTTGTGCAAGCTTACTAATTTATATAAACAGCTACTAACATTTAAACATATTATATTCCAGGCTGCATTCATGGGGTGACAGTTTAAAGGAAGCTTTTGAGCAATGTGGGATGGCAATGTTCGGCTACATGACAGAACTTGAATATGTACAGATCAAAGAAGTCCACACAATAGAAGCTAATGCTGATGACATGATGGGACTCTTATACCATTTCCTTGATGAGTTGTTATTTTTGTTCTCTGTTGAACCATTTTTAATATGTAAGAAGTTGGTAATTACAGAATTCAACACAGAAGAATTTAGGATTGTATGCAAATGTTACGGAGAAGAGTTTCAGCTTGGAAGGCATCCTCAAGGGACAGAAGTGAAAGCTATCACTTACTCGGCAATGCAAATCATTGATGAACCAAAGGATAACAAGTTTGAACTATTTGTAATTATAGATATTTAATAAATTTATTAAATATTATTTTGTTAAGTACTTATATTATTCATTAGGTGACCCGCACTTGGCTGTTTTAGAAAGTAAAAAGTATCCTAAATGTTATTCTGGATAATTATTGGTTATTATTACGTAGCAAAGAGTATATCATTTACTTAAGTAGTTCTAGCGAAGCGTTACATCCTCTTTGGTTCAAGCCAAAGAGTATTAATACCTAACCTAGGTTCAAGGGCAGTGTGACCATCTTCAAAGTACATTTGCCAAGGACTGTAGTAAAAAATGCCTAAGTATTGCCAACTTTAAATTCAAGTTTTATTAAACAATGATACGTAAATATGCTGTATAATATGTATAATTTAAGTTCAACAGCACTGTGATACGACTGACCTGTGTAATAGGGGGAATTCTGTTGACTAGACCTAAAAAAATTACAGTGTATACTAAACTTAAGAAAAACTGCCCGCTGAATCCACTCATAGCTTTTTTTTTTCTTATATTTTGGCTCCACACATAGTGTATTTAGCCAGTGTCAAGTATTATATTTTCATCATGTTATAAAATATTTCACGCAGTCATGTCTTAGTCATAGTCATAGTCCAGTCTAAGTCGTGCTCCAGCAAAGTGGTGGCAACTTTACTAGAAGTTTCTATGGAATTTTGGAAGCAACACGAAAACTCACGTTTCACCACATTATATCACTTGCCCACACTCATGCTCGTAATTCAGTACTTAATGCGTAAAACGCCACCAATTTTAAACATTAATACTGGAAAAAGCACAAGTTTTGAGAAATAATACAATGCAACGACGTGAACATTGTGCGTTCCCGCCAAAACACACATAGCTTTTAATGTTTCTAGTAATAGCTCCTTTAAAGCGGACAGCCGCGTTGCCAATTTGCAGTATCAGGCTTTACAAAATAAAACATCTGGACAATCTTTAGCTTACGAAATCTACGATGAAAATATGTGCGTAAGTAAGTAAAGTGCTCCCACTCCGCTCTAATTATGCTCATTCATGTTTTTGCTTTACCAACACCACCAATAATAACTATCGCCTAAAGTCGTTAATTTGTGAATGTCACCGTCTTATTGTAAAAACTGTATGTGTATAAAAAAACGCGGTTATGAATATATATATAAACTGTCACAATAAAACGGTCGATATTTCGGTTATTTATAATTAATCGGCATCACTTCGTTTTTCGTAATTTTGTACTTCTAGTGTGGTCAAAACTAAACTAACACTCCTCTTCGCTTCGCTCGTCGTCGTAACATACTAAAGCCATTAGTGACTAAAAAAACTACAAATTACAGCGAAAATTGGCGCATTGTTCACAATTAAATTCTAGTAAAACCCGTTTGTTTATAAACGCACCGCTAGGCACCGACTGTTTAAAAAATAATAATCGAAATATCATCAACGGGTTAACAAAATTCTTACCGATAAACGCGATTTAGCGCTAAGAGGTTGCTAAGTAATTCCTAAATAGCTGCCAAAATTAACCACCGCCATGACCTAGTTTAAGGCTGCTAAGAGCCAAGACTGCGGGATTAAAACAGCCGTTCGACGGTGAACGTTGTCAAAATCGAAGGCTGGTGTGCTTGAGGTTTTGTAAAGAAGGATGCCGACTTTCATGCATTTTTTGGTCCATTCTTTTCGACGAAATACAGTGCAGATATTTTTTCAACTTACTAACTATAAACGTTACTTAACTCTCTCTTAAATATACGTTCGCAAAGAAATCTATTGACCTTAAATAGTTTTGCTGAACGCAACCTCCTACTTTGTGGTTTTTCAACGATGTTGTCTATGGCATAGAATTATTATAGTCATTTCCGGTGTATTGGCGGTTTCACATGCTTCCATATCCTTTATAGGAAACGGAAGCATGAAATGATTCTAATCACATATCCCGTAAGTACTTTATGTTATTTCTTTTTTATTTTCAGTGACGAATCATTATTTTGAAAGGAAAATATAATCATTATTACCTTCCAAGAGTTCAAGTTATATTTATTCTATTCTATAGTTTACTGTATCACAATAACTAGGCATTAGTAAAATCATAAAATGTTAGTTTCGTTTTGGTTAAAGGAAAATATAATTATAACTTTCAAGTATATAATTTCCTTTCAACAAACGACATTCACATTTTATTGATACCTATAGTAATTTTGATACTGTAAGCTTGGGTAGCCACCTTGTTGTAGGCACTAACACTATAGCCATAGATTTATTTATCATCATATATTTATATAATATATATGTCTATGACTATAGCACAATAAAATTACAATAACATAATATTTCAATTAATTTGCACGCAAACTGTTTAAGTATAATAATTCCGGGGTCAACCAAGAATACTTAATTACTTATGATAAGTAGGTATAAGTAGGTCCTTTCAATCCCGTAAAACTGAAATAGTATATTTATTGCGAGTGAAACCAAAGAATGGTAATTATTATAGACATTCAACAATAACTTGACAAGGGCGTGTCGGGACATGTTTAGTGTTTAGGGTACCGTTGGTGTTAAAGTAAGTAGGTACTTAGAATTAATTATTACTAACGAATAAACAACCTTTTTTACTATTTACCTATTTTAAGTTGTCTACTTTATAGTTTTAAGAAAGTGACGGGGGGAGTCACTTAGGCGGCCATATTTCGCCATAATTATTACCAATCGACAAAATGTTGAATGTTTCTAAATTTTTTAATCTAAATAAAACACGTAAAAGTTCACGGCACGGTGGGCACGGCCCACCCCAGATGTGCCTGGTGCCCACCCCAGGAATCCCAAGATGTAGTCATGTACAAACCAAAAATTCTATTAATAATAATTACTCACAATACATAACTTTACACAAATACATTTTCAAATTATGAATAACGTCATACAGCCGAGGAATCACATACTTGACTACCGACTTAAGTCTGATACTTGACTATTACTAAAAATAAGGATAAACACCTATTTTCAAAACTTCTTAGATTTCATATTCTACTTATTATTGCAAGCCTCTAATATACTCTTGCCTTGTCAATCCTATAATTGTTACAACTAAGAACGAAACGTCTTCTATATTACGTTCAAAAAACACGAATGGATTTACAAGTTAAGCCCAAAGCTCTAAAGTTTTAAGCGTAATTTTCGATAAAGAATTTTTGATAAACATTACGCCACTAGCCAGCACAAAAACTTCTGCGACACGTAAATTAATGTAAGTAAATAGAAAAAAGCGAGTGCCAAATTTGTTACGTTTTTTTTATAATCGTATATAAAACACTAAACATCAGCTTGTACACAGCTACACAGCTGAACTATCTGACATTGACAGCACTATGTAGCCACAAAAGTCCAACGACAGTATCAGATCAACTCGAACTAAGTCTGAATAAAATAAATATGTGGATGAAAAAGTGGAAAATCAAAGCTAGTGCTGGTAAATCAACACACATCACATTCACTCTCCGCAAAGGTGAAACTGGGGAATGAGGAATTACCACACAAGAATGAAGTCATATATCTAGAGGATGTGGCTGGATCGAAGACAGACATGGAAAACCCATCTACAGAAGAAAAGGCATGAGTCAAACTACAGGCTCCGCTCCTTAATGTGACTCATGGGAATGCATTCCAGGTTATTACTTGAAAACAAATTGCTCATTTATAAGAGTATTCTTAAACCCGTATGCACATATGGAATAGAGCTATGGGGTACCGCTAGTAATTCACATGTGGAAATCCTGCAAAGATTCCAAAATAACGTGTTTCGTAACATCACTGCTGCACCTTGGTATGCCAAAACAACAGAGATACACGAATATCTAGACATGATCCAATGATCAAAGAAGAAATCATTGAGAATCACAAGAAGAAGATTGGAATCACATGTCAACCAACTAGCCTCGCAACTCACACAGACAAGAACCAAGACAAAAAAGGCTAAAGAGATGTAGTATCGCAGAACTGCAAAGAAGCAAGGATGATGCAACAGGGATATGAGATCACTGGACGTCAACCCTTACAAGACCAATGCACACACTTCTGCCCATGGGCCTCATGGCGCAGCCGATAGCAGAAAGAAACCGAAGTAGCAAAAAAAAAAAGGAAAAGCATGCGAACCCAACGCAGAAGCTTCAGTTTTGTAAATACACGTAGGAATCCGATTACAACAATCTGTTTAGATACTAATAGCAAATATTATCATAGCTAGAGCGAAAGAAATTTTGTACGTTAATAAGTAAATCTAGATCGTCACATATTTTAGCTGGTTTAGTTTAAAAGAGCTGTTGGTTTTACAATAAATCAATAACTTTAAAAATTAAAACTCCCTATCTTAATGAAATAACTGACATGATAGAAGTAATACTTATAATAGCGTGAGCGAAGCGAGTGCCAACGTATGTAGATAAATAAAACACATTTCAGCTAATTTTGTTAAAAACAAATATAAAAAAAAATAACGAATAATGAATAGGCATGGAAAGCCTAACTAAGATAAACTTCAATAGTTCATAATCTGATGTAGGAACTTTATTTCAATATACCTTCCTAATACTTTTGGCGTTGTGCGTTGTAGACCTCGTTTGTCTTTGCTGCATAACAACTGAAAACTATTTTTATGTTTTGAAAACCCCATTTGACTTCGCTATTTGTAAATCTTATAATAATGATCTTCAACAATAATTTCAGCTAGTGCCCTCCCGACTCTGCCCCTAGGTATATAGTACCTAGTAGGTATATAGTAAATAAGTATAGTACTTAACTTAGCTCGCTCGCTTTTCTTCCATGTCCATGATTGATACTTATATACCTAGTAATAGGAAGAAGGATAATAACGAACATTTTAGATTAAAAAATAATCGAATCCGAAATAATCACCTTAATATTTAATTTTTATTTATGTATGTGATGCAATAATAATAATAATTAATTAAGTAATTAAAAAATTAAAGAATTTATTTTTTTGCGAAATAGGTACTAGGTACCTACATAGATTGTTATTTTATTCTAATACCTAATTTAGATTTAGTGTCTCTATTTCAGTCCTTAATGCTTAAGTTTTTTGTTTAGACATTAAGTATGTCAATTTTACACAATACTAATTTAAAAATTAATCGATATCTATAATCAAAGCCCGGTAGTCGGTACCTTATTCTAAGCCTGGCAATTAAATAAAACCATTGCGTGCGGAAATTATAAAATAACACGGAGTCTCGACTCGGCGAGGACCGTTGCGCTTCTTCGCCCGAAACCGGTCAAACAATGGTATTCAAAAATTCGTTAATTTTTTATGGCTTCTTCAACGAACGAGACAAGGGGAGGAATTTTAGTTTCGTAGGTAGAGCGGCGTCCGCTAGGGGCTAGGGGTGGCTTGCTCGTCCGGCTGCTTCGCGCCTGCGCGCGTAGTTCGCGCCACTGCTAGCTAACGTGCTACTGACTGCTACGTGCTACGTCGCTTGGCCAGATGTTCTGAAAAGCTTCCTGTCGTAGTTTCAATGCTTCCCATTTTTATCTACATAAAATTCTTGTAAAATGGTGATTAGGACCATTAAATTATTTTATTTTGTGAGTGAATTATCCAGTGAATAAATTAATATGTGAATTGAACAAACTTTGTGTATTAGCTAAAAATTATCGAGCGTCTCAATGTCCACGAGTTCACTCGGGACCAACAAAGCGGCGGACATTTTATTTTGAGTACTCGATAATGTAGCGTTTGCGTCGGATAACATTAATGTCGTTATATAGTTATCAATTCGGATATTGTTCGCATACTCCTTTTGTAAGTATTATAGGTGACTCCATGGGAATTTCTATGAGAAACCTCAGTGTGTACACCCTAATTGAAGCGGTTGTGGTAAAATTAAATCACCGCTAGGTTGTCGATATTTTGGGGAAAATGTCTTTGGATAAAGTGACGTAAGCACATATGATCAGCTGGAGGTGTCGTCGTGGACCTTAGGTATTTCTAGAACTCAAAATATCCCGTATCGACCCGCTCCGCTTTCGAGGCTTCTTAATAGAGTTTACCGCGCGCGCGGCTCCCCTAACCTCTTTGCTAATTGAATTGTGATGATTATTTAGCGTTACGGTAAGAAAATGTGATTTCTATAGGTTCTGTAATATGTTATTTGTGTTATTTGCTAGCGATGCCGAGGGAGGTGAAGCGAGAACCGGCGGAGGGCGAGGCCGAGGTGGTGGTACGCGCCGGGGCGTCTCCTTCGCAAACCACCTTCTTGGATGACAGCCCCAGCCAGCCCATCAGCTACCATCTGCTCGACCACGGCTATGGCGCCACGCCACAGCACCAGATCCTTCGTGAGGCGCCGACCGCACCGCCGAAAACGTCTGAAGTAAGTTTGCTATGTTCTACTTTTTATCTCCTATACTTATTTATTAATCCAAGATTTGTTAAACTTACCAAATACCTAGCTTTGGCAGCTCAATAAGTCCAAAGAGGGACTTAAAAATCACAAATTGGCTACAACCAGGTGATGATTGTGCTGCAGTTTTCATCAGACACTTATCGAGATCAACATATTGTAATTGTGTCAATGATTAAGTTATTTCTATTTTATCGAGACAAAAGCTACACATTTTGGTTGCGTTTCTAACTTTTCAGTGAATTGTTTCAGTTTGTTTTTTGTGTTGTTTGTCTTGCTTTTTAGGCTGTTAGAAGATCAACTTTAAAACATAAATACTTAGATACAACTGAATGAGTCTGTATTTATGATTTAGATATGAGTAAGAGACCTTGTTCTAAACTGAAAAAACCTATATTTATAGGTCTAGGTTTTGACATCAACCATTAGTGCCAATTGTTGAGCTAAAACTTTGGTTAAATTCAACCAATGGCAGCGGCTACACTACTACACTTCTTACTTACTTATTTGACTATGTTCTCAAAACATAGTCTCATACATCCAGTTCAGAGTCATGGCATTTTACAATATTTATACATGTTTATAATATTACGGATTATCAACAGGATACATCATTATTCTGTCAATTGAATAGTGTGGAATATTATTCAGTTTTAGCAATGAATTGATCAGACATTTGAAAAGAAACTGTTTTTCATAGAATGTCATAGAATACATTGAAATTAATGTGATTACTTTCTTTATATGATTATTACTGACTGATTGAGGTTCGGAGAGATCATAACTTGTAATTGATAATATTTCATGATACACAAATAATATATTAAGTACTTAATTATTTTCATAAACATATGCATATAAATGTAACATAGATTAAACAAACAATAGGAATCCCATTTCAAGTAAAAGTTACATTCTGGAGTAATATCCTGTTGAAATGTCATAAGCATTATCATTGCAAAAGCAAGGCTAAAATTATGTGAGTAAAATATAATTATTTATTAGAGAGTAGAGAGTGCTTCAAAGGTAGGGTTACACTAGAGTGGGGTCCAAAATGAGAAAGAGGTCAACAACCTCAAAGGGGTCATTGGACTTTACTGAATATGTCTAGATGAATGACTGTCAACTTTGGGACTGACAATTATTAGGTGTACAATTTTTATGATTTTGTAAGAGTTTACTTAAGACCTTGCAGCACAGAATACATAATATTATATTACTACATACCTTGCAGGTAGATCTACTAAATATAAATATATGCAATGATTATTTGAGAATCAAGGTTGTCTACATTACATTTACAAAGGTTTTTTTGATATGCACTGGTGATAATATTATGCTAGGTATAAATTAAATGACGCCATTTATTTAGTTAGCCTCACTATCTAGCCTACACAAGTAAGTTTTGGTTTATTGGAGAGAAAATTAATAAATAACTTAGTAATAGGTGATTAAAATTTATTAACCATTGTATTTATATTACATTCTGAAATATACAAAAACGGATTTAGTGATTGTGAATGAGGGTTAACGTTTGCGTATTTAATGTATTTAGCTATTTGTAATCTTGGTATTTTGTGATTGATAAGGGAAAACATAACGCAGATGTCAAGCATGAATGCTTCATACTTCGCCACGGGATGTCGAAACAGCTATTTGCAATGATTACTACAAATCAAAATGGCGGATGCAGGGCATACGCTCGTGTGCGCGTTGCTTATCCCTATAAGCCGCCCTACAGGGCCCTTTCGACGAGGGTTGCGACCAATCATGAAACAGCTATGATATTCTTTGAAATTCTTATTGGCATTTTTTGTTGCCCGCGTTTTTCAGTTGGTGTTTTATTTTCATTTCTGCGCCACGACGACGTGCTTGTAGTTTGTTGTGAAAAATTTACATCAATTGCCAAGTTCTTTTATAAGATCCGAATGTGAAATTGGATGTTGGTCTGAACAAGCTGGAGAATGTTATTTAAAAAAATTATATGTTGAAAGGTTTTGTAATAATCTGGTTTAAAACAGCAAATAAGTTTAATGCTATCTAAGTAGTTATATTCCACCGTGACCAATTAATTTTCATGTAAACCATTAGGTTTGAATTTTATCTGTCGATGATTCATATAACTCGTTGACAAAACATTTCCGTATATTATTGACATAGATTACAGTTAACCGGAGGGGTTTATTGTATCGATTATGTGTTTCGGTTTACAGTGGGGTGGGTAACGGGATAGGTACTTAGTGCTAACGGTGACGGCCAAAGATTATAATATAAAGCCCGTTGATAACTCGTGAATATATTAATTTCTCCCACATACACGACTCACTTGCGCGGGCAGGGGCCGAAGTAACAAAGCGAGACAAAGTCATACGAAATTACAAAGAACAGAGCAGGATTTAACAAAAGACACATTGGGTGTCCCGTTTCCTCTCATAAGGATTAGCGGTTGAAATACACCACTAATTTATCTGAAATACGTATGAGGGGAATTTGTATCATTGGTCAACTGGATTTATAGTCATTGGTGACGACGATTTCCGTCGAAGAAATTAGGGCTTACTTGACAGGAGAGCGTCAACACGCGTTACCGGTGTTTGTCATGTGACACCTCTGAGATGCTTTCAAATATTTTAGAAAACTGGAAAAGCCCACCAATCAATTTACTGTTTTGGAAAGGCTGTTCAAAACTCAAGTTGTGTATAGGTCCACTATTTATCAATCCGTACATAATTTCCTTGCGGGTCAGGCGGCCTACCTGTGATCGCCACAGATCCTATAGAAATGGTATTTTATTATATGATCTGTAGTGATCGCCAACATGTGTCGAATCGAAACCTTCGAGAAGAGCGAACGAATAGCAGCGTCAACCCTTAGCTAGCTTATACTTTTATGTGTATCTCTTACTTGATACGATTAATGTTAGCACGGCACTACGGCAATTTCATTCGGATAAAAAGGCATGTGCGCTTCACTTTCTGTATCACCAGTGTATTCGTAGATAACACTCGATAAAGATGTCGTTTGATTTCTAACGGCAATTTAACCGCCGCGATGCGAACTTGCTGTCGGTGACGCCATTATAATAACGGCTTACACAATATCTTATAAGGACGATAAAAGATGGATTGTAAACCGTTATTATAACTCAGGACTCCGTGGCTCAGGATTGAAAAGCATCTAATTAACGTCAAATAAGGTCTAAATCCAGTAGGGCTAGATAATCATGATGATGGTCTGGTACAAAAAGAATGGGACATGCCATGCTTTAAAATCTGCGTAAGGATTATTTTTTGTGTATGTACCAATATAAATAAAAAAAAAGTTCAAATATACGTCATGATACGGTTACAGTGAATTAAAAACCAAACTACTGAACAGATTTTGATGTAATTGATATGAGAACAATCTGAAAGTATATCGATCAAAATAAATAATTTTCATAATCGTTTAAAAAATTACGGAGTTCTGATAACATACAACCGAATTGAGAACCTCCTTTTTTGAAGTCAGATGGAAATCAACTTGTTGATGAACTCAGTTTCATCCGCGTTTGGAGATTGAATTTCAAAAAAAATTAGTACACGCACACATCCATAGAGGAATGCACACATCTATCCCGCATAAAAGGGAGACCCTCAACAAACTCACAATATCACAGGTTTCTAGGGCCAAACGGTTAACGATAGGTTCATTCAGGGACGTCAAATTTCCAGAAGTCGAGGTCGAGTCTTCCGAAGTCGAGCACTTTCACGTTGAGTTCACTCCACGATGAGTTCCTTCCACGTCGAACTCCCGCTCTTCGACTCCTTGCATGTCGATCGCGCTTTGAAACCGATTCTTTGCGTTCAAGTACGCTGACTGTCAGTCACTGCTCAGGATAAGAATTGTTATTCAGCTAGGCTGTTTTTTTTGCAAATAACACCTACTAGACATAGAATCTTTGACCGCCCCAGCAAACAGTGAACGAGGTGATTATGATATGCGCAGTTGGCAGTTCTCACGCCGCTGCACCGGCTGCACTGTATCGTAACGTCACTGTTAAAAATGTGCAAAGGCATTATTTATGTATTGGATTGGATGATCATTGATCTGGGGGTCTAGCAAAGATGCTTTTCCATTAGCGTTAACGCCAAACGATAGCCCCAAAATGTATGGAGAATGACATTAGCTGTGGAAAAGTTTTCCGCAGGGGCTGTCATTCCCATACATTTAGATTTATCGTTTGGCGTTAACGCTAATAGAAAGGCATCTTTGCTAGACCCCCAGGCCGCTTTGGTTGTTTGGTTAGCGTTAGCGTTAGGCCTTAGCGTATGTGTTTTTGAAATTCCTTTTATTTGTCCGGAGAGGCAAGGCATCCATCCATAATCCTTGTAGTACTAGTTAGTACTCCTATACTCCGCATGGCCGTGGAATGAAGAGATAACGCAGTGATACCCTCCCTTTCCTACTAAAATAAGATATGAATTTTGGATTTTTGTTCAGTGCTACGGGGCGGACCTTGGCGAAATTCGGCGTAGGAATAAATAGCACTGTAATTCCGGCGAGAAAATGGGGAGAATAGTTAATTTGCAGTTCGATCAGACGGGCAAAACGTAATTAGTAATTGTTTATAGAATTCGTCACATGTTTACGCAAATCATTGCATCAATAAGATAGAAGCTAGGCGCTAAGAATAGTAGCATATTCTTGTGTCGAGATGACGAGCGCAGAGGATTGCGGCAATATTTTGTTACTGTTCAGCTTCAATCAAATATACTAATAGAAGCTGTCCAGCGAGCATTTTTGGTAGACTGGTTACTTTCATATTCTACCAGAGTCTCATATAATGTGGACAGATTTACTTTAGTTACTTGTAATACTTTTGGTTAATTTACCAATGAGAAGAAGATGAAAGAGTATAATTTAAAATTACTATACTAAGATTATAGATAGGGACCACAGAGCAAAAAAATGGCTTGAAGCGACCGTCTCATATGTTTCAAAGCTCTGTGATAGGGACCTATACGTAATTTTACATTTTACAGATTCCACTTAAATTGATGCATGGTTCACGATCGTTAACTGATATTTTATTGCTAATCCACTGTTAATAAATCATTTTAATTAACAGTAATTATGACTCTTTTACACCATAACTAACTAGGTTTTTTCGGTATTATATCAATTATAAATTATTAAATAAAAGAAAAGGCTAACAGAACGAGTGTAGAGTAGCAAGGTGAACAGACAAAATGGCGGAAGCCTTACACCAAACCGCACTGAAGCTTACCGGCTACCTGTCTGGCATCATGCACCGTCCTATTTATTATCAAACGTGTCACTTTTTACTTAAACCGCATTCATGAAAAGTTAGAACGTAATCGAATAGGCAGAATTGATAGAAGCCTTATACTTAAGTTAATTAAAAGCAAATTAAAGGTGTTTTAATTTTTTCCGTTTCTTGTTTCTATATTTTATTGTCATTTCAGGCTAGTCTAGGCGTTTCAATCATTCAGGACGTCACCAATTCGGATTTGCATTTAATTGGGTTCCGGCGTAGTCTGAGCCCTGAGCCCTTCCTTTACATAACTTTTGAGAGTACAAACTTCAAAGTAAGATTAGGGAAAGGGACGTGATCTTGAGGGCGCCGGGTTACGGTATTTGCTTTGCCTTCTAGGAATTTAAAAAAGAGAGAGCGTTCATACAAGTGGAAGGATGGCCGTCTTGCTATATTGTTCCTTTCCGGCCGACATATAACATAGCTAATAGGAATTTACGGCCCTGCGTCTATCGCGTGTAAACGAACTGATGATGTTTTTAGCCAGTCAGCTGGAGGGCTAACCTTCAACTTGTGTGGAGTTAAGAATAGGAAGCAACAGTGTACAGCATGTACGGTAGGAGTCGCATATGTTAGCAGTCTGTCTCGAGTGGCGTTCACCCACGGCTCGGCGGCCGCCATGTGGCTTCATTGGAGGTCGACCACGTGGCGACCAGGTACCTTCCTGTCAACACTTGCACTGCACGTTTACACTCGACATCCTATGCAAAAATCCCTTTCGAATCTTCCCCAGATATCGATTTAAATCTGTAACGGTCAAAAAAATACGATGAATCATCACACACAATAGATCTGGTTAATTAGACCTTCCCGAGTTGAATAAAATAGTTCCTTGCCTATTTTATACGATCCTTGTGTCGGTTGCATTAGTTATTATTACTGTGATGGTACAAATAAAGAAATTGATTATGTTAATGGTGCAAACAATTTTCGTTAAAAGAAGGGACGTTTTATCATCTCAGACGTCAAAGCCGGAGGCACATCTGCTCTGATTTACTCAACGCCCGGGGCACAGGAGAGTACAAAGATGTACAATCCGGCGAATTAACAATAGTTCCAAGTTCACTAATAATAATACCACAAATATTTCGAGATAAGAAATTGCCATTCTTTCGGTAGAGTCCCTTCCGAGAGCTCGCTGGCTTTTGTGTTGATTCTAATTTATGTCATGTATTGTTGTTACCGGTACCCTCCCCACACTTCCTTTAGGGGCTTGGCCGCACGTCAGATCTTCAAATCGAATTTGCTGCACGAGATTATTGAAAATGTATCGTGCAGTTCGCGTCTCTCCCGTCTATTTTAGTCTTAACTCGTTTTGTGTTCTCGCAAAATAGTTTCGTCATCGTACATTTGACGATAAACACTGAAGATATTAATTAAATATGGGGTCAACGGACAGATTAACATGGAGAACAGTTGTTACCAGCGGTGGTAAGTGCTATGGCTAGGAAACGAGTGTCCAACTTCATATTACGTGTGATATCTAGCGGTCAAGAATGACTTACTCTGTGCGGAGAGTGAGTGCTGTATTTTTATCGTTTTAGCTTTTGTTATCTAGTGGTTTTCAATAGTGTATCATAGTAGTGTAGTGTAGGTATTGTGTAGTAGATGTACTACGTAAAGCGTTAACTAGGAATCCATTCCTAGGAGATTTTCCTGTAGTATGCACTACAACATATGCTGATGTAACTGTTTAAAACATATAAACGTATTGTGCTGTTGAGTATATTATAGTAATTTTTCCTATTAATGGATGGTCATTCTGGAATACTTACACAGAAATAAGCTAGAAATAAAACTTTTATTTGAACATTGAATGTAAGCAACTAAAGGTTGGTCTTTCATTATATTCAGATTATTTTTTTAATGTAAGGTTAATGTTTTTACTATTAAAATAACTTAACGTTCCTGCCATCGAAAGATCGACCGGCAGCCCTTTCTTCTAACATAACTATAAGTAAACATAAGTCAATGAAACCATTGAAAATACGTTGTTTACAAGTCACTTAAGGAACCTTAGTAAGTTCTATTCTATATGATTTCGCCACAGTGCCATTCATAAATGGCTCTAAAATATTTCGTAGACCCTGACCGCATTTGGAGATGTCTGTAACATTTTTTCGTATTTGTTTACGTACCGAGATATATAAAGCCTTTATAACTTTTTAATGTTGTTTGATGTATTCATCATCAACCCATCAGTTGCGGTGGTGCTAACATCTTCTGATACTGTCTATTTTTTTATCCGCTTCGCCCTATGTTTTATCTTTGTGGACATCACACGAGAACCTTCTTTTTTTTAGAAAGAAAAGAAAGAAAATACATTTATTCGTGACTGTAACACACACAACATTACACTACATAAGTGACATTACAAAACAATATACACACAAACAGAAGCAGTGCCAAGCAGTGCAATGCTGCATGGTGTCACGAAGGTGTGGTGTTTAGGTAGTTATATCCATACTGTTTCTCATAGGGCCTTAAAAATAATTGCGTTGATGTCTAAGCTAAAGATAAAACCCACTTGAGTGTAGTTATTGCTATTAGCTGCTATTACCGGTTCATTTCACGGCGAGTATGAAATTTGCCAAGTTGTCTAGTTGGCCAACCGTAGCAGTGCGCCAAGCAATCATAGCAGTGCGCCGACCAATCAGAGCAGTGATTTTCTTTCACCTTTATCGTGTCTGCGAGATGTACGTTTTACTCAGGCCAGTAAAGTTCTAAGGAGCGCTGATTACTATTGCTGTCTTATTCCCACGCTAAACTTGACAACAAGGCTTGAGTGAGATAACCGTATTGTACAATCACCGAATCGCTTTTTGAATAGTTCGAGAAGTACTAGTTGGTTTGTTTATTCGTTCAGGCGGTTAAACGAAGACTGAACCTGAGTGAGAGCAGCTCGGGCAGCCAGCAGGGTCACGTGGTTCCCATGAAGGTGGACTTCAAGACGCCCAAACAGAAGCGAGTCAAAGTGCTCACGCCCTACAGCCGACCGTCCAGCTCACTCAAGAAGTACGCGGAACGTTCCAGGTACATTGCTTTTATAAAGGTAATAATTATTTGTGACATCTATTGTTATTGTATAGGCGGTAACTGCTCAAAATCAGGAGAGACAACTAGTTTACAAAAAAATCGTGTTGGCGTGGAAATCGTGGGATGGACATTCAGTAAACGCATCTAAAAAAAGTCTTCTTTTTTCTTCGAGACAAATATAACTGACCACTGCTTCATTAAAATTCGGATGCAAGATGAAATCGATTTTGACATTGTAAATGAGTTTTCAAATACCTACGGCATGGCACATGGTTTTCTGAACCAAAGTCTTCTATGTGTCTGGACAGGAAAGAATGATACAATGAGCGCAATGGCGCCATAGTGTAATTATATAAAACTAGGTTATACATACATAAATAAATAATTTAAAAAGAAAAATGTCTATCATTAGACACAAAGGATGAAGTGACAGAGTTATTTAATCTTGAAGTCTTCAAATCGAGAATGAACAGGTATCTTCTAGGCAAGCGTGTTACATCCGACCGCATCGTCGCTCACCATCAGGTACGATACTGGTCAAACGCAAGCCTACAATAAAAAAATATGTTGTGTAAGCTGAGGGCCATCCAATACTTCACATGTTCCATCAATTGGTTGTAATAATAGAGATGAATCAACACTCACAATAACTGTAGCCTGTTTGTATGTGGGTATCATCACTGCATTGCAATACGCCTGCCAAGCGTGGTGACAATTTTAATTTTACGAAGGCTTATGTTTAGCAATGGTCATCTGCTGGCTGATTCATACGTGATGTTGATGTACTAATTTCTTCCTAGCACAAGCCTTTGTGCATTAAAAAGCAAAGGAATTCATAGTTCTCTCATTGTTTCAGCAGATTCGACACATCATTAGGTTTACTTACAAAGAAGTTCGTTGCGCTGCTGAAGTCGTCACCCAACGGTGTCCTCGACTTGAACATCGCGGCGGAACATTTATCGGTCCAAAAACGTCGTATATACGACATCACAAACGTGCTAGAGGGTATAGGAATATTAGAGAAGAGATCCAAGAATAATATACAGTGGAAGTATGGTGAGTGTCACTTTCTAATTTTCTGTAATGAATTTTATCTAATCGTTGTTCTGAGATTCTCATCTGATATTACTTGGTTTGTGGTGTCTTAACAAATACAGCATTTTTTCCAGTAAGTTTATAGGGCCATATCATTTTTATTTTATCCAATCATGACTGCGGCTGCTTGCCTCCTGCATCCATGGCTCCCCGCGGTTCTTACCAGAGCGTCGGTCCACCTAGTGGGGGCTGGCCTACGCTATGTCTTCCGGGTCATGATCGCCACTCGAAAACCTTTCTTCCCCATCGGATGTCAGCTCTACGAGTGATATAAAGCTATATCGGTGACTTTAGTTCTCTTGTGGATCTTCTCATTTCAGACCTTTCCTGCAAGGAAACACCTAGCATAGCTTTCTCCATAGCTCGCGGCTCGACTTTGAGCTTACTCATGAGGCCAATCGTAATAGACCACGTCTCAGTGCCATAAGTCATCATTGGTATTTATACGACAAGGTCGAAGCTTCCCGAACGCTGCCCAGCCGAGTTGAATTATCCGTGCGAACTCATTGTCGCTCAAAGTGGCGCTCTTTGGGGGAGGCCTACGTTCAGCAGTGGTCGTCTTCAGGCTGATAATGATGATGAATCATACTGATTAGTGATTACCAGTAGGTAAACTGCGAAACTTACTAGGCCTACTGTTGAGTGATCAGCAGGCGCTTTACCTTGTAGGCGTGGGCATGGAGAGCGGTGGTCGCGGCGTGGACGCGGACGAAGGGCGAGCGCGGCGGCTGCGGCGCGACGTCCGGCTGCTCGCCGCGAGGGAAGTCCGCGTGGCTCGCGCCGTGGCCCACGCGGAGGAAGCCCTGTCCACCCTCTCCGCGGACCACGGCGCCGGCGCATACATCACGTATGCAGACCTGCGCTCCATCCGCGAGTTCCGAAACCAAACTGTTATACCTATCAAGGCGCCGCCCGATACCAGGCTCAGCGTGAGTATCAATGGAATTGAGACTGAGTAGCAATGGTATGGATAACTATTGTACTTTCAAGTGACGAACAAATGCTCTTTCTATTTTATGTACTTCATCAATGGACGTTTCTTAACTGATGATGATGGTTGAAGGTCTTCGGGTGGTCTGAGCTTATGAGGTAACAGCTGGGCCATGATGTTTTGGCAGTGGCAATGCTGGTTGATGGCATGCAGACACTTAAAGTGGCGCTCATTGCGGGAGGCCTATGTTCAGCAGTGGACGCCTTCCAGCTGATGATGATGATGATGATGATGGATGCTGGTAAAAAGTTACCAGTCCACAGAATATTTTATACAGTTACAGACTTCACTGCCCACTTTTTTTTATACTGCCAGCAGGGTGTCATATTTTATGTTAGTCCTACAGTTTAGCTATCAGTTTAAATTCATTAAAACAATCTATTCTAATTTTCAGGTACCCCATCCAGATGAGAAAGGCTACACGATACACCTCAAGTCCATGTCTGGAGAAATAGAAGTCTACCTCTGTCCAAAGGAAAGGCCACCTTCACCCTCTTCATGTAAGTTTAAAAATAGCTTAATTTATTCTAAAGTAGCACTAAATAGAACGCCTGAATTTCAAACCATCATGATCCATTGTCCACTGTTTTGGTAGAAGAAATTGCCAAGTGATTAACAGTTTTGCATATTTGGCTTGATCACAGTCAATAAGGAACAGTGTCAGAAATACACACACTAGGCATAGAATATGGATTGGATCTGAAGCACAGCCACCGCGTTATACTGTCTCCTGTTATTAACTTGAAGTTGAATAGTTACCAAAGCAACGATGGTCACATTTGTTGCAGCATCAGGGTTCCTACCATCGGATCCTCTGCTGGAAGACAACAAGGCATTACTCGCCCCGCTCATCGCGCAGTTGCAATCGATGCCTAGCAGCTCCATCACGGCGGATTTCACGTGAGTTATCATTCAGGGGCGAAATGAGTAGGCTGGCTTGATGGTAAGCGCACCAAGCAAGTGCAGCAAGTGTTGAGCAATTGGAGTTACGATTCGTATGCCTTCGAATACTTGTTTAAAACTTTGGTGTATTTTGTCTTGTCATATTTAGTTTTTCCCTCCAGTCAGTGGCAGAAGTTGCAAGCGATCTTCATCTCCGTGTTCTTGACATGTACTTACATAATATAACAGGAGCCACAGGACAAAATATCCAGCGAAACGGCGGCAGTATTCTTCTCGGTAAATTCAAATCTTCTGCGATGATGAACCTGCTAAGCATGGTGATTATGGCATGTTACCCTTATGATAAGCGTTTTATAAGGGAGGCCTATGTTCAGCAGCGGTTGTCATAGAGGGACAATTTAAGAACAGTTGGGCCACTTAAAAATTCTGACATCAGATGGCCTAGCATGCGCACCGCGAGAAGACTTGTCGTCGCCAGATTCAGATTCAGATTCAGATTTTTATTGCTTCCATAGTGTACAATAGGTGGAATATAATATTAAGTCTAGGTTCATATGGACCCCGTCGGGCGCAGCAAAATTTGGAGAGAGGAGGGCTTAGCAAAAGAATCAAAGTGATCAAACAAAATAGGCACACTACATAGAAAATAATATTAGTTTGATTAGCTATAATAAAATGTCAATTCAATTTTATCTAATATTAGTATTATTAGTAAAAATTTAATGTCAGTTTTGTACAATATAAAATAAATTAGATTACCTATTCAATGTCACACTTATTCATTCTAAATACCACATAAATTATTCTTACAATTATTGATGTCAAAAAGTACACCTACACACCTACATACCATTCGTGATCATAAATTTTCATCAGCACATAATATTTTATTGTCGCGGCGCGTGTTAGGCGGGCAGGGCTGGTCTCTTGCCTCCACGAGAAGAAGAGCTGTCGAACTGTAGTGTAGATAGGTATAAGCTTAGATAAGGGACTACTAAAGATGCGCCACAAAGGTTCCTATACAAGGACCGCCCTGCGGCACAACTGCCATTTTGTGGAGATATGGCGAGCACCAAAGAGTACAAGGTGGCCTTGAATTGGTATGTTATCCCGAAATGGGGGGACTGGGACCATGATACCCTACAAGTTGTGAGATCCTTACTCGAAACTGGGTGTTTCCAAACCTCCATGGTAAAAAATGAATCCACTTGCAAAATTGCACGTGCGATCGCTACGAGAGTTAAACAGAATACAATAAATTCATTTCTAAATACAGGTCGTTAAACTCATTTATGTGCACTCGGTCAAGGATGAAGTTCAACCACCGAACTGCGCTAAGGCTATATTCGAGCGTAAACTTTACGTGGCATTTCTTCAATGAAAAACTGTTAATTTAGTAAAGTCGTAGAAGAAACATTGTCTAACTTGGGAGTGTAGATTTACCCATTTCGGGATAACATACCAGTTCAAGGTCACCTTGTATAGGATTTCCTCGTTATTTTAGTGTTTTCAATATGACGTTTGTATGCAATCGGCGCCATTTTGTGTAATACCTACAGTACGGATGCATCCCATACAACGGAATAACGCGGGCTATTTTACGAATTATTTTGTTTCTGCCTAACGCAAGACTATCATGCGAAATTTATTGCGTGTTGGTGAAGTATTGGGCCAAATGAATACACTCAACACTAAGTAGTAACTCTCTAGACACGATTGCTAATTTTTTTTCAAGTTAGGGGTATTTTTCTTTTGTACCTGATGGGACCCCATGGTAAGGGTATAAGTGATTGGTTCAGTGAGGAGGGCGTGATGTAATGTCCCCAGGACGCCGGTGAAGCGCGAGCCGGAGGAGGCGGGGTGCGGGCTGGTGGTGTCGCGGCCGTGCGTCACGGACCCCACGCTGCCGCTCGGCGCTCCGCTACCGCCCGTGCATCACGCGCCGCTACTCACGCCCGACAGTATGTATCGCACTCGCATTCATGTTGTATCGTTGTACCCATAGAGATAACACTGACAGTTTGAAAATGGGACGAGAAATGTAAGAAATTGTGTGTGAGAGAAACTGCTGCTGTGATTATGATCTTGAATATTTGCGACAAGTTAACTGTAGTATTTATTAACTATTGAAACTGCCTATAGACCCCATTGTTTTTTTAAATAAAATAGTAGTTGTTTTTTTTTTTTTTTTTTTAGTTTTATTAGGATCAACAAACAGTACAACAACAAAATACAATATATACAAAGATACAACAAAAATAATCTTAAAACAATATGGGCCAAAAATTTAAGTGGTTGATGCACCAACATCGTTCGCATCTCACACTCGATTACCTGTCTTCCTCATCGGCACATCGCTGTAAATTACATAATACATATTACATCACTGTAGAAGCACAAAATACTTCAGGAGCGCAAAGTACTTAAACATTACCTTAGTGGAAAGAGAGGAAGAGGACAACCTAGAAGAATATTCGTATATCATGTCATGTCGTACCAAGAGCTAAAAAGGCTCGCAGAAAATCGCGAAGAATGGAAGAAACTCCACAGACAAGAGTTGATTTCTTAAATGAAGAAGGAGAAGACCTTACTGTAGATTTTAGAAGCATATAATGCACTTCCTCACTGTAGAAGCATGTTATACTGAAATTACATCACTGTAAAAGCACAAAATGCTTATCCCTGAAATTCAATACCACACTTCACATATCGGGGTTGGCAGTTTCGACTTTTGTAGCATAAACTTTGAGGCTAGACTAGTCTTGTAGTTTCATATATATTCCTTCCTAAATGATTTCGTTGTAGATCTTATTTGTTTTATATAACGTTGCTATATTTTATAATGAATATTTAAGCCGGAGCACTGGTTTAATTACTGTTGTTAGAAGTTATTGTAAACATGGGTAAATCTCAGCATATTACTCACAAGCTGAAAAAGTTTGTTTAAAGCAATGTATAAGCTTTTTTTTATCTACGGTATCCCCATTCCAAATTTTATTTAAATTGGTTCAGCTGTCGCGGCGTAAAGTCGAAACAAACACACAGAACAATATAATATATAGTTTCTACTTTTTGGGGGCTTAAGAGTTATGATTGCTTTCAGGAGGCGCGCGAGGTCGGCTGCGAAATGCGCTGATAGCAGACAGCGACGACTTCGCGCCGATCATGGGCGGCGGCCGGTTCCAGATGCAGACCGAGGACCAGGAGTCAGGTATTCCTTTAGCTCACATTACCAATGTAACATCTAGTAATCCTTTTCAATTCAGGACATTTAGAGCAGGCTTTTGGGTTTTTTTTAACTATTTTTCGTTATGTATCAGGCCTAGTTACTAGTTTTACATTCTCAAGACATCTGACATTTTGTTGAATAGATTTCTATCATAGGAATTCCATCCAATTAAGGTTGTTCAGCCAAAGTTTTAGCAGCAATGTATGTGTGTCAAGGTCGAATAAAACTAAGAGCTCCTGAAACTGTAGATATCTTAAGTGACTACTTATAGGTACTAAATTCTCTATTTCTATAAGGTGTCCATTTCACAAATTAAAAGTAGAATTTAGTCGAAAGTGTTTCGTGCGATGAATACATTGCAATTCCTGGGACTTGAAAGGTTTTGAAACAATACCAATCATTATTGACCTGTTGGGTAAATCCATGGCATTTAGGCAGCGCTGAAGAACAAGCTTTTTCTATTGACTGCAACTAATTTTCTATTTTTATTTGTGGACGATTATGTCTGCATTATCACTGAACAACATACTGTTGCTATTGACATAGAATTTAGACAAATAGTACTTTATTATACTGCTATTTGTTTAAATGTCAAACCTGCAGTGCAAGCACCGATCTTTCGATCGATATATTTAACGAATTTTCATGTCAAATTTGACATAAAGTTTCGATAAAACGTAATCGGCAGCACGGAATGTATTTTATCGACGTCAATATAAATTCGATAAATTTTAACGAACATGTCGTTCTATGTCGACCAAACCGCGCATGGATCTAATTTTTGACATTTGTCATCGTTTTAATCTTGTCAAACTTATCGAATTTTATCGGGTTTCCATAGTTCCTCGATACCCAATTTATAATATTTTCAAACTGGATTTTGGCTATAATTTAATACTGTAAGCCGAAAAATGGACGCGTCGAGATGTCTTGAGAATCAATAGGCAGTGCCTAAGAAATGCCAATAATTCTCTCAACCTACCTTACGAACAGTTTGAGATTCTGTTTAGAATTCATAAATTGCCCTCGCCGTTATTCAAGTTGTCGAGAGTGATCTATAAGAAGGAGCCGATCAAATGGACTGCCAGTAAATGTTATAGTTCAAAATCTCACGAGCAGTTACATCAAGGTCCCTAGCACTGCAAAGGATAGGAGAGAAGTTACTTGTGGCCAAATCCATAAAGTAGTTTTTGCATGAATAAATGAAAGAGTATTAAACACCTATTCCAAGTTTCATATGTGTTTACTATCATATTATCAACTAAGCACTACCTACGTATCTAATATAATAATACGGTTGTAAAATATTTGCAACTGAATAATTAGGTAAAGTCCTTTCGGCCAATATTATTATTATGTCGTTCCTCTTAAATAATTAATCGGATTTCACATGAAAATAATGGATTTTCTGTAATATTTCATAAAAATGTATAGGTACCTATTAGAATAAATTGTTCAATTAGGTGTTTTTCACGAATGAATGTCTAACCTCCTTTCCTTAACCTCCAATATTTTGCCTAATCTGTGGAATTTTCCGTAATATAAAGTTACTCTGTGAGAATTATGAACGAATGATCGATAATATGTCGACTAAATAAAGCCTTCGAAAGACGTCGACAAGAATTACCGATGTTAGATCCATGCTACGAGTTACCGATTAGATCGATAAATAAAATCTATTTATCGACTCGATATATTTGTCGAACCGAAGATCCGTGCTTGCACTGCTGAGCCGTTTCCTTTGCCATTATGTACGCCATTACATAAAATACCTCTTGTCTATGTATAGTCGTATGTATGTAGCTAATAAGTCTCAATATTTTAATAGCAAAATGTACTAACTATTTACGTAAACCGAGGTGTTAGAAACCATTCTTTATACTTATTTCTTCTTGTGACTCATTATTGGGATGTCCATACATAATACATAACAAAATTGTACTTCATCTCACAGCCCCGCATTAGCACCACATTTCACTATAATACTATCAGTAAGAACAAATACAGGTAGAGTCTGCACCAAACTTAATGGCGGCTGTGAAGTCGGCGCGAAACGCTGCGCAGAAGCAAAATTTAAATGTGCGCAGGAGGAGGTAAGCGGTTTGCGCAGCCATGTAGCGCACTTCACAGTTGCCATTGAAGTTGGGTCGGACTATACTAAATTTCATTATAGTATTAGTAGTAAGTACAAAGCAGGTAGCGGAAGTAGACCGGAAGATGGGAAGCTTCGCAGCTAGAACTCTGGTTGTGAAGTGTTCCGCATTCACATCACAGTCTGAGTTCTAGCTGTGCGGCCGCCGTGACGACTCGTCGATGGAGACATCTCACCATGGTGGACTGTAGGAGCCTGTTTTATCTTTTATTTATACCTTTCAACTTAATTGATAGATAAAGGAAAACTTTCTAATCAAAATTTGGAATTTTTAAACATTTAGAATGCGATTTGGCGATACTTTATTTTATTACCAAGTGCGATTCTGATAGGCAGCAGTGAATACCACCAAATATCTGGCTTCTTCAAAGCCTATTGTGAGTTTTGTTATATCTGTCAATTCTAAGGATAGATTGTGATTTTTCCCAGCAGGTTTAGTGAACTAAAATAGCATTTATTTTTACGGCAATAGTGAGATGAAACAGGGCCTTAGTTGGTTTATGTGTATAGAGTAAGGGTAACCATGAAAGAACATTCCAGAAAGATAAAGTAGTTTGAAGACAGTGTTTTTTTTTGTACATACACTTAATTGGAAATTCACTATATTCATTCTTACAAAAATAAAACTTTCACGCTGTCTTGTCTTTTAAAGACGATAATCATAATTTAGTATGAAATTTCGGATTACCGTTGTTTTTAGAACAAAAAGGCGTATATACAAGCTTATACCTGAATACATGCATTTCTGGAAAGTGCTTTATCGCTGTAACATTTGCATGCTTATTTTGTCATTGCGTTCACAGTTCATATCCATTACCATACCAAATATAGCTTCACTAACTTGTGTATTCCTCCACTGACAACAGTGATAACAGACAAAGTAAGTATGTTGTAGCTTTATGGATGAGATATAATAAAAAAAGGTATGAATAAAGGGCGCAATCTGTTTGGTGTTCTGATAAATGAACTGCATTATTTTCCATTGGACATGCTTTGTATTTTTGAGTGTTTAAAGATGTGATTAACTAATTTACAACAGCTATGCTATGATTTACTATAATTGTACTTGTACATATTGTGTTGTGCCAAAATGTTGCTTTGAATTTGTAAATAACTTTAACCTGATTGTTTAATTGTTAAAAATCACGTCGTCCTCACGATTCACCAGGCACTCATTTTATAGTAACTGCAAGACATTGGCGGAAATGTTTAGATTATGGGCCACATTTTAGCTTTACCACAGTTTTTATAAGGGTGCTTCAAATTTTACAATAGCGATAAATACTCCAACTTCACTTCCCGCTGATTGGGTTTCCAACAAGTGAAACTACGCCTTCACATGCTACAAAACAGTGAGCTGACCTGTAAATACAATAAAAGTCAAATCCAAATAAACAATTTCTGCTCTTAGCTAAAGCGTGTTTAGAAGCTATATCAAGTACTAGATTTGTATTTGTAGGTAAAGTGCGAGGCACGCCACTAGCTTTTAGACGCGATCGAGGGCAAATATGTCCATTTACATAACTGTAAATGGCTGCAAAGTCTAATGTGGACATACTTCAAAACAGTGACCCCTAGCAATGATAGGTGGCACATTCCAGCTTCGGCCTTATAGCACACGCGTGTTTCCAAACAGTCAGAGTAAAATAAGCCAGTATGCATATTTACGGATTGCGAGTCTTAATTATCTTCAGAGTAAATAAATGCGCAGTATCTTGGGGCAAAGTAGGTACATATCGCACATTTCAGCTTCTCTTAGCGCAAGTTTAAAAGCTGTCCAGTAAAAGTAAAGACATAAACGTGTGGAACAAATTTATTCATTTCCTTTACTGTAAAATTTAATTTGAACATAATTATATGAGTCACGCACCTAAGCAGTTAACTAATCAAGTAAATCATTCCAGCTTCAGTCCTCACTAGCGTATATCCCAGCTTTGTTAGGAGAAAGCACAGCTTGTGTGGGGCGTGTTCAATATTTGTAAATAAGTGCGCGTAAAGTATCATGTGGCGGGCAGCGTCGAGCGTCGGGGGCGGGCGGCGAGCTGTGTCTCGTGCGGCTGCAGTGTCGCGTGTAGCACCATGGGATTCAGCTCACGGCGCGCCCCACTAACACCACCATCTACTAACCACCACGCCACCATCGCAACGTAACAACCGCTCTCATCTCTTAACTATACGTGCAGCACTGTGATCCTATTTTAATCGTTACATGCAGACGCGGCAATCACGCAAATTCACACTTCTAAAAACTCTTGACTTCCTTGGAGTCTGCGTAAATTGCTGCCTCTGCGTTGGTCCTTTCTAACATGTTTCGTTGCACGCACTGTTTTGTGTGACTAACTATTGATGAGCGTTGCGGTGTCTAACAAAATAACATTGTGTTTATAACAGTCCGTGCAATGATTCAGGCCTTGGATATAATTTATTACACACTTTTGTAATTTTAATTCTGAAGTTCAGGGGCCGTACTGTGAGCTCTTAGCCCGATTCAAAACAGAGCCTATATTGGGTCGCTTTCTTTTTTTTGTATGAAGATTTTGACAAGTGATCCAATATAGGCTATGTTTTGAATCGCGCTAAGAGCTCACAGTACGGCCCCAGATATCAAATTGAAGCAATAAAAATTTTCTTAGTGGATTGCGGAGCATTTTCAGATCGTTGAAATCATGCTTGGATGGAATGATTATACGTCTTTAATTATTTCTTTTTATTAAAGCTAGATTTCCACTTTGTGAAAATTGCTTTGTACCACGTTGCAGGAACCATAGCCCTTATGGTACATTCCAAACACCAACATGGTTCCATGGTTCGTTCCTCATGTGATAAGAATTTGCCGCCAACAGTTTTTAAAACAGGAACTCTTTGATTCTGAACTCTGATTCGTACACAATTTGTTTAGTACTTGTAACATCCTTTACATTGGTGATGGCAACATCTTAAACATTTTTTCAACATTTCAACTTTCTTTTCGAAGCTATGGGCTTCACAGTGAATTCGTCTGCTTACATCGGCTATTCGTTAGTTTCTCGTGCTGTCTTGTTGTCATTTACTTTACCTAGACCATGAAGGCCTCGGTCACAGATAATATAATATATACTTCGTAGGTATTCTTTGGCCCAAACTTTTGGGACGCCATAATTTATCGAACGAACCTATGACTCGCACTACGCTCACAGCATTACTCTTGCGGCTGAAATAGTTGTAGGTCATTAAAAAGCAAATCAAGTTAATATTGAACTTGAACTACGATACTACTGATGTCGGTTATGTTGTCTAAAATCCTAAATTAAATTTAACTGGACGGTTATAAAACTACGGTCCTTGTCATTTCGAAATATAAGAAAGGGACAGCAGTACTTTACTTTACTGTACTTTTGATTTTTTGGTCAGATTTGGATTAGAGAATCGAGTCCCAAGACACCAAATGGGTGTTCAGATATGGATTTAATATTATTTCACTCGAAAAATGCTAGTTTTCTCCCTAAATTTAAAGTGGTGTTGATCACACCACTTACAGACAGTCCTAATAGTAATGCTATCCCTTTCATATACACGGAAACAACACGAGCGGCGATAGGAGTTTTAGAACGTTTAAATGATTTAGCACAGTACAATCGGCATCATTGGAATCTGGCTACGTTATGCGATGGCAGCAGACTATTCATGGTGGCTTTGTCCTAACGTGCGTGCACGCATTGTAAAGGGTGTTCAACGTACCTACGCATTCGGCTCCGCTTCCCTGTCAAATCCAACGCTGCTTTTGTATCTTCAGATTTCACAGGTGTAGGCGAAGGTGGAAGATGTGATCTAATTGTTCATTTTGGGCTTTGTAAAATATGGTTATGAACTGATTTTATTATACTTCTCATTGTTAAATAAGAAAATTGTAAATTTTATGATTTAGTTATGAGATTATTGCATATATGTAATTATTTTGACAATTTGAAACCAAAGCAGAGCATTGTGTTTTTTTATTGTCAACTATTTTGTAAAATGTAATCTTTCCTTATTGACAAAAATGTGAACACATTCAACCTTTGTGAATATTGCATGGTTAGTATTTAAGTAAATAAATAAATAAATAAATATGTGTGGACATTTCACATCGCCATCGCCATCTAGTCCCAAACTAAGCATAGCTTGTACTATGGGAACCAGATGACTGATATAATACTTATATACTTTTTTGTTTGTAAATACATACATAGAATACAATTTAACACCCAGACGCAGAACAAACATCTAAGTAAATCATATTATGTGATTAATGATCATAATATCTATGTATCTATCTACTTTTTCAAGCGATAATTATCAATGGAAGTTTAGGGTTTTCGAGATTTATTAGGTTCTTCAGGTATATTTATTATTTAGATACTAACTACTGGCCTCGTATATGTTTAGAATGGAAAGATATTGTTTTCTTACTTCTACAATAGTGTCGAAAGTATCGTGAGTGTGGTAGCAATAGAAGTACTTAACGCTTTGTGCAGTATGTACTTATCTTAAATCGTGCGAGTAGTAGGCTTTGATGACAGGGCTCAGTACGTAACCTGCGCAGTAGTAAAATAAATAATTAAAAAAAGAAGATCTTGCACTGCGCAGTGCGCTGGTCACTTGATGCATCACCGGGGTGAGTATATTAGGTTTATAAAAACATGTTCGTGATGGTATAACACGCATGTTTCAGAACCGCTGGAGTTGGAGCCGTTCCTAGCGCTGGAGCCGCCGATGTCGGCGTCCGACTACGGGTTCTGTCTCGACCACGACGAGGGGCTCTCGGAACTGTTCGACTTCGAGTTCTAGTGCGCCCAGTGATGTGCCCTAGTGCGGACGCTATGCGCCCTTGTGCGGACGCGCAGGTTGTGTTCGGCGTCACGGAATATCAATTTCGGTCGCCGTTTGTCACTTTTGTTGTGGTTCGTTCCGGCTATGGTAGTTACAGGAGCGTTCACGTTGGACGTTCCATGATGCTGCGATACGTAATTTGGATCGGCGTTAAATAAATCATTAGTGATGAGACGTTTACTGATTTTACTGAGTTATTTCAAACTCTGATGAGTTTGGAATGAGTTTTCAGAATGCAAACGCTTTTGAAACCTGTGTTACCTTTAGGTAAAGATTTTATGTTTATATTGACGATCGCGTCGGAATATTTTATATTTATTGAAATTTTGATTTATTTGGACCTGTCGAGGAGTTGAAATGATGAGGCGTGGAACTACAATACAATATTCAGAGTATGAACAACCAACACAGTATCATCGGATTTTTTTGATAGTTGCTTGTTTCTGTGAAATACATTTGATTAAAATTTTACAAAATTCAAAGGTCGACTGAAATAACTGGTTATTTGGTGCTACTTAAATTATACCTTTACAGTTCTGAGCTTCATCATTTAGTTGTTAATCAAAATGTATCCGATGGAAATGTTCCTCGATTGAAACCGATACTGGCACGCTATACCGCTGATCCGAGCTTGAATTATATCTGTGTATGACTGTTTCCTTGAATCACTTTTTTTACATTCGAGTAATTTTTTTTAACGTCCATACTTATTTTATAATACTCACATTGGTTTTTATGTCAACAAACAGCGCTTAGACGCCAAGTTCGGATCTCAGAGTTTTGCATGAACAGAAGCGGATATGATTATATGTAAAGATTACCAAAAGGCCTGGTTTTTCGAAGTGAGACATTCGTTACGCAAAATGATGTTCTGAGAGCGATTTTGATGTGACAAACGAATAAATGCGTTTTCAAGCATCTTTATCTCAGCTCTCAAAGTATTGAAATTAATTTGGCTTATGTTAATATTAACTCGGCTTATATTAATAATAACTCAGCTTATATTAAATATTAACTTGGCTAACAGTAATATGAATATAATTTTGACAAACGAATAAATGCGTCTTCAAGCATATTTTTAACTGATCTCAGCTCCGCAAAGTATTAATATTAACTTTGCTAATATTAATATTAGCTCTGCTTATATTAATGTTGACTTGGTCTACATTAATATTAACTCTTCTAATATATGTATTAATTCGGTTTATATTTATATTGACTTTTCTATTATTTATATCAACCCCCAAATATATATACAAATTCGGCTAACATATTAAATTAGGATGTCAAACCGCAACTAATGGTACTTCTTTCATAGTCTTGAGCTTTATTAATTAGTTAAGTCTGCATCTGAAAATCACTCTCAGAATTATTGTTATAATACGTGCCTGTGTCCTCTTCGCAATGACCGCATCCGGTCTGAAAGAGTAGAAAGTAGCGACGGTCGCGCCGCGCCGCGGTGTGTACATAGAGTCGCTCAAATCAAGGGGCGCGGGCGGCGCGTCGCCTGTACATATTACGATGTAATGAACGGTGATATCTTAGCGGCCTTCGATTTTACTTGTAAAGCTAGCTCTAGTGTTCCATTCGTACATACATGCCGTGTATGACTAAAGCACTGCACACTGTTACGTTATTTGCCAAATATTTAGTTGAATACTTCATCGTTAAGTTCCGTTATTAGTTTTCATTGTAAATAGCCACCGGTTGAACGGACGCGCCTCGAACGTAAACATTTTATTTCCGTATCCGTATTCAGTAAAGTACAAAGTGCGATAACTTGAGCCGTCTACCGCGATGTAGTACATTGCATAGAAACGTCCGCGCGCTTTCGTTCTACCGTTTTTGAATAGTGTACAGCACAAAACTTCATTGTAAAAAAAAACTATTAATAAGTGCATATCAAAATAATTTTAATGTTAGAATTAATTTGGAAGTTGTGAGAGCGGTGTGAATGATGCAACACGACGCGCCGTACTTTTGTGGTCGCGTTCAATATTTGTATATATTTTCACTGAAACACTTACCTACTTGCTGAATTGATTCGTATGCAGAACTCTGTAATGTGCATATCTAAAAATAAAGAGCCGTGGCGGGCTAGCATGCGCATTGTGACAAAATTATCTCGACACTTTCTCGTGAGTGACGGACAAGGCTATGGTAGCGCTATGTGTATCTCACTCTAATAACGACGAGTAACGACGTGTCGACGAATAACGACAAGTTTTCTCGCGGTGCTTATGCTAGCTACACAGGTGTAGGTACTCGCAATAGTAAAGAAAATTTAAAATTCAATCGACATTTCTATTGTTTTCTCACTTCTACTAAACTTTCGACCATGACTAGTTGTTATAGTCTGCGCCGAACTCAAAGGCGGTTGTGAAGTCTGCGCGAAACGCAGCGCAAAGTTTAGATGTGCGGAGGGATTTGCAGCGGGACGTATGGCGCGGGCTCTACCTGTATTCAAAAGTGGAGATTCCTAAATACCGCTTCTATTATATTATCGCTATATCACACAATGGTACTCATTTTCTCTCTTTCCTACATGATTGACAATTTCAGGTTGAGGTGGACCGCGTAGGAAAGAGTCATTGAGTGAAATAGTGTATTGTATAAAATCTATTTGAAGTGTGGAATCCATCTTCATGCATTCGACAACAGTGTTATAAGTGAGAAAACAAAAATCTTCAGTTCTTCTCACAAGTTCTTAGGGGCTCTTGTTCCTATATGCCTGGATTCTTTATCTCGCTCACGCATTTCTATATTTTTGAAGTTATGACACCCACGTAAATCTGACTAAACCTGGCCTGCAAGAACAACATTACAAAATTTTTTTGCATGTTTGTAATGCCTAGTTTGATTTTTTGGAAGTAAATTCAGCCTTTAAATGTCTTTGAAAATGGCGCAATACGCGAGCGAGATCGAAAATTCAGGTAACATATGGCCATATGGCGCGTCTAACAGTGCTTTTTGGGATTTGCATATGACAGATTTCAAGTTATTTTGCTCATGTTCAATGAATGATATGGCGCCCGCCAGACATACCGCTTTTAGTATTAAATATTATTATATTTTATTTATAAAATTCTTATGGCGTTATTGTTAAGGTTGATTGCATCCTGAAAGATCATATACTTAGTGTGCTGAATGAAGTGAAATCTAAAACAATGAATTTATGACAAGTTTTTGTTTAATCATCGCTAAAATTAAAGCCATGGGCAATGTTCATGAAAAGTTTAAATATATTTGAAATCTTCAATGTTCGTAAAGTTTTTTGTTAGTAACTTTCTTCAAATAGATTTACTTAAAGATTATTTTTAACTTTTCGAGAATAAGACCCTTACTATTTTTCGGTTTGATAAGACTTTATTACTATTTTTAGTAAGTTAAGCAAGTTTTGTTTTTGATACGTTTTTTGTTTGTAATCGCATCGTAACGTAACATTTGCTTTTCGCGGAGCTAATGTTCTCTAAAATTACGTGTTTATCTAAAACGATTTGTATCACTAAATTCAGTAGTGGTAGTCCGACCTAAATCTCCGTTGTCGTACCGGTTAACGTCCGACGGCTACTGCAATATTTTTTTGGAAATCGAATCTTTAAAACACAAATTCTGGGGCCAATAACGTGCGAGAAAAGCAAGTACAAAATTTTTAACAAGATATTTCTTGTAATTTAGTTTAGAACACGCTGTTTCCGATATTGGCGTTTTATTTTATTTTTTTTGCCCGGTTAACCTGATTTTTACTTATTCCAAAAACCTGATCTTCTAACACCTATGCTATAAGGCTCTATATATTTAATACTATTTAATTGTGCATGTATGTAGGTCGGGTTATGTGCTATGATTGCTGCAAGGCCTCATTCATACTGAAGTTACTAAACCGTTGCACGAAAGACAGACATTTTTCCTTTAAAAATTTTATTTCGTGTTTTATTCGCGTTAGCTTTGAAAATGTTCTGATGTATGGCCCAAGTTTACAATTCGCGGACATTTCTGTAGTGGCGTATGCGCACTTTCGGACAACATGGAAGTGAGAATTCTGTGACTTCATAATTGCTTTTCCAATGTCTTATTTGCTACGAAAACGTTACAGATGTTCCAAAACTGTGCTCCGGTGTGAATGAGGTCTGTAGCAATTGTTGAAATACATGTTAATTATTGTATTGGCACTGTGTAGTACAAACTCTATTTCTTTGAATTTATTGATGTTTTGACTGAGTGTGAGATTTAAAATTAATGTACACTTTCAATATTTGCGGTTACACCACTGGCGAAGTTGTCTTGTCCATTTTATTATAACGACCTCATTATGTAATACGCTTAATCGATAGGTATTTATGTTCATTAAAATAATTATTGGTTGTATTTGCCAAAAGAGCTATGCAATGCTTATCGTGTCGATAATAGTAGAAGAATGCACCATTGCCCACTTAATTTTCATTATTGTGTAATAGAATTAGAATTAATAGTGTAGTTCTAATTCAGATCAGCACCCCTATTCCTAACCTATCGAAAACTACACTCTCCGTCTCCTTCATCTACATTTATAATGAAAGAGACAGAGTAGATTTCGAATCGAAACGTTTTCGATAGGTTGGGAATAGGGGTGCTGTACCCCCTAGTCTGAGTTTATTCGCATTTACATTATGGCACCCCGATTTCTCCATCGATAATGTTTCCGATTCGTAATCTACACTCTTCGTCTCTTTAATCCTGAATGTAGATGAAGGAGACGGAGAGTGTATATTTAAAACCGAAATTTTCGATGGGTTTGAAATATGGGTGTTCTGAGTATCTTAAAATATTTGCATGAAATCCTTAGTTACGTATAGTTACCGCTAGGGGTGCTGTGCTGGATTGAATTTTAACAATATTGGGAAGCTTTCTATTAAACAATAACGCTGGTAATATCGACACGAGAGCTTATCAACTGTTACAACGAGTTTAGTCCATACATATTTGCGTCAGTGCGACGGTCCACAGGGTCCTAATGTAGTAACTACAAATTCAGACAATATTTTACTGTTCCTTCAACTCGTTTTGTTATCTATCATTTGTTCTGTTATTTCTGACGCGGGGTATCACATAAATCTGGCCTAGAGTTACACCCATTGTTTCGTCTCCAGTTTATTTAGTTTTCATTGTTTTATACCACTGACGTGTAGCGTTAATATTATCAATGAACGGGTTGTATTCATAAAAAAATTACGTTTTTATCTTAGGAAGGGGCCGATTTAGACCTGTAGTGCAGTAGGGGAGAAATTTTTGATGGCATGTTTTTGTGTAAAAGTTTTGCTGGATTATAATGTAAAAAAATTGAAGGTGCAATGTTAATGTAATGTATTTATAGTGTGTGCGAGGCAGCGGGGCGGAGGCCTAGGGCTGCGCCCGCGCCGCTGCCCGCAGGAGAAACGCGATACGCTTGGTTGCGCCCTCGATGGGGTGCCACAAATGTTTGATTTGTATTCTTTTGTGTTGGAAGACTGAGGTTGATAATTCCAGTTTCGACGAACGAGCGAGTTATTTGTTAATGATTATAAAGTCATATATATATAGTTAGGTTATATTTTTTAATAAATATAATATTGAGATATGTCATATATTCCAGTTTTTCATTTGCACCCATAGTAGAATTAAATAAAAACACTAGGTAGGAGATTGACTAGTTTAATGAATCAAACCTTTATGAAAAGAACAGTATTTACAGATAGGTTTGTTCAGATAGGTAAAACCTAAAACAGTAACACCGAGAATAACAAATTGTACAACGATATTTACAACAAATGAAACTTACAACAAATTGAACTTAGGTACATTAAATCGATCTTAAAACAAATTGATTTTACAACAAATTGAACTTACACCTAATTGGACTTACAACAAATGAACCTTAAAACTATCTAAACTAAAACCATGTTTTAGCCTTTGATTAAGATGGCCTACTCTTTAATAAAGTTATCAATAGGGAAGTCTTTGAAGGACGTGCTCCATATATCAGTGAAGGCGGTGCTGACGAGGTCGTTGATGAGCGGCCGGATGACTGCGAACCCGGGCTTCCACGTCGCGTTGATCAGACGGTCCAGCATGCGCTCTGGATGTGAAGAAACTTGTTTTACACTTGAATTTAGCTTATCGTAACGTAAGAAGTAAGTAGAAGCATTTCAATATTGTAATTTTTTGTCCGTGGTTAAGCAGGCCAGCTCATAACCCGGAGGCGTCGGGTTCGGTTCCCGCATCAGGATTTGTGCACAGAGAAAAAGCGCAAATACTTGTTCTGTGTCTGGCTGGGTGTTGTAGTACTTCCTGGGTCCCTAGATACAGGGAATCCTAGGGTCCAGGAACTACATAAATGTGATGGGCCGACGACGTCATTTTCCATGGATTAAAATTGACAAGCAATAAATAAGTACAAAACGTATGCTAGTCTGGTGTGCACTAAATGTTGCATTGCAAAGCTTCTTAGTTCGCACTTATATATTCTTATTACGTGAGCGCCTTTGCAAAGATTCTAAGGATTAGATGTAGAACTAGAGATAATGCTGAAATGAAGGTAATGTATGATGTTACCTATAGTCTTACCCAATATCCCGGAGCCCCTGAGCAGGTTGCCGACGTGTATCTCCATGTCTCCTATATGGTCGACCTCCACATGGACGTCGACGCCCGCGCCGCTTCGCTTGATGCGCGTGGTCTGCGAGTAGTCGCGTAACGTGAGGTTCCATCGCCCGGAACGGAGCACGCCTAGACCGAATGCGTCGCCCTGGGATAGAAAGATAGAATGAGTAAATGGATGTCTGAAGGCAGCGAACGCCACATATTATCTATAGGATAGTTATCCTATCTACCTAATGATTATGTTGTTTAAATCAACCTGTGTCAACCTGCATCAAGTGCCCGACAGTCTATCAGACAGTAGCTTAACTATGCATGCACCCTGCTTACCAGATGGGAACACAATCTAAGATCAGTGATGATCAGATATAGAATATAGATATTGAAATGATATCAAGAAGCGTTGCGTTTACCACCACAATAGAGTTTGACTTGTTGTGGTTGGCCACAGATGATATAGCATTATGTACTAAGTATTTGATATACGGCACAAGGCATGTAGGCACATGCAAGGTTACAAGGTTAGTTTCGACTTTTGTAAACAAGTTTGTAAACGTTAAATAAACAAGTTTTTCTATTAGGTAGTTGTGGTGGACAAACACGTGTGAAAAACTGGCTGCGAGCTAAACTAAACTTAGTTTTATTTAGCGGTAGACGATTCAGCATTATAGAAAATAAGGTCTAAATATTATGTATTTATTATATGTATAGGACTCACTAGGTAGGTAGGTACTATACATATAAGAATTACTTATAGCAAAAGACATAGGTAAGATTTTTCTGAATCTACACGTGACCGAAATGCTGGCATCTATCTATTTTGTTCAAAGAATGAAGGATCAGCCTTGCTTTACAGCAACGCAACGCTAACTGCTTCTAGCATTATTGCCGGATAACAACCTATAAGTAGGTACCTACTTGGAACATATCCTCATAATTATAATTTAAGATTTTTTTAGATTGATACTTGATTAAATTAGTTTTATATTATATTATATTATAATTAAGTTTATTATTTACGAGTCTTATTTTAACAATTTAATCTATGTGAGGTATACCTACTTATTTAATTTTATACTTAGTATGATGGGTATCTACCTAAATCTACCTAAGTATAAAGTATAGACGCTTAAGTATATAAGGTGGAGGCTGTTTCTAAGTCGCAAGATCTAGCTTGTTCAGTGGTTCAACAATGCCACGGAACAACTACTTATGCAGTCACACCTTACCTTAAATTCGTAGGTCCCTTCGAGCCATTTCTCCGGGAAGTACTGTGAATAGATGATCCGCTGGTTGTCCCAGTCAGTTCTGGAAATATTAAAAACACATCGTTCATTCTTGAAGTACCTAAGTTAATTTATCATCAGGTGGAAAACATCATTAATATATCGTAATGACTTCAGTCAGATGACTCCTAGTTTTTGCTTTGACATAAGTCCTTTTGTAGTTAGGTACCTATACTATAGTAATAAGGTAGTAATGCCACACAAAATAATTACCTTTCACTTTTTTATGACTGTGGAGATAGCACATAGACGCACCTACACCTATGTAGGTAAATAGTAGTAAGGAAACTAAAAGTCAAAAATACTAAAAAACTCTAACCAATGTTATGGCCAATGGTCAAAAGTTCAGTGAATTTTCTGCCATTGGTCACCTTAACTACGGATTATAAAATCCACCCTATGGGTAGGTAACCAATGGATAAAACCTTACTAATTCCTAATCGGATGGTAAAGCTCCATTATCTGTCTTCCATCTAATACTGCTATGTATATTTATTTATATTTATTTTATTTTATTTATTTATTATTTACATATGATTATGTATAATAAGTAGTTATAATGTGTATGTTTATGGATTATAAATAGTATTATGAATGCATTATTATTATTACTGTTGTTTTTCTATGTTTGTGTCATTAATTTATATTAATAATTATTTTATATCAAATCTGTCTCAAACATACTTATAAAAACTTAATTAATGTATATGTTCTTATTGTACACCACCGTCCACTCCTACTTCATCCAATACTGTCCATCCAAAGGTTGCCTGGAAGAGATCGCTTTTAGTGATAAGGCCGCCGATTGTAATACCTACTATAAGCTGTTATGTATCATTGATTGATTCTGTGGTATACAATAAAGAGTTTTTGTATTGTATTGTATTGTATAAAAA
Source organism: Ennomos erosarius (assembly GCA_963580505.1). Classification (NCBI taxonomy): domain Eukaryota; kingdom Metazoa; phylum Arthropoda; class Insecta; order Lepidoptera; family Geometridae; genus Ennomos; species Ennomos erosarius. Next base: position 4,437,887 of record OY756978.1, on the reverse strand, counting down.
TTAAAGTATTTAAGCTATTTTTAAGCATTGGTTACCTTAGGTAGGTTAAAAATAAACAGGTAATGTTTCGAACACAATGGTCATGAAGTGTGTAAAAACATTGTGGTGCGCGTTGATGTCTTTTGTATGGCATTTTCCTAACGACTGAAGCATTTTTGGGATATACTTACTTCTGATTGAAGAATGTCAATTATGTAATGCGACGCCATTACCAACGAGGAATTAAAGACTACATAGGTACTTAGTAATGACTTAATGAGCAAGACCCGTTTAGTCCCGTATAATTACAGAACGAGATTCTTCACTATAATAAGGTAGAGATTTAATTCACAAAAATAAAATCTTGTTTTGAGTTTGTGCGTGGATTTATAAATACGCGTCTAAGTACTCACTTGTACTTGGTGACGGTGCTTTGCGTCCACCCTCTCTCGAACACATCGTTCAGTGTTAGGGTGTACCCAATGCCGTTGATTGCTCTGGCTTGCTTCACTTCCTTTGCGAAATGAGGGTCGAACGGAGCAACACCCATTTCTGGAATACCTGAAACATTTATATATTTCTTGTTACCGTAGACGATCCGGTAAAAAGGCTGGAGAACAGGCTGACCGATAGTTTTCAATAGATAGAAGTTTTTGGCTTGGGTTTTTGGTGGGATCTTCCAGAAGCAAAAGGTCTCTATCACAGCGCAGCGTAACGTAGGTTATTTGTTGTGACACCGATTTATTATGATGATGGTGTTTTGTTTTCAACGACGAATTAGACGAGCTCGTGTTTCTGATTGCAACCACGATACTTCTTAGGCTGAGTTGCACCATAATCCGATTGATAGTCCGATAAATAGAGCCCTGGTTAACCGTTTATATAAATAGTTTAAAATGTAAATGTGAAGATTAGATGTAGTTACTAACACTTAGTTATAAGTCAACTAACCCTTGGGCCTTGATGCTTAAATAAACAAATTATTATTATTATTATTATTATTATAATCACAGTTAAAGTATTTTAATTTAACTTCAGTATTAAACTATAATGGCTCGGCATGGCAATAGGTATACCTACATCAATGAACACAATAAAACGGGTGAACAGCATTGTCATCAAGTTAATTTTATTATGAGCGGTGTAAATAGCACAAAGTAAATCACAGTTGATGTCTTATACTAATCTTACTTTGTAAATGTGATAACTATAGCTCATACTTTTGATTAACGGGTAGGTATACCTACCTGTCTGTATCTCCCTTATTAATAAACATGGATTAGCTTTGGATTAGTTACTCCGACTTTTGTCTTTTTTTGTTATTCGTAAATCGAACTTGATCGAAAAAGACAAAAGGTGGTTTAACTAATCCAAAGCTACTTACTCCACGTTTATTAAAAAGGGAGTAAGTGTATAGCTTACCAAGTTTAAAGAACGGCCGTAACTTGTTGAATGCCCTTTTCATACATCCATCGAATTCAGGTGAAGTCTTCTTGCAAGCAGCAAATATTTTTTCTGGAAAACAAAAAGATGTAAGATTTTTGTAATGGATGAGACTGAAAAATTTTGGTTGACTTGAGCTTCTGTGGTGAGGTGGATGGCTCATAACCCGGAAGGTAAGAGTTCGATTCCCGCTATGGAACAAGTATTTGTGCACAGAATAAACACAAGTACAACTACATATTTTCTGTATCTGGGTGTTGTCCTCATAGTTCCCTAAAGTCGCTATAGATGTTGGTGGCCATGACATGAGGTGGTAGACATGGGTCCTATTGTATATATTAATTTGATTGTTGAGCGTTATTTATTAGAACTTTAAATGCACTTTTGAGTCTTAGAAATTTAGGCAAACATTTGAGTGAGTTCGAAAGCCGCTTTAGAATTGGTATTAAGCGGTAGAGGCAAGCCATTCATTGAACTTGACCGATTTATGCACATATCAAAATATTATTCATAGTCAAGATACAATCATTCAGCTGCACAATGATTGTAATAATATCTAAACGAGAGTAGGCCCTAACCATATTATTATCTACCATGCCGGCCAGTGTGAATTGGTATAGCCACGATAAACTAATGATGTTTTAGTTAACAAGACATCTCGAATTTCGTGATTTTTGAATTTCTCGTTTTCTCACGATGCTTTCCTTTACTGTTGTTAGAGTGCCATTTCTGCACATGGCTTGATAAGTTATTGGTGCAGGGTCTTTAGGGATTCGAACTGCGGCTCATCGCTTGGAAATTCGCACGGTCTACTCGCTGACCCGCAAGCGCTCAAAATCTAATTCACATGTTTGTCTGCAACCTTCGAGTTTGCGTCACTTGGTTGTTGATACTTGGATGAGCAGAGGATGGTAACATTTGGTTACTCAATATTCATTTTGAATTGTTGCGCATATTTTATAGCATGTTTTATTATGTCCAAGAATTTATAACCTACAGTCTTCTATTGAAGATATACTGATTCTGATTCTGAAGCCCGTATCAAGAACTACGCCAACTCAAGACTTCATTGACAAAAAACGTTAATAAACTAGTTTATATATTGTGATTCCCTATTAGTTATAGGCTCTAACTAGTTCTAATTATAGGCTATAGGCTTATACTATGAGGTTTATGTCCTATAATTTATTTATTATAATTCACATATACACGACAGAAAAAAAACAATGGCAAATTTCGCAGATGGTGGTACGAAAAAATTTTCGGTTTGTGGATGGTTCCTACCCATCACTCTTGGTTAGACATGAAAACTAGAATTAATATGTATGTGATCAACCAATATGTAAATTTAAATTTCACGCCAGATTCCGATTTACGCATTCACTCTTGATGAGGTAACAGAAATTATAAATATCGATGGTTGTTCGCCTTGATAGAAATTAAGATTGCCACGCGTTGCTCAACATTGCAATGGTGTATTATTTCAACATGTGGTTACGACATCCTACATCAAAAAATGTATAGACTTGGGTGCGCGGAAGTGGGCTCGAGTACTAGATACCAGAAGAGCTAGCTTCGTCTTCATATTGGTGGTTATACTTCGGACTTCTACAAAACTTTTGAAGCAACGGTAGGTTGATGTCAGCTGAAGAACCTATATGGCCAGTGGCCGCGCCGCTGAGTATCTAAAATATTCTAGGTTTGTGGTGCCACCACGCTTTTATCTCAGTAATAGATTAAGGTATAGCTGATGATAGTCAGTATACTTAGTATCCATCCATATTATCATTAACCTACTACCGGCCCGCGGGAAGCAGCCGTTCAAAATTTCAAGATTTGCTCTAGGGGGAGGCCTTTCACGTAACTTTGACAGATATGCAACAGAAGAAATTCAAAATTGGAAATTTTCATAGTAACTATGCACATAAACTGCGTATTGAAACTGTCAAATCGATACAATTTTCTGTTTCTATCGGTTGCAATCAAGTTACATGATTGCCTAGCAACAATAGACGTCTTCAGGCTGATGGTGATGATCAAATTATCTATAGGTATCTATATTAAGCCGGCTAAGGATTTTTTTTTACAATATTACTGTGCTTAATGTGAATAAGAAAAACAATGCATGAATACTAATTTAATAATACTACTGTAGGTTTTATATTATCTGGGGTAATACTTAGTTAATTGTTAATGCTTTGGAAAACTCTAGATTTTGTAAAATATGCAACACCCACTTTTATTTTTGTATTATCAATATTTGAATAAAATGTAGATAGAAAAGAAAGGGTATAGGTAATACTTAGGGACTCACCTATTTCAGAAACTTCACGTTCTGTCCTGGTTAACTGCAAACAGCACAACACGACCACACTTATTACGTACATTGACGACCGCATTTTAGATTATCAGTCTAATAAAAATCCATTGAAATCTTAATTTAAGAAGGTACCATGTAGGTAAACGGTGACTCAATATTTAAATATTCAATTAGAACCAGCCAGCCACTATTTACTAAATTTTCGGCCAATGTTTGTATGTTTTTTTATTTATGTTTAAAATTAAGGAGGTTTATATGCCCAACCGTGCACTTTTGTATGGTCAAGCGTAGTGTGGCAAGGTCTGCGAAAGTGCAAACCCCCGCGAGCCTGGGTTGCGAGTTGCGACAGCCGCCGTGTTGTCACTACGATGATAGAGTCTCTCAGCCCAAGAGTTGCGAGTACTAGGTACCTAGAGGTCGCCTTTTGCAATGCGTGATGTGTTGACTATGATTGCAAGCGCACTAACCGTGTGCATATTATTGGTTTTGAAACTAAATATCAATATCGTATATTTTTATTAACCGGTAAATGCAATTGTTGTACTTTTCTTCATTTCGGCAGGTAGCGCCTATATATTTTTTGCAACTAGTTGCATTTTTCAGTGTAGTGTAATTAATACCTAGGTAACAAAAAGGAACATGGTAGGTTTGTACCTACCAAACCATTTTAAGTGCTTGGTATTACACATACTTCACACTTCACACCTCTAAGTTATATTGGTAGTAGGTACCTACTAACCTAAGTTTATTATTTACACATAGGTAATACTTAAATAAAATAATAAATAATATATAGGTACCTAAGTACTTATAGGCAATTATACAGGTTGTTTTGAATACAGTGCCATGATATTGATCTTTTTAGGCATTAGGAGCGGTGACTCCTGTTTTTAAGTCTCCTAAAACGCCTGATTAACATTTGCATAGCTTTTCTAATGCTTATTTCGAATTATTTTAAATTTCTAAGTAATATGAAGTTTGAAGATGATTTTATCGATTAATAACTATTTGACCAACCAAAACAAAGAAAGTGGTACTTATACGAAACGGGAACCATATACTATTATATAGGTAGTAGATTACTGTCGTTAAGTATTTATTACCTACCCACTTTACATACATACTATACATTGTCATGCGATGTTGTAAGACTGGTGACGCAAGCACGTCAACGCATTCAAATGTAGCGATCTCTTCCTTGGTGCGAAGATAATACGATGTAACCTGAGCTTTTATATTTTATTACATATTACATAGTATGTGGGTTATTGGCTGGTTATTGGTGTTGTTTCCTTCGGAGCGAACACATCAAGCAAGAACTGGCGATATTCTTCGGTCTTCACTGAATACACGATCCTGACGTTTGCCTGGTCTTTATCGCAAAATGTGTTTGTGATTAATCCGCTCTGTTCACCTGAAACGCGTGAAATTTGATAAGTAATCAATACGATTTATAATTGTATCCTCTATATACTTAGTTTGAGGCATGGAGCTAATAAAAAAAGAAGGAGGGAATCCCGTCTGATCCAAAACTGAAGCACCCTTAGGAAGCCGGAAAGCTTTGTACGTACGAGCGGGGCACGCTCACACTCACATCATAGGCAGCCGGTCGCCCTACTTTCATCTGCCACACATATGTAATATGTCCGCCATTTTGGGCTTCAGTTCCATGTCAATCAAAACTCAATCCTTCTTTTTTTTATTTCATCCATGGTTTGTGGTATAAATTCAGCGTATCCAGGCAACCACAGAGCAAAAAATAAACGCTTCGCCTATAAGCGTTTTTTTAATCTGTGCAGGCAACCAACGAAAGCCACCGACTTTGGACTAAAATGTTGGAAACAATGCAGTTCAATCAACTACCTTCCTTGGTTGGAAAACAGTTCCAGAACGATGTCTTAATTCTGTTTACTTATGAAATATGAAATGCCTACGTCATTGAGATAAGGCCACAGATTAGAAAAAAAAACAATGACAACTAATATTAACAGCGTTATGCTTTTCAGGTAGATGTAAAAATTAATCGAAGCATCCTTGTTGAGCTCTCTCCATTTAATATCATTTCTCAATATATACCTAGTTCGCTCAATGGCTTCATTTGTCTTTAAAACTCACCACATAGAACAATATCATTCTTGGAATACTTGTATTCTTGCACCAAATCTTTCCTTAGGAACATGGCCACCACAGCTGGATCCAACGCCTGCCATCTGGCTTTTCTCTGAAGAGATACCTTTTCAAACTTGTTCTGGGCAGCAATGATTTCAGTCTGCATGCCACCAAGGATGTCTGTGCGCCAATCCTGCAAAACTTGTGTTTTAAAAAGAAGGTCATCCTCTTTTACCTTACCTAATGTCAAATTATTGGTAATCCCCTAACTGACATCGCTCCCTGATTGCTCCGGTTTTCCTACAGAAAGCTGTAAACTACCCTGCATCTTCTTATTTTTAATTCTAATAGTTTCTCTAAACTCCTCCCTCACTACCTTTAAACTGCCCTTGTAACCTCTACTTCTTTTGCTAATAATGGATCACTTTTTACCTATCCAGACGAACTCAACTCCACAACTACTAATAATAAGCGATGATTGATGATTCAAGTCCCAAAGGAGGTTTCCTTCAATAGGCATGATGACTACTATTAAAAATGAATAAGTAAATAATACTTTCATAAAGAAGATAAAAAATGAATGCAATAATTGAAAAAATAAGTAAAATCGGTAAATAAATCACGGAGTAATAAGCTTTTAAAGTTTCTGTAGGAGGCATCTCCTGTCCCTTTCTCGCGAAACAGAGCGCCCTCACAGTTACTATGAAAAATCCACTCGTGACGTCACATGCCAAAGATATTGTATGTAAAGCTACCACAGCTTAGTAATGAGATACTATGAACGACCTTCCTCTGACGTCACTGGCCGTTTGAGCTATCTCTTTCTATTCCGGTTTTTAAAGTACTTCTAGCTTTGTCGTTTTTTGAGATATTTTATCTTTGTTTTCACAAATGTTTATCTTCTGAGGATGTTTTTAAATTATGCAAAAAAAAAAATTTTGCTATCATGCCTATTGAGCAGCTTAGCACATCTAAGATGAGATAAGATGGGAAGTCTGATAAATTTCCCCTGTTTGGCTGCTGGTATTATCTGTTATAAGTGGAAGAAAATAGGAGACAGACCCTTTTGCTTGCCCGCGCCCGCGCAAAAGGGCTGACGGTTTTACGACTCTCCCTCTTCTTGTTTTATACAAATATCCGGTAGGTAATTTTAGCCTCCAGTCCATTACGTTAACCTGCAGTTCAACTGATTTATCGAACACCATAGGATTACAAAGATCTACTGAGCCACAGATTTTATAATAGTACCTCCCACAGTCTTTGCTAAAATTAGGTAAGAATGCTTATTAGATAAGTGCTTACTTTGCTAAAATTCAAGAACAGTTTGATCTGTGAGAATGGCACGATCGTCACTTTATCTGGAGAGGCGTTCTGTGCCAATATCCTGTATGCTGCTGCATCCATGTGAGCATTAAACTCTGGCTCTGGATCAAGATCACCTGTAAAATGTTGCAGGGTTTTCAATAACAAGTACTTATATGTTTTACTAATAAGTAATAAAAATATTTACATAATGCCCGTAACTTCGTTTGTGTAGGAAATAATGACTCGGCGATATGAAAGTCGACGTCAAGGGAATCCAAAAGGGGAAAAGAGCGATCGACATGACAAAAGTCAAAACACACAAAACTGAAAGTGTGATGTGCAGTCGTGAGTCGATGAAGCGGGTATTCGGGTGGAAAAACTTTTCTTGGAGAACATGAAGTGAACATATACCGTAGCTACTAGCTAGGTAGACCTAGCCACTACCCTCCTTTTCAAATTTTTCTATTCCGTAAAACCTAATTCGGACAATTAAAAAAGCTAAAACAAAAAAGGCCAAATCAGTCCAGCCGTTCTCAAGTCATGCGCTGACCAACAAATAGCAATGAATTTTTATATAAGTAGATAGAAGATAAATTACAAACCTTCAAAAAGGGTCAACAGGTACGTTCTGAAGTCGCTGAGTCAAATGTCAAATACTGCAGCATAGCAATCACTAGTCGAGAAACACTTACTATGAATATGTCCAGCTCCAACATACAAATGTTTTAGCCTGCTTAAAATGCTGGGATCCTTTCTGATGGCTAGCGCCACATTTGTCAAGGCACCAATGGTTATCACCGTTAGCTCTCCTAAATTAAAAAACAAGAAGTTACGTTGCATCGATACATTAGTGCTTATATTCTTATTAAAAAGCATATGTATATTACATCTAAGTAACTATAGTTTATAGCCATCACGCAGAGTCAAAAATAATTATGTCTCAGCCTAAGAATACCCCTCCATCTGTTCCTGAGGAATGACTTGTGTCTTAGCTGGCTACGGGAATGGGTAGCAGCTTTTCTTCAGCATACATTATAATCTACTGCGATCAATAGGCTGCTGCTGAACCAACTATTATAAATATATGAGCTGGACCACGGGACAAGAAAAAGTGCCCGTGGTCAACCCAGGTGAACTGAGCAGGTGGACCACGGGTAATGCCCGATATATTTATCGGCAAAATTTGGACTTGTCTATTGTCTTTATTTTATGTGAAAATATACAAAAATATGAAATGGTATGTAGAGAAATTACTGGGCAAATTAAACGTACAATCTGATCTCGTGGTCTAGAAATCTTTTTAAATATTTAATTTTAAGTTCCGATTAATACTGCAATCTTTTATGTGCTGCGACGTTTAACACCAGGTGAACGACTAACTCATCACGTCATTCATTTACATTAAAAAATCTTCTATGGTTTTTTTACAAAAATCATAAGATGATAAAATTGGTTACGCCTAGTGTAAGTACTATAGCCGTGAAATAATTCCATCCATGGTAATAATTAACACTAACACGATCTAAACGCTTTATACCTTCGTATGCCTTTGATTGTCTTATTAGAATATCCACTGCGTTCTCTTCTTTTGCAGGCACAAGGTCTGTATACACGTCACCACTATCTCCCAGTCCATCTTGTCCATAGTAGCCAATGACCGAAGGAGTAGCCACTATTGATCCTTTTGAACCTCTGTAGATCGGTACCTTTAGGAAGTATGAAAAACATAAATCTAGCAAGAAAATTTTAAATAAAAAAAATGTATCAAGTGCTTGTTTTAAGTCTATTGTCCTGTATCTATGTCCATATGAAAATGGCCTGTATATTTATCTGTGAAGTCTTATAGCTGAGGATGTAGAGGCATAGTTACTTACATCTTGTCTTCCAGCAACCTTCAATATTATCTGGTTGTTTGTGCAAACATTCTCTTCTTTGGTGTTGCCATTGCTCGTGGTAAGAGCTACCAGTTCTGGCCTGAAAACATAAAATTGAAAATGAAGCGTACCTAGGTATGCTGCTTATAATATGACTCGCTTATGAATTATGCCCATTGCATGGACTCAATAAAGGCTTTATCTTGGAGTTATGATGTACTGAAGTAAAAACTGAAAGGTGAAAACTGAAAATAGGTAGGTTTACCTATAATTATTTAGGAAGTCCTTCATAGCTAGAAAGTTAAAAGTACGTACCCATCGTAGTGCTTTTCGTACAGTAAAGCAAGGAATATTGCCATAGCGTCATCTCCACCCGCGTCATTGTCTATTATAAACTTTCCCTTGTTCTCACTGAACACAAATAAATTAACATATGAATTTGATTAGGCGTTAGCAATGGTCGTCCATAAAAAAAAACAGAAAGCACAATAATGTGCTTAAATAAATAAATAATTATTCCAATTGCAAAAGTTACCACAGAAGACTGACAATTAAGTATGCAGTAAACTCAAAAGGAAAGAAAACTAAAACTTCCCATCTTGTCTTATTTAAATATTTGATAATTAGCGACCCCTACGTTAGCTTTGCTGCAAGGCCCTCAAACGTCAAAGGCAGGCAACTAGCTCAAGGAAAGTGTACCTACATCTTGGATACCTTTGTTTAAGGAAGAAGATCGAGAAGATTCAGTGTGAAGTTTCAGCCAAAATGTAATAATGCTGCCCATAACCCGACAAAATCCTTCGTTCAAAAAACAAAACACAATCTCACAACTAATTCAAGAATTGCTTTTAAAATATACCAATTTGATAAGCACAATAAAATTATTCATACCTTCTGCAGCTACACAAACATGTACACAACAGCAATAAGAAAGTCCAGTAGAGCATTATGAATGCGCAAAATAGGGAGATGAATATTAAAATCTTAAACACTCTTGATTCTGTGTACGAGGTGTAACTAGTTATTACCGTAGAAACTTATCAGTAAATGAGTCATTATTACCGCCAAATACTAAGTTAGGTATACATACCTACTGCATTATAAAATGATAGCGCCACGACTTTAGGAGAGGACACTTTGTATGACCTTATTTGTTTCATCCAATTAATTGTGGCATTTGTGGCCCTTTGATGTGTAGTTAGAGTTACCTAATACATAAAAATGTCTTTGTTTTGTTACTCGGTTGTAGAGGCGCGCCCGCGGTTTCATCTGTTTTTTCCAGGGCGTTTTTTTTAGTCTTTATTTTTAGGGATAAAAAGTATCTTCAAAGAAATACACAAATAAATGGTAAACATCCAAATTATATTCATGTGGTTGCACGTTGGGTTATTCCTGTATGTCCCCTCGTTCTGTCCCCGATTTTAAATTTGGTGACGATTCGGGGACAGACAGGAATTATTTTTTCTTGCTTGTCCCCGAATTGAAATTAGGTGAAGAGTAAATCTTAATTAGAAAATAAGAAAAAATTCCTTTTATCGCCTCTATTATACTATTCCACAACAGCTTGCAGCTTGATGTGTGCCATCACCACCAGTGGGGTGATCAAAGAGTATGTAACCTATATATTTGTAGTGGTAGTGATGGCGCGGCCACAACTTTTCTTTCTCTATATTTACGTTTTTGATGGCGACCATTAGGAATAATCCATTTTCATCTTTTCTCAGTAGTATTATAACAGTTCAATTGTTTGAGCTACTGAGATGTTCTTTTTCACTAGTTCAATGGAATATTTAAACGTACTTAATTATAGTTAGGTAGTAGGTATCTAAGTATTAAATAATAAATGAACTTAACCTTTTTTATATTTACGTTTTATTTGTCTTTTATTGATATTTCATACATACCTTATAGTTACTTATTCAACTTAACTTATACTATCTTAAATCCATATCCTTATTTGAATAAATAAGTTATATTGTTTTATGTCATTTAAGTAAATTAATAGTTACAACATCATTTCATTTTATCACTCAACCGCTGGAGACAGGAATATAATAATAAAAAATTTTGTAAAGATCTATACTAAGTATATTTTTATGCTATGTCAGCTGCTATGAACAGTAATAATACCTTATCGGTACCTATATAATATTTTCGGCATCATTGATTCAAGACATGTGATCATCATCTAATCAAAGATCAAACGATGGATATAAATATTTCTGTATTAGGTACGAATGTATTATACGAAATCAGAACACACTTTTTGTACTTACCTACTTATCAAGTGAAATCATTTACACTATTTAAATATACCATAACGATGTGTGTGTGAAAGTAAAGCTTATATTAATTGTAATATATTGATGATGATGATGGCGAAAATGAATCTATCAGTAAAATACTCGTACGTTACATCCATCACAAGACTGAAACAGCGGCTTATGAGGGTGATGTTAAAACTAAAATCGTAAAGCGCATTCTCGAGCTCTTTGTCATCGATGGTTGTGATCGAAAAAACGTTTCTGGAAACGACACAAGCAAGATAATTGTCCAAAAGTTCTAAATTCCTAAACCCTAGTGTGTCTAGCTGCAATTATTGATAACAAACGAAGGCGCAAAAAGAAATAAATATCATTTTAGCCGGAAAATGTTCGATACTATAACCCGGCTTCATGTATTTAAATGTAGGCACAATAACTCTTACGCCTACCCTCCAGTCGTCTTACAGTACCTACATTGATTGCGAATGATGTTTTCCAATACCGGTCCTTTAAATATCTGCAATAATAATATTTGTTAAGACGCAACAGACTAAGTAGAGGATACTACCATAATCAATCTCAGTATCCACCAATGTTCTCTGAAATTCCTTATCTAATGGTATTCCATTAGAATGTAGATATGCAAAAGAAGCGAAGAATCATTTCACAAAATATTGAAGTTCTTACACCCTAAACAACTGTTAGTCATCGTGCAGAAACACCACCTGCAGCCGTACTGTGAGCTCTTAGCGCGACTCAAAACAAAACCTATATTGGATCGCTTTGTTTTTTTTGTATGAAGATTTAGATAGGCGGTCCAATATAGGCTCTATTTTAAATCACGTTAAGAGATCACATTACGGCATATATTTCGCTTGACCTAAAAACTGAAGCTCCTAAATCCTAAACTCTAGTCTCCTTCACTACATTCTACTAATTAGTCAACGATCCAGTCGTCATACGGCACGTGGTCGAGAATATGTTCCAGGAAGCGCGACATCTTCTCCGCTAGGTCGCGTTTCAGTTCTGGTTTCATTTCCTTCAGAAGTTCTTGGGCGTTTGTGTTGATGAACAGGTTCAGTGCTGCTTCTGTAAAGTGATGGGGTGAAGTGGTGATAAGTAGTCACAAAGAATACATACAATTTTTACATTATTTATATACAAAATAATCATGCAAATCATGACTTTATTCTCTCCTACTAAGAACAAGTATAAGATTGTAACTTAGATTTTTGGCAAATGAATACACTTGTTATTGATTAGTACCTAATACTTATTATTCTGTAAACTATAAACTACTGCAAATATATTAATTGTCGCTATATTCTGATTATCATCTAGAAATGCTTTACAGCTACAATCTCATCTACAAATACAAACCAACTTTGTTCTGTTTTCGAAATGGACCATTATTATTCAACTTAGTAGAAATAATAAGTAGCGTAGACAACTCATACCTAGCACAGCGTTGCTATTCTGCAAGTTCTCGACTCCCATCTGTATGTCCTTGACAGTGAAGTCAAGTTTCAGTTGCTGCAGCTTCAGGTAGGTGCGCCCGTCGCGCTCGTACGGCGCTCCGCGGAAGTACACTTTGGCTTTCACGCCGTCTGAAGTATTAGTGAAACATTAACTTTCAGTGAATAGTGAAAGAGAATATCGTTATGAAAGATACAGAGTTAGAGGTGGTGGTAGAGAATAGTGCTTGTTTAGCTAGCTATTGATTCCAGAAAGAGTGCATCGATCACAAGAGTATCCCATTTTATAAATGTCCAATTTCTTCGAAACTAATTGAAAGTATTTCACATTTGCTTTTCGAACAATAATACTATAATGATGCAAAATAACCAAATAATTATCGCCCTGCAATTACGCTAGGACTGGCAACAGCATATTTACTCATAGCCTAGATATCGTACTTAGATTACAGATAAAAACGGAAAAAGCCCACCAAAAGTAATTTATACAGGGAACTTGCGTAGCGTATCTTTCCCCATATCATTCCTGGGGGTCTAGAAAAGATCCCAAATGCTAACGCTAACGCCAAACGCTAACGCCAAAAATGTATTGAAATAACATTAGCTGCGGAAAAGTAAGCGATTTCAAAAATGTCATTCCAGTAGGTACATATTTTTGGAGTTAGCGTTTGGGATATTTGCTAGACTCTGATCCTTGAAAGTGGAGGATTAAAATAAAATAGGGCAACAGAATGTAGTCATCTAAGCGATTCCTTACCGTATTCGCCCCAGTAGTCGCCGCCGCCGGAAGCCCTCACAAGCAGCAGCACGCCCGAGGAGCGGTACCGTGCGCGCGCGCTGATGTGTGGACCGTAAAGCGTCAGCTGGAACTGGTGAGTCTCCAGGTCAGACCTATTACGATGAACAGATGCGTGAATGAAAAGGACTATTCTACTATCCTCTAAAAACTGACCTGTTATTAGTTCTGCATGAGCTATAAAAATCAACACATAGGGTGTAGGTATGTTGTTTTAGCGTAGCGTATCGTCATAGTGTCTTCATCATCATCATCATCATTAACAGCCTGAAGACGTCCACTGCTGAACATAGGCCTCCCTCAGGGTGTGCCCTTAGAGCGGCTGCTCGCCTCCTGCATCCATCGGCTCCCCGCGGCTTTCACCAGGTCGTCCGTCCACCTAGTGGGGGGCAGGCCTACGCTGCGTCTTCCAGTTCGTGGTCGCCACTCGAGAACCTTTCTTCCCCATCGGTTGTCAGTTCTACGAGCGATGTGACCTGCTCATTGCCATTTCAACTTGCTAATCCTAAGAGCTACATCGGTCACTTTAGTTCTCCTGCGGATCTCCTCATTTCGGATCTTATCTCGCAGGGAAACGCCGAGCATTGCTCTCTTCATAGCTCGTTGCGCGACTTTGATTGAGCTTAGTAATGAGGCCAACAGTTAGAGACCACTGGCTGTGTGGTCGGAGTGGGTGCGACAATATATTGGCGATGTGTTAAATATTGCTTATCCGTGCAGTGCTTCAATAAAATGTTAGCATAAGCATAAACGTCTCAGTTCCACAAGCTATTACGTTGTTTTTTAATTACAGTTTACAGTAATTACAGCAATTAGAAAGGTCTTCAAATATAAACACAATAAAAAGGAATATCTTTTAAGAGGAATATCCTTTCTAAGAGGATTACCTCCATTAATTCGACTAACATGAAACAATGGGCGTAAATCATCAGTGGTCTCATCAGTGTCGGCCATCATCCGCGTTGTTGTGCCAACAGAAAGTAGGTGCATGAACCGTTTCACGTTCAACCCGTGAAGCGACGGTGGATGGTATTGAAAGCACTCATTGTTTTATTTGCCGAGAGAAAGTAAGAATTAGTCGCGCAAACAATATGTGGAGTCCATTACAGAGCCAATGAAGTCCATTCTATTTGACTAATGAACCTTATAGCCAGTACAGCTAGCTTTAATACATAGAAGAATAGCTAACCTTCATCAGATTCTACGCTCAATGGTAAGCATTTGCACACTTTGTCAACTACTGATTCATGAGCAAACATGTATTTATAATAGTAAAGTCCTTCGTCTTTGTCTCCTGGCCCTCGTAAAATGAGCGATGGAAGAAGACAATGCTTCTTAACATTGTGTCACCGACACCGTACGTGCTCCGTATATGTTAAGAAAATATTGCCATGGTGAATGTCCATTTCCTTACATTCCGATGTTGACAGTCATTCAATTTTACCGGTCGTTTGACCTGCGACACTAGCTCGTCGGTGAAACAAAGTGAAGACTTATTTGTGGGGTTTAGTTTTTTATAGCGTCCCGTGAAACCATTCACACTAATATTTACGGGCCCGATAGCTCAGTTGGTAGTATCCCTGCCTTCTGAACTGAGGGCTGTGGGTTCGATTCCTACCCGGGACAAACATTTGTGTGATGAACATAGATGTTTGTTCTGCGTCTGGGTGTTATATTGTATTCAATGTATATATTTACAAACAAAAAAGTATATAAGTATTGTATCAGTCATCTGGTTGCCATAGTACAAGCTATGCTTAGTTTGGGGCTAGATGGCGCTGTGTGAAATGTCCACACATATTTATTATTTATGTATTAATATTATTTAAACGAAAAAAAAACTGGTTATTTGTGTGTGTCTCTTCACCCCGCAACAGCTAAACGGATTTCAATGAAATTTGGATTAGAGATAGCTTATGCCGCGGGGTGTAGCTAGTCTAACCAATAAAACGAATCAGTAACAAATCTTAACTAAAGAAAAGTAAGTATTCTAAAAAAGAAATGAGATTAGTCACTACATTTTTAAATATTTACGGGATCTTACTTAAAAAAAACCCAAAAATAAACAAATAGGCCTCTTCAAATGTAGATATAGATGTTGTGATTGGTTGTGATGTGATCTTATATCTCTATATTCTTTATAGGCAAAGCATTTGACTACTGTCTCACCTGATGGAAAGCGATGACGCAGTCTACCATGGTGCATGCTTGCCTAGAAGGTACCTGTTCACTCTAGACTTGAAAAGTCCCGCTTCGCGATATATTGACAAAGACATTATTATACAAATACATAGTTTAGCTAAAAACAACTGCAACGATAAAACGTCATCATTTTAAATACAAGTTCCCATAAAATAAGCAAAAATAATTGGAAAACAAGATCTTTAGCCGCCAAAAATGTTTAACTTACAGAGCAAATTCTTATGTCATACTCAGTTATGCACTGTGTCTATATTTACACTAATGATCATGTTTAATTTTCGTTTTTCCTTTATTTACAAACACATAGGAAGCCCAGTAGCTATATTTTTTTTCCGCTATAACTCATGACAAACAAGCACTATAGGCAGGCACTACCAATTATTTCTGAATATTAATTATATAATACTTAGGTACGCAGAAGGACTAAAGTGACCGATATAGCCCTTAAAGTGAGCAAGTTGAAATGGCAATGGGCAGGCCACATCGCTCGCAAAACTGACAACCGATGGGGAAGAAAGGTTCTCGAGTGGCGACCACGACCCGGAAGGCGCAGCGTACGCAGAATCCCCACTAGGTGGACCGACGACCTGGTGAAAACCGTGGGGAGCCGATGGATACAGGATGCGAGCAGCCGCTCAAAGTGGCGCTCTCTGGGGGAGGCCTATGTTCAGCAGTGGACATCTACGGGCTGATGATGATGATGATGAATACTTAGGTAAAGTCATAAGTAATCACGCAGAACCAAACAAGCATAGGTATGATTATCGTCAACCAATGAGCGTATATATGGTAAGTTAAGTTAACATGAGTTGTTAACATGAACAAACGTAGAGAAAACGGGGGTAACTTTCTTACCTGACATTGGTGATGGTCATGTTAGAAGCCCCCAGCGTGTGGATATCCTTGAACATAGCTCTGTACCCATCGGGACCGCTGCCCAGGGCGATAGACAGCTCGTCGATAACTATTGGCTCGGCCTGGAAGGACGAAATAGCTTGGTGTTATGTAGAATAGGCATGATGACTACTATTAAAAATGAACAAGTAAATATTACTTTCATAAAGAAGATAAAAAATGAATGCAATAATTGGAAAAATAAGCGAAATCGGTAAATAAATCACGGAGTAATAAGCTTTTAAAGATTCTAAAGAAGGCATCTCCTGTCCGTTTCTCGCAAAACAGAGCGCCCCCACAGTTACTATGAAAAATCTACTCGTGACCTCACATGCCAAAGAGACTATATAAAAAGCTACCACAGCTTAGTAATGAGGTACTCTATAACGACCATCCTCTGATGTCACTGGCCCGTTTGAGCTATCTCTTTCTATTCCGGTTTTTAAAATGCTTGTAACTTGGTCATTTTTTGAGATATTTAATTTTTGTTTTCACAAATGTTTATCTTTTGAGAAATATAATTAATTTACCCAAAAAAAAATTTTAGTCATCATGCCTTCATGGTACGATTCGCACCTTTAAAGAAGTGAACACACACACAGGCTCTAAAATTAGTTGTCTATTATTTGCCTGTAGATACTAGGCACCTACTTAGGATTCTAGGTGACCTTTATCTAAGGCAGCAACGTGGATTAAAAAACTTTAGAAGTAATATTTTTTTAGTTCTAAACTAGACTTTCAGTTTCATTTTTCATTAGAACTTTTTCGGTACCTTCTAGTATCACTATTACCACAAATCTTTAGAGAATTAGACACTGCGCCGCAACGGAAGAAATCAGCTTTATCTTTCTAAGGAAATTTTCTTTCATTCATCAACATCCATATATATATATATATTTCTGGTCATTGATATATTTATTACCTCTTCAATACCAAATTCAGGTGCTCCATTCTTCAAGTACTGCAGTAGAGAGTTGAAACTGCGTAACAGGCACGAGTCCACGTTGGGGTCTCGCTTGGAACACCGACCTCCAAAAATTTCTGGGAAATAGTAAAAATTATGTTAAGGATTGATTCTCTTCGGGTGGGAGTATTTTCCGGCCCAAAAATCTAGATTTCGAAATTCACAGCCGTATTACGATCCCTTCTTATAATATTATGTTTCGAAGCTCATTAAAACCATGCGTAAACTTCCTTTGATTATTAGTTGATATTATTGGCTACAATACATTGACCTACCTATCTATTCCATCTCTTTGTAGTATGATCGACGAAATAAATTCGTATCAGCTGTTCATTCCATATTCAATCACCGTTTTATCATTTGTATGCATGTCGGTACTCCATAACGGTATCCCTAGAGCCGTATGATGGCAACAAGGGACAGTAAAAATTAAACAATAGACAACTACTTTTCCACCTTCCTGCAAAGGAATAACCTTTAAAGCTAAGGTTAAGTTTAGTATACTTAAGTAACTTGCAAGCGCCCTTACGGGGTTCATGTACCACCTACCTATAAGCTATACGTTTTTACCTAACATTAGGTATATTTTTGGTAAGAACATGAATGCAAATAAATGAATATGAATAATATAAATATTAATATGCAAAAGAAAAAAAAAGTAAATAATAAGAGAAAAAAAGGCGGTGGAAAACTCAAAAGCTTTCCTGTTCCTGATCAAATAAAATGCAGGGAGAAAGAGGCGGTGGAAAATTTAAAAGCTTTCCTGTTCCTGATCAAATAAAATGCAGGGAGAAAGAGGGGGTCGAAAATTTAAAAGGTTTCCTGTTCCTGATCAAATAAAATGCAGAGAGAAAGAGGCGGTCAAAAATTTAAAAGGTTTCCTGTTTTGATCAAATAAAATGCAGGGAGAAAGAGCCGGTGGAAAACTCAAAAGCTTTCCAGTTAATCCTGTTCATGATCAAATAAAAGACAAAAAGAGGCGGTTGAAAACTTTACCTCGTGATCTGTATAGTGAATCACAGTTAACATAGGTATCTACAAACGGTAGTATCCACAACAGGTACTAACTAATAGGTAGTGATGAGCATTCCGCAATACCGGTGAAGATAGTGACAGGGACCTTGGCTTCCGATGATTAATTATTTGTCCATTGTCTTGTAAGTAGTTTTTATTGACAAAGGTGTGAGGACCTTAACCGCGTGTGAATCATTCCTTTCTTGTAAATATTCGCTTGGATGTATTGCTTTGTATATATTGATGATGCATACACAGAATTTCTTTTCGAGCCCTAGTTTAGCTATAGTCCAGTCAATAAGGAGTTCTAGAGTGAATGAGAGGGGACCTAAGCGATTTCTTCTGAAATTTGTATAGGGTGCTCAGGAGATAAACATACTAAAAGGCCTGGCCTCCCAGGGGTAAGCCGGAGGGGGAGGGGGAGTCCAAAGGTGCCACTTTTGGGTTTTTCGTCAATATCTCGGAAACGGTGCGTTCTAGAACAAAAAATACTTATATGAAAGCTCATGAAAATGTCTACAACTTTGTTGTAATATAATTTTCTGAATTCTCAACCGTTTTTGAGCTGCACGCTCCGGAAAATTGAAAATTGGCAAAAAACACTTACTATACAAACGATGATCTTATATTTACACTCCAATACTTTGTTCGATACGGAATTATTTATACTACTCCGAGTCTCTACGCAATTTGTTTATATTTTTCTGTTTCTTGGTTAAGTTCGGTAATTTGATTTTACGTTAGTTGAAATTAATATGGTTCCTAAACTATTCCATTAGTAGTTTCTATTAGCTATTCCACAGAGCTTCACATTATCATATCGTGCGTGACCCCGAGCTCCAGCATATTAGAACAACGAAGCTGCTTAGTATTAAACATCGATTAATTTCACTGACAGGTTCTCATTGCACCTGCGGGGTCGACGACCTGGACCTTCACAAGACCGCGAACTTGATCGGATCTCGCAAAAACGTTTTACTGTTATTATTTGTACTGTTAACGCTATGTGGCACGATCGGGACCAGTTTCGGATCGACTTGTTTTGCTTTTATGCTATTAAAAGCGTGAGTGGTCTGATTAAAGTATTTGGCTTGTTTGAAAGAGTCAACGGTTAAGACCCAGAGTGGAACTTTTTTGATTGGTTTTCTTTATGCCTCTATACAAGTAACTTCGATTACATTTATTTATATTGAGTACATAACGAACTGTTCGCTGAGCAGTTAGAAATAACCTTTTCAATTAATATTTTACTTTTAATTTTTTTGGCAGCAGTAAAACCAAAACTAATGTTAAGTACTTGTTTCGTTCATCGAGATCTGTGATTTTGTCTATTTAGTTGAACGGAATTCGTTCCAAATGATTTTATTTACCTACCTTCCTTTGTACCGATTGTTTGGTGTTACACAGATTCTCGATTGGACAAATTACATAATAGAAAATAAACAGATTGGACACGTAAAAATGTAAGCTTCGTTAACTAAATAAAATAAACTGAAGCCTAAAACATGGCTCAGTAGCTTCGGTACCTTGGAAGACCTGAAAATTATGAAGACATTGCTTGTCGAAACGAACACCTTTAAACAACATTGTGGAATGCAAATAAACAATGTCTTACCTATAAGAAATATACGGAGTGAGAGACATAAGACAAGCCCATGAAGCCTATAGACACAAATGGACGCAACTATGTGACCTACGACTACCAGAGATGACGACGAAGTAGCAAATGTCTACCATGAGAATAAAGTTCATATTCGTTTCGGTAAATTATGTAGTAGTTCGTCGCATTAAGTGTTAACGCCTCATTAGCATGATGTCCAGTTTTAGCAAACAAGCCCCTGAAGGCTATTTACAGTGTAGAACTATAATAACAGCTGATTATCCCCAACATGGCTATGACCACAGATTGATAATTATTAGTAGATAACTATTACCCCTACATGGCGATTAGCTTCCAACATAGACCGTGCTAAATAAGGTCGCACGCATATTATGCGTAGGTACTAACACGGTGGATTTTGTCCTGTACGGAGTAACTAGCTATTATCTAATTTATTCTGCCCTCGCGTGATATTATGCTAAAGTTTTAATATTAATATGCTTAAGTATTTCAAAAGTGGAATTTAAGTGGTCTTAAAAAAGAATAATCATTTAACTATAGTCCTTTAACGCTTTGTTCCAAATTCCAAGATAACGAGACATCATAAACATACACCAACATAATAAGTAGGTCCTATAACATTCTCTATTATGTATAATAGGACAGGTACCTACCTATTACAACATTTTAACTGAGAAATAAGAAACTACACCACCTAGACCAGCATGGTCTTCCAAAGTCGATCACACAGACAAGTTTGAAGTAAATACAGTAGGCCGTTCGAAGTAAGTACAATATTTAATTTTACACAAAAGTAAGTGTAACGTTAATTTAAGGCAGTTGTATGGGGCGCTGATCAAATGCCATACAACTGCCATTCGTTAACGTTATACTTAATATATAAATATATAATATGTACACCATGTGCTGTGAGTCGGACCTTGTGCTGCTTGATCCATAGTGCCACATTTAATATGTCTTCCTCCCTTTTGTAGGCAATATATAGATACGTATTAGTTAGTCGTTACCATGAAGGTTTTATGCATAGGTGGCCTTATTATCATGTACACCATATAACTAAATATGCATATATGTATTTTCAAATATACATATTTTAAATTATGAGTTGCAACAGCAAAATGTATATGCGTGTAAACAGATTTTCACAGTGCTTTTGTTGTTATGGTAATATTGTTCAGCCTATGTTCAATGTCAATGAAGAGTTGCAACATCCCTAACGTAGAATTTGTCTGTAATGTTGTGTGAACCTTTTTACATTCAAGGATTTTTGGAACTGAAGATGCTTTAGTTTGGCGTCGAGTAGTGGAAGTACAAGATTATACAAGAATGTTTAATACCTATATCTCCTTAAACGAGGTGGAGCAGCGGTGTATCAGAGTTACAATAGATTTTTGCATTTAAGTAGAGTTTTGTGTAATATATCTTCTAAAGCAAAGTGGAGCAGTGGTGTTTTAGAATTACATTAGCTAGATGATGAGCTTCCACGAGATGACACGCGGTTGATAAAATCATATTAGAATAGAAATAGCCCAGCTTAAAAATCATTAACTTTTTATGCTTATTACATATACCTATATTCCTAATAGGGCCATCACACGAGCGTTCCAGCAAGGTAGATACTTCAACAGGCTTTGAGTATCGAAAGTGTTCACAATGATTTACATAATTTATTTTCACTGACTTTATTAGGTACGCCTACAGTCACTACATACACTATGATAAGTACAGGTTGCTTTAGTAATTTCTATATCGAAAGTGATTGATCATTAGTTTACTCACGAGCTTATAAGTAGGTGAGGAAGGATGGATAAAAATATTTATACGTCGAAGTCTTTATAATATGTGTTTGTCTTTTGTTTCAGTTTTTACCAATGTACTCTGTGGTCTTTAATTTTGGTCTAATCTGTTTGCTAAGTATACTAGAATTTACCGTTTTCATCGTAGACGTATTTTAAACCTAAAGTTTGTTGTCCAATTTCGCAGTCCCGCCCGTGCATGTGTGTTAAAATAATCATCAGATATATTACAGACCTAGAATTCAAACATACAAAAAATTAGCTACTCGACTGAGTCAGATACCGCTATCCCCAAACCGCTAGACATTGATTGTCTGATTTGGTTTTAAAGAAAGAAGGAAAAAGAAGTCAGACGAGGGAAATGTATTTAAAATAACAGGTGGGTGGTTGCTGAGCATGCGTTCAGTATTTAAATGAACACATGCTCAGCAACCACCCACCACAGAACCAGCATTCAGTATTTTAAACCATTGTAAATGGCAATGTTTATGTTAACAAATTGCATGTCACTGACGCCGGTGCTAGGCATCAGGTTACCCAACGCATTATACACAATTCTAACACCTTCCGGCTCTTCCGCGTAATGCCGATTTATGTAATAAACAATCTTCGTGTCGCGTATGTCAACATGTCTGTGAAAAGATTTAAATGAATTTCAGTACCAGCAGTAGATGTATACCAGCCTGAAGACATCCAGTACTGAACACAGGCCAGCCGCAGGTAGCGCAATTTCGGTATACTTAAATGATACATTTGAAAAACTAATACCCGAATTACGATAATCATGATAATATTATAGCCACACAAGAGGGCATAGAAATCGGATGAGTAGTTTAGGCGCCAAATATCATACAGTGCAACATACAATAGAAACATAATTATAATTATATTCAGTGACCTGCTTACCAGTACCTAATTAGATTTTCTAGATGTTTTTATTAGATGTTTTAATAAGATGGTATTGCGAATTGCGATATTGAACAAGAGAAAATATTATGTATATCTAACCATCTTTGTTACCATGTACCTGCATAGGTATTAGGTGGGTATATTATGTCTTTGTGATGGAAAGTGACTCATTGTTGGTCAAAGACCTTTTGCAGTAGAGTCAGTAGAGGTCATAAAAATTGCAAGGACCAGCGACAGGCATAAATTCTAAGCATTATGTCGCCCCCACGTCTATTTGGTTCAATTTTGATTGAGTGAATGTAAACTGTATGATCATCATGAGAACGGTTTGAAAATAGCGTTAGATACACATTTAGGTTTTTTGCAAATAAATATGATATAGCCCTTCTCTTGTTAAACTGAAATATGAAATATACTGAACTGATATATACTCGCTCATCAACAGCTTTTGTTTCAGATGTTTACAGGTATTTATCTACTTAATTATTCTACGACTATTTTGGAATCTTATAAGTAACACCAATTTTTTAGAACTCTTGGATATAAAATCTTACTTAAAAATTGTATATTTTGTGTTTGTTACCATAAAATCTGTTATATTTGCCGTTCAATATAGTTAAATGGATTTTGATGTTATTTGCCAATAAATACCAACAAAAAAAAAATATGGTCATAAATCCTATTGAATACGATAAATTCTTTAGTTACTAAAACATATCATAAGAAAGTGAGTACTTAAGTACTTAATATAAATCTTTTTAACACGAAAAATTTTGCTCATGTAAAAACCACTTAAGTGAAAGCCTGTCCTAGTGCCATGGTTTAAACAATAATCGATTGGTTTTTCTAATCGGGGGTACGGAATGGGGCTAGATTTTCTTAATATTTTGTAAGTAAATTGTTCGTGTCAGTGTTCAAACAGGAAAAAGAACCATGTGTCATCTTCATGTTTACATTAAATCTCTAAGAAGTAAGTGTCAAAATTTTAGTTAACCAAGTGAAAGTATTTTGATACTTTTACCATTTCATGGCTCATTTTGCTTTTCAGTCTTACAAAATGAGTGAAATGTTAAGTAACGAATATTAAACTTAATAATTTATTCAAGGTTAAGAATATATATAATATAAGGCAAGATATATTCAAGAGAGATGTAAATAAAGAATTCTTCCAGCTTTGGGAGCCTGTAGATAAGAAAATTTAAATCGACTATTATCAAAATAGTCGATATAAAATTTCTTATCTACAAGTACTTCAACTTAATAAAAGCATTGGGCCTATATAACCTATATAACACATAGGATGATTTGCCTATGCGTGTAATACAAGATTAATGGACTTGGATCTAATACTCAGTAGACCGAATCTTACCGTGTAGCATCTGAGAATCATACCTACGTACTCCTCTTACCTATTAGACCTAACCTATTAGTAGGTACAGTTTATAGACTTTAATTTGGATGTAATAATAATTAAGGAATCATCAGGACATAACAGTGAGTATATAGATATGTTATTAACACTGCCCCAAAAATATCTACTTATAAAGTTGCCGCATATAAAGGTACGCAAAATTGAATTTAAAATTATCTGTCAGTTGGTGAAATCTAGTAAATAGTTTTGAAATCTACTCACTCCAATAAAGACTAAGATATATTTAGTTCATCATCATCATCATCATCATCAGCCTGAAGATATCCACTGCTGAACATAGGCCTCCCCCAATGAGTGCCACTTTGAGCGGCTGCTTGCCTCTTGCATCCATCGGCTCCCCACGACTACGCCAACGCTGCGTCTTCCAGTTGTCTTGTTGGTCACCACTCGAGAAGCTTTCTTCCCCATCGGTTGTCAGATCTACAAGCGATGTGGCCCGCCCAAGCCAGCTATATTTAGTTAGTACCTACATATTTTATTTACGTATACGATCAACACACAATTGTTTTTCTCTAATCTGTGGGTTAACAACATACCTACAGGAAAAAATCACGGAAGCAGTTGTGAGAGTTGAACTATCTATGGTTATGTTAATGTCTTATTATTACGTCAAATATTGCTGTTAATAACGCTATAAGAAACATAGTACCTATGTATTTAGGTTACGTTCCGGCCAACTTTTATGTAAGCAAGTAGGTATAATAGTACAATTTTTAATTTTTTACTCTTTAATCACCTAAGAAGAGTTCATAAGAGGGGTCAATTCGAGACAATATTATTTTATTCTCATTTCTCTTCTTTACCGCCGTCGATAATCTTAAATAACAACATGCAAGTAATTAAGCAATGATTTGATTTATTTTTTTAAGAATTTACAAAGCAGCGTCTCTTATCTGAATCATTTCACTACTAATTCCTTTGCATTAACAATGCAAGGGAATTTAACGTACCTAAGTATTTTTATTAGATTGATAGTCTCCTAATAATTTTTAATAAAAATTTATTTAGTTATACGTTTAAGATATACATTTTTTTTTAGAGATGGTATAGAATGGTCATCAAATAAGTAGGTACATGAACTATATTCCAAAATATTATAGTGTTATCGACTTAGTCGCGAACCATTAGGATAAAAGCAGTTTTAAATTAGGACAGGTTTAAAATACTTGCGGAATTCGTAAAACTCATCAGTTAGTGCGAAACGGTCACTTTTGAAATAAAGTCTCTAAGTACTATATTAATTTATCCAGATTTAAATAAATATAGCATAGTAAGTAGTAATATTTAGATACAACAATTTTATTAGTAACCTTTAGTAAAACAATGTAACAAATAAAAGTGGCACCCGTCATTCTACTTTCTTCCAAAGACTTACTGGTATTCGAAGCGCCGGACGCTATCGCAGCAGCGAAAAACAAAATCAACACTTGGATTCTCGCCATGTTGGTCACAGAATTATATTCTCATTCGAAATTCAAAACTGATTCTTCCCGGTAATTAAAAAATATTTTTAAAAGTCAGAGTTGGTTTTCTTTTTTTATTAGCAAGCAAGCGTCCGTCTTGCTATGCTTGTTGTTGAGTAATGGTGCGGCGGACGCTGCGGATGTGCCTTTTCCATGATGCATTGACCGTCCACTTGAACCGTTTTGAGAATGCGAATGGTTTGCTTGCAGATTTATTTTCGTTTTCTTGTGTTTGGTTGTTACTTGTTACATACTGTCAGGTACATAAAAATAACTTTACTATTTAATACGGTGAGTTGGAGAGCGCGGGTTCAAATCCCGATTGTTGCTAAAATATTGAGGACTATAATATCTTTACTATTAGTGATTTCCCCTCCAAGTATTTTATTTAATAATGACTTAAATGGACCAAGTTATTCGATTTAGAGGTAAGTGTTTGTAAGTACATTAATAATTTTACTTGTAAATTGTTTATTGATACCACAGATATTATAATAGTATACTACTAATTGATACTAATAAAAATCATTATGTTTATGTAACTTTTTGGTATAAGTTAGGCCTTCGTTCTCTATATCCGAGTAAAGTTCAGAGTTGGCTGGCCAGTGAGTAATACTGATCGGGACGTAAAGGCGTCGAGTAGTTCTTCCCAGTTTCACGAACGAAAACTGAGTTTCGATCAGCTACTCAGTGGGTAAAAATTTAGAGTGATCTGTAGCAACGTCAACTGTTCATTTCGTTCTTTCAATAGTCACCCTGACTGCTGTCAGTGACGCCATTTTGGGTTTGTTTTTTATTTTTTTTGACATGTTTATGTGCCAGCTATATGCTGCGGTGCGGCAGATGCCCTTCAAAGAGTATTTATTCCCTACCTAAAAACAGTAACTAGGTAAGGATTTACCTTTACAAAAAAGGGTATCAACTAATTAAATTAATGTAATGAGGAATGTAATATGAATTTAGATTACATTGTTTAGTTCAACGGGAAATGTAATAAGTAATATACCTATAGGTACCTGAAATATGGTTTTATCTTGACGCAATAATAAAAATTAAAACAACACAAAACAAAAATATCATAATATTATATAAGTATTTAACATATTATAATTGAACAAAAACTTTTTAGTAGTCATCATCATCATAATCATCAGCCTGAAGACGTCCACTGCTGAACATAGGCCTCCTCCAAAGAGCACCACTTTGAGCGGCTGCTAGCCTCCAGTATCCATCGGCTTTCCACGGTTCTGAGGGGACTGTTTTACTAATTAAATACAATGATTTCTATATTCATAACTATCTGATCTCGAAATAGAAACAGGAATAGTCGATGTTTTAATAGCAGTAGCGTAATCAACAGGGTTGGTAGTTTTCAGTTCCGTAGATCTCAGTATTTTTGGCATGCAAACTATAATAATAAATTACAAACACATGCGAGGTTGCAACAAGTTTTGCTATAGCCATCGATTAACCGTACTAATCGGCAGCTGATGTGTCCTGTAAGTAGCAGCCTAGTTTACGGGGCTAGCGCTACTCGGAAATTCTGAAATTCGTTACTACAGTTACAAGTGACATTACGTGGTGGCTAGCCAACTCGGAACTTTACTCGAATATAGAGAACGAAGCGCTTAATGTTTCTATGTTCATTACTTTTTTTTTTATTTGCTTTGCTCCAGTGTTTCACACTTACACTACGCACATGTTTCTAGAGATGGTTTAGAAGTTAAAAAATTCGTCATCATCGAACGGTTCTTCAACAACATCCGTCTTTCTCAAGGAGGACAATTTGAACTTCTTTAGTTGCATTTCATCTAGTTTGGGTAGCTCATTCTTGATTAACTCTTCCACATTTATCCTATCTAACTCTTGTTGAATCCTCTCTTTCAGAGGACCTTCGATAGCATCCATAATTTGGTACCGAAGCAAGTTCGGCAGAACATTCACTAGGAACTCTATAGCGTAGTCCAAAGTACCAGCGCCATTACACCTTACTTGGATGTTACCAACTTCTAGATTTAAGTCTCTGAACTCTATCTTCTTCCTTGTATCTAAAGGTTGCCCCAAAATAAACCGGCCAGTTATGTATTCAACGGAGAACGAAGCTGTGCCTGTCCTGGACATCAATCCACTGATGGCAGATATATCCCATTGAGTTCTTCCTTCCAGCCGTTGAGTTCCTACCTCAAAATCTGCGATAGCTGTGTTATTCTCCATCTTGAGAGTAATATTGCCTACCCTCTGGAATGAGGACACACCTGTTATCCACGTATTCTCTAGTTTGACGGTAAATAAACTAAGAGTTGCATTGTAATTTTTCACTTTGTATGGATCCATTCCCATATCTCGTACCATCTTCCTGACATCAGCGACCACCATATCTAATGGAGATATAGAATTGGGGAACTGAATGTCTCCAGCAAATTCATCCAACTTAGCGTTAATTTCTGTCCTCATTTTAGTGTAAGCTTCTTTCAGGATGTAAGGTTTGATAGAGTCAAAAATGAATGTGCCGATTGAGTTGATTATGCTTTGAAATAATCCACCAAACATGCCAAGGTTTTCAAAGTTAACTGCGATGGTGCTGAATGAAAGATTTATGGTTATTTCTTGAGCTTTCAGTTTTCCGTCTCTTTCAACACCGAGTCCAGCCCTGGCGTTGATGATGAGCCCGGTGACGTCCACGGTGAACGGACCCTGAGCTCGGTTCAGCCAGGAGGACATGGTGTAGTTACCGCGCGCTTGCAGATGATCGATTGACATTGCAGCTTGCACCTGAAAACCCATGTGGGGTTTTTAATTATTTTTATTTAACCCGATCGAGACGGTTTCAACAGAGTCCGTTTTGGGCGGCGCGGCGGTGCCAGAAGGCCCTTACGGTCCCTACGGACTATAGCTACAGCTGCTACTATGGGCTGGACAAGTCAGCCCCCATTATCATCATCATCAACAGCCTAAAGACGTCCACTACTGAACATAGGCCTCCCCCAGAGAGCGCCACTTTGAGCAGCTGCTCGCCTCCCCGCGGCTTTCACCAGATCGTCGGGCCACCTAGTGCGGTGGGCCGGCCAACGCTGCGTCTTCCGGATCGTGGTCGCCAATCGCGAACCTTTCTTTCCCATTGGTTGTCAGTTCTACGAGCGATGTGGCCTGCCCAATGCCCAATTGCCATTTCGACTTGGTAATTGTAAGAGCTATATCGGTCACTTTAGTTCTCCTGCTATTGTAGTGATTAACTTTTAATAGCTCTTCATTTGAATCGTGCGCGAGAGGTCACTATGTTCGGCTAGGCTACGGGACGGCTGCTATCCAGTGATACGTGTGTGTCCGTGTGTCCAGTCCATAGCGCTGGCTTCGTGTGAACAGCTCCATCCACAGTGATCCATATAACCTAGTGTAGACTAGTCAGGCACGCGTTTGATTGTAATTTTTCCTAATGGTATCGACCATTAGGGAAAATTACAGTCAAACGCAACGCAAGATATAGCAACGTTTATATATTCTTGTTGGAAACCTGAAAATGCTCAGATGTCAACCATTGATTTGGTTGACAAATTCAGTTTTACATTTACCTACAATCCACAATCGTTTGACAGCTTCCGTGTTGTGGTGGTTGAGCAGGTCGGCTAATAACCCGGAGGCGGCGGGTTCGATCCCCGAGACAGGACAAGTATTTGTGCACAGGAAAAAAAGCGCAAATACTTGTTTTGTGTCTGGGTGTAGTGGGACCATGGTCCTCGTAGTTCCTGGGTCCCTAGATACAGGGAATACTAGTTAGGGTCCAGGATCTATGTATGTGATCGTTGGGCGCTATTTATCTACAAAATCTACATGTCTGCTTGGTAGTAGCTAACTGTAAGACTAGCGGTTGCAGTGAAACCAAACGTGTGAAGGTTTCACACTGTGAACCCTAACACAGTGTACTAACCTCCATGGCTCCAATCTCAGCATTCACGTACAAAATCCTAAACTTGCTGATTCCATAGACAGCGGTATTCTTAAAGTACAATGTGGCGATCGACATAGTCTGCTTCATGTCAGGTACGGGGTAAGGCTCAGGAATCTCTGCCCCCGGAAGCCCTACAGGGTCTTCCTGCTTGAAGTGTTCGAGTATGGCCAGGATATTGTCACTCATTTTCTTCTCGCCCTCAGCCAGGTGAATGTCACTAGATACTTCTTCAGACTCGGATCCATCTAAAAGTGGAAATAAACAATTATGTCAATGATTTCAAATATCAATGTTAATAAAATCTAGATCCCCGTGTTACCTTTGTCGGGCCTTCTATTTCAAGGTATAAGTACCTATGTTATGTGGGAAGTAGATTTTTTTCTCTAATCTGTGTACGAAACATGTTATGTAAAATGCCCTGGGGGTCTAGCAAAGATCACAATCACTAACGCTAACGCCTCACGCTAACTCCAAAAATATATCGAAATGACATTCGCTACGGAAAAGTTAGCGATTTCCGAAACGTCATTTCAGTACATTTTGGAGTTAGCGTTAGCGGTTGGTATCTTTGCTAGACCCCCAGACTATGCCCTATTGTAAAAATGTTTTGAAAGCCTAGATTTTAATATAATATAGGTTTTAATTAATCATGAGTTCGATGATACTTATCGAAATATCATCGAAAATTTTTCTATAGTTAAGTAGCCATGAGTGGAGATTTCATCAAAATTGGTCCAGGAATATCAAGGATAATAATTAGCGTACTTACGCTGTTTTGGGAAATATTATAATTAATTATTTCATCCATGATTAAGACATGTCATTTTTACTTCGTGGAAGTGATTATACGAGCAGAAAACTCAGTGTGGCTGATAGAAAATCAGTTTTTAAAAATAAAGTCATTACCCAAACCGAAACCTGAAAAGTAATGTAATAGTCCACGTGTGGCAACGCCGCGGGCAGTAGCTAGTAAACAATAAGAATAGGAATTCAGATAGGTTAGGTAGGTATCTAGAAGGTATCTACACTCTTGAAATCTGATATACCATGTACCTAATTCCGAATAGATTTAATACGTTCCAAGAAAACAGTGCAAAAATCTTGTTTACTCCAAAGTTAAAACACAAATGTCATGACAACCCGCGATTCGTTTGCTGTGTAGACTGTAGACTGCACAAACATGATAACCCCAAACATTGACTACGTACCTTGACTATGTCCGACGCACACGCACGAAAACAGAACCAAAAACACAATATAGGAATGCATCCTGCGCACTCCCGACGTTGTTATGTGATCGGTGACGACTGGATGACAATGATTGAGTATATCCCGAAAGGGTCACGGTTCAAACGTTATCGCTCGCTCGTTTCGAGCTAATTTGTTATCGGATCTTCCGTCTATTCTGACGTTAGTATTTACTTGCAGCGTGTTTTGTTGGGTATTTGTAATTACCTTCGATCACAAGTAATTAAGTACTCTATTTTTGAGCACCTATAATGAGTGTGTTTTATATAGATGATGGGTACTTATAGAGCTTTTAAGAACTCTGATGGTTACTGACTAGCTTCTGCTTGCGATTTTACTTGTGTAGTGTAAAAGCCGTATCAATCCGAACTTTCATCTATTTACACCGAGTTTCATCAAAATCTGTTTACAGAGTAGTGAAGTACCTACCTAACAAGGCGAGCGTAGCCGTGGGCGGTAGCTAGTAACGATGCGATGTAACAACTAGAAGCATTTTGTAAATACCCGAAGGCTTTGACACTTTTGTTTGAAACTGCGTACGCGGACGCTCGCGTGGTGCCATACAAAAGTACCTAGTTTTGTGTGAGTCCGCGCGGAGACCCGCGAAACGCAGTTTACGCTAAATATAAAATATTTCTACTTAGGCAAAGGGTAGCAAAAAGTAGTCTGCACAGATTAGAGAAAAATCTTTTACTGTGTGAAAATCACATATAAAAGACATCACGCGCATCACTATTTTAATATTCCATTTGATTTTTCATGATTGTTAAGCACACCATGCAATCCGAATCCGGATGTGAGCCACGCCTTCACACGCTGCGATTTGACTGTATATAATGATTGCGTACAAAATCTCGTAGCAGATTGTACCTATGGTGTAGCGACATCTAGTAACACTGACCGGAAGTTGGAGATGCTACTATTTCATGAGATAAGTCAGACAGTCAAGTTTGCATGTAATAGAATAATGTTGCGCAAGCATTATCTGCTTACTGCATTGCCGTTTTAGTTCGGTTACAGTAGCATAGATGTCACTTTATTAGACGTGATGTTGCTACTACTATTTTAATATCTGTGTTGCTATAATAAGGTATTTTCGTCAGTTCGTCTGTCTCATAGGAAAAACAAGACTGGGTGCTGATTATAATTGGACATTTTACTATTGGACATTTTTAGCATTGGGCCTTTTTATTATTGGACATTTTACTATTGGACATTTTTAGCATTGGGCCTTTTTATTATTGGACATTGGCTTTGGACATTTTTGTTATTGGACATTATTCGTTTATTTTTTGAACGGGCTAATGCTGTTGGTCTCTACCGACCTTTACAGTGTAACCGGGCCGGAGGGCAGGCGCTTAAGGCACCCAGCCGACAAAAGTGGGGCGGTCAAGGACATCCCTGGGGTGCGAGCCTCGGCTTGGGCTGTTGCCGGGATAAGAGGGTCGAGAAGGCTACGTCCGCTGGAGGAGTGGACCCTATGGAAAGTCGCGTCCATTCTAGCTAACCTACGGGGGTAACGTCGACCTCGCCGGCAGGGTCGGTGTCTGATTGTGTTATCCTATACCGGTGCCGAAATCGGTACCTACCCGAGCCAGAAAGGCTAGACTGGTCCGGTGATCCTAGCGCAGCCGAAACAACGGCTGCTATAGGATCTTCCGGGTCGCTCAAGACGTGTCTTGGGCGGCGACGACGGGGTGGTGGGTCTCTCCTGGACATTATTCGTGCTAAATCTACCATACACCAGCAAGACCCGGTAAGGGTTTTGGTTAGCCCGCTTTGTTTAGGTACCTACAACATGGAACACTTAAAACGATGATGACTTATTTCACCATGTTAAACATGAGAAAAAAAAACAAATATATTTTAACTTATAAAAGTCATGACCTCAATGACATCAGCAAAAAAAGCATCGCAAGAAACAAGATAAAACATTACAAGGAAAATTTGTTATGAATATGAACGATAAGGATCAGCAATCTATATTAGCTTTTCATTCTATACAAATGGGAAACCTTCACTTGTCTGATAGTTTGCTTGTAAAGTTGTATAATAATTAGTTCATTTATTATTTATTTATTTGTTATTATTTATTATCTGTAATAAAATGTGGTAAACTCAATTTATGTTCTAACCGCAGAAGATGACGTGCTGTTCGGCATAAATTGTTATGCTTATGCAACGACTTGCCAGGTCTCTGATGATGTTAGTGTGATGTGAGCATGGAATTTACATTATACAGTAGTACACCTCAAAACTTACTGCCCCCACGTCAAATTAAAAGGTCGTTTTTTTCTTACTACGATACTATTCTTTTTATAGCATTTTTGAAAGCATTTTGTGTGCTTGTCGCTCAATCAATGAAGTTGCAAGAAAAAGGAAGGTCAAGATGTACCATTTTGTCCCAATTTCTGAACCCTACGTTCAAGTTGCTATTTTGATGTTTTATGTATGTATTAACTGTAGCAAAGACTTGAAGCTGGCTAATTCACAGATCCCGGGAAGCCAAAACCCCATCAGAGGAAAAAAAGCTGAAGCAAAAATATCTGCACTGTGCTTCGTCGAAAAGGCCGGGTCAAAAAATACATGGACGTCACCATCCGTCAACCCATCACCAACTCAACTCCTTACAACTGTTCAACTGCGGACTATACTCTCTACAGCATCACCCTAAATGCCTGGCGAGTAAATAGCATAAGTCAAAAACAGTCTGCACTATATCACACTAATACAATAATTAAAGTTTGTGTGTGTATTTGTTCCTTGACGCCACAAGGTCTCAACGGATTTGGGAATTTTAAATGGAAATAGTTTATACACACACACGAAGTTTATAGTATATATACCATTTTTATCAACGGATGAAACCGCGGGAGGCAGCCAGTAACCAATAAATTAAACGAGCAACCAGGATGTTCGTAATTAATCACTTGATGATACATACCTACATAGTTTGGGTGTATACATTTATGTAGACAAAGTTTAGGTGTTTAGTATCTCTATTAATCTACACTCAAGGTCAAAATGAGCACTAAAATTAATTGCCTAATGCAAAATGACATGCGCTTGCGCTGCATGCGCTATGCGCTACTGCGCGAGCGCGACGCAGTAAGTCGGTCGGTCGGTCAGTCCTGGGGGTCTAGCAAAGATACCAACCGCTAACGCTAACACCAAACGCTAACTCCAAAATGTACGGAAATGACATTTCTGAAATCGCTTACTTTTCCGCAGCAAATGTCATTTCAATACAGTTTTAGAGTTAGGGTGAGGCGTTAGCGTTTTTTTTTCTTAGGTTTTGGCTCCACACTTCGTGTATTTAGCCAGTGTCAAGTATTATAATTTTTCATCGTTAAAGAATATATCAAGTAAAGTCAAGTCTTAGTCATAGTCCTAGTCCTAGTCGTAAATGCTTTATGATTTTGTGGAGAGTGCAACGGATCATAGGCACTACTACATCTGACCCTTTCAATGACTATCAATCCAGGACCCTGTAAACCCTTACTGTTCCGTATACTCACACCCAGTTGCAGAAACGATCATTAATCTTAATCGCGGCATTAACGATAATAGAGTCCTTAAACTGTAGGAAGGACACCAGATTAATGGAAGATTAAGGTTTAAAGTCGATTTTTTTTTGTTAGTTTTGGCTCCTCACATAGTGTATTTAGCCAGTATCAATTATTGTAATTTTTCACCATGTTAATTGAATATTTCACGTAAAGTCAAGTCATAGTCATAATCCAGTCTAAGTCAGGTAGTCGTAGTCCAGTCTAAGTCATGCTCCAGTAAAGTGGTGGCAACTTTACTAGAAGCTTCTATGGAATTTTGGAAGCAACACGAAAACTCACGTTTCACCACATTATAACACTTGCCCACACTCATGCTCGTAATTCAGCACTTAATGCGTAAAACGCCACCAATTTTAAACATTAATACTGGAAAAAGCACAACTTTTGAGAAATAATAATAAACATAATAATAAATATGTGTGGACATTTCACACAGCGCCATCTAGCCCCAAACTAAGCAATACAATGCAACGACGTGAACATTTCCGCGTTCCCGCCAAAACTCGGGCGTTAGCGTTAGTGGTTGGTATCTTTGCTAGACCCCCCCCCCTGCTCCCCTATTACGAACGAGCTAGGGCACTTTTGACAGCAGTTGAGCGCCAGACGCGCGTCAGCAGCGCTGCTAGCTCCTTCGTAATACGGCAGGTGGTATCCAGTCATAGTCATTTTCTGAAAATGTTTTTGTAAATGTATTTAGCTCGTATTTGGTGGCGAGCGTGGTGAGGATTCTGGGTGTAGTCCGTCGGTAGTAAAACTGCAGTTGTTGAGTTCACGAACAGTCTTGTATTTGCTGTTATATACACGAGTTATTGCGACTACACAAAAAGGGCCTCCACGGGCCACACGAACTATTTTACAATTTAATTATAAATTATTCGCGGAACGACATGCGCGCTCGCGACGATGAGGAACCAGAAGAGAGGTTATTCTCTGTGGCGCCAGAGGGCGCTGCCGAACTATGGAATCCGTTCCATAGTTCGTTCTTAATATTACGCTTAAGCTACATATACATTTACACATGGAAACAGAGAATATAAATCATTGCAATATAGTGGCGCGTACACACGCCACATCACCCCCCTACGGAGAAAAATACAGCCGGAGTAAAAAAAAAATATAACAAGTGTAAAATTATATACATTTAACATTATAGATCCAGGATGTCACGGAACCTGACTCTGCGACCGGTGCGGGTGACGACTGCGGGAGTAGGGGAGGGGACGGATTGTGGGTGGGCGGAGGGTGCGGGGGACGGAGGCTGTGGAGCAGGAGGCGGCGTGCTGACCGGAGCGGGTGCGGAAGGAGCTGCGCTAGACGCTCGTGCGTCTTGCTCGACTTCCAGGTGCGCCGGTTTGACGCGGTCGACGCTGACCTCGTGTCTCTTGCCTGCAACATCCAGTGTGACGGTCTTGGGACTTCTGGCCAAGATCTTGTAAGGACCGGTGTATGGTGGTTGGAGCGGTCTCCTTACAGTATCGTCGCGCAGGAAAGCGTGCGTAGCAGACGGCAGGTCTTTGAAGACGAATGTCGACTGCTGTGAGTGCCGCGATGCAGGAATGGCGCGAAGACTGACCATCTTGGAGCGAAGCCGGGCCACGAAGTCCTCCGTGCTGGTGTCGCTGTGGTCTGCCGATGCCGGTACGACGAGCTCTCCGGGTAACCGCAGAGGTTCTCCGTACACGATCTCGGCAGAGGAACACTGAAGGTCTTCCTTCAATGCTGTGCGGATGCCAAGCAGGACGAGTGGTAGGGCTTTGCTCCAAGTTTCGGCGTGGCACATCAAGGCTGCCTTAAGTTGCCGATGGAGGCGCTCTACCATGCCGTTCGCTTGCGGGTGGTAGCTCGTTGTGCGGATGCGCTTAGTGGCACACACTTGCAACAAGCGGCTGAACAAGGCAGATTCGAACTGCCTGCCCTGGTCGGTCGTAACGACAAGTGGAACCCCAAAGCGGGAGATCCATCCGTTAACGAAGGTGTCGGCTACTTGTTCAGCAGTGATGCACGTCATTGGCCATACCTCCGGCCAACGCGAAAATCTGTCGACGGCTGTCAGACAGTATGAGTAGCCGTCGGAGGAAGGAAGCGGGCCAATGATGTCCAGGTGGACGTGCTGGAAGCGTCCAGAGGTACTTGTAAAATTACCCAGAGGTGCGGTAATATGCCGGGTAACCTTGCTGCGTTGGCACGCGACGCAGGCGCGCGCCCAGGAGCTGCAGTCCTTGCGGATGTGAGGCCACACGTAGCGGTCAGCCGCCAGGCGGGCGCTGGCGCGCGCGCTGGGGTGGCTGAGGTTGTGGAGCCTCTGAAATGCAGCACGACGGAAGGAAGCCGGAAGGTAAGGTCGCGGCTTTCCCGTTGAGGTGTCGCACATGATGGTGGTGTCGGTGCCTGGAATATGAGTAGGCACTAGTATGAGGGATGAGTCGGTCTGCAACTTAACAAGTTCGTCGTCGACAGCTTGAGCTTGTGCGAGAGCGGCGTAGTCGTCGGTGAGAGAGACGGCTTCAATGCGGGACATCGCATCTGCTACCACGTTGTCCTCGCCTTTGATGTGCACAATGTCAGTGCTGAACTGACTTATAAAGCTAAGCTGGTTTAGCTGTGCGGGCGGAAGCTTTTCTCGCCGTTGCTGAAAAGCGTACATAAGTGGCTTGTGGTCGGTGTAGATGGTCACGTGTTGGACCTCTAACAAGTGCCTGAAGTGCTGTACGCTATCATAAACGGCGAGGAGCTCTCGGTAGTAAGTAGGCCACTCAGACTGTTTAGTCGTCAGCTTACGACTAAAATAAGCCAGAGGTTGCCAGGGCGCCGTGTTGTCGCGGCGTTGTTGTAAGCATGAACCAACGTGCGTACCTGAGGCGTCCGTGAACAGAGCAAGTTGTGCGCTACTGTCCGGGTGTGCCAGCATAGTAGCAGATGCGAGGCTCGTCCTGCATGCGTCGAAGCTCGCTTCAAGCTCAGGTGTCCACGGAAACGGTTTAGGTCCCTTGCTGTGCGTGGCGGCTACGGCGTCGATCAGCGGTGCCTGAAACTTAGCAGCGTTGGGTAGGTATCTACGGTAGAAGTTAATCATTCCTAGAAACCTACGCATGCCTTGCACGGTTTTAGGAGGGGGGAAATCACGCAGTGCTTGGATGCGGTCTTCGGGTGGGTGGGTGCCTTGAGCGTTAATGCGGTAGCCCAAGAACGACACTTCCGCTGCCCCAAAAACACATTTAGCTGGGTTGACCATCACCCCGTACTGGTGCAGGCGGTCGAAAAGCAGCCTGAGGTGCTGGATATGCTGGGTACTGTCCACTGAGTGTACCAGGATATCATCCACATAGGCATAACAGAAGTCAAGGCCGCGCACCACCTCGTCGATGAACCTTTGAAAGGTTTGACCGGCGTTCCGCAATCCGAAGGTCATATAGGGAAATTCGTAAAGGCCAAAAGGTGTGATGATGGCGGTTTTACAAATATCTGCACTACTTACGGGAATTTGTTGGTACGCTTTGACTAAATCGATTGTTGAGTAGATGGAGGAGCCAGCCAGATTTTGAGAAAAGTCCCCTATATGACGCACCGGATATCGGTCCGGAATGGTGCGGGCG
This sequence comes from Ennomos erosarius, assembly GCA_963580505.1. Classification (NCBI taxonomy): domain Eukaryota; kingdom Metazoa; phylum Arthropoda; class Insecta; order Lepidoptera; family Geometridae; genus Ennomos; species Ennomos erosarius. The sequence goes on along the minus strand of OY756978.1, from coordinate 4,399,671 downwards.
TTGAGCGTTCTGTAATCGCCGCACGGGCGCCATGTCGCATCCTTCTTGGGCGCGAGGTGTAGGGGGGACGACCACGAGCTGCTCGAGGGTCTGGCAGTACCGGCGCGGACCATCGCATCGAACTCCTGCTGCGCGATGCGTAGTTTGTCTGGTGCTAGGCGGCGGGGACGGCAGGTGACCGGTGGACCATCAGTAGTGTTGATGTGGTGGACAGTGGAATGCTTGATCACTCTGTCGATGCCCGGGGGGCGCGTGACGTCAGGGTACTCAGCGAGCAGTCGCTCGAAGGGTGAGTTCCCGCCTGTCACGGCTTTGATGCTGTCCTGGGCGGTCTGTGCTGCGGCAGCTGGTATCCACAGTTTGGTGGTGCCATCGATCACCCGTTCATGCCTGCAATCAGGTAAGAGATTGTAAAAACTCAGGAAGTCTGATCCGATAATAGGGGTACTAACATCAGCTATTACGAAGTTCCACACAAAGTCACGGCGTAGCCCTATGTTTAAATTTAGGGAAATACTGCCATAAGTTTTTATGGATGTGCCGTTTGCAGCGCTGAGGTCATAACCACTGCTAGTAAGGCGGCCTCTAGCTAGTCTTCGGGGAAAGCAACAGATGTCTGAACCGGTGTCTACCAAAAATTTTTGGTTCGTACCCCGGTCCTGAACAAAGAGGCGACGACTTGCGTGTGGGCGGTCGGTACTCGCCACTACCAACCGCTCGTCATGTTTCCCGAACTATTGTTCCAGGTACATGGCTGAGTACATTTTTGTGCTCGAGCCCCAAAACAGTCATGGTACCAGCATAGGTCAGGGTTACGCGGACGTGAGCGACTACGGCTGCGCGAACGGTTCGCGCTGCGACCATGTGACCTGTTGGTAGATGGCCCTCCAGTGGCTGAGAGGGCAGCAACAACACGTGTCAATTCTGCTACTTGATTTTGTAGCGCAAGTATGGTGTTCTGTTCCGGCAGTGGGGGGGTATGTAATGCAGTTGTAGTACATACCTCTGGTGGCTGGGACTGAATGTCCATGAGCGTATCTGCTAGCTCGGCTAGCTCACCAAGTTGATCTAGGCGTTGTGCGGCCAGAACTATTTGCAGCTGTCGGGGAAGTCGGCTGGACCAGATGGACTTCAGTAGCCTGTCCGGAAATGCAGGTCCTGCAAGTGACCGGAGGTGACGGAGGAATGATGACGGCCTCCTGTCGCCCATCTGTTCGTTGTCTAGGAGTCGCCTGGTCTTTTCCTCATACGACTGCGAAAACCTAGAAATTATTGTTGATTTAAGTGCCGTATATGGATCAGTCTGCGGGGGAGAAATGATCAAATCCTCAACCTCAACGGCGCAGTTGGTATCCAGCATTGATACTGCGTAGCTAAATTTAGTTGCTTCCCTGGTAATTTGGTTGATAGCAAACTGTGCCTCTAAGCTGGCAAACCAGAGTGCGGGTCTGTCTTTACAGAAGGGAGGGGTGCGGATTGATATGCGGTGCACTTCTTGCGGCGGGTCTTGCATGCTGTTACAGCTAGCACTGTCAAGTGACCCCTTGTTATCACTTTCAGCCATTTTAAAGTGCAAAAGTTAGTGATAGGCGATAACAAACACAAAAAACACAAAGAAAACGCTTAATTTTTCTCCGTATGAGGGTTAGAATAGCTACCACACACACCCTTAAAACTAATGCAAAAACGCACTTAAAACTAGGCAACACAAAACAAAGGTAAATATGCGCAAAAATAAACAAAGTGTATAAGTACCCAAGCAGTCGTAAAAACCACGTGCAATCACACAAAAAATGCAATTGGGTTAATGAACGCAATTTTCTTATAACTAAACACAATATTGCAGCAATAAACTGTCCAAAAACACAATAAAACAAATGAAAACAAACAAAGAATTTACAATTACGAATAATAAAAACACAGAGTAAATAACAAGTCACAGCTGATTATGACAGTTCGGAGACTTGACGTGAGTGATTCTGACAGTTCGTTGACGTTGACACTCACGGTTCGTGTCGTGCAGACGAATGAACGTTCAACTGAACTGCACGACTGCACGAAACACACCACACAAATTCAAATGTTAGTGCACCAAAGCGTCCGATATGTTTGGTGGCGCCACTATCAACGCGATTTGCGCACGAGTTTATGACTCGGTGTAAGCAAAGAATGGCGGAATTATGTACAAAAAGATGAATGAAAATATAAAAGGCTGCACAAACTGATCTGGTGCGTATGCGGGAAAGGTGCCTCCGCATACGACACGATGCTGCAGGCTCCTTGGCGGTCCTCAGGGACACTTTTAGCTCCGTCGCGGCGCATGCGTGGTAGAGCTTCGCCCCGTCGAGTTTGCTGCGAGGCTGGTCGGAGAGCGTGCGGGCATGGGCCTCCACGCGCGTAGCATCCGATGGCAGCTCTGATCGAAGCTGCGCGTTGCTCAGCGTCGGTGGTCACCAATTTAGCTCGTATTTGGTGGCGAGCGTGGTGAGGATTCTGGGTGTAGTCCGTCGGTAGTAAAACTGCAGTTGTTGAGTTCACGAACAGTCTTGTATTTGCTGTTATATACACGAGTTATTGCGACTACACAAAAAGGGCCTCCACGGGCCACACGAACTATTTTACAATTTAATTATAAATTATTCGCGGAACGACATGCGCGCTCGCGACGATGAGGAACCAGAAGAGAGGTTATTCTCTGTGGCGCCAGAGGGCGCTGCCGAACTATGGAATCCGTTCCATAGTTCGTTCTTAATATTACGCTTAAGCTACATACACATTTACACATGGAAACAGAGAATATAAATCATTGCAATATAGTGGCGCGTACACACGCCACATGTATAAAGCTTATTTATTTATTTGATATTAATAAGACAATCTTACAAGTAATTGAACATAATTATATTTTATGATAGACAGCTAGTTTAGCTATACTTAATAAAATGTATGCTAAACATTATTGATTTAAAAAATTATATTATGTATAATCATAGATAAGTATGTGTCTAAGAAGAAGGTACTATTTACCTAGATCACATATTTAGTAAAGATAGTTTAAGTATACTTTATTTGCCTCAAATGCTCAATGTAGACTGTAGAGTAAGTCGGAAGTAGGTTTTATATTTCAGTCGAAGTGAGGTAAACTACTCGTATACATATAATTGAATGATTATAAAATTAATAGTTCTGCTATTAACGTCAGGAGTGATCTTTGATGTTTGGATAAACTAAAACTTACAGAATAGGTACTGATGGCAAAAAAACATGAACGTATGAAAAAACACACCTATTTTTTCGTATATCCGGCCTCTACTAAACTTATCTATGAGGATATAAATAGGATTTGAACACAATAAATTTTTGACACGTTTAGATTTGGACTAAAAATTCTTGGAACGAATAAAACTTGAACTTAATTAGAGTAAGTTCAAGTAAGACTTGGACTTTATTAGATTTGGACAAAATGAGACGTCTTGTCTAAAATGAGACGAAAATGAGACGTGTTGTTGAAAGTCTTGGACAAAGTGAGACTTACTCTCATATTCTAAGACGTTACCTCGAGATTACTCCACTCGACTCTACCTCGAATTAACCTCATTTTTGTGTTTTGGTATTTTTAGTTGACTAAATAATCAACTTGACATTTTTGCGTCAATTTTTCTCAAACGAGAGAAGGGAAGCCACTGTCAACTCAAGGCACGTCGCGATGTATTTTGAGTTTCCCTCAAAGTTAAGTAGAAGTCAAGTGAAGGATTTTTGGAGAAATGTTTTGGAGTACGGGGGTTAGAAAACTTAGGCAGACATTACCATACGCGTGGCGCGGCGGCTATTTTCTATTTTTGAGTTAGACAAAATGTTACTAACCAAACCAAGATGACATAAGTAGGTAAGTTTCATTTCAATGCATTGCCTATCGCTACATTTGGCGCGCAACGTATAATTTGGTTACATTGTTAGATCTAGTAAAAACATCAGTGGACCGATTTGGTTTTTCTTGGAATTTTATGGACAGACTTTGGACATTGGTTTTATACACTGGTTTGTAGAAGAAAAACTTGTTCTGCAGGTACTTTAAGACCAGGATCTCCGTACTATCTTAGTCGCGCATTGCGACATATTGGAAGGATAAAATGGTAGAACTTACTTACGGAAATTTCAACCGTTGAAATACCTACAAAAAAATCACATATGTCTTCAAAGATGTCGCAATGTCCGAGCGAGATAGAAGATGCACGAGGATCCTGGCCTTAACAAAATTGCACGTTTGTTGATACTGAATCTATGTATGTATTTACAAACAAAAAAAAGTATATAAGTATTGTATCAGTTATCTGGTTCCCATAGTACAAGCTATGCTTAGTTTGGGGCTAGATGGTGCTGTGTGAAATGTCCACACACACACACACACACACACATATCTCTAATCGAGCAACGAAAAATATCCCTATTTAGATAGAGGCTTGATGTTTATTTGTATAAACATAACATAAACGTGTCGATATAATTTATCAGATTCTAACACAGATGTTTTTTTACAAACCGGTTCATGAATCCCACAAGAACTTTTACACAAAAACCTTGACCATCACAAAAACACTGGAAAGTTGTTGTTTTTTATTCAGTAAATCTGTTTATGCAAACATTGATATTAAGATCAAACAAAAAACTTAGATACGAACAGGTATATAAAAGCAACATTGCTTTTTTTTTGGAGTTTTTCATTTTATTTTTGTTGTTTTTGCTTTGTTTTTTTTATTCACTAGTACTTATTTGTTTTCTTTTTGTAGTTTTTATAGTTTTTCTAAGTACTTATTTTTTTATTCAGTCGTATAGTTTAGGTAAAGCTCGTCGCAAAGTCATAAATAAATGCTTCGTGCTTTTGTGGAGAGTGCAACGGCTCATAGGCGCTACTACATCTGACCCCATCAGTGACTATCAATCCAGGACCCTGTAAACCCTTACTGTTCCGTATACTTACACCCAGTTGCAGAAACGGTCATTAATCTTAATGACGCCATTAACGATAATGGAGTCCTTTGTCGGAGATATGTTACAGAATCGTAGGGAGGACAACAGTTTAATGGAAGATTTAGTTATGATCGTTTCTGCAACTGGGTTTTAGACCTACAGAATTCTATCTATGACTAGACCTACTAGATTATTTAGAAGCGTTAAACCTACCCAGACCAGAGGGTCTAGCAAAGACACCAACCACTAACGCTAACGCCAAACGTTAACTCCAAAATGTACGGAAATGACATTTCTGAAATCGTTTAGTTTTCCGCAGCGAATGTCATTTCGATACATTTTGGAGTTAGCGTTTGGAATCTTTGCTAGACCCCCTGACTACCTAATTTTTTATCGATAAACGCAGCTAGTACCTACCGCATATAATGGTTTGACTACATGGAGAGCTCTATAGTTTCAATAATGAAAAATTGAATTTGAAACAGATAAAAGAGCTTTTCGTAAGCTTGAGCTTTGCAATAAGTACATATCTACCTCCCTATATGTACTTATACGTTTTTCTTTCAATTTAAATCCAAATATATAGACACTGGATTGCTTTTTTTGTACTTTTAATCATAAACCTCAGTTTTTAGGTCCTGTTTTTACATCGTTCTTCTAAGTAGTAATTTAAATTTAGGTATACCTAATCTTTCGATCTTGACATCTTCCTACAAAGCCCAATACCAAAAATTGTGTCGAATCTAGCCAAATTAACTTTGTAATTATATTCAGCCAAACAATAAGGAAAACGCCAAAGTTGTGATATAAATGCCCCATACGGTTTTTATATTGTTTTTAACCGTATAATCTTACTATATAAGTGTTTACCTTGATCTTCGTTAGAGTAGTCTTTGACTAGAACCTATATATTTGTACTACATGAGAATAGCACGGTAGTCTTAACTGAATCGCTGGTTTGCGTGCTGAAACCGCGGGTTTATTGTTTGACGTAAAGCTTATTAATTAATTATATTTAATAATGTCTCATAACAAGTTCCTGGCAACCGTGTTTATTTTATGTTGTTCATTGGAAAGCGGGCTGTTTAAAGAATTACGTAAGTACAAAAGGAAATATCGTTTTATAATTAAATTCATATAGGTATTAACGATTGTTACTCATGAGCCGATAATATAGAAATTGAACCGATTATAATACAAAAAAATATCCCTCCGATTAGAAAATTTCTAATTGGAGGGATATTTAATATACTTAAATATGATATGCTAATGAATATGAATTCCATAATTCACATTCTCTTCAATGTTTGACAAACATTAAACTTCATTCAAAAAAGTAAACGTTAATATTAGCATTATTGTGACTCCGGTTAAAAATATTTAAACTGCAGATTGGACTGTAGTTTAAAGTTAAATGTAAAAACGGGTGAATAACACAATACATTTCTGCTTTAATTAGTAAATGGACCCAGCTCTTTTTTTAATACCTGCCTACTACCACAGCTGCATTTCACCAGGAACATTCAAGAGGAGCGTTCTGGTTTTTGAAAATGTTAATGCTGTCGCTCTACTATCTGTACATGATTGCGATAGAGACAATAGAGCCTGTGAGCGAATTTACCTAAGTATATTTTTTGCGTCGTAGAGGAAAACAGTTTTCACCCTTTAAATCTTAAGATAACCATTTGTTTTAGGTGTCAATCGTTTGGCTATGCTTGTACGTCTTGCTTTTTTTTTAATATTGTATAACAATTTTATTTGTCTTCGGGATAATTTTTACGCAAACAATTCGCTACTTTAGGTGGCTAAGGTCGAAAATATAGCAAAAACTAAACAAGAAAGACGTACTAGCATACATAGTTATTCACTGTAAACTACATAATTATAAATAAAATTGATGTTGGATAACATTTAGAGGTAAAAAAAACTTTGGGTGGGATTCATTTGGTGGGATCCGTTGGGACTTATTACCCTTTTTTAAATAAATAATAATAATAAATAAATAAATATGTGTGGACAATTCACACATCGCCATCCAGCCCCAAACTAAGCGTAGCTTGTACCTACTATGGGAACCAGATAACGGATACAATACTTATACAGGGTTACAGGAAAAATTGTGCTAGATCCGTTAAGGGCGTGGAGTACCCATCATTTCTGACTTATTTCACTATGAAACAACCTAGCCTCAACTTAATATTTTATTTAGATATTCCTTAGAGAAAAATACAGTTTCTAATATTTTTTGTATTTCTTAACTTTCACTTGTCTACTACGGTCTATTCAATTAACTTATGTACTATTTTAATGATTGACGTCCTAAAACATCTTAATACACATGTAAAAATGCAATAATCATAATAATAAGACACACAAAATAAACAAAATTAAATTTTGTAATTTTGTAGTAAAAAAATCGGCAATTTTCACAAAAAATATTAAAAGTCGAATATCTCGAAAAGGGTTAAGTTTAGACTAGGGTGTTACATAGTGAAATAAGTCAGAAATGATGGGTACTCCACGCCCTAAACGGATCTAGCACGATTTTCCCTGTAACCCTGTATACTTTTTTTTTGTTTGTAAATACATACATAGAATACAATATAACACCCAGACGCAGAACAAACATCTATGTTCATCACACAAATGTTTGTCCTGGATAGGAATCGAACCCACAGCCCTCAGTTCAGAAGGCAGGGATACTACCAACTGAGCTATCTGGCCCGATTTTGTATTATTAAAAAAATTAATAAAATGAATGCTTGCAAGTTCTGAAAAGTACACAGTTCCGGTTGGTAGTTTACTTATAAGAAGGCCTGGCGCACTTCGCAAATAAAAATAAATAATGGTCCTCCGGGACGGGGGCCTCAGGGATCAGGGTACTCAGGGAATAACCTTTTAGGTTGGCTATAAATTACTATTAGGTCTTCTATAGGTACCTAATATTATTATGAACGTACTTATAGATAGCTCTTTATTGTTTCACCAATGAAATATACCTACAATTCGCAGGAATACCTTTTTTTATGACAATGAATGACGTGACGAGCTAGTCGTTCACCTGATGTTAAGCAACACGGCTGCCCATAACAGTAGCAGTGTCACTCGGAACTTTAAAAGAATAAAGTTTCGCGTGACACTGCACTGTGCAGGTGCACGTCATCCTGAGACATCACACAGTCTAGTAATCAGATTCCTACACTGTGTAATCAGGTCATAAAGTCTCATTTGTTGTATACCTACAACAAATCTAAGTAGACACTAAGTACTTAGTAGTAGAGTTATACTTAGTGGATAGTTCATAGAGTTCATATAGCATACTTGTATTCATTGTTGTTATTTTAATGCTATTCAAGTTCGTGTTCAGATAAGTAGGCAGGTAGGTATGGTGCTGGGTATAACAAAGACACTATTATCTTTGCGGTACGATTAAGTTAATTAACTAAAGTAGGTACAGCTAGCCGCAAAAGTAAATACATTATGGAGAATACTTAGAGTATACATAGCAAGCTTGCTTATATGTATGTATGCTCTAAGGGAGAGTGCGATTGTTTGCCAGGCCTATTATACAACGCTATACTACATTATAGTGTGGTTCTAATAAAATAATTCTATAGAGGTATTTGTATTTTGCCAAAATTTTAATACGGTAGAGATATTTAAATTCACATTTGTTTGTTGATTTTAATCTGTGGAATGAAAAAACAGAAAAGCTTACCTTTTAGCTTCGTAAATAACTCAGTTTCATTCTAAATTTTTATTCAGGTATATTACTTATCTACATTTTTACTTAGGTACTTACAGTTTTTTATGGTTTTTAATTAGTTGTTGGTATTAGACCAAATAAATAATTTTGATGTTGTTACTCAATGAAAAAATTAGAACATGAGTGCTAAATGAGTGGAAATCATATTTTTACAATATTATGTATCTATTTTGGGCTGCGCTATTTAGAAAATTCTTTCATACCGTACCGAGTAAAAGTTTAAACATTGGACCTTGCAAATAGTTATTTCATTATGTAGTCATACTAACCTTATGATTTAGGTCATTTAGGTATCATGTTTGGATTTTGCCAGTATAATTATTTCAATTAAACTCTTCCTGTTGAAATAGTTGGAATTATAGCGATTATCCACCCTGTCTTTTTGTAGGACTTTATAATAAGCAATTTGAGTTTTTTTGCTGGATTTTAGTACTTATTTCTTACGTCATTCTTCAGTACAATATTATAATGCTATTGTTGTATTGTACTAAGACGATGATTTGTGGCTACACGGCTAACTAGTGGCTAGCGGAGTGACTATGTGTTATCAACTAACACAATAAAATTACTAGTTTGCAGGTGCTCATATCAGATATATAATAATAATTAACTGTCGAACTTAGTTAAGTCGAACCTACAAATAATTTAAGATGCATTGTGGAAGGATTTCGTGGAAAAATTGGCCTTATAGATTCTTACATCCACCGGGCATGCGACTATAGCTTTTCGGAAGAGCGTCTAATCCGGTGAGTTGGAAGGTGCAATATTATGCTAGGTTTTTAATATGAAAGTAAAAAGCCCTAAAGTAAAAAACAAAGTCTTTTAGTATTTGTTATTATAGTAGCAAAAAAAATACATCATCTGTGAAAATTTCTTTCTAACGTTCACGGTTCATGATAACTATACTGGTGACAGAAGATAACGAAGCCATAGTAGAAGTAATAGGGTTCGCTTTACCCTTTGGGTATGGAACCCTAAAAAAGTAAATTCAAGTTGATGTTACAATAAAATACGACATCATAGTCGTCTTGAGTAAATTGTGGTGGAGGCTAACAGGGAAATGCCTGAATAACTGGGGGATAACAGGAAGAACCCGTGATTTAAGTGATCGAATAACCTGTAGTGGAAAATGTAGTCTAAATTGCTCAGAATTACTGATCTCGTGTCGTGACTATGCTTAATATTATACGTAGTAAGTAAGTACGAATAGTTCATTCTTAGTTTGCATATCTGCAATAATTATTATAGCCTACAATGGTAGAGTCATCTTCCGCGTTTCAATAAGCAGAACAAGTTCAAATGTAGTTTTAATGAATGCAAAAGTAATAATTCTAAATGAATATACCTACACTGAACCGTAAGTACCTTTCATGATTATCTGACACAAGAGATGGGATAAATAATCTAAAATGGTTTAAAGTCCATAATCCATTTGACTCGTATCATCATCATCATCATCATCATCATCATTAACAGCCTGAAGACGTCCACTGCTGAACATAGGCCTCCCCCCGGGAGCGCCACTTAGAGCGGCTGCTCGCCTCCTGCATCCATCGGCTCCCCACGGCTTTCACCAGGTCGTCAGTCCACCTAGTGGGGGGCTGGCCTACGCTGCGTCTTCCAGTTCGTGGTCGCCACTCGAGAACCTTTCTTCCCCATCGGTTGTCAGTTCTACGAGCGATGTGGGCTGCCCATTGCCATCTCAACTTGCTAATCCTAAGAGCTATATCGGTCACTTTAGTTCTCCTGCGGATCTCCTCATTACGGATCTTATCTCGCAGGGAAACACCGAGCATTGCTCTCTCCATAGCCCGTTCTGCGACTCTGAGCTTATTAATGAGGCCAACAGTTAGAGACCACGTTTCAGTAGTTGACTCATATGCAGTGCTTTATTTACTAAATAAAATCGATATTCACAAATTACTTTATATTGAAATTTTGGGGAGTCTAAAATATAGAGGTCAGCAACATTCCGTAGCGCGAATGTGGTGACGCGGCCGCGGGACATCTTAGGTGAGATGGAGTTTAGCAAAAATATGGCGATTACGTTGCGTTGCTCAACTTTTTCAGTTTTCGGTACAAATAATTAGTTATAAAAGAAACGCTTATTGTTATAAAAATAAGTTTACAGATGGATGCATTGAAACAACAGCTCGTCACTATGATTTATTTCAATGGGGTGTCATATTCTAATGTAACATTTTAGGGCGTTTGAATGTTTTTAGAGGTCGACGGGCCCGATAGCTCAGTTGGTAGTACCCCTGCCTTCTGAACTGAGGGCTGTGGGTTCGATTCCTACCCAGGACAAACATTTGTGTGATGAACATAGATGTTTGTTCTGCGTCTGGGTGTTATATTATATTCTATGTATGTGTTTACAAACAAAAAAGTATATAAGTATTGTATTAGTTATCTGGTTCCCATAGTACAAGCTAGGCTTAGTTTGGGTCTAGATGGCGCTGTGTGAAAAATGTCCACACATATTTCAGATTTTTTCTATCGAGACAAATTTTTGTAAACGTGTTTCGGTTTCTGTAGATGGAAAGAAGATATGACCAGTATTACCATGAACTTTTTTCAAACTTGTAAATGGTGTGCATTTTGAGACATTCGCGTTCAAAATAGTCAATTTGGGAGCATTCAGCTCTTAAACTCTCGGCTCCTATATCGCGCTTGTATCATAACATAAGGTTCTAATTACTATTATTATAGTCATCAATTTAACTAATAATATTCTTACAGCTGACTACATAAAAGTATGTAAACGGGACCAGAATACCATCAACGAGTGTGCAAAAAATTCGATCGAGATGCTTCGGGAAACTCTCAGAGACGGCATCAAGGCCCTTGATGTGCCTGGATTAGACCCATTTCGAATTAAACAGGTGACTATATCAAATCTAATCTATTAGCTAAGCTATTTCCGTTTTGTTTGCAATTAAAGCTTAACATACGTGTTCATCTTTATGCCTTCAAGTCAAGAGTGAACAAGGCATCTTATCATATCTTCTTTACAAGCATGTGAAGCATGTACTTCGTTTACGGGCTTTTAACCTTAAAGTAACATATCTACACTCCACAATAACTATCTACCCTCTTTGCAACTCGCTAGCCAGCATACTAACCATTAAGTATTCGTGAATGTGCATCAGTATTAGCAATAATAGTTTCAAGTTTAAGAGCCACGCCGTTTGTAGTGCCCTGTAGTATGATTTTTCCTTTGAATTCCTGTCTGACCTGATTTATTTTATTGACACCTTCGGTTCATTCATTCCGGATTCCAAACCTAATATAAGCACCTCGGTGGAACCTCTTCATTTGATACAAGCTGCAGTAAACCTGTTGTTCAGAGACCTTGACAATCTTTTAAACCAGAAGCTTTGGGAAGCAGGCAGAAAAACTGCATTAACTTAGATGGAGATTGCGTCATAAAATATTATTGAATGAGCAAGTAAAAAACCAGATGTACCTAGCCTACATCTGTTATTTGCAAGACCACAAACTTTAAAGGCTCCTTTTTTATTTCAGGTCATCCCTGTCACCAGCAGGGAATCTCCTCTAAAGGCAGTTGGAAAGAACATGGTAGTCACTGGTGCTGGCAATTTCACAATTAAGAAGTTGGAGTAAGTTTTTCTAAGCCTAAATTATAGATTTTTTCTCGACTCTACTAATATGCCTTGTTTGTTTTTACCCATTGACTATAAATCCAGTTGACCAATGCTACAACTTCCCCTCGTACGAAAATTAGTCGTTTATTGCAACTGCTAATCCTACGAGAGGAAGCGGTACACCCAATGTGTCTTTTGTTCCATCCTGCTCTGTCCTTTGTAATTTCGTATGACTTTGTCTCGTTTTGTTACCTCGCCCCCTGCCCCCGTAGGTGAGTCGTGTTTAGTCATGAAGTTATGTTCACGAGCTATCAACGGGCTTTATAATCTTTGTTTTTACCTATTCCATGGTATTCATGGTAGGTAGACAAGTATAAGTTATCTTCCTAATTTGTCTTGATCCCAAGTCGTCAATTTCCAAAACGGCCACTTCCAAACTTGTTCACTTCCTGATTAGTCCTCTTCTTATCTCGTCCATTTCCTAAGTAACCTACCCACTTTTTTCTAACTTATCGTCATCCTAATTTGATAACTTTCAATCACAGAATTGCCCCTATTACATAGGTCCAGAACCGAAGTCTCCATACTTAACCTTGTTTGAACATGAATCAAACCATAGAGCACATTTTTTTTTCTTCTAATGTTAGTTCCTCTTTCAACATACCATATAAATAGTATTACCCGATTTAGTCGGGTACCTAAATAAAAATCTAGCTAGATGTAAAATGTAAACAATAAAAATTATATAACGCCTACATTAAAAAAATATGAAATAATAATTCAACATTTCTTTTAATAACTCACGAGTTTTTCAATATTACCAAGTTAAAGGGATTAAAGAACAACAGGTATGTAGGTACAGGGGGTCTAGCAAAGATACCAACCACTAACGCTAACGCCAAACGCTAACTCCAAAATGTACTGAAATGACATTTCGGAAATCGCTAACTTTTCCGTAGCGAATGTCATTTCGATACATTTTTGGAGTTAGCGTGTGGCGTTAGCGTTAGCGATTGTGATCTTTGCTTGCCTCAACCAAAATAATGTTTCATATTTTAAGATAAAAAAAATAACCTTAAAAATGGGAAAACAGTGGGCGCGTGGAACGCTATAGGCGTTCCACGCATCCACTGTTTTCCCATTTGTTGACAATAAAACTATTATCAGTAATTGCACTTCTGTGTTCTGTGTGTTCTTTACTATAGAAATGCGCTAAACATATTGTTGAGCGAGTATTAGGTTTCCACCAATCTTCATTTCGACTTTTTCGAACTACTTTTATCCAACGATCAGGGCGGTTATTCTCTATGGAAACATAGATTCCACACGATATGAAACCACGTCGTTATCGTGTCTTGTTCAAATCGTGTCACAGCGTTAGATGTACCTTCGCTTTACATTAAAGTTACCTTTATTTTGAATAAAATATATTGACATAAGTGGTCATAATCTTTTGATGTGTTGATGTTTCGGAACGCGTCTCGATAAAACATATGAATTTTGACAGTTCTAATCGCGCCAATTGCAAATTCATTTAGCGCGGTTTTGTTTTCGTTTCATAGAGAGTAGAGTTTTGCAGATTTCTTTTGTAAGACAAGGAATTCGCGTGGTTTCGAAGTAAGGAATCGATACGGAATAAGGGCCCAGCTAGACATGGATGGATCTGTTGGAAATCTATACAAAAGAAATCGGGTAATTATTCAGATGTCGTGTGGCAATACTGATTTCGACATGTCAACTTTTTATTGTGAAATGTGAAATACTCTTCGTCAAATAGAAATATTTAAAATAATCTTATAAATATACATGATTAAGGCCACTTACAAGTGAATTGTGATCGTGTGCTTCTGTGATTCGTGCCTCGAGTGATTTTGGCACAGTTTTATCACGCAAGACGGCATTTTTTTGGTATGTATTCAAAAGCACACCCAAGTAACGACTGATTTTGATTTTGACAGCTGAGAATCAATCACACCCAAAGTGGTGTGTACGGTTTTGCCCTGCTTTAATTTCGTATTAGTGGTCTGGATATAAAGTCTTTGCTTTCAATACTATCACTTCCTGATTCGCACTCTTTTTACCTCGTTCATTTCCTAATTCATCCACTTTTCCACCAATTCCCATAACTCCCCTGGCTCGTTGCCATCGGACTTGACAGATCGTTGCTAAAACTTATTCAAGAAAAGAATTTTAAATATGAGCAAGATTGGTCAAGTGATTGTCAACATTATGTTTGAGTTGTGATGTCGTTAGTAACCACAGAACTAGTTTAAAACATTTGTGAGTGCCTTAGTAAATAATATAATAGAGATTCAATCAGTACAGAAGTAAATTGCTCAAATTTTTTTATGCAGCTATGATTGAGACATTTCGTCTGGGTTTTTAGGACGATTATAATGATTGATAATAGCCACTGCAATGGTACCTTCTATATCAGTCTGAGGTCCTAACTATTCCTAAATTATCCGTACACAGTGTGGATTTGGACACGTTCACAATCAAGGCTCGCGTGAGGTTCCCCAAGTTGCATTTCGATGGAGAGTACTCGGTGGATACGCAGCTTCTCGTGGTCCCCATCACGGGAGAAGGAAAACTTACTGCTGATGCTGGTAAGAAACCCCCAGTATGCGTATACCTTTCCAGGAAAATAAGTAGATGGCAAAACCTTTCAATGTTCTAACACCTTCGCAGACATTTATGGTAAACGCATTTCAGGTTTTGCCAATATAATTTTACAGGCGTCTGACTGATAGGTACCGAATTTAGGCTGTGTCCTCACTAGGCAAACAGTGAACGGCGCACTGCTTTCAAGTTTCCTCCAGTTTGCCACTTATTACACTCTTTGCCACTCTTGAGTCAGTCGGCTTACTGTTTGCCTAAATGCCTAGTGAGAACACAGCCGTAAGCTCTTAAAGAACCACGCCCAATAGTCGATTGGTAGGTCCTCGAGTCAAGATGTATTTCAAATAATGAGCAATTTGTGAATGATATCCTGAATTTGAGTATCGATTCACGACTGAGCCTAGGGTTCTAGCAAAGATACCTTTCCATTAACGTTAACGCTAAAACATTACCTACTCCAAAATGTTTGGGAACTATCTACATTACCGAAAAGCGACATCTACTGGTAAATCATTCCCATATATTTAGGATTTATCGTTTGACATTAACGCTGATGGAATGGGATTTTTGCTAGGTCACCTGGTTCAGTAATAACGGCCCATAAAGTCTTTTGTTGTAAGTAGGTATAGATATGTTTTTAAATGAGCCGGAGGACCGCTTTATTAGGTACCTAAATACTAGCTGTAGCTGACCCGCTGCATTATATTTCCAGTAAAATGTGATGCAGATTTGGTTCTTCAAGGCAAAATAACGGAGGTAGATGGATCTGAGTACATCAGCTTTAACAAGCTTGATATGGACATTGCCGTCAAGGATTACAGTATCAGGCTCGACGGGCTCTTCAATGGAGACAAGGCTCTTGGTAAGTGACTCAATTTTGCTGGACAACTGTTACACTGTCAAAATAGGGTTGGGAAAAGAAGTTTCACCCATAGTAATACATATAATTTTCTTTGAGTATACCTAATCACAAATTAAAAAAATATTATATTTTATTTATATTTATATTTTATATTTTTTTGTCGGACCCCATCATGGGTTGTTGTTGCCACAGATCTAGAACCCGTTACTCTAATAGGTTATTTAAAGGAGACGAAAAGAATAAAATGATCGTAATTTTATTTAGGGGTGTAATGGCTGTCATACCTACAATGTAAAGTGGGGATAAAAATATTTCGATAAGCCCCTCGCATGTATGGAATAGGTCTTCTGAAATAAACGTACCTATAGCTTGCAAAATATGACTTACCAATTAGCTTCGAAAGCGACCCTCTCTGCATTTCTAAACCTCAGAAATTGAGCCCTCTATACAATAACTATCATACCATCATCATCATCAACAGCCTGAAGACTTCCACTACTGAACATAGGCCTCCCACCACACAGAGCGTCACCTTGAGCGACTGCTTTCCTCCTGCATCCATCGGATCCTCACGGTTTTCACCAGATCGATCTAACAACAACAACTATAATATCTGTTATTATGACCAAATAAGATATTGTCCATGAAATTAAGTTAAACCATTCAGTATAAGTGAAAGCTTTGGTAACTGTAGTATCTGTGAAATAAGCATTGGCAGAGACGATCGGGCAGTTTGCGTGCACACGAAAATAATCTGTAAGAAATAAAAGAGTTATGCAGTTCCTCCCCCCTCACATCAAAACTTTTATTTAAAAATAGCGAAAGAATACAGTAAGTTTGTAACAAAAATAACTTGTGTTTCAGGAGAAGCAACTAACCAAGCTATCAATCAAAACAAGGGTGAGTTCCTGCGAACTTCCAAGCCTTACGTGGAGAAGACTGTGTCCAAAATCCTGCTGGATCTCGCTAACAAGGTGGTTAAAGATCTGACCGTCGAACAGCTGCTGCCTAAACCTTAGACTCAGAACCTAAATCATCGTTATTTGTTATCGTAGAATTGTTTTCCTACTTTGTGGTTAACTATCATTTATATCAATTTCGCTTCACCATTGTATAAGAGTAGGTTTCTTGACGCTTAGTTAAGGTAACCAACGGTTAAAAATACGGATAAATTCTGACCATTGGTTAGAATATGTTAGTTATATATAAGTTTTGACCATTGGTATTCTTAACCGATCGAAAAGCTACCCTTTTCAGGCAGCAAGCCAAGCTCATTTAATTTTCTCTATAGGTATAGTCTAAGTACCTATTATTAGGTCGCAGATTAGCTCGCGGTATAACCCGATAGGCTTTAGTATTGTATCGGGTGCAGCTAATTATACCTACTTAGTTTAACATTTAGAATGAATTAGTGTAGTTTTAATTTGTTGAATCATTACTATAAATTAATATGCAACTGAAGATGGCATAATTAATATATGTAAGATCAGGATGACAGTCTTTCAGACTACTCTGTCTACAATATTATTTTCGTTTTTTTTTTGTTTAGTGTTTTTTACATTAAAACATTGTTGTTTTTTCGTTCTACTTAATGAGATTTGAATGTCTTGTTTTGAATTTATAGAGTACCAGAATAGAGAATATTTTATCACAATACTTGTAAAAATAAAATTGTGTTTTATTTTTACGTACCTTTTGAAATTGTATGGACGTGGCTAAAAGTAAAGGAATATTGTAAGATTCTATACCCATATTTTATTAATTCAATAAGTTGCATGTAATTATTATGCACCCCTAACCTAGATTCGAGCTCCTAATGTGTAATGAAATTTGGTCTAAGGATCGTTGATTCGCAAAATCTATGCGACCCGAATGTCTATTACAGTTTACAAATAAACGTTTCGTAGTAATGTCTAATGTTTTATTTTATGCAATGATTAAATATTTAGTAAGTTTTGTAATAGATCTCAATAGCTCTAAAAATGAAGAAAAACAATAAATATAGCCCATCTATTCCATCGCCATCTAACCCTAGCTAATCCACTATTTTTAGAATTTCTTTTCACTGTAACTATATCTCCACAGAGGTTCCCTAAAATCCTCGGTTTTCTGGCATGCCTTGCTGTCTATGAATTCCGACCTTACACAACTCCACACAGAACACAATGCACTACACAGCAATAACAAAAAGTATTACTACTGGCACCAAATATTCTAAACCTACAGCGTATGTGGATTCTACTTTAGAATCCTTCACTTCGCTTCTGGATTCAAACAATCGCTCTCGCCCAAACTACATTATTTTGGTCCCCGTGTCACATCTTATTGAAACTTCAATGTTGTTAGTGTGTTGTATCTCATTTAATAATTTTTTTTAACGGGCAATATGCCTTTATTACTCAAGCTAACTACTACAATAATAAAAACTAAACTAAACTAAAACTAAACAAGCTACACTACCTACTACAAAGAACATAATTGGACTGTATAACCGTGATGGCCTGTCTATAGACCATCACGGTTATACATCAAGTCTTTAAGTTATAGTCCAAATGCTCCAGCCCACTGCATGAAAATTGCTTTCCCAATTCCATACTTGGCAGCCAGATTCGGGACCGTAGCCGTAGCTTTTTTGTTTCGTTTGGGTCCTTGATGCATTCTGCTATAAGTATTCGCCAGCTATTCCATATCCTATTCTCCAGGCTCTACCAGTCACAACTTCCACCTTGCATTCCTTCAAATTAAGGATAAGGTGACAAATTATACCGTAAGATATAACTGATACCATCAGTTCAAACCTTAATATTTTTAAACAGAGATAGACTTACCCAAAGACTTTTTATCCAGACCACTAATACGAAATTAAAGCAGGGCAAAACCGTACACACCACTTTGGGTGTGATTGATTCTCAGCTGTCAAAATCAAAATCAGTCGTTACTTGGGTGTGCTTTTGAATACATACCAAAAAAATGCCGTCTTGCGTGATAAAACTGTGCCAAAATCACTCGAGGCACGAATCACAGAAGCACACGATCACATTTCACTTGTAAGTGGCCTTAATCATGTATTTTTATAAGATTATTTTAATTATTTCTATTTGACGAAGAGTTAGAACCATTTTACAATAAAAAGTTGACATGTCAAAATCAGTATTGCCACACGACATCTGAATAATTACCCGATTTCTTTTGTATGGATTTCCAACAGATTCATGTCTAGCTGATCGTTGGATAAAAGAAGTTCGAAAAAGTCGAAATGAAGATTGGTGGAAACCTAATACTCGCTCAACAATATGTTCAGCGCATTTCTATAGTAAAGAACACACAGAACACAGAAGTGTTATTACTGATAATAGTTTTATTGTCAACTATAAACGTTCCACGCGCCCACTGTTTTTCCATTTTTAAGGTTATTTTTTTTATCCTAAAATATGAAACATTATTTTGGTTAAGGCCCAGGGGGTCGCTACGGAAAAGTTAGCGATTTCCGAAATGTCATTTCAGTACATTTTGGAGTTAGCGTTTGGCGTTAGCGTTAGTGGTTGGTATCTTTGCTAGACCCCCTGTACCTACATAACTGTTGTTCTTTAATCCCTTTAACTTGGTAATATTGAAAAACTCGTGAGTTATTAAAAGAAATGTTGGATAAACTGCTGGTTTTACTTAATTTGAATCCTTTTTATTAACAGATTGCATGAGCTATCTATAGAACTTTTTCTTGTCTATAGATAGTAGTATGATGGTAATTAATTTTATTATTTTATATTTTTTTTATGTAGGCGTTATATAATTTTTATTATTTACATTTTACATCTAGCTAGATTTTTATTTAGGTACCCGACTAAATCGGGTAATACTATTTATATGGTATGTTGAAAGAGGAACTGACATTAGAAGAAAAAAAAATGTGCTCTATGGTTTGATTCATGTTCAAACAAGGTTAAGTATAGAGACTTCGGTTCTGGACCTATGTAATAGGGGGAATTCTGTGGACTTACCTCATCTCTTAGTTTGTAGGGTTACCCCTACGCCTCAGTCCTTTTACATAGTATTTTAGGCATCTGGCTGTTGATGTCGCCTCATCCTCCATGAAGAGTACGCCGGACAACCCGTGCAGGCTCCTGGAATGATTTAAAAGCTTGTAATACTCTATTACAGACGTTAGATACGTTTTCATGTTAGGTTGTTATTTTCTTCAATAAACTTTATGTTCTAAAATTGTGGTTAAAGGCTTCGATATGGGTTACTTTGGCAGTGGAGCGATAGGTACAGATCGTAGGATCACCTTTCGTGTTGTTTCTCTACGCTTTTCACTCGATTACGAGTGTTTTTAGATGAAATTACTTTTTCAACTTACCTCACGGATCTCGTCCCAAATTGCACAGTTTGTTAAGCCGAATTTATTAGGGCTTTTCATATGATTTCCATCGTTTTTCTTCTATTGGTTTCAGTGATATATCGTTTCAAAGGTTTATTTACTTTTTGACATACGTCACATTTTGACTTTGCCAAGTCCCTAAAAGAGGTTCTGTCCGGGAGGATTTATATGTTTTCGTCAAGCGTGTGTAGGTTTTTATATTAAACCTCGCGCATCAACCTATTTGAATGCTAGCTATCTATAAAATCACGACAGGTTTTCAAACCTTGTTCTCTTCGATTTCCAAAGTCGGATCCAGGCTATATAAGCGGAACGTGCCACTCGGACAGGGAGTTCATCCTCTGGTACCATCTAGAGTCTATCTTCTGGTATCACCTAGAGTCTATCTTGTGGTTTCATCTTGAGTCTATCTTCTGGTTTGATTTGAAATTCTCTGCGTAGGTACCTACGTACCTAATGCTCTTGTAAACACGAAGCAGTCGGCAAGTTGCGTAGAACCCTACCTCTGGGTATCCGCGAGTCGCGAAAGTAAGCCCTAAGCGGCGACGCGCGTTATATAAAGTGCTACTCAGTGACTGCAAAGTGAAATAACGGGTGAAGTTTTTATTTACATCTATTTCTCTATAAAAGCTGTCTTGGCCTCTTTGAGATGCCCCAAGAGGCCATCTCATGTCTGCCCACAGCATAATCTTGACCGTGCTGCTTACTCCGGACTCCGGACCTGCCTGCACTGCGTAGAACTCTCCGTGGCCGCTTCCTAGTCGGCCACTGCTTACTACTGGCCTGAAGTGGTGACGCTTTGCGCCAGCTGCCCGCTGCGCCTGACTTCTGGGCGGGAGTATCGCCACCCGCTGAGCACACCGTGGCTCTTGGCTGGGTCCACCTTGAGCCTGACTCGTGGGCCAAGGCTCGCAGCGTCGACCTCTTGTGCTGCCGAGCGACTGCGCGCCCAGGCGCCCTCTGTCCGCGTCCTGTCTGTGACAGCAAGCCACAGGTTAAGGTGTACTCCAGCTGCCCATCGTGCCGCAGAGCTACTGCGCACCCAGTCGCCCCTCCACTACGTCCGGTCTGGGACCCGACTCGGGTAAAGGTGCCCACGGTGCCACCCAGCATCGTACTCGCTGCAGCTGGTGCTCCACTTCACTGGCCTGCCGTCCCTCCGGGCATCTCGCACTACGCCGCCAGACGTCTTCGAACCTTGCCACGGATGTAGCGAAAGTTACGTCTGGTTTCCTGCTATAATAAATTATTTGTTTTGCGTTGTTCTTATGCAGAAATATAGGATCATGATTTTATAACAAGCATGTCAAAATAGCTTTCATTAGACAGCTCAGCCATAGAGTACCTAGGTAGGATAGGTGATCAACAGAGTAAGTAGGTTTAGTACGATTTACTTAGGATCGTAGAGTATATAATCTGGGACGGGCTTAGAATAAATTTGTGAATCTATAGAAGTCTTTCATTTTAACTGTAGGCAACACTACAAGTTTTCGTTTGCTCAACGATCAAAACAAACTAATCACTAAAGTTTGAAGTTGGCATATCATTATCCTGCTAAGAACAATAAAATAAAATTGCTTTAATAGATTTAGGCATTCGAGGAGATCGGAACGGTGAAGCAATGGTGGTCAAGGCAATCCACCACTTGACATGTGCGCGTTATTGCCAATATATCGGAGATGGAGCCCTTGCGAAACGTACTCATTATTAGACACTTTAGCCTCTTACCCCCGGTTTCTCATACATTTGTCAAACTAAATAAATAAAAATAAATAAATATGTGTGGACATTTCACACAGCGCCATCTAGCCCCAAACTAAGCAAAGCTTGTACTATGGGAACCAGATAACTGACAATACTTAGATACTTTTTTGTTTGTAAATACATACATACAATAAAATATAACACCCTGACACAGAACAAACATCTATGTTCATCACACAAATGTTTGTCCTGGGTAGGAAACGAACCCACAGCCCTCAGTTGAGAAGGCAGACCTACTACAAACTGAGCTATCAGGCCCGTGAAACTCATGTTAACTTACCAAATACTATAGTATACTCGTTGGATAATGATAGCCGATGATTAACAACCAACCAATAAGCGTTCAGTATTCTAAAGTTGACAATTGACATTAGTTTAACTTTAACAAACGTAGGTGTGCACCGGGTTTTTTTTTTAATAATTTATAGGCATAGCATTTGCCCACAGTCTCACCTGGGCCCTTATTCCGTATCGATTCCTTACTTCAAAACCACGCGAATTCCTTGTCTTACATAAGAAATCTGCGAAACTGTATTCTCTATAAAACGAAAACAAAACCGCGCGAAATGAACGGTGTTTCCTCGTGGACCTACTATTTTGTTCTACTAGTAGGACCACGAGGATATACATGTCCTCGTGGTCCTACTGTGACGTCATATTTTAAGAAAGTGATTTTTCAATCCTCCTGTAGATACTTATAAAAAGCGTGTTGGCTTAATCATTTTGTGGAATCGTCAGAAAAGTAAAAGTTGATATTTGTTGTTTGTTTGTTGTGTTGATAATGACATGATAGTTGATCTCAGCTCAGCTCAGAGAAGTGGTGCGCCAAAACTCAATAGTGAGTATAGAGCTATATAGGGATCCGTTATGCGGGAAAATTCTGACATTACCAGAAAGTCGTCTCCGAAGTGGAACAGCTCAACGGATCTCCAAAATGACAAGAGATATGGGGGTCCCGTTTTAACTGAAATTGGAGTAGATCTTGGGATGTTCCAGAGAAACACAAAAAATAGGGTTGCCATACAAAATTGAAACGCTTACCTATAAATGGAAAACGGTAAGAGATAAAGTGGGTAGCAAGGAAGTTATATATATTACTGTAGGTAGTAAGTTAAGTATTCAATCAAATGTCATAGGGGATGACGAAGCTGTCAAGTGGTGGTCATTAAAAACCAAAATGGCGGAATCAAATGGCGGCCATTTTGAAACTTGGTCTGATCGGGGTGGTTTTTTGCATGGGGGTCGTACTAAGCAGGTGGACCACGGGCAATAATTTGATATTTGAAAAAATTATTTGGTTTCCAGCATTTTTAAAGATGGCTGCCATGGATTTTTGACGGATTGCTTAGTATACCTGTGGATAATTTTGACCACTTTTTTGTATGTTCGTGTCAAGGTGCTCGACGTGTTTTCAGAAAAACTGACCACGTGGTCTTTCGAGCTTCCGTCATTCGGACAGTCAACGGGCTGGCTAAACGATATGAGATGGGTTATGTGCGTTTTAAACAATGTCATAGCAAACCCTAGGACAATTATGGAGCTATAAGCAAAAATTCAAAATGGTGGAATAAAAATCCGCCATAAAAATTTTAACCGTAAATGACGGCGAAACAATGTCACTTTAGTATAAAGAACGCAAAACATACGCAAAACTAATGTTGTTTGTAGGCCAGAAGGGAACATTGGCAAAAATTTCGTTAAATATACTTACTAAGCGTTTGGTACCTAGAAACATTATTATTTAGGATGATATCACCACGAGGAAATGGCAGAAATGGGGTGAAAACTAACCCCTCGCAAAAAATCAGCCCGATATATATAATTATGAACTTTGACGGATGTTGAGCGGCATACACGCGTCAGGAGCGCTACTAGATCCATCGTAATAAATGCTGTTAAAAATTAAGTCAGTAAAAAATGACATAGCCGCCAAAGTGAAAACAACTGTCAAAAATGACATTCGCTGTCAAAATTGACATCCGCTGTCATAAATGACATCCGCTGATTCCGCTGTCAATGATTATATCCGTTGTTAAAAATGACATCCGCTGTCAAAATTGACATCTGTTGTTAAAAATGACATCCACTGTCAAAATTGAGATCCGCTGTCAAAATTGAGATCCGCTGTCAAAATTGAGATCTGCTGTCAAAATTGAGATCCGCCGTCAAAATTGATATCCGCTGTCATAAATGACATCCGCTGATTCCGCTGTCAATGATTATATCTGTTGTTAAAAATGACATCCGCTGTCAAAATTGACATCTGTTGTTAAAAATGACATCCACTGTCAAAATTGAGATCCGCTGTCAAAATTGAGATCCGCTGTCAAAATTGAGATCCACTGTCAAAATTGACATCCGCTGTCAAAAATGATATCAGCTGTCAAAAATGACAAGCTATCAAAGATAAAACAGCACAGCAATGTGTATATATCTGTATTATTTTTGGCGTCACCTTTACAGCTACGAGCATTTTTTTAGTAAAATATTTTTTTTTCATATATATTTAATTTAAATACGCAGTGCTGTCTAATTCCTTCAAGCTCACTATATTCTGTATTTTTTTCTAATAGTTAGCATTTGTTTTTCTCGCAGGGTGTTCACAAAAGTGAGTAGGTCCACGAGGACATGTATGTCCTCGTGGACCTACTGGTAGGACAAAATAGTAGGTCCACGAGGAAACGGCGGAAATGAATTTGGAATTGGCGCGATTTGAACTGTCAAAAATCGTATGTTTTACCAAGAAACATCAACACATCAAAAGATATGACCACTTATGTCAATATATTTTATTCAAAATAAAGCTAACTTTAATGTAAAGTGAAGGTATATCTAACGCTGTGACACGATTTGAACAAGACACGATAACGACGTGGTTTCATATCGTGTGTAATCTATGTTTCCATAGAGAATAACCACCCTGATGGTAAGTGATGATGGGGCCTACGGTGGTGCATGCTTGCCTAGAAGATACCTGTTCACTCTTGACTGGAAGTCACCCAGGTTATAGTTATCTGGAAACAAGGACGACGGCAAGGTATTCCACTCATTTGCTGTTCGCACTAATTACGAGTTACGCCCTTGTCTGCAGTTGCAGTGGCATCTGATTTGGACTGTTGGTCATGCTGAACGTTTTTGTATTATTTTAAATGTTGTCTAAGGGAGGTCTTCTTATCATTGATGGGCCCGGCGGTGTGTGATAGGACCACCCATCTCGACCTATGGAAGCCGTTAGCCGGCTAAGAACCGGCTAAAGGAGTATGTAGAAGCATTCTGATAAGCGTCCAAAGTAGCGTTTTATGGTAGAGGCCTGTATTCAGCAGTGAACTTGTGAAGCTTCGGAGGGCACGTCAAACCGTCCAGGGCCATTATTCCGTATCGATTCCTTACTTTGAAACCACGCGAATTCCTTGTCTTACATAAGAAATCTGCAAAACTGTATTCTCTATGAAACGAAAACAAAACCGCGCGAAATGAAATTGAAATGGGCGCGATTTGAACTGTCAAAAATCGTATGTTTTACCAAGATGCGTTCCGAAACATAAACACATCAAAAGATGTGACCACTTATGTCAATATATTTTATTCAAAATAAAGATAACTTTAATGTAAAGTGAAGGTATATCTGACGCTGTGACACGATTTGAGCAAGACACGATAACGACGTGGTTTCGTGTGGAATCTGTGTTTCCATAGAGAATAACCGCCCTGGCTGTTGTCGTAAGACAATAGTCGTTAAGCCAAGTCAAAAGCCTTTGGGCGGCCTGAAAATTCTGACACCAGGGCTGACCACTTGCCTACACGAGAAGAAGAAGCAGTGAACTTCTTTCGGCTGATGAGAAGGGCGAAAAGTATGTGTTGTTTGTAGCTCTTTAACAAGCAATATCACAATAATGTTCTAATGTAACGCCAGTGTGGTAACATTAGCAAAAGGATATGTTTGGAGGATGCCAATCAATGTTTGGATGTCGATTATGTGCAATCAATGATGAAAAACAGTTTCTAGTCGTAAATTAATCGATTGATTGTTTATTTATTAAGCAAACACTATAGATCGAAATACGTGAGTCTATAAATATTTAATAGTACGGTTTGCGCATAGGACTAGGTGTATTTTACTAGGTGGTAGGACTTTTCTGCATAGTTCGTCTAGGTAGGTACCACCGCTTTGCCAGTTATTCTGCCGCCAAGCAGTAGTATGCAAGCACTACTGTGTTCCGGTTTGAAGAGCATTGTAGCTAGTGAAATTACTGGGCAAATGAGACTTTATAACCTGATCACATAGTCTAGTAATCAGATAACTAGGCAGTTTTGAGTGACACTGCAACTGTTATGGGCGGCCGTGTCGCTTAATATCAGGTGATCGACTTGCTCGCCACGTCATACATACTAATAAAAAAAATAAAAAAGATAGGACGACCCCTCTTCTCATGGTAGACAATGGCCAGCAGCATTATCCTCGGTATACTAAAATCTTCTGCGATTACTAAGCCGTGGCGATTATATTGTTGTGTGTGTGTGTGTGTGTGTGTGTGTGTGTTCATAGCAACAATATTGTCACGTCTCATAGACTGTATTCAACGAACAAACCGACAGGCAGGCAGACAGATGACGTTAGTATGGATACTGAATTTGTATAATTAGTGAAATAGTACCTAAATCAGGTGCGACTGTGGCACAGCAACCCGGCCAGAGGAGGGCTACCTAGACAGCCTCCGTGGTGTGGTGGTGGAGCAGGTCGGCTCATAGCCCGGAGGGATCGGGTTCGATTCCCGAGACAGGACACCTATTTGTGCATTAAAAAAAGCGCAAATACTTGTTCTGTGTCTGTGTTGTGGGACCATGGTCCTCGTAGTTCCTGGGTACAGGGAATCCAGGATCTATGTATGTGAAAAAAAAGAGTCGAACCGACGTATACCTAGATCCAAATCCCACTCGGCCTTGCACCCCTGACTTCACAATTTATTTGCGGAACGTGCAACTCTTTCAACGGTGAAAACATGAACAGAAAACCAACATGGGTGGAATCATAAACGAGAACATAATCTGGGATGACTCAATTTTGAGTCCCAGCAGTGGGAAAATATGCGCTGATAATGTTATACCTCTATATTAGTAAAAAATCGAAAAAATATGCTTCAGATCCTAACTAAAAAACCGGCCAAGTGCGAGTTCGACTCGCGCACGAAGGGTTCAGTACCATTATCTATAATAACCGGCCAAGTGCGAGTCGGACTAGCGCACGAAGGGTTCCGTACCCTTACCTATAAAACCGAGCAAAAAAATCACGTTATTTGTACGGGAGCCCCCAATATTTGTTTTGTTCTGTTTTTAGTATTTGTTGTTTTAGCGGCAAAAGAAATCCATCTGTGAAAATTTCAAGTGTTTAACTATCTCAGCTCATGATATCTCATCAACTGAGATAGTTAGCCTGCCTGTCCGTCAGTCACCAGGCAGGGAGACAGACGGACAGCGAAGTAACACCCTGTCGTTTTACCCTTTGGGTACGGAACCCTAAAAACAATGCCATCAGCGTCGTTCATTTTAAACATTTATATTGATCATATCGACGTATATAAATCTTATAACAATCATGGCAACGTAATCAAACGCAAGCTATAATCCACGCTTGATTAGCAAGCGGACGGCTGTGTTGCAACACTAACTCGCAGTAACCAGCATCCTGGTCAGCGGAACCTCTCTGTATATCCTTCTATCGGTGGCGCAATCGACGGAACTCGCTCGTTTACTGCCTCTGCGCTTCTAGCGATGGCAATTAATGCGATTTTGCGTAAATTCATAAACATGCTAATTCACGAGTCTTAGCATGCTAATTGCTATTGCTATGCTCTTTGCTAAAATGAAATGAATGAAATATGCAATTAAATATGAAATGAAAAATGAAATGAAAATTTATATGAAAAATGAAATGAAAAATTGAATGAAACATAAATTAAAAATGAAATGAAACTTTATATTTAAAAATGAATTGAAATGAAATTTCATATTTCACAGAATTTCGCAACTACATTTCATTTGCTAAATACTAATTGAGATTGTGCATGCTAAAAATTAATGCGAATGCTAATTAATTCATCACTAGCGCTTACAAGTGAATTGGCACGAGTTTGAGGTCAAACTAAAGCAATAAAACTGTTCATTTTCTTATTCGCATTAAGAGCAAAATAGACGATCGGGAACAACCACAACAACCAAGGTCACATTTGTCTCACCTTGGTCTGGTTGCTGTAAAATCCCACCGTGTGGTTGTCGACCACCATCCACACGGTCGGATTTTACATCAATCCGACCAAGGTGAGACAAATATGACTTTAGTCGGTGGTTGGTCCCGATCGTCTATTTGGTTCATTAGGATGAAAAACAATCCATTCCTCTCGTGTAGACAAGTATTCAGTAGCCATGGATCAAACAAAACTTGATTTGTATTAAGGCCCTGGACAGGACCCAATGCGAGCACGTTTATTACAGCAGACAAACTTGAAACTTATTTTGTATCTTATAGGGTCGCTTTATGCCTAGCAAAAATATGGCGATTACGTACGCATCTCGACTTTTCCATTTTTCGGTACAAATAATTAGTTATAAAAGAAATGCTTATTGTTATAAAAAAATTAATCTTATAGACGGATGCATTGAAACATAGCTTATCACTATGATTTATTTCAATGGGGTGTCTTATTATATATAATGTAACATTTTAGGACGTTTGAATTATTTTTAGAGGTCACTTCACGATTTTTTTCTATCGAGAAAACTTTTTGTAAACGTGTTTCGGTTTTGACAGATGGAAAGAAGATATGACCAGTATTAACATGCATTTTTTTCAATCCTGTAAATGGTATATGTTTTGAGATAATCACGTTCAAAATAGTCAATTTGGGAGCATTCAACGCCTTAAGTCAGTAGGAAAGATTAGGTACGGAAGTCACCATAGAATAAATAATAGTTTATATGCGGTATTTTCAAGTGGCTATAGCTTTTAGATTATGCGCATAATAAAAAATCCTGAACAAACAATATCATTACGATATTGTTCTAATTCCTTCATCCTCCATCAAGTTAGTACCAATCGGTCACGGTCCCATTCTGTCACAGTTTTGCAACGAGCCCCAATCGGTCACAGATTCAAAATAAATAAGTACATTTTTAAGCTTAGCGGGATTCGAACTAGGTAACCCAAGATTCCAATGTCACGCTGGAACTGGCTAACATCATTTCGAAACCATCATATTCTAGTTTGAAGGAATGTAGTAAATTACATTATCAATAAGTATTATGACATCAGACATTAGTGTCTAGGCCAAGAAGTTTATATCTTATTTGCCTCGTGTTTGTCTCATCTAGATGCATTTTCCTAAAATAAGGAAACTATATACAATATAAATTACGAATATAACATAATTTATGATAGAAATCTTCTTACTCCCTACAATATAGGTAGGATACAAAATTGTTACGTTCCTTTAAATGATATTAAAACCACAGTTAACGCCTACGCAATAACAGGTAGGATACATATTTGAATATAACCTGAAATAGAGGAAAGTATTAATTTGTAGGAGCAAACTGGAGGTAAGAGGACATCATTGATAAATTGTACTTAGGTAAAAAATATGACACGATAAATCTTATATACCGTTATCATCGGTAACAATAGTAACGTCAGCGTCGCCGTAATGTTTAGTGATATGCCCCGTCCTTTTAGTGGCTAAATTCACGTGATTTACAGTGGTATTCATAGTCAACTTTCTCATAGAGGTTGAATGTTGATTCATTCTTCTTTCACTTTCATAGCATCCTGCCTTTGACAATGTCAGAATTGTCAGATTGGTGGCTACCTAATTTTGTTTATGAAATTCTGGCAAAATTGCAACATTACTCCGTCGCAGAGGCCATAATCAAGAAGTCAAGTCAAGTCAAGTTTATGAAATATATAAAACTCGAGATAAAACTAGACTTTGCTCAAACGAAGTGATTATATTCTCTTTGGACTTCGCCACACAGCGCCTCAATCATCCCTTTCAGTCTTTACCAATGTACTCTGTGATCATCCCCTAGAGGAGCCCCCACCATGACTATGAATTCCAGTGTGGAGTTTTGGCGGGAACGCGGACATGTTCACGTCGTTGCATTGTATTATTTCTCAAAACTTGTGCTTTTTCCAGTATTAATGTTTAAGATTGGTGGCGTTTTACGCATTAAGTGCTGAATTACGAGCATGAGTGGGCAAGTGATATAATATGGTGAAACGTGAGTTTTCGTGTTGCTTCCAAAATTCCATAGAAGCTTCTAGTAAAGTTGCCACCACTTTACTGGAGCATGACTTAGACTGGACTACGGCTACCTGACTTAGACTGGACTATGACTATGACTAAGACTTGACTTTACGTGATATATTCTTTAACGATGAATAATTACAATACTTGACACTGGCAAAATACACTATGTGTGGAGCCAAAATAGAAGAAAAAAAAAGAATTCCAGTGTTATAATTGGCAATTTTCCCGCCGGGAGCAACATAGCTGTATGCAATGGAGTTCCGTTTGGCCAATGCTCTACAAAGCTATCCCTTGATACATACCACTCTACGCTATAGATAAAGCATAGTGCTTACCGTCAACTGTCTCATCTACATCGGCTTGTTTCATAGTTCCAGTACATATTAAATTGTTCCGTAAAATCGTAAGTGTTAGGGCTGGTGCGTTCCACGTCCTTACGATGCCAACCAGAAGTCGGAGTGGTGGGCGTCCGTAGCGCCAGTGGCGGCCCACATCGCGACCCGGCTGGCCGACCGGCACGGACTACTTAGTGACTTGTGTAACATATTGGTAGAAAGATGCTGACCACCGCTGTGCTCCTGGTAGCCCTACGCTACGCAGTGGCTGAACTTCGTAAGTTGACTTTAGGGACATCGGAAGTCGATGGTTGGACGTACATATATTACGGTTTGCAGTGTTTGTAAGAAAGTTTTAGATGTCGTATATACGGGTACCTATATTATATTTAATTTTCCCTGCAGTGTGCCTTTATTACAAGAACTACTACTACACTACCTACTACAAACTGAACTGTAAACTAGCCATAGGATGGCCTATAGACATTCCAAATGCTTTTCCATAGTTAATGTGTAACTAAATATTATAAAATTACTTATCGATGTTTTTTATAGGAGACACTAAATTTGATCTTGCTGGACCTTGTTGTGCTTAACCATAAAAATAATATTAAAAATTAAATTAAATTGGATCTGAATGGTTTGATCATTATTATTTTGGTTGATTATTTGGTTTATGGAAATTTCAATGTAAATTTAATTTCGCACTTATAATCTTTTTCTAGTTTAATATTCACTTAGAAATATACCAAATAAGTATTTATAAAATTTATTAAGTTTTTTTTTATTATTCCAAAAAATTTATACATCTGAAATGTTTATTGAATGGGCCAATCTTTGTAAATGTAAACAAACAGACAGAAATAGAGAAATGGTAATATCTGTAATGGGTCTCGTAACTTTGCAATTGAGGATTGGGACCGGCGCGGGCGCGAGAGCGTGTTGACATACTGTTGCAGAACCGTGCGTTGCGTTGCGATAAACGCGAATTTTTAAATAATCTACGATTGCTGGCTTTTTGAGACTCATACAAAAGAGTAATAAGTATCTAATATATTTGAGAAAAAGTTTTAACTAAGTATGTAACAATGATAATTCTTATAAAGCCGTTACAGATTTTAGATTTTTTCTAACACGTCATAGCTATTGGGGTTTAGTGAAGAAAACAGGGATGTGAATTACTTCTCGAATATAAATTACTTTGGGCGGCCTAAGAATACTGACAAGAGGGCTGACTAGGACTTGCCTACACGAAAAGAACAGGCACATAGCATCTGTCCACAATCAAATAGTAAAACAAATAAAATATATAATAATAAATAAATATGTGTGGACATTTCACACAGCGCCTTCTAGCCCCAAACTAAGCATAGCTTGTATTATGGGAACCAGATAACTGATATAATACTTATATACCTTTTTTGTTTGTAAATACATACATAGAATACAATATAACACCCAGACGCAGAACAAACATCTATGTTCATCACACAAAAGTTTATCCCGGGTAGGAATCGAACCCATGGCCCTCATTTCAGAAGGCAGGGGTACTACCAACTGAGCTATAGGGCCCGTCAACAATAAGTACTCTTAAGGTATTTCATCCATGTCTTAGGTATATTCGTAAATTTTCTTTCAGCTCCTTACATCAAAGTGTGCCAACGAAATGATCCCGAAGTGGACAAATGCATCATGAACTCTGTGGATCTCCTGCGGCCCAAGATGATCAAGGTAAACGAAATCAAATAACTCCTAAATAATTAAACAAAACTACCACATGCATTTAACCAAGTGTACTTTATTTTTTCCTCTAACTAATCGCTCACAACCTGTATTTAACGATACAAAAGAAACCAAACATGAACTATTTGCACAATTAAACAATTATTACAAACTGCACATTTAAAGCAATTATCAACCTCACAGAAAATAGTCTTACATCAGCAGTAGTTGAAGCATTCTTGGATGTATCTGGATTGGCCTATAAACCTGCCATATTATATTTATCGGTATCATCTGTGATATCCAAACTTTTATTAGTTGTGCCTGAAGTTTCTGTTACTTTGTTTCCTCGCTAGCCTTATCTTTATTATCTTCGCCTAGCATTGTGGCACTATCTAGCGTATTTCTTTCACTTGTTCTGTCATTAACAATCCTATCCACTAAAGTGTTTCTTAAAGTCGGGGCTACTGTAAAAAGGAAATTACACGGTAGGTATCTACTATTCTTTATCGAGTTATGTTTTATGTTGTCTAATTCCATAACTAGATAGCTATACCGTTTGTAGATGTGGTGGTGGCTGTGCTTTCATCAGTTATTACTGAAGAAACAGATCCAGTGGTGGTCTCTGTTGGATTAGTAGTTGTAGTAGTTGTCGTAGTTGTTGTTGTATTCACGATCGTTGCAGGATTATCTATTACTTCTTTTTTTTCATCGACCGTTGAAGATGCCTCTGTGTTTATAAGGTTTGTTAAGGTTGCGTCTGTAATAGATTAATTTTAAATTCCTGTAAAGCATCTTGCATTTTGTTGCTATTTAAGTATTGGAAGTATTGTTATCATGCGTACCATTCGATGCTATGCCGGAAACCGAGCCGCCATCTCCAGGAGTAATTGCTGAGGTACCACTGGTAGCTAAAAATTTATTTTCTCCAGAATTATGCTTAGATGCAGCTTCATTTTTATCATTTGCCAAAGTCACTAGTGATACAGTATCTTTCTGTACAGTAGGTTTTCCGTATTGTTCTAAAAAGTTAGTGGTTATTACAGATGATGTGGCTGCAAAGAATTCTTAAATTGATGACTTCTGTGAATCAATGGTACCAGAACAGCGAGAAGCTTTTCAATTTCATGATAAATTGTGGAAGGGTCTCCCTGTGTATTTCTTTTACTTTTGAACGAGTGGAGTGGTGGTGGGTGGGTTCTAGAAAATCTCACAGTAAATAGTCTACATCAGCAGCAGTTGAAGCATTCTTGGATGTATCTGGATTGGCCTATAAACCTGCCATATTAGATATATAGTCATGTTCTGTGATATCCAAATTTTTACCAGTTGTGCCTGAAGTTTCTATTTCTTTGTTTCCTCTGCTAGCCTTATCTTTATTATCTTTGCCTAGCATTGTGGAACTATCTTGCATATTTCTTTCACTTGTTCTGTCATTAACAATGCTATCCACTAAAGTTTTTGTTAAAGTTGGGGCTTCTGTAAAAAGGAAATTACACGATAGGTATCTACTATTCTTTATCGAGTTATGTTTTATGTTGTCTAATTCCATAACTAGATAGCCATACCGTTTGTAGATGTGGTGGTAGCTGTGCTTTCATCAGTTATTATTGAAGAAACAGATCCAGTGGTGGTCTCTGTTGGATTAGTAGTTGTAGTAGTTGTCGTAGTTGTTGTATTCACGACCGTTGCAGGATTATCTATTACTTCTTTTTTTTCATCGACCGTTGAAGATGCCTCTGTGTTTATAAGGTTTGTTAAGGTTGCGTCTGTAATAGATTAATTTTAAATTCCTGTAAAGCATCTTGCATTTTGTTGCTATTTAAGTATTGGAAGTATTGTTATCATGCGTACCATTAGATGCTATGCCGGAAACCGAGCCGCCATCTCCAGGAGTAATTGCTGAGGTACCACTGGTAGCTAAAAATTTATTTTCTCCAGAATTATGCTTAGATGCAGCTTCATTTTTATCATTTGCCAAAGTCACTAGTGATACAGTATCTTTCTGTACAGTAGGTTTTCCGTATTGTTCTAAAAAGTTAGTGGTTATTACAGATGATGTGGCTGCAAAGAATTCTTAAATTGATGACTTCTGTGAATCAATGGTACCAGAACAGCGAGAAGCTTTTCAATTTCATGATAAATTGTGGAAGGGTCTCCCTGTGTATTTCTTTTACTTTTGAACGAGTGGAGTGGTGGTGGGTGGGTTCTAGAAAATCTCACAGTAAATAGTCTACATCAGCAGCAGTTGAAGCATTCTTGGATGTATCTGGATTGGCCTATAAACCTGCCATATTAGATATATAGTCATGTTCTGTGATATCCAAATTTTTACCAGTTGTGCCTGAAGTTTCTATTTCTTTGTTTCCTCTGCTAGCCTTATCTTTATTATCTTTGCCTAGCATTGTGGAACTATCTTGCATATTTCTTTCACTTGTTCTGTCATTAACAATGCTATCCACTAAAGTTTTTGTTAAAGTTGGGGCTTCTGTAAAAAGGAAATTACACGATAGGTATCTACTATTCTTTATCGAGTTATGTTTTATGTTGTCTAATTCCATAACTAGATAGCCATACCGTTTGTAGATGTGGTGGTAGCTGTGCTTTCATCAGTTATTATTGAAGAAACAGATCCAGTGGTGGTCTCTGTTGGATTAGTAGTTGTAGTAGTTGTCGTAGTTGTTGTATTCACGACCGTTGCAGGATTATCTATTACTTCTTTTTTTTCATCGACCGTTGAAGATGCCTCTGTGTTTATAAGGTTTGTTAAGGTTGCGTCTGTAATAGATTAATTTTAAATTCCTGTAAAGCATCTTGCATTTTGTTGCTATTTAAGTATTGGAAGTATTGTTATCATGCGTACCATTAGATGCTATGCCGGAAACCGAGCCGCCATCTCCAGGAGTAATTGCTGAGGTACCACTGGTAGCTAAAAATTTATTTTCTCCAGAATTATGCTTAGATGCAGCTTCATTTTTATCATTTGCCAAAGTCACTAGTGATACAGTATCTTTCTGTACAGTGGGTTTTCCGTATTGTTCTAAAGAGTTAGTGGTTATTACAGATGATGTGGCTGTAAAGAATTCTTAAATTGATGACTTCTGTGAATCAATGGTACCAGAACAGCGAGAAGCTTTTCAATTTCATGATAAATTGTGGAAGGGTCTCCCTGTGTATTTCTTTTACTTTTGAACGAGTGGTGCGCAGTCAATATTAGAAAATCTTCTTCTTCGGTTCTTAAAATCTACATTTCAGCCGTTCGATAGACTAAAAACGAATTGGTTGAAAAGCCTTTTCGTTTAGTTGAACTTATTTTCTTTTGCTATTTTGAAGTGATTGTGTAACAATCTGGAAAACAGGCTTAAAGAAAACCTTTTTTGAAGTTATTTCAACCGCCGTCATCTTCTTTTGTGAAATTCATCGAAGTTTTTTAATAATAAGTACCTGTTGATTCCGTGTTGACGTTTGCAATAGGTTCAGATACAATTTTTGATATTTTTTCACTGGATGTTGTTGTTCCTCCATCAATATTTGTAGTTGTAGGTTTAGTTTCCCCTGTAACAGGCGAATCAATGACGTCAGAATTCGGTGATTTTTGTTTGATTTGTAATAACTGTTACAGCTATTATGGCACATTTATTTCTATTAAGCTAGCGCAATTAATTGATTTCTTTTTATAAGTGTTCTTTTCTTTAAATTTTTTTTTACTCTGTGATATCACTTCGTTGCAGTAATATTCAACGTGTGTTCTTGTAAATCGCCTTAAGCACAAAATAATTCTCATTGGCATTTGTAGGACATGTTCGCTTGAAATGTATTAATTAGATGATTCAGAGGCAGCATCACCAGTAGCTCCCGAAGCAGCTGCTGTATGTCCATTGCTTGTACCTGCTTCTGATCCAATCCTAGTACTAGCCACAGAAGATAACTTGTCATCATTGGAATTAATCCCTCCTTCAGAGGGCGATCCGCGTTCTTCATTGGGAGCTGGCTTATCACCAGTCTCACCATTAGGTATTGAAGAAGTTGATGTACCACTATCTCTTGCAGCTGATTCCGGAGTTGGACTCGTGCCAGTAACAGAGGGTGGTTTGTCGTCACTAGATGGTTTTTTTTCCGTTGTTGCTACTACGGGATTTTTATTAGGAACTTGTTTATCATCAGCTTTATTATTAGACATTGGAGTAGCTGGTGTATCACCACCAATTGCAGTTGCTTGTGACTCTGAATTTGTACTAGTGGAAGAAGATAGTCCGCCATCGTTTGAAAGATTTTCTGGTTTATCTGAATTTTCTGGCTTTTTATCTCCAGATGAAGGGCTACTTTTTACCTTGTTTTCAATTTCAGCTGTGGTTTTAGTTATTGATGTATCGCCCTGATTATTTTTATCTACTATTGTGCTATTTAATTCAGTACTTTGTGGCGGGGTCCCAGAATCTTTAATATCAACAATAACTTCCACGTCATCATTTGAATCCGAATTATCAGCTATACTATTCAGAGTTATCCATTCTTCACTTCCATTTTTAATTGCGGTAGTGTAACCTGCAGTAGATACTGTATCATTGCGAGTTGTATTATCATTTAGTGGATATTTTTTATCTTTTGGTGTTAATTTTTCAAGTAACTCGATAGTTATATTACTCTTACAAATTTCAACTTTAGGGGTTTGGGGTAATATCAGGGTTATCCTTTCTCCGGTTGTTCCTAAAAGGAACGATATGCCAATGGGGCTATCTGTAAGCTTGATGTTTAGCACGTTGGTTTTGTTGCTACATCTTTTCTCACAAATTGAGTGTTTCCGGCATCTGTTGCAACTAGTTCTTCTTGTATTAAACTGGGGGTAGTTGGGGTAGAAGGAACGAGGTAACTGATAATTCTGTTTACATGGCAGAGGATTACTAAAAGATTCGGCCGGTATTTTCATCTCAAATAAGCCATTATTACTGTTGCCATAAAAAGCCTGATACAGATGAAACTGAAATAAAAAAAACAGTGTTATAAGATGGGTATCCTATTAAAGTCAACCACATTTCAAAAAATAAGAAAATTAGGAGCGAATGCATTTGCAGCCTCAGGGTTTTGGTTCCACAGTACCAAAATACATATTCATCATCATCATCATTAACAGCCTGAAGACGTCCACTGCTGAACATAGGCCTCCCCCAGGGAGTGCCACTTAGAGCGGCTGCTCGCCTCCTGCATCCATCGGCTCCCCGCGGCTTTCACCAGGTCGTCGGTCCACCTAGTGGGGGGCCGGCCTACGCTGCGTCTTCCAGTTCGTGGTCGCCACTCGAGAACCTTTCTTCCCCATCGGTTGTCAGTTCCAAATACATATTATGTAGGCATAATAATTATCTTCTGTATAATATTATAACATAATATTCATAGAATGGTATAATTATCTGACAAACTCGAATCAATTATAGAATTAACGGGATATCCTAAAATTAGATTCTGTTTTTGTTTGTTGGGCACCGAACTCTAAGAAATGTAACGTTAGTGAATTCTACAACAATATATCCACTATTATTATAAAACTCATGGGAATACCTTAATTCAACATTATAAAGGCACTCCACAATTTTTCCTTCATTTATCAGTTTTCTCACAAAACATAACTTTTCCGGGATAACAATAAGTAGATCTCACTAATGAATGTTAGCCACGTAAATTCAACATTTTCAACTTATATTCAAAAGCCACACAAACAAAGAAAAAAATAAATACAAACAGCAGACAGGCAAAGTTTCACTTTTATGTAGTTAGTATGTCGGACTACCTGCATTTTTATGCTCAAACACATTTAATTTTGTTTAATAAAAATAAAAAAATATTTGTAAATTAGTTACCTACCTAAGTTTCAGAATGATAACAATTAACAAGATATTTTCAAAATTACCTGTAACGTGCACAGAAATGCAATAATCAACAACTTGCACCCCATAGTTTAACAAACAAATTGTTTTAATATTCCCAGCCAAGAAGCCTTTTATACCACCATTCTGAGGAGCTGATAAGTTAACTAAGCTCTTCGTCATAATGATGACCAGTCATGGAGTCCTATCGGTTACTTTAAAGCACGTAGGACTCGTTAGGTGTCACAGATAAAACACATTGTTCAGGTGAACAAATAATAATTGTCTTCTATAATTATGACTATTGATGTCGAGCTGGGGCCGTACTGTGAGCTGTGGCTGATAGGGATCACGTTTGTCCGAAGGAATAGGAAGCTATGTATAACTTTATGCACAGTATAATAGCTCATTACATTTTTTCTGCATTGTGCTGGATTGCTTGCATCTGTTATAGGAAAGAGAACTTCGTTTTTTTAAACTCATTTTATAACAGGCCTCATGCTGTATTTGACACAAAGCACTTTATAATTGTATATGCTTAAAACAATACCTTATATAAATAAAATATTTTAAGTTTTCCGATTGCTTGACTTGTAAAGGTGCTAAAATTTGCACTAAATTGCTAGAGTTTTGAGTTTTCATATTCTTCACAGAGCACAAAAAAAAATACAATCGCTCCCTGCAGTGTCATTTTTAGGGTTCCGTACCCAAAAAGTAAAGCGAACCCTATTACTAAGGCTCCGCTGTCCGTCAATACTTTTCCATTTGCTGGGACCAGGGGGTCTAGCAATGAAAAAAGTTAGCGATTTCTAAAATGTCATTTCAGTAAATTTTGGAGTTAGCGTTTGACGATAGCGTTAGCGTTTGGGATTTTTGCTAGACCCCCAGGCCCTTCTCTCACAGAGAGAGTGTGTATGTAGGCTATAATCCACCACAATGGCTAAGTCCTTGTTTTTGTGATGACTTTTGAACATGGCGATTTCCTCACGATGTTATTAACATGGCAAGTGCAAATTCCATACATAATATGAAATCAACTTGGTGCAAGGCAGAGCGGTATTTGAACTAGGTTACGTCAGTAGGTAAGTCGCATGTAAGACCGCTGAGCCACACTGAGTAGGTATAAACCACCCCACTTATTTGAAATCAGACTAAAAAGGATCCGTTTGGATCATTTATATCATCATCATAATTACCTGATCTAAACGGATAATCTGGTTATAATAACCATTAACATGAACATTAACAATGGCAATGGGCAGGCCACATCCCACTAGTACTGACAACCGATGGGGAAGAAAGGTTCTGGAGTGGTGACCACGGACCGGTAGACGCAGCGTAGGACCAACTAGGTAGGTGGACCGATGATTTGGTAAAAACCGAGGGGCGCCGATGGATGCAGGAGGCGAGCAGCCACTTAGGTAAGTGGCGCTCTTCAGGGAGGCTTTTGTTCAGCAGTGGACGTCTTCAGGCTGTTGGTGATGATGATGATGATGGAAATTTACTTGCTGGAATTGGTTCTAAATTGAATGAATGAATTTCCTAGAAAATCATTGTCTATTGGTTTGTTTGCGTGGCTTCACGTCAAAACAACATAATCATTTATGTTTGTCATTCACAAACAAGCTAACAATTCGGTAGGTGTTATAATAATTTATCGGTAATTTATTTTATCATTGTAAACCTGTTTTGTGAGAGATGATTTGGTTGTAATGACCTTAACATGGACATTAACGTGCCGGCATTGGTAAATTTCCTATTTAAATTGAAAATTATTGTCTCTTGTTTGTTTGAGTGGCTTTCACACAGACATTATATTACCATATCATAATCAGTTATATTTTCATTCACAAACAGGTTCACAATCCTGGTGTTCAAACTGCTTTATCCCGCAAATCATCATCACCATCATCAACAGCCTAAAGATATCCACTGCTGAACATAGGCCTCCCCCAGACAGCGTCACTTTGAGCGGCTGCTCACCTCCTGCATTCAAACCACCGCAACTACTACCCGCAAATAAAATATGGGTATAATTAATCTCGTCAGAATCTCAACTCCATGTAAGTATTAGAATATTTAGAATGTATTTTAGTAGGACGTAGTTACACTTGACTTTACCGATATACGATATTTGCTAGAAGTGAACTTTTTGAAAGGAAATATGATGCAATGGCGAAGGGACATAGAGGCACCGAGTTGAGCAAATTTAGTAGATGCAGGTCCTTGAGCCCTGAATTAGGGTGAGCGGAGTACTGGTTTAGATAATTATTAGGAAATTTACATGTAAAAAGTACAGGTTATTTGAAGTTGGATTTATCCTTTTGCATTTGAAGGATAAGCGATGCGTGAGCATTTAGACCGAGAGTGAACTTATCTTTAAGGCAAGCTTACACCATTCAGCCATCATGATCATTGAACACTCACCCCCTTTCTCTACGTTTGTTAAACTCACACTTATGTCAACTTAAAAATACTGAACACTCATTGTTTGAAGATAGTCGGTGATCAACGCGGTCCGTATTTTTAGTTGACATTGCTTTTCTACTTAACTAAAAAATCTGGAAATAATTGTTTTTAAGGAACCGGGGGTATGTCTCACAATTGAGTGAGATGAAAATAATTTTATAGATAGCACTAGAAATAAATACATATAGTGACCCTGGTGATCTAGCTAGAGTATTTCGATAGAAATGTTCTGAAAGTCCAGTTTTCTTGCCTTTCCTTGCTGATAAACAGCCGGTATAATGATAAGGTCTAAATCAGTAAATTGAATTGTCTAAATCTAAATTGTAAGTATAGTAAGTATAGTTAGGTACTTTCTAGAATTTAGAACTACACAAAGGGTTAATTTAAGTTAATGCAAGCAACACAGGGCAAGGCTGAGCAATACAGCTTGAAGGTAACATTACAAAACCATGGTACCACATACAAAAGAGCCAAAAGAGATTATTCTAGAATGTGACCGTGAGTGGAAATTATTTAATTTTGCTTTGATAGCGAATTTGAAAGTGTGTCATTGTCAAATTCGTTTTGTAACTAACATTGGCCAGTGTGTCAAGATGTAAATCTGTAAACATGGGTAAAATTAACACTTAAGTTTGAATCCTAATAAGGACTTGCGTCTAGATAACTAGTTGCTGTATCATGGCTGGTAGCCACATCGCTCGTAGAACTGTCAACCGATGGGGAAGAAAGGTTTTCTAAAGCGACCACGAACCGGAAGACGCAGCGTAGGCTGCGTAGTTGTAACTGTTGCAACACCACCCGTAATTTTTGTTTTAATTCCTGTCCATACAAAGGTAGCCTGGAAGAAATCGCTTAATGCGATAAGGCCGCCCGTTGTTCTACCATTCTTTTATAAATTTGTATCTGTGTGCATTCTTGTTTATTGGTGTTCAATAAAGTATTATTGTATTGTATTGTATTGTAGGCTGGCCCCCATTAGGTACACCGACTATACCTGGTAAAAGCCGCGGGGAGACGTTGGATGCTGGAGGGAAGCAGCCGCTCAAAGTGGCGCTCTGTTGGGGAGTGTCTATGTTCAACAGTAAACGTCTTCAGGTTGATTAACTGATTGTTTAAATGGCCATGTGGATAATTCCAGACAGCGGTTGCGGTGTCAAAATGTCGAGGTTATGTCAATGTTTGTAAGAATAAGGATAAACCGCATTTAGATTAAACAAATAGACTGCTAACTGATAAATATAGGTAATAGACAAACGAGGACAAACCTGGTTTACACATGATTTGTGTTTATTTGTAATTATAGGTACCTTGCATATAATACTGCATAACAATGAAATAGCTATTCAGTGTTTTCTCTTGTTTCTTCGTTGCATATTTCAAACTGGATAGAACGAAACAATACATAAAATAACTATTCCTCTGGTGTACGTTTATTTGTAAGGGGGCTACAGTTTAATAATCAATATGTATGGTATTGCAGTTGCATTTAAATTTGTCAAGGCTAAATATGTAGGCATGGCTAGGGTTGCCAGGTCTTAAAACACAATAGCCGGCCAGCCCAGCCAGTTAAGGCATTGCCAATGAGATCTAAATAATGATATAAGTAATCATTCATCATCTGAATATTTAGTATTTTTTATAACATAGACAAGCCTGCCTGATGGTAAGTAGTTGCCATCACCTATAGGTCTATTCGACTATGATCACTGATCACCTACACTTGCAACACCAGGGGCGTTGCCGATGTGTTTCCTTACCGTTATTAAGCGTAGGTACTGCAAGAAATATACTGAACATAATATTATTGCGATAATTTTAATGTGAGTGCATTTTTTGGCAGTTCCATTATCTTTAATGACTCATAACATAACAGTCATAATAAATAGCATTGTATTTCTTCATAATAAGTACAAACATACTTTGTGATGTGATGCACGTGTCTATTCGGTAGTTTAGGCAACAAAGTATTAAAATATCACTTACGAATTGACGTCTGATATGAATATCAGTATTAAATACTAGGTACGTCAGCTTGAAAGTAATTGATCAAAGTTATCGGTTTTTCATTTTTGGGGTTATCGTCGGGATGTATTATGGAGTGTTTAGGTTAAATAGTAGTCTTGGGGGACCGAAAGCGTACTATTAGCTTTTCAAGACTGAACCCCTGATAGTAGCTATTCCTTGTGATGTTCAATAGCGTATATTTAGAAGCAATAACTCTGATAAGACTGAAGCAGAATGTACGTATGTATTACCTATTGTATTAATATTTGTGTTTAATATATGTTTTTCTACATTGACATGTTTTATTTTTAATGTGTATTTTTGTAATTTTTATTTATAACATTTTTTGTATACTGATTGACATTTTTTATAATATTATGAATGAATACCTATTGAATGCGTACCTACCTATGTTATATTAAATGTACCTGCGTATTTATATAATTATATTATACGAATAACCTATTTTAATAGGTATACTTAAAGAAAAATCATCGACATGTAATTCGAAAGTATTATGAATAAATGATTATGATTATATCTATTATCCATAGCAGAGGACAAAATATATGGGGCTGATGATGATAATGCTCCAAAAAACGTATACTATTTGTACTCATATACCGATGATAGTTCCCAACTATTAACAAACCCTAACATATTTAATCTATCTTACTGTTAATTATATTTGTTGCAAATTCTGCCCACCCTGATGGGCATTTCGTCATTATGAAGTTGAAATCATTACGACGGCAGGCGCGATTGCCGTGCATCTGTTGAGTTTCATGAAACATATATTCTACTAAAGTGTAGGTTGCATGCATTCCAGGGTATTCCTGAGCTGAACGTGCCAGGCATCGAACCCCTAAGCCTGGGCCAGATTGGCCTGGCGCGCGGTCCTCAAGGCGCCAAGCTCACCGCAGTCGTCAATGACGTCAAGGTGCGGGGGCCCAGCAACTTCATCATCGAAGAGCTGAAGTA
Organism: Ennomos erosarius; assembly: GCA_963580505.1. Taxonomy (NCBI): domain Eukaryota; kingdom Metazoa; phylum Arthropoda; class Insecta; order Lepidoptera; family Geometridae; genus Ennomos; species Ennomos erosarius. Next base: position 4,356,034 of record OY756978.1, on the reverse strand, counting down.
AGTGGTCATAATTGCCTTAGGAATGTTGTTAACAACGCATAGTAGTTTACTAGGTGGTAGGACTTTTCTGCACAGTTCGTCTAGGCAGGTTCCACCGTTTTGCCAGTTATTCTACCGCCAAGCAGTAGTGTGCAAGCACTACTGTGTTCCAGTTTGAAGGGCATTGTAGCTAGTGAAATTACTGGGCAAATGAGACTTTATGACCTGATCTCACAGTCTAGTAATCTGATTACTAGACTGTGTGATGTCTCAGGATGACGTGCGCAGTGCAGTATCACGAAAACTTTTTTAAAGTTCCGAGTGACGCTGTAACTGTTATTGGCGGCCGTGTCGCTTAACATCAGGTGAACGACTGGCTCGTCACGTCATCTATTCACACAAAAAAAGAATAGTAATCGTTCCAAGAACTGATATAATTGAATGCGTTATTATCTCCGGTGAAAATTCGATGTCATTTAGCGCTCCATCTCCATCCATGGGCATGAATCTTAGAGCTTTTAAAGTAAATAGTGATGAAATATTGAATGCTCTTTTGCTAACCTCTGGTAACCTCTAGTTAAGAATCTGTAATGTTGAATGAAACAAATGCCCGTGTAAAAGGAGCATGGAAGAAAATTAAGTGAACCATCCAGTCGTCATTCTGACCGGTCTCTTCTAGATAACCTTGGTGTTTATTAGCTTTCTGTGTTTACTTCTTCAATAAATTATTATGACCATAACCTAGATTTTCGGATATAAAATGTAATTATTGCGTCCTTTAATAATTTTGCATGCAAAAGTTGTATGGCATTGGTATTAATTAGTAATTAAAGTAAACTCGACTTGAATATCGGTGTTTTAATAATGATGTGTTAATTCATTTTGACGTGACTTGGTATCAGAAGCAGCTGATAATATGAATATTTGTAAGTAACTCATACCCCAGCTCATACGAATGCAAATTAGGTATCTAGGTATGAGGTTAGTGTCGAGAATAATTAATAAATATCACATTATCTGACGTGTTTTGCTTTTAAATTACTATTTTGAATCCTTCGATATAATCGAAATTTTAGTTGGCCCACCCAGCAGTCAGTGGCCTGTGTATGATGAGCTGGATATGTGCAACGCTGTTTGAAATTTCAAGTCTCTAACCATTTATTCTCTGCATAATGATCCATCTCTTCAAACAATAATAATATGTGCCCTGCCAACAAAGCCATTGAGAAAGGTTTTCGAACAAAACAAAAGAAACAAGGTATACGAACCAAAAATAATGTCGCAGAAAGTACGAAAGTCTTCCAGTCAAGAGTGAACACGTACCTTCTAAGCAAGCATGCACCATCGTAGACCACGTCATCACATTCCATAGTGAGACAGGTCAAATGCCTTTGCCCATAAACGTTTAAAATAAGAGGAATCCATGAAGTTTTCTTATCGGGAGCAAATATACAATCGGGGCACTGATGGGTCACCGTATCCTATTCCTATGGACATCAATAATGCTAATACGTATCCCTTGATATAGGACTCTTTTACCCCTCCTTTCAAATGCGTCCCATATTGTATCTCTGCGGAGAGACCGCTGGCGGTTTTTTTTAAAAGATCTGTGGCTGGCGGGAGCTCATTCCACATTTTGAAGATGTGCGGCAAGAAACTGAATGAATCATGTGTGATTTCCCCTACTTACAATAATTGTCGTCAATATCTTATGCAATGGTTCATGACCAGACAACCCTCTCAATTCCAGGTCAGATCTGGACAAGAACCGGTTTGACTTTAAGCTCCTGCTGCCGAAGCTGGACTTCGCCGGCAAGTACAAGATGGACATCCAAGTGTTGCTGCTACGGCTGCAAGGACGGGGGAACATCACGGGGACATTCAGTTAGTCTTCTTTTTATGTATTAACCATCTGATCTAACCCTTCGCACGAGTGAGTTGAACCTTTGCGAAAATGCAAGCCATCATTGACCAAGTTTCATCGCAGTTGGTTGCATGACAACGCGTAAAATGCGAACACAAAAATTCATTTTTGTAGTTCTGTAGATCCCAGATCATGTCATTCGAACATTTAAAACTTTACCGGACTAAGCAATCTCGTCCTTTTTAAAGGTCTGTTAGAAAGACCTTGTCGTCAACCAATGCCAGCATAATTAGGTTTTGGTAAACTAAAATTTTCACCGGCATGGGATGAATCCAAGTGCAAGTACCACCGGCTCTTATCAGCTTTCCGCAATAAGTGAATATAAACCAGTCAAAATCGTAACAAAAAAGTGAATGAGTAATGTTTACACAAACAAGTGTGTCAAGTTCAATTATCGGTAGGTGGTTACCTCACTAGTTGCACAATCAGCAGGTTGCGAGTTTGCTACTCAGTCGGGCTGCATTCCGCCGGCGCAAGCGCATAGGTAACGCTTATTTGCTTCTGTATTTTTACGGGTCCATGCCTGTTTTAGAAAAATGGAACCCATAAGATCTACTAATACCTACTGATTTATTAGTGGATCGTCTGTCTGTCAATCTGTTTGTCTGACAATCATGACCCTTAGGTATTCTCAAGAAGCTGTTAAGCTATTAAGGTGTAATTGATAGATTAAATATAAATACTAAACCTTACGTGCGGAATCTACACTCGCTTTCCAACGATGAAGAAAAATATTGTACCACTCGTCGAAATTTATAATTTCTGGGATAAAATGTGATCAACACACGGTACTTTTTATCTTAGTAGTGCAAGCAATTTGTGAAATTTTTGGCCGAATCTGCTTTGGTGTTTCTGACTTAATATTTGAGCTTCAATACTTATCATGAGATGAGAAACCGCCAAACTCTAGCCCACACAGGGAAAAAAATCGCGCCCGTGCTCTGGTCAATATTCTGGTTTTCTGCGCAGAATGTATCTAGTCTTGTGATTAGCGAAGTGGTTTTATAAAATGCTCTTTGATTAGTATGTGCGCTCGGCGCCATTGGCTCGGCACGAATTGTTGTTTGTACTTTCGCGGTGCAAGTGTGATTTGTTTTCCTTCATGTGCTACCGCCCGTTGACATTTACCAATCTCATTAACAAATTGCAGAGAACTACGCGTGCAACGTCACGATGATAGGGCACAAGGAGAAGCGGGGTGAAGACGAGTACCTTCTCTTCGATCCGTTCACGGTCAGGCTCCGAGTGGGTCAGTCGTCCATCTACCTCACGAACCTCTTCGACGGCGACCCAGTGCTGGGCCCAGCCACCAACCGCGTCATCAATGACAACAGCCAGGTGTTCCTGCAAGAAATCAGTCCAGTTCTAGAAAAGTCTCTAGCGGACCTCTTCACGGAAATGGCTAATAAGATCACTTCGAAGTTTACGTATCAAGAACTGTTTCCCTGATCTTTGTGCTGGACCTCATTGTTTTTTTTTATCGAGGTTTGGAGCTGCTGTAAATTCAGTTATGGCAAATTTTTAAATTATCATTGATTGTGCTGGTGTTTTCAAACGTTTCGTACTTAAAGCGGGAAGTTGAAAATTATTACAGGTTTTGCGTTTGTAGCTTACACGGTAATCGTCTAATAAAATATTTTTTAAACTTTCGCGACCTAAACCTATATTTTAAAATATTGAACAAAAATCAGATTAAAAAAGAAAGAGAACTGTAATAGTTTTGAATTTCTCGGTTCAGAGTTGACGTTACACTGAGGCTCATTTTTAGTCTTAATTCCAAATATCGAATACGGAAACATTGAAGTCGATCTTCAGTGTAGATGTCACCGTCTTTTTGTAAGAACCGTTTGTATATACAAAATTTATAATCTGTCGATTTATTGCAAACGGGCAATGTGTCTCACAATAAAACGGGCGATATTTCGGTTATTTATGATTAATCGGCATCACTTCGTTTTTTTCGTAAATGTGTAATTCTAGTGTGGTCAAAACTCAAAACTAACCTAACACTCCTCCTCGCTTCGCTCGTCGTCGTAACCTATTGGTTAGCCACTAGTGACTCTAAAAAAAACAACAAATTACAGCAAAAATTGGTGCATTGTTCACAATAAACCGCTATTTAAAACCCGTTTTTCATAAACTCACCGTTGGGCACCGACTGTTTATAAATAATCGCAAAATCATCCGTTTTATTGTAAGACAAAGTGTCAGTTTGCAATAAATCAACAGTTTATAAATAACCGGTTTTATGTCAGTTTTTTATAAACAAACTGTTTTTAGTTTACAATAACACGGTGACATTATACATATATTATGTTGTGCGTTCATAGATTGTTTTATTTATCATCATTAATAGCCTGAAGACGTCCACTGCTGAACATAGGCCTCCCCCAGGGAGCGCCACTTAGAGCGGCTGCTCGCCTCCTGCATCCATCGGCTCCCCGCGGCTTTCACCAGGTCGTCGGTCCACCTAGTGGGGGGCCGGCCTACGCTGCGTCTTCCAGATCGTGGTCGCCACTCGAGAACCTTTCTTCCCCATCGGTTGTCAGTTCTACGAGCGATGTGGCCTGCCCATTGCCATTTCAACTTGCTAATCCTAAGAGCTACATCGGTCACTTTAGTTCTCCTGCGGATCTCCTCATTTCGGATCTTATCTCGCAAGGAAACACCGAGCATTGCTCTCTCCATAGCTCGTTGCACGACTTTGAGCTTAGTAATGAGGCCAACAGTTAGAGTTTTATTTATATTATGTTCAAAATTGGAAAATACTAATATTTTTCGACTTTTCGTTGGTCAATATTGTGTTACTGATAGCTGTACAAACGCCTACTTATTTGAAATTTATAAGAAATACTTGCCAGAGTTTCATTACCATAACACATTAAGATGTTTAATGTGTTAATCAGAAATGTAAACAGAGCTAAAAGTTTTACTCGTGTCATCATCATAGTCACCAGCAGCCTTTTGCGTCTTTTGGTTCTACAACTAAACACAGGAGGCCTCCATTAAAGGGGGGGTTTCTATAATCACCTGCATAATTGGCAGGCGTCTTGGTGATCGCAGTAGATAGTCTACTGCGATCACCAAGCTGGCTCATCCCCTGGATATATTCCCTTAGCCGGCACATACGGAACCCACGGGAAAAGATGGGTGCAAAATTAGAAAAAGGTGAAAGGAAAAATTCGGACATGAGACCACTAATTGTCACGGTAGCTTAAGTAAAGCATATCCCGGCTTGAGGGATGGATGGATGCGGGTTCAATCCCCGCTCGTGATTCTAATTTTTCCTTTAGAAATTAATCTGTAGATTACGCTGAGCAGGCGATACTGCTTTAAAAAACATAAATATAAAAGATGGGTGGTCCTATTAGCGCCGGGTGTAACCGGCACAATTCATTATGATCTTTTATTTATAAATCATAAAGATTTTTCTGTTGTAAAATAGCGTATGCATTCCATTATTATTACTGGGTCACATTGTAAATAGAATACTGTAAATTCCAAAATGTGATAGTAAGAATTTTGAGAGGGATCTTATTGGGATAAGATTCGATAGTAGGTACCATAGTGTAAGCCTGTAAGGTAATGGTTAATTTTATTGTGTTAATTTTTGTATTAACGTATTTTTTATATGTAAAAGTCGAAGAATCATCGTTTAGTTTAAGTAGGTATTAGTTATGTTACACTGGATTCTATTTATAGTTTTTATATTCCTGTTTGTTTATTGGTATTATGTGGTAATACAAAATATCTGTTTTGCAAATCTGGTCATATAGGTACGTATTTAATCGCGCCTACATTATTATTATTGTTATTTGAATTCCTGTTATTTGCTAGCAATTTTTGTATGTAAATAAACAAAATGTTAATATTGTTAAAATGAAAACTATTACAAGTTTACTTTTTTGAAATCGACGCGACATGCCGGAAACGGAAATCAACTCAACTACACAATATGTAGTATACTATTATAATATCTGTGACAATATCATGATCGTCAATTTCAGAAACAAATACTATTCCTTGCTCTCTTAAAAAATGTTTCTAAATAAATCTAAAAATCATTCTGACTGTGTTATTAACGCAGTCAGAATATTTTTTAAGTAAGTAGTTATATAAATATAACACTGTATACTAGGAGAAATAAAAAAGAGGTTGAAAATCTATGAATTTATTATTTTTTAAACGATAACGAGAGTAAATGTTGGTGTATATAAATACTTATAACTACCAACTTTTAGGGCTTCGTTCTCTATATTCGATTAAAGTTACGATCACCTAGCCAGTAAGTAATACTGATCGGGACGTAAAGGCGGCGAGTAGTTCTTCCCAGTTTCACGAACGAAAACAGAGTTTCGATCAGCTACTCAGTGGGTAAAAATTTAGGGTGATCTGTAGCTACGTCAACTGTTCATTTCGTTCGTTCAATAGTCACCCTGACTGCTGTCAGTGACGCCATTTTGGGTTCGTTTTTTATTTTTTTTTGACATTTTTATGTGCCAGCTATATGCTGCGGTGCGGTAGGTGCCCTTCAAAGAGTATTTATTCCCTACCTAAAAACAGTAAGTAGGTAAGGATTTACCTTTACAAATAGGGGTATCAACTAATTAAATTAATGTAATGAGGAATGTAATACGAAATACCTATAGGTACCCGAAATATGGTTTTATCTTGATGCAATAATAAAAATTAAAAAAACACAAAACATAAATATCATAATATTATATAAGTATTTAACATATTCAATTATTGAACAAAAACTTTTTAGTAGTCATCATCATCATAATCATCAGCCTGAAGACGTCCACTGCTGAACATAGCCCTCCTCCAAAGAGCACCACTTTGAGCGGCTGCTAGCCTCCAGTATCCATCGGCTTCCCACGGTTCTGAGCGGACTGTTTTAGTAATTAAATACAATGATTTCTATATTCTATGAATATAGAAATCATTAGTATCAGTATAATCAGTATCTGATATCAAAATAGATACAGGAATAGTCAATGTTTTTATAGCAGTAGCGTAATCAACAGAGTTGGTAGTTTACAGTTCCGTATTTGTGGCATGCAAACTATAATAATAAATTACAAACACATGCGAGCTTGCAACAAGTTTTGCTATAGCCGTCGGTTAACCGTACTAATTGGCAGCTGATCTGTCCTGTAAGTAGCAGCCTGGTTTACGGGTCGGCTAGCGCTACTCGGACATTCTGAAATTCGTTACTGCAGTTACAAGTGACATTACGTGGTGGCTAGCCAACTCGAAACTTTACTCGAATATAGAGAACGAAGGCCTTACTCTCACATAATCTCATGTCTATTTTCTAATGTTTATTAATTATGATCCAACGGTATTGGTCACTATCGACCTTTACAGTAAGGGTAAGGGCGGATAAGGTACCCAGGTGGCTTACCACAGAGGACAAGACGTCTACTGCTGAACATAGGCCACACTGAGCGCCACTTTGAGCGGCTTCTTGCCTTCTACAACCATCCGCTCCCCACGGTATCCAATACCGATGCCAAAAATGGTACCTGAAGCAGAAGAGCTAGTACTAAAAACTTAGGAAACTTGCACCGCGATAGCGCTGCGGTTGGCTAAGGAAGCGCCTGAAATCAGCGGCGCAAGCGCAGCTCAGACCGAGCGCAAGCAGAATAGAACTCATTTAGGGGATCCGGCTTGGATGCGTGCGTTGAACATTTCAATAATTTGTTACGTAGTACAAATTTTCTTTAGGCTTTTGATGATAATGATCTTTTCGTTGCCTACATATATACATATATATAACATATTATAATAAAAAGTAAAAAAAATCAGTTAGTTATAATTTAATTTCTAGATTTTACATATATAATCGGCTAAAGATAATTCTTGTGAAAGTTCAGACGTCCACCCTTGGATCTTAATAACGTTGTCACTAATAAAAACGCCTACAAGAAAATACCCATGGGTATAACCACAAGTGGTGAAATCTTCGCTGACTTTTTTTTGGTGGCTGCCGATTTTCTTAGGTACCAAAACCTTGCTTATTCTGTCTTGATAACAGACAAAGGTAGGTACTATAAATACTTATATTACATGCATCATTAATACTTAGAGACAACAACAACTAAAATATCACATAAGGCTTTCTTCCAAACTGGGAAACTGAAAACTACAACATCTAATGTACATGCAGCGCCCAAAGTAAAAGGGATGAAATACTTATAAATGAAAATTTCTCGTGGCTTTATAAGGATGGGCGGCATGTTCTACTATATCATTATGAATGTAGAGTAGAGCTTGTTTTTTTTTTTAATGAATATTTTGGGGCTACTCTAAGCCTTGTTGATATCTAAACCTAGGCTTCATTGCCGAATGTTGCGACAATTACACTTGGACTACTTTACCGACTCATTTGTAATTGGTTTCAATGTTTTGAATCGATGTTTGGGCTTGCCTAAAATAGTTACGTACGATGACTTGCTCATGGGGAAACCTACAGGAAACACGGTGGATCGAGACGCTTGTTTGTGTTTCAATTTAAGCCTGAAAGTTTTTTGTTTTCCACTATTTTCCTTATAAAGGTATACAAATACGGAGACACTCTCTGGACATCGCACTCGTTCGGGATCTTCGTTAGTGTTGCAATCGGTGTGTAGGTAAATTGAAGTCGAAAAATGAAATTGTACCTAGTACTGTCTGCCTGCTGCGTGCTTGCTTTTGGAAAGAGTACATGTAAGTTTTTTACCTGTTACCTTTCCTTACAAATTGATAGAGAAATGAGAAAATCTTGCAGTCTCTTCTTCGAGACTAAAAACAGTTCTGCAATAATTCGTTTATCAATAGTGCATTAAATGAATATAGGTAGGAAAAACGTATTAACGTAGATGCCTATATTGGTTTGAAAATATTGGCAAAACTACGAGAAGGCCACACAGTGGTTATAGCTATCTAAGCTTAGATTATTGTCGCTATAAATATATTTCCAGCGAACATCCCTCAATGCAAGAGAAGCGATCCAGATTTAGAGAAATGTATCATTGAAGGTATAGAAGCGATCAGACCAACACTAAAAGATGGCATCCCTGAAATCAACCTACCACCTTTAGACCCTTTCAAAATGGACCTTCTAAATATCGACACATCTATAACTGGAGCAACAGTAAAGGCTACAGTGACTAATATAGTCGCCCATGGAGGAAGCGATTTTAAGATTAAACATTTTAAGTAAGTCATTTAACCGACTGTACCTCATGAATATTGATAAAAAATGAATCACACTCATAAGAATTTTAATACGAAGTCTTTTAATTTATACATCAATATCAAAGGCTTCTGCCCCCGTATTCCAAAACATTTCTCCAAGTCTTTCACTTGACTTCTATCTAACTTTGAGGGAAACTCAAAATACATCGCGACGTACCTTGAGCTGACAGTTGCTTCGCTTCTCTCGTTTGAGAAAAAATAACGCAGAAATGTCAAGTTGATTATTTATTGTCAACTAAAAATACCGATACACATAAATGAGGTTAATTCGAGGTTGAGTCGAGTGGAGTAATCTAGAGGTAATGTCTTAGAATATGGGGGTTCTCGATCGAAAACCCTTATGAAGTCATTATTCATTCTGCCTGTGCATCTCAATTTATTACAACTCAATTCGTGTCTGCCGATAAGTAGAAGCCCCCGACTAGGTGCACCCACGATCTGGTGAAAGCCGCGAAGAGTCGATGAAAGCAGGAGGCGAGCAGTAGCTCAAAGTGGTGCTCTCTGGAGGAGGCCTATGTTCAGCAATGGACGTCTTCAGGCTGATAATGATGATGATATAAGTAGAATTACCTATCAGAGGTGTATGGTGGAAAATTGGTATGGTGATACAAGGCTCTTGTAAATTAAAATAGTTACATGCATTCGTTGAAAAGCTGATAATTTTCCAGATCATTTATTAGTTACCACGGGTATAACAGTTTTTGATAGTTGCTCTAAATGACTGCCTCCAATTTTCCAGGGTTGATTTAGACAATAAATACACTGCTGACCTGAAGATTGTTCTACCTCGTCTGGACGTGACGGCTGATTACAATACACGAGGCTCCAGGATGCTCTTCATCCAGCTCAGTGGCCGTGGAAAATTTAAAGGGTCTTTCTGTAAGTTACTAAAGAACAGATTAACTTGATTGTCGTTTGTGTAAATGACTGAGATCAGTCCATTGCAGCGCAGTATCGCTAATATTATCAACAAAATGCTTCTAGAAAAGCTGCTTTTAATTGTAATCTCACATTTACAGGTTAAAATTTCACTAGGTGTAGAACTTTTCTGCGAATTTTGTCTAAGTAGGTACCATCACTTTTCCAGTTATTCTACCGCCAAAGCAGTAGTGTGCAAGCGCTAATGTGTTCCGGTTTGAAGGGAATTGTAACTAGTGAAATTACTGGGCAAATGAGACTTTTTGATCTAAACTCGCAGTCTAGAAATCTTATTAGCAGACTGTGGGATGTCTTAGGATTAGGATGACGTACGCAGTGCAGTGTCGCGCGGAACTTTAGAGTTCCGAGTGATACTGCATCTGTTATGCGCAGCCGTGACGTTAAACACCAGGCAAACAACTAGCTCATACGTTAACATTAAAAAAAAATCTTGAGATTTTTTTTCTCTTTGGTCAAAATTGTTTTATCTATGTGATTACAGCTGGCGTAGCAGTAGCAGTGAAGTGCGTCGCATCACCAGTCGTGAAGGACGGAGTGAAGTATCTCCAGATAGACTCCATCACTACGAAGGTCTCCATTGAAAATGCAGACTTAAATGTTACACCACAGGAGAGTGATCTTTCAGGTAAATATTTAGTTAATGAAAAAGAGACGGCCATGCCCAATTTTAGACAGACTATCTATGTAATAATCGAAAGACGCAATTACTCTCCACAATAGTCTAATACGTACGGTTGGCCAATACATTATCCGGTTTTTAAAGTATTTGTTTTTTTGTGTCGTACCTAATAATTATATGAATTTATCTCTTTATTGTTACAGGAAGGATAGCATCATCATTTGCCAGCGCAAATCCATCTTTAATACTGAACGTCCTGAGTCCGGCCATTGACGAGGCTGTAGCGCCTGTCGTAAAACAAATACTTGACAGCGTACTTACTAAACTACCTTTAGATGTTGTGCTTATTGACTGAAATTGACCGACACAAAATAAAATAGTTAATTAGCAAATAAGGCTAAGGCTAGTTGCAATTCTCTATGACGAGGAGCAAACTGATTTCAAAGGTTATGGTTATGATTGGTTACTTAGTGATTTTCTTTCCCACCTCAACTTTTCTGATTAAACCATGTGAAGGTTCTTGATAGTTGTTAAGTTGTAAGGCCGAATATTCTTATTGCACGAATTATTTAATGTAAGCTTTAGCTTATAGCTTAACGAAATATTAAAAAATAATATTAAAAATATTATTAAATAATATTGTTGTATTATTATTGTTTGTATAAGGTTTAAAAAAGGTACTGTTTTATTTGAATAAAGTTTGATGTAAAAAATATTCTTTCTAATTCTTACCTACGTCATCGTCAACTCTGTCATCAGTAGTCCGTTACTCATGGCTACTGGATTGGATGTAAGCAATTCATTTAGATATTTTTTTTATCATTAACTAACTGACCCACCTCAAATTCACAGTCCAAAGGAAGAGAGAATGGAAACTGAAAAAGATGACTAAACCTAATGGCAAGAAACCTAAATGGCTGAACGTCTATCCTAGTCCTATACCTATTATAGTTTGATTTTGATTATTGAATTTGTAATAATTACGTTATAGTCCATGAGCAGGCACCATTAATTTCATTTTGATGTTAAGTTTATTTTTAATTACTAACCTATTACTCACCTCACTAAATCCAATGTCTAACATTTTATTTCGACTAAGGGTGGACTTTTTGACCCAATGGTCAAAATTTGTTGGAACTTTTAACCATTAAAACCTATCCATAGTCAATATTTTCTGTATATTAAATAGATTTCATACAGCATACAACACATATATACTCTCCCAAAATATATTGGACATCCTCGAGTTATTATTTATTAGTAATTCTATACCGCACTCGGTACAATACTCGTTGGGTGTATAATAATTATAATGTGCAATTATAGCAGATGGTGCTTTAGGCGGTAATTGAATGGAAGAGATCGCTGTATAGCGATAAGACCACCCATTCTACTAAATTTTAATATTTTTTGTTATTGTCTTTTATTTCCTAATTTGGTGTGCAACAAAGAATTGTTGTATTGTATTGTATTATTGTATTTGAACGTTATGACAATAAACGTCCTAAGTAAGGATTTTAAAGATCGATTATTAGCATTTAAATACATTATAGGTACCTTTCTATGGCATCCACGGGAAGAAGTGATGTGGTCCTATTTGTTACTGGGACTACACGGCAACACATAAACAGGCCAATAGCCAATAGCACCTATAGCTTTAAGACAATGGAACATTTGTGTCGGGTTGCAGCATTTAGCCGCGTTTTATATGAAAGAAATGAAATAACCGTTACAACCACGGTTTATGTAACGTAATTACAGACTGATCAGTTTTATGCAATGACTGCGGAACTACGCCAGTGCAATGGCACCCGGACTTTTTCCTCTTGGGTTGAGTTTGAGGGATCTAGGTAAGCTATTTTTATGTATATACAATGGCACCCGCACTTTTCTTCGCCGGGATAAGTACCTATTATACCTCTACCCAAATAAGAAAAGTGTGGATAGTTTTAGAAGTAATAAAGAAAGAAAGACTCGTGTAGGCTAAAATTAGGTTTAAAAATGCTCAATTGACTTGCTTTTCAACTTCGATGTGGCTGGCTTACCTACCAGAATAAGTATCTGTGGCTTTTTTATGTTTAAATACTTACCGCCTTACTAATAAATATTGTGTAGCAGAAACATAGTTATTTGGTGTTTTGTTTCTTCCTAACAGGGATGAAACAAGAGAAAAACACCGGATATCTATCCCACTGTTAAGGATGCAGTGCTTATTGTAAGGGGAATACTGCAAAGGGTATTTATTTTTATTTTGGTTGGAGATTGTAGATAAATTTGAACTGTGAACTTGTTTTTAGCAAGAGACTTTTGTCAGTTTACAGGTCGTTAATTTTTCGTCATAAATGGCTCAAACGGCAGAACCTTCTGACAGTCAGTACATTAACTTTGTTTTAGGTACCTACAAGTTCTACCCAGCCGTGCAAATATAGACATAAAACTGTATTACAAACTGCATATATAGGTACTAAAACTTTTATTACACATTTTCTTATGAAAATTAAAATAAGTTACTGAGAAACATTTTGAAAACATTTTCCTTGAATTTTTGTGTAAGTTTTAAAACCATGTTATGCAAAATCTTGGAGAGTTCGAACTGCAAAACTTACATAAGCCTTTAAGAACGTTGATTGAGTGGGTTTTTTTTTACTTAATATGCTATCAAAACTAGGAATATGTCAACATATCCTTTTTGTAAGTAATCATAGTAAAAACCCCTGCTGTTACCCAACGATTGCAACGAAGGGGCCGCAAGTCTACAAATAAGACAATTTTGGGCGGCCGCGCGCATTCGGTTTCAGACTATCACGTCACTTGCAGTGCCCTGCACTGATTAAAATTATATGAAAATAGCAGTGATTAATTAAGTGAAAATGAAAGTGTTGCTCGTTGTAGCTGTGTGTGCGGTTTGTGTTTACGGAAGAGTTGCTCGTGAGTATTTTTTATTAAGTGTTATTTTCTATTATCGATAGGCTAACATTGGAAGAACATGGGGAACATGGGGAAGAAAGTTTTTGGAAAGACCACGAACCGGAAGACGCAGCGTAGGCCGACGTGGACCGACGAGCTGGTGAAAACCACGGGGAGCCGATGGATGCAGGAGGCGAGCAGCCGCTCGTGGTGGCGATCTCTGGGGGAGGCCTATATGACCAACATACCCCGTTTTCGGGACTCAATTTTCCGGGCTTTAAAGTCCTATATTTCCGTAATCACATTAGATATTGATAATATTAAGAATTCATGAACTTACATGCAAAATTTCGTTCAATATATTAAGCCGTTTTGGTGGAAAGTAATAGGGTAAGATAAATAATAGGGCAATTATTGGTTTGTGAAATGATACATTTACTAGTACTATTAGATAAGTAAAGTATAGAGGTACTACAACTAGATTTAAATATTGCAAATTATCTTGCTTTTGAAGTAAAACTTTGGGTCTATTCCGGGTTCGGCGGTTTCAACCGGAACACAGGATTATTTCTGAAAAAAAAAAAAATTCTACATTAGAAATTTCTTCACATGACACATTAAAATACTATGGTTATCGATATGTATATTTTTGCTAAAATAACACCAAATGTAGTTTCGGCGGCGGCCACTGATCGAGTTTAAAAGACATACCTCATTATTATAAAGTTATAATGGTATAAGTTATTAATACCTAAGTATTTCTTATGTTGGCCAACACTCCCCGATTGCTATCATAAGCTATTGCTCAATACATCTATAGGGCTTATTTTAGGCAGCTACGCTCAGTCTCTGAATAAATATTTAGATATTAGGTAGCCAGTTATTAGAACAATGCTTATTGCTTATTTAATATCATATAAAGTTTTCAATATTTAAAATACCAACTCGTGTCTCCGATGACGTCAAAATGAAGGAAAACAAGACAGGGAAAAAAAAAAAAAATAAGAAAAAATTGATTAAACAAAACATAGCAAACAAATGTTTATCTACTTATAGTACTATTTTAATATCTGTGCTTATAGCTATTAGCTAGATTATCGCTCTCTCGCTCGCTGAGAAGCTCTCCCACTGAGAGGTCACTGCGGTTCTACACACTCCCAGATCTCTTTCTTTACTTAAAACATTTTAAAATTGTCACACGCCAGAAGAATCGCGTAATGAAAGAGGGAGAAGATCAGAATTACCATGTGCAATGGAGACGCTATAGAATAGAGTAAGTAGGGAACCTATTTGTGGATGTGGACAGTAGGCACCGGATTCTACCTACTCTTTATCGGAGTCAACCTACCAAATCTTCGGTGGTTAATGTATGTCAAAAAATTATATAAAAATTTGTCAAACTTCAAGATGTAAGTAGAAACCGATTGACTATCGAATATACCTACTAAATTAGTGTTCGTTCTGCATTTTAGACTTTATTATTTTTAATCAACTTGCCTTTGTAGGCTTTTTGCTTTACCTATAGCCATACTTTTGAATGAATCAACCATACTGCATGGCCAAAAATATGCCCATTCATAATAAGACGTTTTGTTTAAAAAAGAACTAGTTCCGCTTCTGTTACTAGATGGCGTAGTAATTCAAACATGGTCGTAGTTTTAAACCACGGAGTACACGGAAAAATCAAATTCAGTTGAGTGGATCACATTGTACGTTGTCGATTTGTCGATAGAAAGCCTCGAATATATGCCTTCCATAAAATAAGGATAGAATACTAAACTCGATACAGAATTATCTTAATAATGACATTTTTAAATCCCAATTTTAACGCCATCTATCGGATCTTTATAAAATTACAGCTGTTTTTTAATAAAACGCCTCATTATTATTTAAAAAGGTATATTTTAAAAAGGTCTATTACCATCTCTTATTAATGTAAGCGTAAGAGCGTTACAAATATTATGTCATTTTCCTCAACGTTAAAGATCCATTACTGACTAGTTTACCTTCAACCAACTAAACCTGTCAATTTAATGTGGGACATCTAGTTAAGTCACTTCATATTAAGTGTTTTTTGTAATGTATAAACACCTCCAAAGGATATACGAAAGGGCACAAGGTCTATTCCGTTCACTGCACCTTGCCAGGAGGTTCCTGATAAATTACGTAGATACATTATTATGTTACCGGCCCTACAACACACGTATGTACTTGGTCAGCCAGCAAGCACAGTGTTACAATACAGGAAGTACTGATTAGCCGTCTCTGACTTGGGTTTGTAGCTTTATGCAATATCCATTAGGCCGTAAAGCAGGATTCTTGCGACGATGGAACGATGATTACGTGATTAGGGTGGTGTGAATATTTTAGCCCTAACTTAATAGAACGTGTAGCCATCTTTCATGCTTGTTCTTTTATTTATTTACAGTGCCAGGCTCGTGTGTATCTAAACTACGAGTACCTATTTACTGGGTGTAATTGAATTCATTAGCATCCTTTGAAACTAGGTATCTAGTCCTGATACCGGTCACGTGTGGACCAATATTTTTTTAACCGTCACACGTTGGTTTGGTAATAATAATAACTCAAAAAAATGGAATAACTTACTTAATCAAATGCTACAATACAAAATTTAATTAAAATAGTGAACTGTTTTTAATTAGTTACATACAAGATATTGACAAGACAAGACCTTTAAATGTATCAAAATCATCCGTGCCAACTGCGTTAGGCGCCGCCGCCGCGGCAATCTTCGTGATTTTCAATAAACATATTTTCATTTACACTCTTTACTCTTTAATAATCATCTATAAATGATGTACTACCATGGGCTCAATTTATGCCAATCAATTAAATTACACCTGTATAAACTAAATGCAATCCAATGAAGCATAGAAATATATATCTCCGATCTCAAGCAACAGTTTACACGTTTATCCCGAATTTACTATTCACCAACTTTTTTCACTGTTAAAAAATGTCATGACAATCACCGAAAAACAATTACATATTTACAATAGAGGTCGTAAAACTTTTTCAGCGGACAATTTCCCATCATGCAAGCGAAACGACCCTGAAATAAACAAGTGCATCCAAGACGCATTCGAGGCGATGCGGCCGCAGCTTCGAGTTGGGATCCCAGAAGCCAACATTCCGCCACTGGACCCCTTCACGGTCCCCACGCTCAAGCTGAACAGAACTGCTCCCAACTTGAAACTGAAGGCCACGATCAAACAGACGAAGGCGTTTGGTGGAAGTAACTTCAAGATTGATAAGTTAAGGTAAATTAAATATGTTATGATTTAATGTTAATTATACCTATGTATTGTAGAGAGCTATGCTTGCACACGGGGTCTGATTAAGTACAAACGAAAACTGGACTATTTTTCGTTATTACCAGACCCCGTGAAAAAAATGGATCGTATAGTGAGCGTTACTAGTTAGTGTCCAGTGTATTCATTTACCAATAGTACCAATACGCAATAGATGTCGTTTGATAATCTTGCGTTATGCGTTATAAAATCATTCGTAAAATAGCCCGAGTTATTCCGATGTATGGGATGAGGCATCTGTAGCGTTGATATTAAAGGGGGCAAAACGCGAACAGAACGTATTATCTGGGTCTCGGTCTTTCCCATATGTTCACTATAATAAATTAATACTCTATGCTACTACTGAAACTTTCGGTATCTGCTGAAGTTTTTTTTAACATTGGCTCCATCCGTTCTTGCTTGCAACCCACGTATATTTAATTGTGGTTTCCAACCATAATGCTAGCACAGGTTCTGACCTACAAGACTTAATTAGGATCTTGGTCCCGTTTTGTTTATTTTCGTAGTACTTATTTCTATCGTGTAGTTAAATAGTTAAGTTACAAAAATACGGCTGCTAACCTTGAACTTCAGATTGTTCGATGAAAAAGTGCTATGTAATATTAAATTTTAATTACTGCTGTACCTTGATCAAGGAAATCAATTATTTTACTGTAAATAAAACGTTCTATGTAGTGGAAACTGAAAGTAACTCAATGTCATTGAAAGGATATATTTATTGCCAGAAATAAACGACTTTTTTTATATGTATACAGCGCTTGCATGTAACCGGAATTTTTAGCCTTTTTATTTTTTATATAACTTCTGATTCATGATTGAAGACTAATAAAATTTTCCGAATTCTCTTTCCAGAGTGAACCTAAACAACAAATACGTTGGTGAGGTGAAGCTGTTCTTCCCCAAGCTGATGGTGGTGACTGACTACGACGTGCGAGGTTCCCGGATACTGACCCTTGATATCAATGGCAAGGGCAGACTCAGGGGCAACTTCAGTAAGACTTCTTTAAACTCATGATTAACTAGTAGTTCTACGAACCATAGACCTTGCGAGAACAAACGCTCTTGGAACCACGCGCCATGATGTTGGACTTAGTACGTCCCGAAAACTCACTGCCTTATAATATCTCGACATCCTCTTGACCGATTCTGTTCATAATTGACATACTTGTTTAGACCTGAGTAGTCAAAAGATCTAAATATCTGCGAGTTTGAGTTCTGAGTATTGAGTTTCGCTTCTGCGAAATATTATCAAAATTGGCTGGTAAATGACGCTGCTGCAAACTTCCCCTATTTTTCGGGAACCTAAACCATCAATCCAAAAACACTGACGACAAAAAAAATCCCTAACCTTGTATACCAAGTTTCATCAAGATTTGTTGAATAAACGACCTGTACCGCGATTACGTACATCCGGACGGATAAAAGCAAATTTTGGCAAGTTGCAGCAGAGACTCACTTCGCTAACTTGGTCAATGAACGCTGAAGAAAATAGCATTAAGAATATGAATGAGCGTAAAGGGAATAAAACAAAGAACTTTCATGGATATTTGAATGACAAGAGCAGAAGAACGGGCTAACTGGCATACCTTGGCAGAGGTCTTTGTTCAGCAGTGGACTAAATAACATAGATCTGATAATGATACATAGATGGTTGATAAAGCTGATGTGGTCAATTTTCTTAGAATCCAAAGAAGATTTTGCGTAGTAGCTATAATGGATAATGGAGACAAGGAAGCCGAATGCGATCTATTTTAGATCAGGGGCCGTACTGTCCCTTAGCGTGATTCAAAACAGAGTCTATATTGGATCGCTTTGTTTTTTTGTATGAAGATTTTGACAAGCGATCCAATGTAGGCTCTATTTTGAATCGCGCTAAGAGCTCACAGTACGGCCCCAGATCATTTAACGAAGGTCCAGATTCCTTTAAAAACATATAAAAGGCAGCACAAATGCTCAATTCATACAACTCGTATTCGGTCTGTTATAGTAATGCATCTGACTTAAACTTGTATTGTATTTTACTTAGATAATTTGAGTCAGCATTGAAGTTTGTGTCTGTGATCTTTTTGCAAGCAATACGTCGCGAATGACCTAACCTTTCATTGCTAGCTATTGCAACCGACGGTCCTTGATTGCATTTCAAACAGCAGTGTCGCAAGTAAGACAAGCAACCCAGTTATACCTACGTTACACTTATACTATTGAATATTTAGTTACATAGTTATGACAGCTTAAATACATAACAACAAAGGCCTATAAAAATTCAGCAGTAAAATTAACATACTTGGTACATTATATATTTATGAGACTTTGAAATGCGAATTCTTAATTCGTCTATGTTGGCTTAAGTGACATTGGGGACTTTTGCTTTTTCAACATATCGAAAATGCGAAACGCGTTTGGTTTATTAAACTAGAATTAATGTTATGGTGAACCTTTGTAAATAAGTTTCAAGTTTACATTAGCTACTTCAGTCTTATAGGCCAATACAATGGTACCTTATCACTATATTACCTACATGTCAAGGTTCAATAGGTAGTTGTTTACCAGACTGGAATATGTTTACCTGCTGCACAGATACTATATGCGATAAAAATTATATGATGTAAATATAGTGAATGATATAAATTAAACCGCGACCGTGACCCTTTTTTTTATTTAGACTAGATGAATCGACTGAGACTTCTTTGTTACCAATATCCATTTCAAAATTAGTAATACCCACTACATAATCAACTTGACTCTCATAGTTAACTTCCTGCGAGCAAGAAGCCAACTTTTCGGCCGCAGAATTACTCTTAAATTCGACCAGGCGTTTAATTATAAACTCTACATTTTAAATATATAAATACTAAAATTCCTTTTTCCAGCTGGTATAACAGTGGTGGCTAAAGGCAACGCAAAACCCATAATCAAAGATGGCGTGGAATATCTGCAAGCTGACAGGGTCATCACAAAGGTCAGGATCGGACACGGGCAGATATCATTTGACGATACTGAGAGACCTCTTGCTGGTAAGTTCAGATCGACATTAAGTTTAATCTTTGGATTTAACGATTTAAAGAACTCACTTGTCACACAACACACACAACAACTCATTGTCAAACAGCCTGTGGTATCCTCTGCTTTATGTCAATTCTGTTGTAAACGAGCATTAACATAACAAAACTGTTGTAAACGAGCTTATTTTTTTTATATTTTTTTTATATTGTGTGGACATTTCACACAGTGCCATCTAGCCCCAAACTAAGCAAAGCTTGTAATATGGGAGCCAGATAACTGATATAATACTTATATACTTTTTTTTTGTTTGTAAATACATACATAGTATACAATATAACACCCAGACGCAGAACAAACATCTATGTTCATCACACAAATGTTTGTCCCGGGCAGGAATCGAACCCACAGCCCTCAATTCAGAAGGCAGGGATACTACCAACTGAGCTATCGGGCCCGTCAACTTACATGACTATGTTACTACGGGAATGTAGCTTACTAGAACTTTGATTTTCATCTGAAAACGCTTTTGATATAGTCTTTTACTGCCTCAACTTTATACTGAGGAGTTTTATAAACTGAGCGCCTTATTAGTTTATTAAAAGTAGGTATCATCAAAAGCACTTTCTCATTTTCCAAAGTGTGAACGTCTGTATTCTATTCGGCTTATTAAATTGTTTTGTGATGAAATCATTGACAAACTTAAATAATAACACTTGGGCGTCTCTTCTGTGGTTAGTGTTTAAGTTATAGAAACAAATAACGACAATAACTTAAACTTCTCTGGTGATATAATTGCTGTCATTTTTTTAAACTGGACGCCAATCCTTTTTGCAAATAATAAGTCTTATAATATATCTACTGCAAACATGATTCTCGTAGTTTCTTACACTTGGAACAGTCTAGACAGGAGCAGGTTGTCAAGCAACTTTTCTGTTATCTTCTCCTACAGCAATCCCTCAACAAGCCTACCAACTAACTTATTCTATGTTATTAGACAAAAACTGTTTTATCTGATCTCTACCTATAATTTTCAGCGGCATCAGCAGCAACGTTTTTCAACGCGAGTCCTGGAGTGGTGTTTGATATCGTGACTCCTCTGATAGAAGAGACTGCTGCAGCCGTCATCAAGGCGTTCCTCAATAAAGTGCTGAGCACGGTACCACTGAACGAGTTCCTTAGTGATGACGCTTGAAAGATGGATTGAGGAACGATGAAAGGAGTACCTATATTTATTTTAAAAGGAGTGGGAACGTACAACTGAGGTAGTCGTGACCAGTGAAGTTTGATTTCTTGCAAAAGGATGATAGCTTCATAAAATATTTACTTTCCATTGGAATACGTCAAAATAGTTTGACAGGAGTTAGTTTGAATATGAAGAGTGCAATAGTGTTTATGTGAGTGCCTTTCTAGTTTTAAGTAAAAATCCAATGTTCGTAACTTTTGTTTCCTGTATAAGAATCAAAGGAAATGTTCGTACCTGTATGATGAATTAGTTAAGAATACTGTAAATATTAAATTATCTATTTAAATAAGATAAATTAACATTAAAAACCTAGTTGTTTCATTTAAATATAGGCTCCCACTTGCAAGTTCTAATCCCTCCTACTTTCCATCCCTAAAAAACAATTTTTTTGGACATGAACTTTTACATACAGTTTTTAGATCCTTTTACTATACAATGTTTGACCACATTTTTACCTGATGACCATTGAGCAACTTAAAGATATAAAGGTGTCACACTGACATATGAGGCGCCTATTCACTCAAACTAAATCAGGCGAGAAACAAAAAGACCTAGCATGTTAATCACATAATGAAAGAGTCAGCGAGATACTTGATAAAATTGAGCCAAATATCCGTGTTTTAGATATCCTCATCATTGACAGTTTTATTAATTTACTGATTTTAAAAAGCACACATTATTATGCTGAAAGAAAAATGTAAAGGATATTTAAAGTATTTGGATCTACCATAGATATACCTAGGTTGAGTGTAACGAATGTCTAGGTCTGTGGTATCTACCGGAATGTAGTATTCTGCGAAGTATAAGTTCAATCTTAACCAAATTAAGTTAATATGCATTAAGGAAGTTGTTATAAGGATGTGAATGCAAGATCAAGAGTGTTAGATGTGAGGCCAACACAGTCAAATAACTACATATATGTAGGTGCTAGGTCATTTTACTGCAACTATAGGTGGATAGTGGTTTAGGTTTCCTTAAGTGTAGTGACCTTATTACTAACGATGTTCTTCTGTCTCTGAACACTTGTAACAGAAGAATAACTAAAAAATTTTAGATGGGATTTAAATAGACGCAATCAGGTACCTATGTGGTGGATCGCAGATAATAATGTAAGCATCGAATATTATGGCAAAACCAATGGTTACTCTCTAATGGGTTAAAAGTATACACCATTTTATCGTTTTGTCATCCACTTTTCTACGGAACCCTGAGCCCGCATTTAGAACGTTTCACACTTAGCCAATTTAACATTTCACGCGTTATTATTTAAATATGACAATATTTCCATTTTTGTTTCTGCTTGATACAAATTTTTGAGTGATTTAGGGTCCAATTGGTTCACATGTCAACATAGGTAGGTACCTAAAGGGTAGGGCAGTTGAGTACTACGATCTAGTAAACAAACATTTTTTATAAAGATGTCTAATATAAAAACAGGCATGTTGTCCTTAGTCCTTACCTTACTACCGAGGTTTTTGCATCCATTTACGGCGTTCTATGTCGACTAGTTTTCTAACCTTTTATAAGCCATAATTTTTCATTTCATCTCTTAGATCAAGTTCTATGCGGACACTTGTTTCAGCTGTATTTATTTAATTTATAAAGTAGTGCAAGATGTGGCCAACTTTTCTCAGGTTCTTGTTGGTCGGTGTGTGCGTGAACAGTGTGTCTGGAAGAAGACTCGACAATGAAACGTCTACAGAGGAAAACATACATAATGGCATTTGTAAGTCGCGAAAAAGTCTAATAAATCTAAATAGTAAATAAATTACGCAGATCCTAACTAGGATTCCCTGTATCTAGGAACCCGCACGAACTGCCATGGTCCCATGTATTTAGTTGGATAGATCTTAGAATTAGTAAGTTGAAATGGCAATGGGCAGGGCACACCGCTTGTAGAAGTGACAACCGATGGGGAAGAAAGGTTCCCGAGTGGCACTGGCGACCACGAAACGGAAGAAGCAGCGTAGCCCAGCCCCCTGGTGGACCGGAGATCTAGTTAAAACCACGTGGAGTCGATGGATGGAGGAGGCAAGCAGCAGCTCAAAGTGGTGCTCTGTGGCAAAGGCCTATATTCAGCAGTGGGCGTCTTCAGGCTTATGATGATGGTGGGGTTAATGATGATGATGACCCAGCTTGCACCTATTCGTTATCGCGAGACTTATGCTTATCAGTTTACGTTTTTGCTTAGCAAAGACTCAAAAACTAAAAGTAGGTAATCGAGCGCAGAATTTTCAACGATGGTTTTTTGTCAGTTTACTTTCTACAAAATACGTTGGCAGATCTTTATGATAAGCACCAATTCTACAGCTGATTCCGTTCCGTTTTGCGTTCGTGACTTATTCTGGCGCATACACTCAGAAATATCAACAACGTCTCTACTACAACTTATTTGACTTTCTTGATCAATTAAAGAGTTTAAATCATAGACGACTATGTGAAATTGTCTATTCCTAAAAAGAAATGTAGGTACTTATATTTAAACCAAGCATAATCAGGCCTTAGTTCTGCTTCTGCAACGATTCTTTTTCCCTTCGTAGCCCGCACATCAGTCTGCCACTACAGTGACCCTAACGTCGCATCCTGCATCCAAAGAGTCGCAGAACAAGCCAGGCACCTCCTGGCACAAGGAGTGCCGACCCTTAACATCCAGCCCTTGGAACCGCTGAAGGTGCCCAGCATCAGGTTAAGGCAGCACAACATGCCGAAGAATGGATTCAAGTACGACGCCTGGCTGTCAGACGTCATGCTCAAAGGACTTACTAATTACACGTTTAATAATTTGGAGTAAGTTAAGTTTTTTAGCAAAGAAGAGTAGTTAGTGTGACAATGCTTGTAAAACTTTTGCCAAACAATGTAAGGCTGCCCCCACATCAAGGGCAAAGCCTGCCATCACCAATATGTTATTCTCAATTAAAGTTTCTTATGATTACAGCGTCTTCCCTGAAGAAATAAAAGTGACAGCCAACATCAGTCTACCTCAGCTGCAAATGGTAGGTGACTACGTAGTGCTTGGAAACTTCCAAATGCTGCCAGTTGAGTCTACTGGAAAAATGGCCGCTAACTTTAGTAAGTTTCCAAGGAATTGTGAATAGACTTCCAGGGTCTATGGTTTTGATCTATAAGCATTATTTACTATTATTGTATGTCTCTTGTTTCCAGCTAGGTGTACGGCAGCCCTTGAAGCTTTAGGAGCTAGAATCCACAAAAGAATTGTCATCCGGGATGCATCAGTAAAACTGCAGTGCTTAGGACAAGTTAATGCTGATCTCATGGAAGCTCATTCAACTACTGGAGAAATGGGTATGGAATTAAAAAATTGGTTGTCTTTACGAAGTTTAAACTGTTTTAACGTACGAATTCTAGCTCAGTGATATTAACTAAGTATAGATTTTATAATAGTACCTACCTACTAACTAAGTTAGGGTTCTTACATCGACAGTGTGATCAGGTAATGGGGAGTTTATTATTTAATCTTGATCAGGTGCAGCAGACGGACATACAGAGATGGCGACTCTTCCGAATACTGTCGTATGTAGATTGTAGGTATAGGTTTTGCACCGACTTGTAAAAATAAAAGCTGCTATAGTGTGTAAAGTGTAGGTAAATAGATATTTTGTGCAATAAACTTGATTCGGTTCTTATCACTAAGTGTTGCAAATATAAACTAGTGCAAGTTGAATTTCCAAAGAAGTAGAGCATGGTAATTAGCAATAATATTTAATTGCAAGCACATAACTAATAATGATATTAAATTAAAACATACCACGGCCACTTATGAATCTATTATGCTATGACGCCTTCGGCAACTTAGGGTGTATGTCCCATTAGTAATCCTGTTTATGTAATAAAATTACTAATTCGATTTATTTTTACTGCTCGATACCTTTAATATTCAAAATAACAATAGCAAGAACTTTATAATATCACACAGCATTTTGATATTTGGATAATGTATCCTGTCTCAATATTGCAACTACGAGAAAGCCTTCCCTCATCATCCGACATAGTTACTCATAGCTTTTTATTGGAGTTACAAAAAAGAAATTGAATGTTTTATTCAGTATGTGATTGCTGTGCGAAGAGGTCCATCAATTCTTTTTCAAATTATTTTTCTCCTTATTATGTTTTAGGGGCTCGTAGAATTGAAAGTTGTTGTGGAAGAAAAGTTTTCTCGTTATCAATGCCTCAGTGGCTTTAATTAAGTAGCTTGGAAGCTGTTGAATTAGAATTCAAAAGACCATAATATAGCATGCCATCATTTTGACCATTTTCAGCAGTAGGTATACAGATACCTATCGGCTATCGTTGGTGATGATAAAATGTCTGTTCACAGAGATGATCACCGACCACATCGTGAGCATGCACTCAGCAGATATCGCGAAGGAGGTTCAACCGGCAGTGGAGACGGCGCTGGCCATGGTGCTGGAAGACATTGCGAACAAGTTCCTCAAGCACATCCCTTCGGACATGGTGTTCCCTAACTAACGTGTAACATTGTGTGAAACCTTATGGAAAACTCTTGGAAAGCTGAATTAATGACCAAAATTATTACCTGTTTATCACATAATGAATTGCTAGATAAGCTGCACAGAGTACATTGGTAAAGAATAAGTTGTTAATAATATAAATGTGAAATATGAATTTAATAAATGTATGACACTGACTGATGAGAATTTTTGAGCCTAACCTATTGTAGAGAAAGAAGAAGTCTTCTCTTCATACGTCGTGTATTGAGTTTATAATATGTGTAGTGTGTTTTAATTAGGTATGCAGTGTATATTTTTAAATTACGCAGTAAAAGAAAATAGATACCTGCCTATTTATATTTGTATCTTTAAGTTTCCTCTCATTTTATTCACTGAATTTTTTTTCTGTTTTTTTTTTTTTGGTTATTCCTATAATTATATAATATGCTATTTTATAAATAGGGCGAGCTCTGTGACCTATGCCTATCTACCTCTACCTATGTAATAATTATGTTCGTGTAAGGTTTGAGTGCGTTATTTAATACTGTTGTTGGGAATATTATGTATGAGTATGGCGATGGCGAACTTCTTTTTTTCATGAATAAATCCAAATATTGTAAAATCTTTTTTTTTTCATGCGAATGAATGATGTGACGAGCTTGTCGTTCACCTGATAAAGTTTCGCGTGACACTGCACTGCGCACGTCATCCTGAGACATCACACAGTCTAGTAATCAGATTACTACACTGTGTAATCAGGTTATAAAGTCTCATTTGCCCAGTAATTTCACTAGCTACAATGCCCTTCAAACCGGAACACAGTAGTGCTTGCACACTACTGCTTTTTTTATTTAATAAAAAATGTTTAAATATGTGTGGACATTTCACACAGCGCCATCTAGCCCCAAACTAAGCATAGCTTGTACTATGGGAACCAGATAACTGATACAATACTTATATACTTTTTTTGTTTGTAAATACATACATAGAATACAATATAAAACCCAGACGCACAACAAACATCTGTAATCCCACAAATGTTTGTCCTGGGTAGGAATCGAACTCACAGCCCACAGTTCAGAAGGCAGGGATACTACCAACTGAGCTATCGGGCCCGTCATGGCCCGTTTGTTTCATTTAACTTGATGATATAATATCTATTATTTTCTATTAAAAAATGTTATTCTATTATTCCGTGCTTCAGAGGGCACGGCTGTTCTTGTAAGACAATAGTTGTTATGCAACTCAGAAGCCACAGAGCAAAAAAAAACGCTTAAAAAAGTGTTTTTTTTTAAGTGTCATTAAAATTGTTTCAACGTTCTGTGTCAGAAGCCTTTGGGCGGCTTAAAAATTCTGCCACCAGCTGACTGTTTGACTACAAGAGAAGAGAAGAATTTTCATGAAGTGTATACAGGGTTACAGGAAAAATTGTGCTAGATCCGTTAAGGGCGTGGAGTACCCATCATTTCTGACTTATTTCACTATGAAACACCCTAGCCTAAACTTAACCCTTTTCGAGATATTCGACTTTTAATATTTTTAATGAAAATTGCCGATTTTTAGGCTACAAAATTTAATTTTGTTTATTTTGTGTGTCTTATTATTATTATTATTGCATTTTTACGTGTGTAATAAGATGCTTTAGGATGTCAATCATTAAAATAGTACATAAGTTAACTGAATAGACCGTAGTAGACAAGTGAAAGTTAAGAATTAAAAATAAATATTAGAAACTGTATTTTTCTCTAAGGGATATCTAAAAAAAATATTATGGCAGTTGTTCGGCAGATGTGTTTTAAAATATCTACGTTTCATTAGCTATCTAACGAGGTATAATAATCTAGAATTTTATTCAAATGCATTGAAAATAATTTAGTTTCATAGGCGACAGTGGAGAAGAAAATGTATACTTAGCCCTATAAAGCAAAATAAAACAATAGGTAAGCATGCAATGTCATTTTTTAAAGGTTTTCACAAAACTTTTTCTTATTTTACAGTTCATGTTCAACATGGCCGCCTCTATTTCTGATACATTGTCGCATTCTTCTACGGAGACCAGTCTTCACTACTCCAGTGGTCAACGTGGTCCTCATTTTATTTCCTGCATTCACAATCCTTTCTCTTAAGTCTTCCACAGACGAAACTGGATTTGGCTCGCTGTACACTAGACTTTTCATGAGCCCCCACACATGAAAATCTATGGGGGTTAGGTCCGGACTCCTTGCTGGCCATGGCAACGGCCCACCTCGTCCTATCCATTTGTTTTGGTAATTTGTGTCCAGCCAGTCTCTGACACTTCTTCTGAAATGGGCAGGGCAGCCATCGTGTTGGAACCACATGTCCCTGATCAGGTTGAGTGGCAGATCATCCAGCATATCACTCAAGTCTGTTCTCAGGAAATTTTCGTAGCTTTCTCCATTTAGATTATCCGGGAGAAAGTAAGGTCCAATCAAATGATTGGATATAATGCCCATCCACACATTCACGCTGAATCTTCGTTGGGACCCTTTCACTCTTTTCTTATTGGGATTCCTTAGTTCTTTTGGGGCCCAGTAATGGGCGTTGTGATAGTTGGTTATGCCATCTTTATCAAATTTGGACTCATCCGTCCACAAGATATTTCTTAGGAAATCTGGGTCTTCTACGTCAGCATTTAGCATAAATCTGCAAAAGTCCAGTCTTCTCGCAGGGTCTCCTTCTTCAATAACGTGTACCGGCGTGTAATGGTACGGGTATAGGCCAGCAGTATGCACTGTAAACCACACTCTCCATTGCGAAAGTCCCAGATCACGGGCAACAATATTAGTGGAAGTAGTCGGATCCGTTCGAAAGCGTTGCACTATCTCATTGTCCTGGTCTTCGTCGTCAATTCGTGGTCTTCCCATGTCTGTATTTCGTCTCAAAACAGAGCCAGTTTCTCGAAGTCTTCGATAAGCTCTGTCAAAAACGGCCACATCCGGCACTCGACGACCGGGGTAGCGAGTTATGTATTCGTTGCGAGCTTGCGCAGACACGCAAGCTCGCAACGAATCGCAGTATCCGTAACAAATATGCATATCAGCATATTCCTCAGGTGTGTAGGACGTCATCTTCAACACTTCCGTATCACAGGTACAAATCAGAGTCTAAACTGACTGCCAAAACAATACCCCCTGTTGCATTCCCAGCCCTAACCAGTCTCTACACATTTTTTCTTTCATCCGCACCCACATAAAACGTCACTTGTCTCGCTCGCACGGTGCGTCTTAACTTGAAGGACAATAGGCGCGAGACCATTAGAACTGCTACCTGGAGCGTCCCAATTATTTTTTTTCCATGAAATGTAATACAAACCCTAGATTATTGTACCTCGTTAGATAGCTGATGAAACGTAGATATTTTAAAACACATCTGCCGAACAACTGCCATAATATTTTTTTTAGATATCCCTCAGAGAAAATTACAGTTTCTAATATTTTTTTTAGTTCTTAACTTTCACTTGTCTACTACGGTCTATTCAGTTAACTTTTGTACTATTTTAATGATTGACGTCCTAAAGCATCTTATTACACATATAAAAATGCAATAATAATAATAATAAGACACACAAAATAAACAAAATTAAATTTTGTAGCCTAAAAATCGGCAATTTTCATTAAAAATATTAAAAGTCGAATATCTCGAAAAGGGTTAAGTTTAGGCTAGGGTGTTTCATAGTGAAATAAGTCAGAAATGATGGGTACTCCACGCCCTTAACGGATCTAGCACAATTTTTCCTGTAACCCTGTATATTATGTAATTGTAGGTATGCTCATGTATTAAAGACTCATATTATAAAGCATTAATATTATATCATGCAACAATTAAGTACCTACCTACAGTTGAATTGTTAAAACGGATTTACCTCAAGACGAACTTCTAAAAGTGTGTTATTTGCCAGAAAACGCCCATGAAAATGGAAACTGTGTCATATTTACCTGCAGTACAAATTCAACCCTATTTAACTGTTTTAAGTGCTATTAGGTGTTTTGTTACGAGCCCAAAAGAGGTTTATTTTAGTACGCCAATGTTCCGCAACTGCTACGGTCAGCAGCCATACAGACATAGATTACATAATTTCATTGTTGGTAAATGGACTTACGACACTATAATATTTGACAGTAATTTTACGATACGCAGGCAATTGTAGTCTCTATTTCATTAACTTAAGATGAAATCTTACATTACAACACAATTTATTAGGCCGAAGAGCTCCAAGCGTAAAAAGTTTTTGCATCGTTTATTGGGTACTAATAATTCCTGATCCATATTTTTATTGATCAGCACAATGTGTTTGAGTTAGTTGGTTGGCATGTTAATAAATTAGCGATTTACTTTTACATGAAACTTGAAGAATTTGTGTATAACAAATGAATTGCAGCTGTAGAACCAGTTTACTTAAAAAGTTCTGACACCAGGATCACTTTACTACTTTGATCCTGGTGTCAGAACTTTTAAGTCATCCGAAAGCTTCTGACTTGGCTTAACGACTGTCTTTTATGACAAAACAAGTGACTATACCGAGACCTACAGCATAACAATTATACACAGCGGCAAAACTTTAACTTCATACTAAGAAATACTTGGATGATATTGTCATCGTCCAAATAATTTTTTCCAGCTGTTTTGATTTAAAAACTACTGAACCAATCTTGATAATATTTATGTGGTACCGATCTGAAAATATATATCGTATCAAATAATAAAAGAGTTTTTAAAATCGGTTTATAAATGACGGAGATACTTGATGACTTGATGAGATAACAAAAAAGAAGAAAGAAAAATATACGGTCTTGAAGTTGAATAACAATTAACAATAGGTACTTAAATTAAAATTGTTTTTGGATTTGTTTCTTTCAACTAGAACGTACATGGTTATTATTATGCACTTACGATATATTTGCATCGGTTTTGGAAGAAAATATGTGAAGAAGGTTGCTTAATAAATTGATAAGTCCTTTATATTCTCAGCCACGTCTGACTTCAGATAAGATGTCATAGATAAACAACAATTTGATTATCACGTCTTGATTGATATTTAAATAAAATATATTAGAAATATGGTTTAGTTTATTTTACCTTCGGCACATAATGTGGATAGTGTTACTACTGAGCACGACGATATACATTATCAATGTCGGCGCCGAAAATCGATTTATCAATTGTGAGTAAAAATAACTTAATTTGTACGTTTTTGTTATTTATTTAACCTTTGACCTCGGTTTAATCTGTATCACGTTGTTGGTTATTTATGTATAACGCAATTTTAGCACGTTTATAAATTGTCTGGCGTCTTGTCTATATAAATAGTGCTAGGTGGTTGGACTTTTCTGCAAAGTTCGTCTAGGTAGGTACCACCGCTTTGCCAGTTATTCTGCCGCCAAGCAGTAGTGTGCAAGCACTACTGTGTTCCGGTTCCAAGGGCATTGTAGCTAGTGAAATTACTGGGCAAATGAGACTTTGCGACCTGATTGATAGAGTGTAGTAATCTGATTACTAGACTGTGTGATGTCTCAGGATGACGTGCGCAGTGCAGTGTCACGCAAAACTTTATCTTTTTAAAGTTTCGAGAGCCACTGCAACTGTTATGGGCAGCCGTGTCGCTTAACATCAGGTGAAAAACTAGCTCGTCACGTCATTCATTCTCATAAAAAAAATCGTCGTGCTTGGATGAAAGTTGCATGTAAATTTTATTAGCTAGGTTTATGATCAAAACATTGGTCGTAGAACCGTAACGGATGGGGAAGAAAGGCTCTAGAGTGGCGACCATTAACCAGAAGACGCGACGTAGCGTAGGCTTCCACTAGGTAGGCAAGAAGCGGCTCTAGGAGAGGCCTCCCCATTACATACAAAATGCAAAATCAGCCTCTCAATGTGGCGCTCTACGGGTGAGGCCCTTGTTCAGCAGTGGACGTTTTCAGGTTGATGATGATGATGATGATGATGATGATGATGACGATGATGATGATGATGATGATGGTGATGATGAAGATGATGATAATACTATAATTATATTCATGAATAATAACATTAATGTAACTTAACATAGACCATCAAGATTCTGTTTCTCCTGGATCGTCTTTGCCACATTTATCTGTTTTTTTAATATTAATGACTATGATTATTCTACTTTATTCTCGTCATATATTATGTTTGGCGTGTTTCTACCATTCTTTTGCCGATATATTATCTGTCATTGTAGCAGATGTGATAGCTGATACCGCAGTAACTTTTATTTAATCTATGGTTTGGCATGCAGTCGGTGGGTTTGTCTGTCCAAGGGAAGAAAAGGCGCTGGGGAATTGCTTACGAGATGCGATCAACGCTTATATTCCTCAACTAGCCACAGGTAAGCAGTTTCATCTTTAAATTGGTTCAAATAAAAAAATTGCATCGGAAATTATTTGGTGGCCTGGCCTGATAGCTCAGTTGGTAGGAGCTCTGCCTTCTGGACTGTCCTCAGATATTCCTTTAATATTTAATTAGTTTCACAAGTATTTTTGTCTAAAATTCAAAAATTTCCGCCATAAGAAAAATGCCGATGATCTTCAAACGTCTGAACAAGGGCAATATAGCGTAAGTCTGGTGGAAACTTGTGTGAAATGGTGATCGTGTGCTCTCTTGCTCGCACTCACGGACTTGTATGTTGGCGAGTGCAGGATGGCAGGCGAAATCCATGCCCGGATCAGTTACATAATAGGGGTTCAGATTTGAATCATAGCTAAGACCATACATCACCCTTGGACAAGTCACTTTAAAAAAAAGATTACCTAAGCCTGGGATCAGATGGGAACCCAAAATAATATTTTGTTGTATCAGCTGTAATAAATATTAGGCGGGATCCGTTTGCTAGGACCTATCCGTCGGGAGCTACAATGCCACAGAGATACATACACAAACAGATAGAGGACAAACTTATCCCCTCCATTCGATTTCGCTTCTTTCTCATACACGATTGCATTTGTACACTAGGACTCCCCCAATACGGAGTGCCACCATGCGAGCCTCTTCACGTCCCATCCCTGACCATCCAGCAGTCTACTGGGCCTATTTCCGTGACGTCATCGTACTCTGACGTCACAGTTAGAGGACCCTCGACCATGCGCGTCACAAATGTTGAGTAAGTATTGATGTGAATCTAGGAAACCAATAGCAAAAATGTTGATAGGATTTGTGGCTAAAGGCGTCCCACACACTTATCGCTTTTGATGTAACCACAGACAATAAAACTATTGAGTCTGCATAGTACTTCACACGAGGCATTTATCATCTTATCACTAATATTATGTGTGCTACATGCGTTATGTCTGTGTGTGTCTACTCTCAAATTAAAAACCCCAGCAACACCCATTCACGCAAAGCAGTACCTATAAATATTATTTCCTCTAAGCACTCTAGCTCGGAACTGTACTACGGTTAATTTAAATGAATTGAAAATAGTCCAGCCAACAGATAAACTTACACACAGCATAGTTTTTTTTGTCTTATATTTTGGCTCCACACATAGTGTATTTAGCCAGTGTCAAGTATTGTAAATTATTCATCGTTAAAGAATATATCACGTAAAGTGAAGTCTTAGTCATAGTCATAGTCCAGTCTAAGTCAGATAGTCGTAGTCCAGTCTAAGTCATGCTCCAGTAAAGTGGTGGCAACTTTACTAGAAGCTTCTATGGAATTTTGGAAGCAACACGAAAACTCACGTTTCACCACATTATATCACTTACCCACACTCATGCTCATAATTCAGCACTTAATGCGTAAAACGCCACCAATTTTAAACATTAATACTGGAAAAAGGACAAGTTTTGAGAAATAATACAATGCAACGACGTGAACATTTCCGCGTTCCCGCCAAAACTCCACAGCATAGTTAAAAAGCTACCATTTTCCGGAAAAACAGGCCGCTACAAGCAACAGCAGCACGTAGAGTCTCACTAACTAATATAATTCTTATGCAGTACCTACATACTTAAGGTCCTGCTTCTGGTTACTTCATTGGCACAGATAATTAAAACAAATGGCATCATGCATTGCTACAGAATAATTTGAGTTTGTTTTCAGTGTCGACTCATACCAGCACCGAGTTATAGCCAACCTTTTCATCCCGGAACTGCGAATGAAGGGTAACTACAAGTTGTCCGGGCAACTTCTGATGTTACCGATCGAAGGAGATGGCCAGTTCTCTTCTAAATATGGTAAGGTTACTTATCTTTACTGAATTTTCGGAAATGTTCAAAAAATATATGAAATTATTATATTTATCCAAAACATTTGACCAGTCCCGCTCACCTGATGGAAAGTGATGACTCAGACTACGATGGTGCAAGCTTGCCTAAAAGATACCTGTTCACTCTTGCTCTTCACTTTTCATTTTTCACATCCCTAGGTGATATAGAAGCCATTGTGACCATCAAGCTGGGCAGGCTGCCTCGAGACAACGACGTGGACGCACTAACCTGCGAAGATCTTGACGTGAAGTTCCATGTTGGATCTGCTTCGATAAAGCTGGAGAACCTTTTTGGAGGGAATGGAGACATGGGTAAGGCGGCAAATAACATAATTACCAGCTAAAAACCAAGGGTTACATAAACTATCACGAGATGCCAGTACATTAAGCTGAGAATAATACCATTGGTGGCTACTATTGGTACTTGGTGACAGTAGGAAATAGCTTTCAGCAATGTTTTCGACTGTGTAATTGTAGTAGAGCCCTTTTTGCGTGATAAAGAAGCTGAAAATTATTTCTGATACCTACAGATAAAAATCAGTGGAAACAGTGCTTTCTTTAAGAGTTCTTCACAACCGACGCTACCACCTTAGATCATTTAGGAATCGTTTAGTATATTTTAAGAGGTTGTATAGAACTCCTGCGAAGAATATTGCAAGACCTGGAATGAAGACAGAACGGGATGGAGACACCTTGTATCTGCTGTCTGTCCCAAGAATAAAGAAGAAGAAGCATAGGATTCCTATATGTTCTTATTGTTTCAGGTGATGCTATGAACAAGTTTCTGAACGAGAATTGGCAAAAGTTGACAAAAGAACTGCAGCGACCAATGGAAGAGGCGCTCCGTGATTTTCTCTTACCATTGGCGGACCACGTTTTTGCGACTCTCAATGCTGACGATATTTTGACTTCGTAAAACATATCTGCAAACGTGAACTCAGAAGTCAAGTGTAAATAAGTTAAGCTAAGTAGATTTCTAATATTTATTGCATTTAATAAAAAACATTGTCACCGAAAACGCATTTTACACAGAAATCACACACATTATCTCCAAATTTTATTTCTCTTTAATCAAAATAAAGAGCATTAAAAAAATGACGCTTTTTTTCGTGATCTGTGGATCAAACCAAACTGAGACCTCTTTATTTTCGGTGGGAGCACAGACATCTAAGTAATACTATTATACAGGTTGGGAGGCATTTTGCGATCGCATCTCGATTCACGAAAATCAAAGAAAATTGTTGTTTTGTAAATTATATTCATAAGTTTTAGAAACATGCTAAATACTAGACATCATACAACCATTCCTACAAGTTAACTCAACTTATAACATAAATATAAAGTTCGCCACTCACTGGTAACTTAAATAAATAAATCTTAAATGCTACAGAATGCTTCTAGAATAGCCATCAGTGTCATGATACTAAGTTTTGCCACACTAACCCCTGCACAAATGCGCATTTATTATTACGATACTTTAAAAACATTTCATATTCATAAAACTCTAGACGTCTAAGGTGTACCTAGTAGTTACCTACTTTGTACGTGGTACTTATCGACTTATAAGTATGACACAATTTACTGAAGTATGTGCGCTTGGTGGCTTTATTATCGCGATAAAAGGTTTTGCCTTCTAACTAAGTTGGCCT
Organism: Ennomos erosarius; assembly: GCA_963580505.1. Classification (NCBI taxonomy): domain Eukaryota; kingdom Metazoa; phylum Arthropoda; class Insecta; order Lepidoptera; family Geometridae; genus Ennomos; species Ennomos erosarius. The sequence continues at coordinate 4,320,480 of OY756978.1, read as the reverse complement.
AACCTGTTATTACTGACTCTTTCTTTTCTTACACGTGTGTAAGATTAAAATTAACAATAATACGAAAATGTTTACACATTATTCCATGTTAATATTAATTACGTTAAAATTTGCAATGAACCAAATTATTTACATGTAAGTAGTTTAAAACCAGCAGTTTATACAGCTTGGTTTGAACAGATGTTAGATATCTATACGTCATTTCAATGTTCAGGCTTTATAATTGTTTATTACTCGGTTATTTTAATGTGGAAATCGGTGGAAATGTATAATTAAAATTATCATTATATGTAGGTATACATACATAGGTATTATTTCATCCTCTAAACATATTTCAAGCCCAATTTTCAATAATATTCTCAAACCATTATTGGATGAAATTGGTTTGAGTTTACACACTCTGAAAGAATACTGAACTTGAATAGTGATTGCTTTAGACATCAACGATCGTTATTGGTTGATAGCTATTATAAATATTATGATTCTAGCGAAACTTTACAGCTCCGAAGTAAGGCTTTCAGAACTCGTAAATGTAACACCAAGTTCAGAGTAGCAAAGTTTTGTTGACATCACTGCTTAACAAGAATTTGGGCTACATAAGTTCCTGTTTATTTTAGGGCTTGAGCCATACTTCGATGGGTATCTTCGTGAAGGCCGCGTTGATGAACATCTTGAAGTGCTTGGCTAAAGCTGAAGAAGCGGCGGGTCGCATCTCCTCAATGATTTCTGCCGCGTTGTTGTTCAGGAACTGGTTCATTGCTTCTCCTGGAAATATTATTTGAGAAGTTGAAACGGCGCAAGGCGATGCTTACTTCGATACACAAGTTTAATTCTTGTGAATTTGTAACAAAATTGAGTATGAACTTGGTAGATCTATTAGGTATATAAAGTGCACAATTCACAAAAATTCTTTGGCTATTATATTATATCTAGCTTTGCTTGGGGCTAGATGGCGCAGTGTAAAATGTCCACATATTTTTTCCACGCACATTTCTCAGTCATCAACCAAAATAAGTCCACAATACAGAAACTTATCTTTTCTGTTTTTGTCTTAACCACTATACTTACACGCAAGTGTTTTGGTAATAGAAGTGATATATGAATGCACTTGAAAAAATGCTGATGTCCATTTTTAACATTCCTATTTTTGCGAGTTGGAAATCTGTGGTCCTACAATCTTCAAACGCAGGCGCGCGCGGCCGTAATAGATACATATCCACGAAAATATGTAATCTCTTGACACCGTACTTACATACTCATTCAACAAAAAAGCATATAAATAACGTCTTGATTAAAATGTCCACATATTTTTTCCACGCACATTTCTCAGTCATCAACCAAAATAAGTCCACAATACAGAAACTTATCTTTTCTGTTTTTGTCTTAACCACTATACTTACACGCAAGTGTTTTGGTAATAGAAGTGATATATGAATGCACTTGAAAAAATGCTGATGTCCATTTTTAACATTCCTATTTTTGCGAGTTGGAAATCTGTGGTCCTACAATCTTCAAACGCAGGCGCGCGCGGCCGTAATAGATACATATCCACGAAAATATGTAATCTCTTGACACCGTACTTACATGCTCATTCAACAAAAAAGCATATAAATAACGTCTTGATTAAACCACAGATATTATAATAGTAGTTACCTACATTAAACTATGATTTAATCAAGTGGGCCTGGCCGCTTAAAGTTAGTCAGTGTTTTAAATGTTCCGTTTCGATTTCCCGCGTGACATTTCAAATCAGTCAAAAGTTGACATAAGATTTTAAGCATTGGCTAACTTTAAGCAGTGATATATAGTAATAAAAAATGGGATCATACTAATAAATGCACAATGCAGAGGTAATACCAATAACTCAATAGTAAAGAAGGTCGTTGAAGAAAGGGCACGCTTCTGCCACTTCAGCAAGCAACATAAGACTACCGATGAGCTGCTTACACTTACCGATGATACTGCCATGGTTGACGGTGTCCTTGACCTTGAATCGGGCATTTTTGAGCTTGAAATCGACGAGCAGGCGATGCGCTTCCATATACTTGACGCCGTCCCTCTCGATCTCTCGGCCGAAGATCTTCACGATAGCAGTGACATCCACTGGAAAAGATAACATTGGACTTTTTTAGGTACCGTAAGGTCGATTGGTGATCCATTAAACATAAATCAACATATTTTATCAAATAGACAACATAGCGAGCAGTTTAAGTTTTTTCCAACTATGGGTCCAAAGTAATACGACCTTACGGTAGTTAGTGCTTTACTACTTTTGGTTAAAGCTGACCACATTACGACACCCAGCCAATAAATACTAGAAAATGTAAATATCTCATCGTTTATCTATTGCAAGATGTTGTTTCTACGTATTTATTATTTGTTATAGCAAGACGTGTCTTCATTACATTTTAGTTCCACCTATCTAATAAAATCACATAGATATGATTAGTTAATAACATATACATAGGTACCAGTCCCAGCATTTCAACGCTCTGTCTACGACGTTATCAGCTTCATTCACAACGTTCATTATTTTGAATGGATAAGTATATCAAGAAAATATGTACTTACTAAACGCAGCCCAAAAGTCACCCTGTGACCTGACGGGGAACAACAGAACCTGCCCAGACACCTCATACCCGCCTGTGATCTCAATCCTCGGTAGCACCAGCCCCATGTCAATACGCAGCTTCTTCAGATCCGACCTGAAATGCAGAAAATGAAGATTTAGCATTCATACATACCTACTGTAAAAATAAAGTAGGTAGGTATGCTAAGTCTGGTTTACTTTGAGAACTGATGCACAATGCCCAATACTTTGATCGTAAAAAGGTAAGGTAAATGAATTAACCTTATTTTGATTAGCTTTATTCGAAACAGACCTACCTAATTAGGTATATGAAATTGCGTTTAAGTTCCTCTTTACTCTTCCTTCTTCATGTTGTATTACTATTGGTGCCATCAAAATATCTGTTGTTTATCACAGCTGGCTACGATTACACCACGAATTAAATATTACAGTAATTGTGAAACCCGTCTCATGAAGTTTTGAAACCATAATTTAAATATTACTTTGTAGATGTTTCTTCTTTCACCACAAATCACACTATTTGAGTAGGTAGGTCTTCTAGGCAAGCATGCACCACCGTAGGCCGCGTCGTCACTTACCATCAGGTGAGACAGTGGTCAAATGCTATGCCTATAAATTGTAAAAAAAAAAGGTAGGTAATGCAAAACCGTGAGACTATAAGCTGCTTCATCGTAGGAGCCACAGCATGTGTAATCTAATCTATACGCAGTACGCACACAGCTATAAACGTATTACACTTAATTAAAAAATTATTTCTTAACTTCCTTTAAATTTAAGCGGATTTGAAGCTGGGCTTCTTGCCACTACTTGATTTTGTGTTCTTTTAAAACGTCGTCCAATTTTCTCTAGTAGGTTACTTCTGATAATTACTTATATTTTTAGAGCATAATAAATATTGAACTTTATGTACTGATGTATTATCCTTCTTAGAGTTATTCAAAAGTATACATATCATAACATTTTGAACAAGAGACGCAGCTATTTGAAGCTGGTGATTCACAGCAAAGTACTTGCAAAATTCTTTAAAATATTTTGGATTTGCGCGACAAAATTGACGAAGACTTGACCCCGATATGGTATTTGTGATTCACACTTTCGTTTTCGATATTGATTGTGACCTATGGTAATTGTTTATAATTAAAAAACCAATTAAAATAATAAGGGTCACTGTGTACATACTGGGACACTAATGAAAAAGATTTGGACAAATTTCAACGCCAAAACATACATTCAGGATCCGGAGGATGTGGCGAAGTCGCCTCTAATGGCACAGTAAAAGTGCATGTTAATTGAGGTGACTAAGTCGTGATCAAGTGGGACTTCTTATTAATTTCTTACCTGATTTTCGTGATGGTATAGTTGCTCGGTCCCATAACAGTGATATTGCTAAAAGCGGCAGTAACTCTGACGGCCCCAGCTGAATTCTCCATGACGAGGCGGTCGATCAGCAAGGGCTCCACAGGTGGCACGCCCAGGTCTGGTAGACCCTTAGCCAGGTAAGGCCGCAGATGGTTGAAGGAGTTCTTGATACAGTTGTCTATCTCCGGATCGCTTTGATTGCATGGTTGGACATATTCAGCTGAAAAAAGGATATAAAATTTTTTATTAATATATTTTTTTTTTCATGAGAATGAATGACGTAACGAGCTAGTCGTTCACCTGATGTTAAGCAACACGGCCGCCCCTAACACTTACAGTGTCACTCGGAACTTTAAAATAATAAAGTTTTAATATATATAAATATTGAAATAGGTACGCTTATAAATACAAATGACACTATCACACTACCTACTAAAAAAACACGAAGACTCTGACCGTACTTCTGACCTATAGAAATTTCAACTTATTTCCTGCTTTTTTCATATTTTCTAGATATATATATATATATCTATCAATCTATCTCACGACTAAAAGTACTGCATGATTATGTACATGCTAGGGCTATACTTCTATAATTACATGCGTGACATATATTTCAACACCCGATTCAACACATGACTCTACCTCTACAAGTCGTATATATAGCTGACCCATTAGCCGTGCAAGTAGTTAAATTGCAAACAGTTGCAAAATAATATAACTTTAACAGAGTGGAATTAGCTAACAACTGAGCAACTGACAAGATAAAAAGACGTAATTAAATAACCAATGCATTAAGAGAAGTGGATTTGCTCGCTACTACTGCTACCCTTTCCGGTATTTCGATAGAATTTTAAATACCTTATTAGAAGTTATGGAACCTATGATGGCACCACGTTGTTGAAAATTCTGTATATTCATCAGCTGCTGAATGTATTCCTGGCTAAGCAGAATCTTAGATCACCAATGTACCGATATCTGATGCAATGGAGAAAGATATCAAGATTTTCAAGATTTATACGCTTAGGTACGCCCTAGCCTGGCACTGAAGAAAAAGTTATAAAAAAACATTGGAGAATGCTCCAAATTCAATAATTAATCTGCAAAACAAAATCCAGCATTTCATTTGTCATCGTCAGCATGAAAGAGGCGCGTGCAAATGCCATTTACGTTACATAAGCTGCAAAGTAAACCAGTGGGTAAGCGAACCGTTGGCGACAAGGTGACGCAAAGTCGATGACCGACCGTAAACAGCAAAAGTGAAATCAGTTATTAGTCCAAGGACACGTTAACAAATCTCACTTTTTGTATCATTATTATGAGAAGCGTGTTGATTCTATCTAACACGAATATGTGTAACACAGCAAATATTATATCTTCGGAATGCTGGTATACAATGATGACCAAATAGCCAATGTGGTCAAGGTTTTTAGGTCAATGTTAACGGTAGAAAGTGTAACATCTGAAAAATATTAGAATAAAAATAAAACAGGCTTCTGTTATTAATGCATCAAGATTTAGGTACCTACGTATGCGACTCAGTTCATCCGTATATAAAATAATGATATCAAACCACATAATGCGATTCTTTATTAGATAAATTAAAACCTCACAAAGATTTTAAGATTCATGGACGGCCTATATGTGACTGAAGGTTCCTTTATGGCCTGGAAGCTTTCTTTGTTTGTTTATTTCTTTAATTTTTTTTTGGAGAATGTGAGTCATTATCTTACAGTGGATCAAGTCATCACCCACTTTAAACTTACTCTTTGTTATAGGTTGACTATGCATCAAGCTAAACGTTTTAATATTGCTAAGTCCTCCTCCTCTGCTATACCTATTGCAATAAATTTTACAATGCAAACACGTGTCTATATGTGTTCTCATTCGGGAAGTATACTCATAGATTTACTGACAAATGAAATGGGCCTTCTGACTGGAATACAATAACTGGGCTGCATTTGGTAACAAAATGAATAACTGGCAATTATTAATTAATAGAATATTGGTTTTCACTTTTGGACTCTCGCAAAACAAACACCAGCACCTGCTAAACATTTTATTTGTCTGCCAATGTATGCAATGTGATGATGGAATAGTAAACAAATTTACTTATTAACGAGCTCATTATGCAAATATTGTGTTGAACTTGAACGCTCCAAGCGGCTCTTGCACAAGGTCAGAGCTTACATAATGTTGTTATACAACAGTCAAATTGCGTTGGCCCAGTTCCAATCACCTGGTTTGGTCAATTGACGGATTGGAATCCGTCAATTGACCAAAACAATGCATTAGAACATTATAGATATTACAGTTCTGTCTGATTCATATTATGGTTTTTCATTGAAATTATTTTCAGAAACAGTTCTCTAGAACTTTTGTACCTCTTTGACTACTTATTTGTATTATTAAACTGCATTGGGAAACTATAATTTGTAGATAGCGATACCATTTTTCTTATCAAAACACGTAACGCAACGCGTTATTATCCTCCACCTATCAGTGCATTGACAAAATTTTTGTACTAGTGGTTTTTTTACAAAGATACTTATGAATCCTAAAATAAAACTAAACTAACTAATTAACTGTGAGGCCTTTCCAAGATATATAGTGGTTCTTCAGCTTGTGGGGTGTTATACTTTTGCGTATTTACCTTCTGTTCGTGTGGTTCATCGTAATATCTTATATATAGAGTTAAAAATTTGCTAAATAACCTATAATGCAGGTCATCTGATCACACAGTCTATAGTAATCTGATTACTAATGTGTGAATTGTGATGTCTCAGGATGACGTGCGCAGGACAGTGTCACGCGAATCTTTATTATTTTAAAGTTCCGAGTGACACTGCATCTGTTATGACCGTGTCGCTTAATATCAGGTGAACGACTAGCTCGTCACGTCACTCATGTTCATAAAAAATGTTCCTTTTGACATCGTACTGACTTATTGTGTTGTGGAGACTCTGTGCCTAAATCGGTTTGCAGATAAATACCGTTTCCATGGGCTATTTCCTCCACTAAACAGTAACCACCAGCTAAATGACATCAGCCGCCGTTGCAGTTGCAACACCTGTCACCATCACGTAACGTGCTGCTTGATTGTGCCGAGTGCACCTAATTTACATTAGGATTAATTAATAAGTATGGCACTGAAGAGGCAGCGTAGGCCGCCCCCCCACTAGGTGGACCGACGACCTGGTGAAAGTCGCGGGGAGCCGATGGATGCACGAGGCGAGCAGCCGCTCTAAGTGGCGCTCCCTGGGGGAGACCTATGTTCAGCAGTGGACGTCTTCAGGCTGCTAATGATGATGATGATGATGGCGGCACTGAATCGTTCAGATTATTTGCCGTGTTATAAACGATAGAATTTCTCGCGATACTTGCTTTTTGTTTTACGATCTAAGCCAGACTTTGGTCTACTCCGAAGATTTATGAGAGGGTCCTATGTAGTTGCGAAGAACGCCGGTGCGACACACGCTGTTGCGAAAATTTTTGTAGATGGGTCGTCAGTTTGAAAGCTCATCGTATCGAAAACCAACCGATCGAACGACCCTAATTCGAAACATGTAGTTGCGAAGAACGCCGGTGCGACGCACGCTGTTGCGAAGATTTTTGTAGATGGGTCGTTTGTTCGAAATCTCATCGTATCTAAAACCAACCGATCCGAACCGATCTAACGACCCTAATTCGAAACACGAATCTGGTATCATGGATGAAATAAAAAAAGAAGGATTGAGTTTTGATTGACATCGAACTGAAGCCCAAAATGGCGGACAAATTACACATGTGTGTCAGATGAAAGTATGGCGGCCGGCTTCATATGATGTGAGTGTGTGCGTGTTCCGCTCGTACGTACGAAGCGTTCCGTCTTCCTAAGTTCTTCAGTTTCGGATCAGACGGGATTCCCTCCTTCTTTTTTTAATAGCTCCATGTCTGGTATTTTTATTTTCATGTCATTTGTAGGCTTGTGACATTTATGAATATGATTAGGTACCTGAACTGTGGTACATAGGTAGTACGAAATTACGGTGGTATACAACCAGAATACAGTCATTGGTAGTAATAATTTATTGAATTCTTGTTCAGGTAAATGCAGTTTTAGTCGAGGTTTCTCTCCATCATGCTCCATGGGTTTTTTGACATTGCACAGCGATTATAGGGATTAAATCTAGTAAAATTAATCTTAAAGACTATATATAGACTTTGATATTTCTATGATTAGTAAAACACCACATTTCATTTAATGAAATAAGTATACCAAATTAATTAAAAAAAAACCAATAAATCAAGGCTAAACATGAAAAGAGTTGAGCCAACAAATCAAAATAATGCAGAACCTATAATTAGAAAATTAGATTAAGTACTACTTATCTACAGATAAGTATACTTACATGTAACCACAAAAATGTCACTGAGGAAACATAATCATTTCGTATCTTTCGCCACAGATAAGTACTGTCTTCTCAATTGAAGTAATGCCGTTTTGTAGGTACCTACTTTCTATTTTACGAAACTGCAAGCAAGTTTTCAGAGGTAACTCACGATAAACAAATGTATCTAATTATTACAAGACTTAGTTGGCTACCCACTTATCTTACTCTTTAATACTTGGATTGGATAGTGTAATTAATATTGTGCACACACACACACACACGTTGACTATGTCACATTCCGGTTCCATTCTAAGCATTTAGTTATTCTTTTACGGCACAGAGCTTTGAAACATATGACGGTCGCTTCGCAGCATTTTTTTTTGCTCTGTGTTTTACGGTCTTATTAATAAACGTGGAGCTGCTTTGGATTCACTGCAACTTTTGTCTTTTTTGTCATTCGAATATAGAACTTGATAGAAAAAGACAAAAGGTGGTTTAACTAGTCCAAAGTTACTCCACGCTTATTAATAAGGCCGCTAAAGTCCCACGAAATATAAGTACATCAAACGATATGATTTTATACGCCGTTGATGAAATTTGTACGCAGGTTTCTCAACCAAAATATTCATGCCACTATTTCTTAACTATCCCATCATTACGAGTTTGAGAATCTTTCATATCTCATACATTCTCATAATGCTCAAGGTACAGCTTTCCTTTGTGACTGTGATATGATTATGTGGAATGCTTTATATTCATTAAGACTACTATAGGTCTTAATCTATGGGTATGTAGTTATCTACCTACTGTCGTCATCATCATCATCCTCAGCAGCCTGAAGACGTCCGCTTTTGAACATGGCCATGGCCAGAGCGCCACTTTGAGTGGCTGCTTGCCTCCTACATTCATCGGCTCCCCGCGGTTTCCACCAGGTCTTCAGTCCACCAAGGTGGGGCCAGCCTACACGGCGTCTTCAGGTTCGCCACTCGAGAACCTTTCTTTTCTATCGGTTGTCAGGCCTACGAGTGATGTGACCTGCTTATCGCCATTTCAAATTGCTAATTCTAAGAGCTATATCGATCACTTGGTGAAGAAGGCTCAAGTGGCGACCACGAACCGAAAGACCACTAGGACCGACGGTGAAAACCGTGGGAGCCTATGGGGATGCAGGAGGCGAGCAGCCGCTCAAAATGACACTCTCTGGGGGAGGCCTATGTTCTAGATGGATGTTTTCAGGCTTTTGATGATGAAAATTCTTAATGCTTCAACCAATGATAAATCCATTTTCATCTACACGAGTAATCTATTCTTTGTATTTGCAGGCACCAAGGTGGTATTGTCTCATGCGTAGAGTCATGTCATGACAAGAATAACAACACATCAGGTGTTGTAACAACTGCTATTGTTGATTACAGACTAGATGAATAATAGTTTCATAGTCTGAATTGTTGGCAAATACGATAAATAGGATGATAATGCTGCTGGTAGACCAGATGCGTGTTTAGTTCAGCAGCTAAAAGAGCTAAAAATAAGTAACGTTTCCAAAGATTTTCATATGGCTTCCGAAAATCCCCTATCTAAATTGTATTAGTATTCTGAGCATCCATAAACTATTCTTTTAATAATCTCCAAGGCTCTTCATAAATAAGGGAGTGATCCGTGAGGTCACTACGAAACAGCGGATTTCGCAAACGTTGACGCAACGTGCGGTGTCAAGGCTGCGCTTGCGCCGCGCCGCCCAACACGAACCCACAGAAAACGTAATGTCTTCGGACACGGGGTGCCTTGGGCTGTCCATCTCTGACAAAAACATTCGTCAACTTGTAAGTTGTTTAGGTAGGTATCTATTTACGAAGTTGACCAATGCGTTTTAATTTTCTTTTTCATGGCTTTATTTATGCCCAAAACACATTAACCAGATTACTATAAACATTGTTTAGTGTTTGTTTCTCTCTATCAATTTTGAAATAGGCAAAGATAAAAGAAGAGAAGACATTGAGAATTGAGAACACTGTTATGCAGTGTTTATGAAAGGGGCTGAAAATGAATACCTAACTTAGGGCTGGTGCACACTGTTTAGTCATCATCATCATCATCATTAACAGCCTGAAGACGTCCACTGCTGAACATAGGCCTCCCCCAGGGAGCGCCACTTAGAGCGGCTGCTCGCCTCCTGCATCCATCGGCTCCCCGCGGCTTTCACCAGGTCGTCGGTCCACCTAGTGGGGGGCCGGCCTACGCTGCGTCTTCCAGTTCGTGGTCGCCACTCGAGAACCTGTTTAGTAGAAGGATCAAACCAAAACTTTGAAAAAGCTCATTCCGATTTCCTCTAAAAAATACACAAAACCGATGTTTTATTAAAACTTGCAAGCGACATGGCATCTTTTGAGGTCACTAATATTATTGTGAAGGGCGTTCGGTCATAAATAATATTTTAATTTGGAATCTTTGGAAGCTGTGACTAGATTTTCTCACGTAAAAAGTTTAATTTGCATGTTAATATAGGTCGCAAGTGGAGCCCTTGACAAGCCTTTAGGTCAGTGTCATCCGGAAATTAATACGACGTGAAGACGACTTAATAATTTTTACATAAAATAAGCTCATAAAATGTTGGATGTTTTAATTTACTCACAATTTAGACTCACAAATGTTCTATACCAATTGCTCTGAAATACTGTGAATTATAAAGCACATGTCCTATTTTGTTATGTTGGGGAGTGCCGGTACTGCATAGCGATTCAACCAACTTTTATTTGAATATAGAACGGAAATAGCGTCATCGTTTCTGCACAAAAGGCATGAGCTAGGATAGAGCTTTCCGTTCTATTTTCAAATAAAAGTTGGTTGAATCGGACCGCGCTGAGGCTCTGCGCTGAGGTCTCCTGAATCGTTATGCTGCCAGTGTAGGTATGTTCTATTTAATTGTCACTAGATTTCTTTTTTGGTTTTTATAATATTGTACGTTCGAAATGGACAAAACTGTTGGAACATAATACCACAGTTGGATCATAATTGTACACAGTTTAACAATAAAAGTTATTGCTATCCAGTTAAGCTATCCTAATCTATTCTAAAAAAAATAGGAAAAGACTATAGTGGCATTGTTTTATATCGCAGGTCACAACCCATTTTGGGTCGCCAGATCGCTACATGGTGACGCTGTGAAGGTTAGAGGTCTAAAACTATCAATGAAAAACCAGTAGTAGCAGGACTATGGATAATATAAAGGTATAGCAATCCAATACGAGTGTGAACGAACATGTCATTCTATTCATGATTGACTATACCATATACGTAGCTCATAAAATGGACTCGTAAGGTTACGATGAACTTATTGGGAAGAGAAGTGGATGACTCTTCGAATGACTTCATTATTCTGGGAATGGCTTTGATAGCCAGTTGTCATAGTAAGCATTCATTGTGACGTGAAGATTAACAAATCAATACGTAGCAGCATTAGTTCCGCAAATCCATTATTTCTGGCGCTAGATATTTTATTCTCTGAGTTTCTGGCAGATGGTTTGAAATCAGCTCAAATTACGCAAAGTTATGTTGTCAAAAACTCTGATACAAAACCATTTTCTTTTTTGTTCATTTCGTCTATTAATAAGCCCCTAGAAATCGCAAGTATAGGATCACACAAGTAATAGATATTTCTGAACATCTGAACAATAATAATAGGTAATCACTTTTTGCTGTTCCTAATCTTACCCGCCGACCCGCTCCTGGGTCAGGTTTTACATATCATAGTAGAATTTGTAGTATGAAAAACTTTAGAAATATAATGTCAGCTAATTTAATATACATATACCAAAACATTTTGTGTCATATATTATGATTATTTAAAAATTCCCAGACATACACAAAAAGAGGTGAACTTACATCAGGTGCGGGTGTCCTATACATTCACCCTACTGGCCTTTCGCCGTAAAGATACGGTAGAAGCGAACAGCATAATCCGTTTACATAAAATAGAATTAGTGTGCGTGCTACTATTGCTTTGGACAATAATTTATTTATGGTAATTTTTATTCTACCCGAGTTCTGCTGCACTATGTACTTAGGTAAAGTAGTGTATTTTATGTACTGCGTAAGCCAAGGACTCAAGGTTAAGTTTACACAGGTAAATGTGTTTGAAATGGAAGCAACTTATACTGGAACTAAGCCAATATGTAACTCTATGCCTATGTTAATCATGTAGTCTTGATTTATTTTACGTTAATAATTTGTATTGGTAAGTATACACTCGTATACATACATGCAATATATTATGTACCTATATGTAAATTGTAGCTATAGTAATAACGACTGCCGGGTGCTATTACAAATTCAAAGCGAGCATTTGTTGTCATTTGTTTGCGTTGTTTGTAATGACGCCTCTGCCTCTGCGGTGGTCTGTACGTGCCAATAGTTTGGTACCTAATTACCTATACATTAATTTAAAAAATCATTCATCACAATTATCAAAGAACTCATAAACCTGTTTTTTCTTTCATAGTGTCGAGTAGGTTCTTTTGGTATTCGTCTAGCAAATAATCAGTTTTGAAAACGGAACAAACTCGTTACAACCTTGACACCGCCGGTGACGGTTTTGATATTTTTAAATGCAGCCATAGTAGAATGGACAACGTTAGTCATTAACTCGTTGTTAACACAACGTGGACCGCCTGCGAAAACCACTTATTATACGAATGCTAAGGAAATCAATAATCTTCATGTGTAAACACAGCTTTGGCTAATTATCGTACTCGTAAATGTCAACAAAAAGTTTAGTCAAGATTTTTAATATTCAATATTCAATTCAACGCAAGTTCGCATCCAAAAAAGCAGTAGTAGGTACACTCTCCTTGAACTATACATACTTTATAGGGAGTTAATTGAAGTAGTTTTATTATGGGCTACATGGTAGGCACAATTTTATTAGGAATAGAAGGAAAACAATAGGAAAAAACTTGAGGATGCAGATTGATGCATTGGACCACGCCGTTGCCTTGACAGACCAAATCCATTTCTTTAAAATATTTATATTTTAATATATCAGTCCTATTATGGTTGGAAGTTAAATCAGTCGGCAGTCTTTTGCCAGAAGTAAATTTGGTAGAGGAGATGGGCACTCTCGTTAAGGAACTCGATCAATGAAGTGGGGTCTCTTTTGCGACGTCATTGTTACCAAATCGTCATTATTTCTTTCTATGCGTTTTTAGGACCACCGCATCTCCCTATGGATGCGGTAAGAGTTGGAATATCCAGAAAATGGACAACAGAATTGTCCTTGCTTCATTAAAATTGCGATAACCAAGTCGCCTGCCAAGCGTGCTGATTATGGCTCACACCCAGTTGCAGAAACGATCAGTAATCTTAATGGCGGCATTAAAGATAATGGAGTCCTTAAACTATAGGGAGGACAACATTTTAATGGAAGATTAAGGTTTAAAGTCGACTTTAAAAGTTCATGATAGTTTCTACAATTGGGTGAAAGCCTCTTGATAAGCGTCTAAAGTAGCGTTTAATGGGAGAGGCATGTGTTTAGCAGTGGATGACTTCGGCTTTTGACGATGATACGTTTCGAGGCTGCTTTTCGGCTTTTTAAGTTTACAATTCATCCGGTTTCAGTGTAGCTGTAAAATTATGCAGTGGTTTTATTGGGAATTGTTCAATTTTCTCGTAGGAACTTTTTTGTGGGATATCTTGTATCCTAATATTGTAAGAAACCTGTGGTTTTCAGTCAACCTCAAATGGTTCAGTCATTTTTGTATGAAAGTCACTAAAGAACCCGAATAAGTTTGACGTAGGTTACTGTACTATTACTTATACTGTGACGTAAGGAGAAAGAATATGGGCTTAAAATTGTACGCTTACAAATAGTATATAGGTACAGCTGTCTACACAAAATATGTCAATACACATTATAAATTCGTATTCTTCGAATATGAATATAGCAACGTATTAAAGGTTAGTTTCGAGAGAGAAATGTTTCATCACTGTTGTAAAACGGTAGATACTTTACCACACGATTCTTTTAACGGTTTCATAAGAAGATTTAAATACAATCGACAACTGATTGGCAAATATAGAAATAGGTAAAAGTTTAAGTTTAACTATCGTGTAGTATGCATGTGGGAGTGATTACTACGGCTGCACTCACTAGTGATGTGATTAATTAGCATTCGCATTCATTTGTAGCTTGTGAAAACTCAATTAGCATTGCGCAAATGAAATGTAGTTTCGAAATTCTGTGATATATGAAATTTCATTACTATTAATTTAGTTCATTTTGAATTTAATTTTAAATGTAAAGTTTCATTCCATGTTACATTTCATTTTTAATTTCCTTTTCATTTCATTTCATTTTTCATGTAATTTTTCATGTGATTTTTCATTTCAATTTTCATTACAATAGCTAATGCATGCTAAGACTCGTGAACTAGCATGTTTATGAAATTTACGCAAAATCGCATTAATTGCCATCGCTAGCACTCACGTCTTCATTTCCGTGGATTTTTTTGTCCAGTTTCATTAGTTTACCGTAAATGGGAATAAGTTCTGGTTATTCTTTATAGATAGTCACTGTAAAGTTTCTTGTAACTTCTTCTGTACAGGTGTAATCGAAGCTACGGATTGGAGTTGTCTAGTCTGCATTGTGCCGTATTGCTTGCACCTGTAGTGGAAGAGAGAACATCTTTATTTTTTTTTCAAACACTTAGGCCCACTTGCACGTTCTCGGGTTAAAATTATAACTGAATAGCTAACCCAGAGCTGGTAACTCGAGTTAAGTTGGTAAACAGAAATATCCAGACATTTTCTCTTGCACGTTCGGAATATGGACAGGGGTTAGGCCCGTCACATACGTAGCAATAATATATATTTTCCTTCATTTCATTGATGGTCGGCCTAGCGTTTACACGTGTTTTGTAATAAAGAGTGATTTCACAGTAGGTAATTATGAATTCAACAAGAAGTGCATTGTTATTGGATTTAATTGTCAGTTCTTCAGACGACCATTCCGATTAATATCACACATTCCTAATAAGGTGGATATAGTTTTTATAAAAAGTTGTTTATTTATGATTTGGCTAATTTAAATGACTTGTACCTGAGGTAGTATAAAAAGTGACTAGTCGCCAATCAGATTTTTACATCGCCGATGCCTAGTCCCGAGTAGACTAAATGGCGATATATCGCCTAAATTGACCACACTGGTCGAGCAGGGGCGGCCCAGAGGGTCTAGCTAAGATTCCAAACGCTAACGCTATCGCCAAATTTTGCTTTTGGGATCGTTTGGGATCCCAAAAGCTTCGGGCTAACTCTTCTTCTAACGAAATCGCTTACTTTTCCACAAAAATAAGTAAGTTTTTGTGGAAAAGTAAGCGATTAATGTCATTTCAATACATTTTTGGAGATAGCGTTAGCATTTGGGATCTTTGCTAGACCCCCAGGCAAAGCGGCAGGAATGGTAAGAGGGGAGAAGCGTCCGGCGAGCGCGTCGGATATGTTGAAACATGCTGTACATTCAAAATATGTCTCGCTATACCATAATATATATTAATATACAATAATATAAAAATATACCATAATATATATTACGGTATAGGTCACAGAAATATATATTATAGCTGCGTGTGTGACGGGCTTTAAGTTGGTAAACCTCCGGCTCAATGCACAGAGTAAACCAAAATTACACCTGACTTATGTATTTGAAGTTGAAAGGTACAAGGTATACCTATTCTATACTAACTGGAATAAGCTCATAGCATCGTAAATTATACAAAACTAAACTTTAATTTTAAGGCCGTAAAATTGACATTAGACTATCGTGTTTGGAGAGAAACGTGGTCTGGGGAAGATAGTACGTTGTATACCCAGGGAGTAGTCTGTCTTTTTCTTATGCCTTATTATCGGAGGTAGTTGACGTATTTTCATGGGAATGCATAATAAACTCAACTTCGTAAATTCTTGACGAATGTAAAATAATGAAATTAGGTAAAATTGACTTACCTACTTACTTGTACTAAAACTGTACTAAAAAACAGGTAATAAAAACAATACAGTGGTTCGTCGCACAGAAATGATACTTTCTATGGGATAGCATAATACCGTTACTTCGTAAATTATTCAACTGAATTTTATCAGATTTAGTAAAATTAGAAGCTGTAGAATGCAATTACCGAACTGGGGACGATCCATGTGGGGGCAACTGAGAATATACCACCTACCGGAGGAAGAGCTACGCATGCCTTTAGCAGTCTATGTATGTAATGTACCTTTATTGTTTTTTACTTAAGAATCCTATTCATAGCATGTATGCAGTAGCATAGGATTCTTAAACAAGGTTCTTATGAGATTGAAGAGATTTCATATTTTTTCTATTTATAGCATGTATGCAGTAGCATAGGATTCTTAAACACGGTTCTTATGAGATTGAAGAGATGAAACTGTGGGCCTACTACTTTATTTTAAACTCATTCACAACTCGAGACACAAAAAAAAACGTCTCGAAATACTTCGTTTCTGTTCGAAGTGCTTGTTCCAGTAAGTATGGAATATAAGTACTATTCATATATTATAGAACTTCTTGGAGAGGTATCAATAGAACATTTTCGGCCAGCGTCAATTTAAAACTGATAAAACGTACATACCTAAAGCCGCCTCTACATGCTTGATGTTTGCCACAAACACCCAGTACCCCCAAACACCGACCACAAATTACTTAACACATACATTGCATCCATAGGTAAGTCAAAAATGCTAGGTATAGATGGGCAAAAATGGCGACGAGCGTGTTAGGGCTGCCAACATTTTTTTCGGGGAAATATACAGCATCTTTTCAACAACCAAAACCAAAAGCGAAAACCAAAAGATAAACAAATATATTATTTATC
Organism: Ennomos erosarius; assembly: GCA_963580505.1. Taxonomy (NCBI): domain Eukaryota; kingdom Metazoa; phylum Arthropoda; class Insecta; order Lepidoptera; family Geometridae; genus Ennomos; species Ennomos erosarius. The sequence continues at coordinate 4,303,279 of OY756978.1, read as the reverse complement.
AAATATTCATTTTTATAAACTTCTAATGTCTTTGTTTAAAATAAAAGTATCATAAAATATGCATTAATTAAAATCAAAAGGGCTATTTATAACTATCTGTTTCTTTGTTCTCCGCCATTTTAAATTCATAACTCGAAATTTCTTTCGTGTGAATATGGCGGGAATAGAAAGCAGGAACGACATTACTTTAGGGGCCTTACTTGACTTGACTTCTTGGTTTATGGCCTCTGTGGCTAGTTGTCACAATTCTGCCAGGGGCCTTACTTATAAACGCCGCTTAAAGTTCTTCTTATCTTGACCAGTGTGTACAGATTACTGATTCAGGTTCTACGGGAATCTCCGGGGAACCTAATCCTTTTGTGTGTTAACCGATTGGGCGATGTGGTTGCTAAGCGACAAAGCCCTTATTTGATTGTATTCAATAAAATTAAAAAAAAAAAAGTTCTTCTTCTTCTTCTTCTTCTTTAATGGCTTTCTATCGCTTTTTTGCAATAATTCTGCCAATGTCAAGTGAGTAAAATTTGTACGGTAATGTCAAGTCAAAGTCATATTTTGTCAGTCAAAACGCCAACAATGGTGGATATTTTACTGAAGGCTCTAAAAAAGGCCGTTGAAGCAAAAACGAAAATACATGGTTTTATGATCTTGAAAGCATTTGCCAACACTCTTGCACATTCACGAACACTTAACGGATAATAATCCACCCTTATTACACATTAAAGCTCAAGATACACTAGTTTGAAAAATAAATTCAAAATTCACAACCGCCATTGTCGGATTTTCTTCAAAGACCTCCCGCTTAAAGTTAGTCAGTGTTTTACCGCGTGACATTTCAAATCAGTCAAAAGTTGACAGAAGGTTTTAAGCAATGGCTAACTTTAAGCGGCGTTTATAAGTAAGGCCCTAAATGAAAAAGGTTGAATATATTGGCATAGCTGCTGCCCGCTACCTTGTTTTTTTTTTTAAATAGCGAGCTCTCATGGTAGCTTTGAAAATATCGTATTATTGCCCCTAGTCATAAAAATATTATAAATACGAAGGTTTGCGAGTATTCGTGTTTGTTACCTTTAATCTCCGTAACTACTGAAAAAGTTTTGATGACATTAATTTTTTTTTTTTACTTTGGACATATCTAACTTTTGACCACGCTCTCACCTGATGGAAAGTGACGATGCGATCGAAGGTGTAGCATGCTAGCTATAGCTTATATTTCATGCTGGATACTGGAACACATAGGGCAGTATTCGAAGAGGTATATAGAACCTACTTGTTGCGCACAGCGTTTAGCACACAGCCTTGAAATATAGTGCAGTTCTATATATTAATGTATGGTTGGCAACCCTACGCGCGTACTACTGTCAAACGTTTGAATACATCACAAACAGCTTTGTCGTTCGACAAACGTATTTGTCAAATCCTTAGAACTATGCACAAATCCGACACTGATACCGATCATAGGTGTGTGTTTACAAACAGGCAAATCCTCAAGTTCGTGTTTGCTATTTGGTGCTCGCTGTTTGCCAAGTATGTGAAAGCTGCTTAAGGATGAATCAACATGTCAAATTACCGGGTTAAATATATAACGGGATAAGTGGTCAATTTTCTAACGTGCAAGATAAAATACAGAAATAATCAGAGTTAGGCTATTTATTCAGGTAACACGAGGTTAGAGAAAACGCGCAAGTCGGCCTTATTGTAATAGGCTAGCTATAAATAGGTATAATATTTGATATTGTTCACTTTGTGATTTTATCGGCTCAGTAATTATAGTAATTTCATCTAAGTACCTAACGACATTTGACTTGAAAAAGTGCTATGAATAGCCTATTTGCAATAAAACATTTTGATTTGATTTGATATAGTACCTATACCTATACCTACACTAGGTGTATAGTGTATATTACTTCTCTGCTAGAGATAGTATAGGTACCTATACCACTGCTTTAAGGATATTATATAATAATAATAATAATAATAAATCATTTATTGACCAAAAAATACAAGTAGACTTAAAATAACAATTTTATTCTGCCGTCAACAAAGATTATAAAGCCCGTTGATAGCTCGTGAACATAATTTCTCGTACAACACGACTCACCTACGGGGGCAGGGGGCGAGGTAACAAAACGAGACAAAGTCATACGAAATTACAAAGGACAGAACAGGATGGAACAAAAGACACATTGGGCGTCCCGCTTCCTCTCGTAGGATTAGCAGTTGAAATAAACTACTAAGTTTCGTACGAGGGGAGGTTATATCGTTGGACAACTGGATGTATAGTCAATGGCCGTCATGCATACTCTGTGATGTACATACTTTGTGTCCGGTTGAAGGGCACGTAGCTATAGTGAAATCTTTTCATTTTTCATTTTCATATCTCAAGATGTCGGGATGAGCATTGGGTCGCGCAAGAGTGGCGTTACAATGTTATGGGTAACCATCAGGTGATTAACTAGCTTGTCACGTCATTCGTTATGCTACAAAGCTTTTTGCCCGACCGATGATTCTACGGGAGGTACAGTTTATATGTTTGGAATTCATGACAGCATACAAGGATGTCACGTGAATTTACTATAAATGGTGTTACCAGTAGGTTAGATAAATAATGATAATAGTTGAGGTGTTATTAGATCTGGCTAATTCTAAGCCGGTTGTGACAAAGGAATCAGGAAGTCAAAGTACCTATACAAAAACATTGCAAATAAGCTATTTTTAGCTCCTTTACGAGTCAAATACAAAGAGCTTAATGCCAATATCACAATAGGTAATGATTTTGAAAAAAAAAAGTATTTCGCTTCCCGCTACCGTTTTACGCATTAAGTGCTGAACTACGAGCATGAGTGAGGGCAAGTGGTATTTGTGGTGAAACGTGATTCTTCATGTTGCTTCCAAAATTCCATAGAAGCTTCTAGTAATGTTGCCACCACTTTTCTGGAGCATGACTTAGACTGGATTATGACTATGACTAGGACATGACTGCGTGAAATATTTTATAACACGATGAAAATATAATACTTGACACTGGCTAAATACACTATGTGTGGAGCCAAAATATAAAAAAAATAATTGAATGTGTTATTATTTTTTTTGAAGTATGCATTGTGCATATATAAGTATGCATATATAAGATTTTATATTAGGTACACCAACTTGAAGGCACTGCAGCTATGTTGATGCACTGCAGGTTAGCTGCCAGACTATATAGGTACCAAAAACCGGGTATTGCCCGTGGTCTTATCTAATGATGAAAAGGATTATCATAAAACTATGTACCTTTCTGATATGTAACTTTATAACCGTTTTTAAATTTAATTCATATAAAACCATCAATAACCGAAAAGTTAAACCTGTACGAGCAAAATAATTGAGCAGCATTTTCAGCATTGAATTTAAAACCAAGAAAATTTTCTTGAGCAATACGTTAACGTCCCAGTTGGTAAGTTTTATACCTTGATATATTTAATTTCAAAGATTGCGAATTAATATTATCATGTGTTAGGTAACGACATATTTTGTGTAGACAGCTGATTCGGCTTCGTAGAACTCGTTGGGAGCTGCCCGATTTATCTTTTACAAAGAATTAAATTTGCAATATTTAGTAGACGTATTCGATCACAGTATTCGATACTCGTTGTAAGGGGTTACAAAACTGTGATCGAACGGGACTGTGACCGATCGGCACTAACTCATAAATTATACTCTATTTTTTTATCCTTGACTAGGCTAGCGTGTGACCACGATCTCGGATACTGTCGTCAATTATGTGGCTTGGCTATTATAGTTCCTAAATAACTTTTTAATGTACTTGACGAATCTCGGTTAGGATTTTTCTGGAAACACCGACCACGATAAAGGTAGACAGAGCATTCCACAAACTTGCAGTTTTCAGATCTTACAATAAAAGTAGAGTCGAAAGGGGTTTACGTTTTCTGTCTTTTTTTACGTGGCTCACTATTTTTAATCTGGTTTGGAGTATACTCCGAATTTTTGTGCAAGATGGAGGATATTTATGTAGGATATTGTCCTGAAAAAAAACGGGGAAACGAAAAATAAATTCCGAGGGAAACCGCGGAGCGCCTGTAGTTACATTAGAAACCTGACGAATAGAGAACAGGCTGAGGAGCAACCTAGAAAAGCATGAAAATTATTATGGCTTGGTAACAATGACGTCACTAAAGAGGCCTAATTTCATTCATTTCTTCATAGTGAGTAAGCCTTCGAAAAGGTTGCTGGCCCATGTACTAAAACATTTGTCTGGCAATAGAGCACCGACTAGTTATTATGCTGGCACCAAGATTGGAAAATTCATTTTCATTTTCAGGTGGATAGCCCAGTATGACAATCGAGCGGCGCTTGACGTAGTTTAGGCCAGCCCTCCACTAGGTACACTGACGATCTGGTCAAAACTACGGGGGAGCTGATGGATGCCAGTCACAAGCAGCCGCTTAAAGTGGCACTCTATGGGGGAGGCCTATATGTTCAGAAGTGGACGTCTTCCTCTTTGCTGATGATGATGATAATGATGATGATGATGATATGACAATAAACTACTGATAAGATAATTATAAAAATAATTCAATATTTTATATAGGTAAAACGTAGGTAATACGTAGGTAATACACGCGGAACAAAGAAAAAACCTTTTATATTGTTAATAACAATATAGATAAAAAACCAAGTCATTGCACTCAAGATAGAAAAAGTGCAGTGAGTATTATTTTAATTAAAAACGTGGCTTTAATTGCCTATTATTTACTTTAAGATAAACTGAATGGCAGTACTTATATCGAAGAGAAAAGCTATCAAAGAAAGTGATGCGATTCGCGATTTTGATTGCAACAAAGAAATATTAATTTCTGCTACAAAGTTATATATTAATGTAATAATGTAAATAGGGTAAATTCTGTGGTTTATTAACTTAATTTAAAATTACATTATTATAAACTATAATTAATTTTTATACTTACGAATAGTGAGTATATTGTTCTCCTCAGCTGCTTCTCCTTTATCACAGATAACAGAAATACATAATATCACAAGCGCAAATATGCAACGATCTGCCATTTTCATCGTACCAAATTTTTCTTTTTACTATTCAAGAAAAGAACACTAGATTTTTAAATTAATTAAAAACTATTCATTCTGTATCACAGCTAAAGTCACTGGCTAGTTGGAACTGCAAATTTGAGTTTGGAACTGTTCTATTATTTATTTAAATGTTTCGTTTTGAAAGGTCGTATTTTGGCCGCGTCCGTCGTTGTGCGGATTGGGTAAGCAATAGGCGCGCGGTCGGTCTGCTGGCTGACGGGCGCTCTTCTCATGGAGTTGTAACTTTGAAGTGAAAGCAATGGGCTATGTGTTTTATTCGTGCGTGATTTTCGTCATCCCTCACGATGCTCCCACCATAAAACTATTTACTAATAAGTATTAGGGAGTAGAACAAGATACGAGCTACGGTACGTCCAATTTTCTGGGTAGTGCGCGAGTAAATAACTGCGTTGGTGCGTCGTAGCTGAGCTCGTTATGTCATCTGGGTCTGGAGCGGACAAAGAGTCTTGTGAAATGACAGTATTGTTTTCCTAGGAAGTTGTATGCTCCAAAAGCACGGCAAAGCGTGACCCTTACGTTACAGTAGTTTCCAGTCTCTGTCTGCATAGCACAGGGGGTCTAGCAAAGATACCAACCACTAACGCTAACGCCAAACGCTAACTCCAAAATGTACTGAAATGACATTTCGGAAATCACTATTTTTTCCGCAGCAAATGTCATTTGAATACATTTTTGGAGTTTGCGTGAGGCGTTAGCGTTAGTGGTTGGCATCTTTGCTAGACCCGCAGACTATTATACGCTAACTGCATAGTGTTATCATCGGTTACCCTATAACACGCACTACGGGCCACACTAGTGAATTCCTGGGTTTACTCCTTTACCCCACTTTAAAAGGAGGGTAATATTTTTCGAGTGTAGGTATAGTATGACCTCTTTTATAAATTTTGAACAACTACAGTATTTTGATAATAAGAGGTACTTACCTATTTATATTATATTAAGTATATTGTTTGTAAAAAGAAAACCTAGTAAGTACTTAACTTTAATAATGCACCACATAAGCGCCCTCACCCCAGAAGTACACCAATAATAATGAAGCTCAGCTTAATTTGGATTTTATTACAATTTATATTGCCTAATGCAAAACAAAATGCTGTTGGGTTGTTTATTAATGACTTAACTCAACAAAATAATATCGAACTAAATGAAATAAAATTCGGCTATTTAATATGCCAAGCGAATGAAAATTCAATATTTGAATGCATATAATTATGGTTATGGTTAAAACTCCATCAAGCTACCAAACATGGTTAGTAGAGAGAGCGTTTTAAAAAAATATCCAATATTACTTTAAGAACTAAAATCAGTACCTATAGTTATAATTTCACCAAGGAAAATTTTCCTAGACAAACGAGATGGTTTCATTCGATGCACATGTCCTACCCAACGCAATCGTCTCTGTTTTAGAAGAGCGGTTATGCTAGGCAGCTGTGCAGTTTTCAACACGTTCAGTTTTTTTTTTTCAGCGTCCAGTCGGCCGACCTATGTTACGCTTTAGGGACACCGTAAAGCGCGACATGTCTACTTTCAACATAACACATACCAACTGGGAGGAACTGGCTGAAGATCGAGGCCAGTGGAGAAAGACTGTGGCGGAAGGTCTACTCAAACATGATGAAGCATGGTTCAACGTTCTTGCTTCTAAGCGCACAAAGAGACACCAATGCGCTAACGCTCCAAATTCGACTGATGCGCCACTAATTATCCATAAATGTCAACTATGTGGACGTGGCTGCCGCTCCCGTATCGGCCTTATTAGTCACTCACGAAAATGCCGTAACACTCTTCAAAATGCTGCTTAAATCATCTCACGTAGATGTAGTAAGGCCAATGAATAGTTATAATAATAATAATAATAATAAATATTTATTGAACACCATTTCACATTCTATAAATAAATAAAATAAATAAATAACGCCCAACGATCACATACATAGATCCTGGACCCTAACTAGGATTCCCTGTATCTAGGGGACCCAGGAACTACGAAGACCATGGTCCCACAACACCCAGACACAGAACAAGTATTTGCGCTTTTTTTTCGGGCACAAATACTTGTCCTGTCGCGGGAATCGAACCCGCCACCTCCGGGTTATGAGCCGACCTGCTCAACCACCACACCACGGAGGCTGTTAAATGTGTCTATATATATGTATAACAAGGTACAAATATTCAATACACTCTAAACTAAACAAAACAACTGTAACTTGAAGAAACTTTGGAGAGAGGCAATGCAACTGTGTGAGAATAGCAGTGTTAAGCCAAGTCAAGAACCCTTGGGCGGCCTAAAATTCCAACACCAAGGCTGACCTCTTGCCTACACAAGATGAAGAAGTATGGTATTAATATATTAATTATTTATTATATAATACTATAACACTAAGATTATAAACAATGCACATTTTGAATAGCAACATGACAGGTTAGGGAGAACCTACTCATCTTTCAGACTATGTAACAATCTATAACTAATAAGTAATAATTATACATAGTCAAATCTCTCAAAACTAAGGTGGTCTACAAGATGATATATAATCAAATAATGTTTACATTGTTAGTGTTACTTAAATTACATTAAACATGTTAATTATTTTTATCGACAGTAGATAATTATAGTTTTGCTATCATTCTCGCGGTCATTATACCTCTAATCTTCGGTAGCCTTAGTCTGAGAGAAATCTTCTGGAATATACTGTTCATTGACCGCTAGATTCACATCTACATAGATATATCGTGGTACACAGCACACAATGTATAGGTATATTCAAGAAAAACAGCCTAAAGTACAATTATCAAAGATAGTTTCAGTTTATGTACGTACAAAACACAGACTAGAAAAAAATATAGACAACACGCTGAGAGCTAAAGATTAGGTGGAAAAAAGAAATACCATTTCCTTTTTTACTTTAAGCGTGGTATATAATATGTACGAATTTTTTTATAATAGCCCAGGGGCAACCACAACGTCTTATAGCATTATTACTTCAATATTAATTCAATCATACATTGACAAATGACATAAAAGTAACAATACTTTAATGTTGCAGAGCCAGAGCTGTTTTGATGACGTCACGTTAAATCGTTCACTCAAATACAACTGTCATGTCATACCTTTACATCATGTTGACACTGACCTGCGACAGTGATAACGCCATATAAAAATGTAGACGTCTCGTTCACACGCAGGAATACTTTATAAGTTCATGGTACGAATTCGAACAATATTATTGTAACCTTGAAATAATAATGTCATGAAACATGATGGTTTTGTACTAGCCTGTGGTAGCCCAGCTGATGTCAGAATTTTTACGTTGCTTCCGAAGCACGGCTGGCTGCTGGCATTACTAAATAATATTATTAAAAACTATGTCACTTCGTCAGCATTATTTTTGTTTGGGAAACGTCTTCGTCTTCGACATCGTCGTCTGAGCTCAGCTTGAGGATATTAGCGCGTAAATAAAAGAAATACTTAGTCACACAATTATAATCTATCTAATATACTTATAAATATACTTACTTCTATATTCTAAATACTTAAATAAGATTTGTTTGAACCCCATCAAGCTTTCAAAAACGTTGTTTTGTAGGGATTAAAAAATATCCGATGGGGAAGAAAGGTTCTCGAGTGGCGACCACGAACTGGAAGACGCAGCGTAGGCCGGCCCCCCACTAGGTGGACCGACGACCTGGTGAAAGCCGCGGGGAGCCGATGGATGCAGAAGGCGAGCAGCCACTCTAAGTGGCGCTCCCTGGGGGAGGCCTATGTTCAGCAGTGGACGTCTTCAGGCTGTTAATGATGATGATGATGATGAAAAAATATCTGCATCCATAATTACCCTAATTAAAATCTAAAACACACGTAAAAACACGTTTTACGTTCAAATCTGGTAATGATTTTAGACTGAGCGTGCGGTCTTTACTGCTCTTCTAGTCTGAGGCAGTGTAAGTACATTAAGTACAGAATTGTATCCAGAATGTTTGCCGCCAGTTAGTTTTGCGACCGCGTTACAAAGCTCCGTAAATGGGGCTCATATAAGCACATATTTTAAACTTTTTAAAAATTATGTCACTACAAAATTCTAAATTTTAAATTAATTAAAATCTTTCAAGAAATAAAACCCATTAATTAATAACCTACTATTTAAAAAAAGACTGATTTAAAATGTGGTTGAATTTTACCAAGAGACAGTGGTCGACAATTATAGTGATATCAATAGCCGATTTTTGTAATGCAATATGTGTTGCACTGCAAGCTCCATTTTATCCTAATGAGGTAAGGAAAAAAAGTCACAATACAAAACAATACCGTTCAGTAGTTTTCACATAATTATTAGCATGGAGTCTAGATGTGACCCGGAACTTCGGTAGGAATTCAAATGGTTCAATCAAAAAACACACAATCACAATCTAAAAAACTAATGCACCATGCATTTATGTGATAATCTGATAACGATTAATCTTAGACACCCGTAAACTTTTATTTTAAATATTTATTTCTTACGTTATTTAAAGCAAAAAGTAGCATTGCATCCATGCCTGAACCGAGGAAATCATAAAATATAAAACTTAACAAAACGTTTCGTTCAAAGATTATAATTACACCGAGGCCAAGGGAAGAAAGTATTTCTGCAAACAATTTACACTATACTATTAAATCATCAATAGGTAGGTACATATAATAAAACTGCAACTGTGCTAAATCTGTACAAAGAATATTTTTTGAAAATGTTGACTGCTTTGCACTTTTAAATCGCTATAAAAATAGAAACAATTTTTTTTTAATTTTTGTTTATCTCTGTCTTTTTGAACACGCATGACGTTGGAACCACTGAACCGATTGCTGAAACTTCGTATGGTAATAGCTAATTTTCCAGAATAACATTTACTATTTAGAACACTTTTTTTTCTTAAACGGCCAAGTGGATTGAACGAAGCAAAATTGATGTAATTTTTATGGAAGTCATTTTTGTTTGTATATTATTTTTTATTTACCTATTTAATGATACTCATCCTGTTGAAGGGAAGAAAAAAGAAGGCAGGCTGCGCCTGCCTCCCTTCTTTTGCCGTTCCATCCATTCATCCTTTTCCCCCATATTTTTCCCTTTTGACTTCTCTCTTACCCATAAATAGGGTTAGAACTTAATACTAATTAATTCGTGCGAAGCCGGGGCGGGTCAGCTTGTTTATTCATATAGTTTGTTACGTTTGTTTTTGAGAAATCATGAATAAATAAAGGTTTTAACATAATTGTTTTACTTAGATATCATGTACTATGCTAGGTGATAATTAAAGTGATGGCGAGTGGCCGCTCAAGGTGGCGCTCTTTGGGGGAGGCCTGTATTCAGCAGTGGACGTCTACGGGCTGTTAATGATGGTGATGATGATTGATTAAATATTAAATTACACCTTGATCTAACGGATTCAATTTTATTTTACGGCAAAAATACAAAGGACTCTAATCTTTATATCACGTATCATGAGCATCTTTTTCAACTGCTGAACATAGATGACCGTCCCCCATTAAGAGGGGGTTGGCATAATCACCCCGTTTGAGTTCATTTTGTATCGCAGTAGATACCGCAGACCGAAGAATATACTGCTGCTCAACGGCACCCACGGGAAGAGATGGGTACCTAATAATAAAGTTTTCAATATTTCAAAACCCTTTAAAAAAAATAATAAAAATACGCTTATATACTTGTGCGCTTTCATGGAAACTGAAGGACTGTGCACCAGATATTTACGCTCTTTAGGTGATGGATTTTAGTTTAAGTAGTAGGACCTTAGAGCCCGTGACGTCAGCCACAACTTAGTACGAGCTAACAGGAACGACACCGTGGCGCGTTTGGGTAGGCTGTCGGTTAATTTTCATATCTTGGAAAGAAAATAATGATCCCTCTTTGATTGATTTGGTCTCGACAACCTCAAACTGTACTTAATGCTTTACAAAACAAAGTCTAAAGTAGCGTGCCGTATCCAAAAACACTTCCTTATATTTAAAAATAACTGAAACTAATAGTGCCTGAATTATTTTTAGGTTTTCGTACACTACGACAGTACTACAACGTTTTCAAGGTTGCAAACTTGGATATAAACTCTATAGGTCCTAGCAACAAAAGTATAAAAAATCGCTACGCGATTGCAATGTTTGATGGATTTATTTACTTACTGGCAAAAAGTATGGCCACTTAAAATATACTCGTAATTTTGTCGTAGAGTAAATTTTCGTATACGGTCTGGCAAAGTTGATAACCTTTCGAGTAATCAGCTCTGAGGACTATCACTAAGGAGCCGCGATACATCTTGCTATTTGCGTTTTCGATAAAATTATCTTTCAGCTGCGTATATTGATGAAGGTATTTCAGTTCCTTCCCTCCACCAAGAATTTTAGCAAGCAACAGCGGGATTTGAAGCCGCGTTTTGCAACTTATTGGATTTGACGCTCTCCCTTCTGAGATCATCGTATTTCCTTAGTGGCTGCTTTTTGTTCCATGAAAGATTAATTTCCCATTGCGTGTCAGGGGAACTCCCAGCATGCCTTTGCTTCATAGACTTCATAGATCAGGTCCTATCGTTTCGCTACATTTGGCTTGGCGACTGATTCGTAGTTCGTAGGGAGGCAAGCAGCCGCTCAAAGTGGCGCTCTTTGTGGGAGGCATATGTTCAGCAGTGGACGTCTTCAGGCTGATGATGATGATGATGATGGTGATGATGGTAATGATGGATGCTTAAATAAGTTAATTCGGTTTTTAACAGACTTCGAAAAAAGGAAAAGTTTCTCAATTCTGAGTTTTAATGTTTGATACTTTTAGACTTCGTCGGTTAAAGACTGATTTAGAAAATTTTTTTTAGAAACGATACACTTTCAGACTATTTTCATTAAAATTTCATCAAAATCAGTTCAGTAGTTTGGTTTTAAATCAAAATAATTAGAAAATATATATATCCGCCGATTGTATACAGTACAATTTACGCTATTTATTTCTGTTATTGTTTATTTTATGCTTGGTGTACAATAAAGAATTTTTGTGTTGTATTGTATTGTATTGTATTGTATTGTATATATAACGGAGCGCGGGTCGATTTTATTGCTGTGTGTCATTTATTATTCGTTAACTTTAACACAGTTTAGCTGCTAATCGAGTTGCAGTCTAATTTTGATTGGTTCAAAATAGTCTACGCCGTATTTTAGAGCGGGTGGAGTTTTTTTTTTTTTTTTCTTATATTTTGGCTCCACACATAGTGTATTTAGCCAGTGTCAAGTATTATATTTTCATCGTATTATAAAATATTTCACGCAAAGTCATGTCCTAGTCATAGTCATAGTCCAGTCTAAGTCAGGTAGTCATAGTCCAGTCTAAGTCATGCTCCAGCAAAGTGGTGGCAACTTTACTTGAAGCTTCTATGGAGTTTTGGAAGCAACACGAAAAATCACGTTTAACCACATTATATCACTTGCCCTCACTCATGCTCGTAATTCAGCACTTAATGCGTAAAACGCCACCAATTTTAAACATTAACACTGGAAAAAGCACAAGTTTTGAGAAATAATACAATGACACGAGGTGAACATTTCCGCGTTCCCGCCAAAACTCCCCGAATGGAGTTGTGAGTGGCATAGTGATGGCGGACTGTCAATATTTGACGGCTGGCCAAGCGTGATGCACACGCACAAAACCATTGGCTCTAAATCAAGTTTTATTTGAGTAATCTTATGATATTTTGAGTAACTAAGTATCAGATTCGTTAAAACAGTGGTTGTTCCAAGTTCCTTGGTGTTATTTTTAAGTTACCTACACCTGCACGCCCACCGTGGATAACTTACAACAAAAGATAACGGATACGCCTTTTGAGATATCACCTGGCATCCTTCGGCTCCGTTATATATATAATATATAAGTCCAAAGTTTATTCAGCGCCACCTATATTATGTTAGTTAATGCGAGAACTCCTATTTTAAACATATTTTGAAAATCTGTAGCACTAAGTAGTAGTAGTAGTAGTAGTAGTAAGTATGTAAGTGCCTCCTTCATATGTATTTATTCAATAACAAACAAACGAGCCGAGATGCAATAATCTTATCGAAAGCTCGTTCTAGAATATAACGAGGACCATTAAATCTAGTTCATGACCTTATATTATTATAAGTATATTAAATGTGTTGAATTATCTATTAGTACATAATAATAAATATGTGTAGACATTTCACACAACGCCATCTAGCCCCAAACTAAGCATAGCTTGTATTTACTATGGGAACCAGATAACTGATACCATGATACTTATATAATTTTTAGTTTGTAAATATATACATAGAATACAATATAACACCCAGACGCAGAACAAACATCTATGTTCATCACACAAATGTTTGTCCCGGGTAGGAATCAAACCCACAGCCCTCAATTCAGAAGGCAGGGATACTACCAACTGAGCTATCGGGCCCGTCAACTTACATGACTATGTTACTACGGGAATGTAGCTTACTAGAACTTTGATTTTCATCTAAAAACGCTTTTGATATAGTCTTTAATGCCTCAACTTTATACTGAGGAGTTTTATAAACTGAGCGCCTTATTAGTTCATAGTCCACCATCTTGATGTATGTAAGTCCCGCCAAAGTGACCCACGATGTACGATGGAAAACGACAATGAACAGGTTTTATGTATACGTCGCAGAAGCCGTTGACGTAGCTGTAGCATCGAGCCTATTCATTGTTATAATGGACTATGAATTAAGGCGCTGTAGGTATTTATCATATCAAAAAATTCATCACATCAAGCAGTGGATCTGATAGGAAGAATCACCTTATCAGAAGGCCTAGCACGAATATTTACGCGCGCGTAAGTGTAACGTTAACGTAAAACCCCCCTATTTATCATTATTAACTGTTGTCAAAGTCCATACAATTTTGACACTAGTTATAGAATAGAATAACATTTATTCAATACTCGCTTAAACTATGGTACAGAACATGTTATATTAATGTTACATAATATGAACTAAGAATAAGAATCAAACACAAAACAAGTGTTGAATGGGCATGGGGATGAATGGGCATCGGCTCAGCATGTGCTGGTTGTCGACGACAACCAACGCTGGTTTTCAGCCTAGACCCAGAGAGACCCAGTTGAGCGGCAGTCGTAATAGGGGGGTAGATCATGGCGTTACACTTACGTGCGCGTAAATATTCGTGCTGGGCCCACTGCTCTTGCTTATAATCTCCAGTAGATAGGTACCTACATTAACTTAATTACGATATTGTTTATCATTGAGGGAAACACCGAGCATTGCTCTCTCCATAGCGCGTTGCGCGTTCTCATATTTATAGGTACTTAATTATATACCTACCGTTGGTCTGTAGTTGCTACGATGTCCTACGACAACAAGAAAGTAAAAGACTAAAGAGAATACGCTACATGCTACGAGCTGACAGGCATTGTTATGACGATTCATAACATCAATCCAATCATGACTTTTCTGATTTCAGGCAGAGAAAAAAGGCTGTAAACCGACGGAATATGGCCTCGTGTTTGGTGTGTTTGAGCTGGTGGTGTTCCTCATCAGCCCCGTCTACGGAACACATTTGAACAGGATAGGTCCAAAGCTACTGTTCAACGGAGGCATACTGACTACAGGAACATGCGCTATTTTGTTTGGGTGAGTGTACCTAGTACCTACCTCCACCTTTTTAAGAAAGATCCAGTTAAAAAGGGGGTTAAATATTAATTCCATGCTGAGAAATATTTGGATGATTCATCTATATGTTTTTGCCTGTTGTTTAATGAATGTGTCAAATTAAACTGAGCCGATTTTGAAGAATTTTTTATGGGACTAATTTAAAAGTACCTATGGCCTTTTAAAATTCAATAATATTTGAATTACCTATATGCCTTTTTTGACCTTATTATTCTTTGGTTTCATACACATTGCTTCTACTACGTACCTATCTACACACCACCACCTATTATAATTATTATATTTATATTCACAACATTTTGAAATGACCTTTGTGATTCTGAGTTGTAATTGCAATCATCATCACCCTGAGATGTCACTTTCGTAAGCTCTACAGATGATCAATAGGTCATCCAATGCTATTCTCTTGCCTGGAACCTAATACACAAAATGTTTTAGTTGTGTGTATTCAAAATTCAAAATTACGAAGTCACGCTTAGCCACTAATTTCGCCATCTTCGGTGACAACCTGAAGCCAGATATTTATTTATTTATTTATTTATTTATTTTCGAAGACTATCGACTATTATAAACTAAAGTAAACACTGAATTTAAATAACAAAAAAGTCATTAACAAGTCCTCACATTTAGAAATAAAATGAATACAAAATTACTGTACCTGGTAGATATACACTATTTATACTATATAACTATATAATTGTAAAAAATATATAAATATATATATATATATATATATATAAATACCAACTTGGGCCCAAAGTTGATCCAGCCTGACTGCCGTGCATTGCTGACTCCACCTTTTTCGCCTCACTACTCGACTCCGGTTGCATATATCGCATGCGGAGTGGCAACGTCGCAAAGTTGAAGGCGACGTTGCCACACATATTCATTGAGAAAGTGATATACGCGCATTTTTTTTCATTGAAATTTTGAACTTTATCGACTCCTTAACGGCCAAAATTCTGAAATGCTTAAACACTTATTGGCTCCAGTTTGTATACCAAATGCAAAGTCGTATGTTGATCCATATCGGGATACAGCGTCTATGTGGCTCCATTTATATTATCAAAATTACAGCTTAATTTGATCAGACAAAACGAAACTATTTTAAGTAACGTAGGTATATTTTTTAATGTGCTTTAGTATTTGTTGGCTCCGAACCGAATATACAGGATGATTGGCTCGTAGATCTACCGTGGGCTATCTTTTATCATTAAGTATTGCAAATTTTATTTTATTTTTGAGTTAAGTATTCAATATTTCGTGGAAATTGAGAAAATTCTCCGTCTTCGACCTAATAGTTATAAAATCATTTTCATGTATCAATTGACTTCTAATTGGCATACGGAGTCTACCGCACGAAATTGGACTAAATGTCGGATAAAATAACATTTGATGGTGTTGTTGATTAGAACAAAAATATAATATTTGCCTGGTGTTTGTATTAAGTAGCTGTAATATTATTCATAAATGCAGTAAGTTTTTAAGGTTCCATGCTTGAGTTTTAGTCTAAAGTACCTTCCTACGTTTTGCGGTTTTGGGAGTTTTTTTCATTTTACCGTATGATTTGGGGCACCAGCAAAAAACCCATATTAAAATGAAGTAAATTACAATTAGCCGTTATTTATTATAAACAAGTATAATGTTTCAAAAAAATCACAATTGTAACTAAAATAAATAAAAAAATAATGCCCTTGAAAAAAACTACATAGTGGAATGCAAATAAACAATTGAAATTGTAATTTAAAGCTGGTCGTACCTCAATATTATTTACAAAAATACTCTTTGTACTTAATAACTATTGAATTTTTCATGTTGTTTTACTTAAGTCTTTTACTATTTTGCTGAAAAAACGTTATTTTTGGTTAATATTATTGGGTCATCATCATCACCATTGTCAACAGCCTGAAGACGTCCACTGCTGAACAAAGGCCTCCCAACAAAGCGCCACCTTGAGCGGCTTCTCGCCACCTACTCCCCGCGGTTTCCAGATCATCAGTCCACCTAGTGAGGGGCCAGCCTACGCTGCGTCTTTCAATTCGTAGTCGCCACCACTCCTCCTTTCGTTCCCATCGGTTGTCAGTTCTACGAGCGATTTGGCCTGCCCATCGCCATTTCAACTTGATAATTCTAAGAGCTATATCGGTCACTTTAGTTCTCCTCCAGATCTCCTCATTGCGGATCTTATTTCGCAGGGAAATACCGTAGCTCGTAGCACGATTTTATGCTTACAAATGAGGCCATCACTAAGAGGTCATATCTCAGTTCCCATCACTGGTAACACACACTGATCGAAAACTTTTGTTTTCAGGCTTTGCGGTATTTTAGACGAAAAGATGGGTCGAAGCTTCTCGAACGCTGCCCAGCCAAGTTGGATTCTTCGCGCGACCTCTTTGTTGAAGTTGGACAGTCTGTCCTAAGTAGACATATTTGTCGACAACTTCGAGAGTATCGTTCCCAACAATTACCGGTACAGGTGGAACATGGGCGTTAGACATGATTTTCGTCTTTTTCGTGTTCATCTTA
Source organism: Ennomos erosarius (assembly GCA_963580505.1). Classification (NCBI taxonomy): domain Eukaryota; kingdom Metazoa; phylum Arthropoda; class Insecta; order Lepidoptera; family Geometridae; genus Ennomos; species Ennomos erosarius. Next base: position 4,285,944 of record OY756978.1, on the reverse strand, counting down.
AAACCAACCTGTCGGGAGACTTCTAAGGTCGTTGAGCATGGTGCAGGCTTGCGGTCGTTAAGCGACCCCGCCATTACAATATCATCGGCAAAACGAAGGTTAGTGATGTGTTCGCCATTTATGTAGATGCCAGATCCTTTTCACTCCAAGGGCTTGAAAACGTCTTCCAACGTGTTTGTGTACAGTTTCGGAAAAATAACGTCTCCTTGTATTTCACGCCTCTTTGCAATGGGATTTTCTCCGCACTCTGGGGGTCTAGCAAAGATCCCAAACGCTAACGCTAACTGAAATTCATCAAACCTGCGTAAGAGTCGATTGATTCGTTTATCGCCAGTCCAGATTTGTTTATTGAGTTCACCGTACGCTGACATATCAACTGAAGACTGCAGTTTCATAGCTCCGATCTGCCATTAATTCACAAGTTTTTCTGAGAGCTTCCGAGTCTTCATTCGGCATTGATTCTTGAAGAATTTCTACTACTACTGCTTACTATTAGATAATAATGATGAACTTACTGAACTTACTTTGATTTAATAAAACCAATTAACAAGTAAATAGGACTAGGTTTTATTCACATTTAAAATATTCATCATCATAGGGAATTAACATCACAAAATCAACATAATCATCCAATGGTGTCAATAAGCACAAACATCGTAGCAGTCATCATCAGCTGTGTAATGTTCATAAAAAGCAAAATTACACCAAAAATAATTAGTATGTATTATCCTATCATCATGTAACAAATATTATACTTTTTCCGTCAGTTTGAATGACTATAAAAGATGGATGGAGAGGCATATTGGGTTTCGTTCATTTGTTCCAGATGATACAGATATTTCGTTTTATGAAATGGGTTCCTTTTCAAGGCCGTTTTAAAGATGTTATAGATTTGCGATAGTCTTCTTTATTTAGATATTATATCGAAATAAAGGACCATTTTTATATCTATAGGTTTTTTAGTTTGATACTTGTTTATGGTGGGGTTCCATAAATAAAAAAATGTGTTTGCCACAGTATGTTGATACGGTGCTGTACCTGCTGCAACAAAACAAAAAGTAACTTAAAACAAAACAAAAGTTGTCAGTAAATTTTTGTATAACCTCAATCTCCCCACAAATTCTACATTCATAGAATCTGTGACTATCTACTTATTACAATTTTTTTTAAATCAGAGCGTTGGATCTGCGTTCATGTAGTTCTGCTGGAAATGTATCAAACAAACCTACCAACGCTAGAATCAAATCTGCTAGAAATGTATTATTATAAAAATCAGTAAAGAAGCAAAATGGATGTTGTTGGTGGTAAAAATATCAAAATAATTACACTAAACGTTACTAGCTTACCGTTACCTACGCTGATAATAATCATAGGTACTGGTAAAAATTGGCACACAATTTTTCACTGACCGCATAAACAATGCAGAGTTTAGCTCCGTCTTTAAGCCTCATGTACAAATTGTACTTGAATAAGATAATACCTGCCAAGGGCGCAAGCAACCAATTGCTGAGCTCGTGACAATTTGTGGGCTCTGATTGGCTCATTTGAATCGGATCAACTAGTGCTCAAACGCAAAAAAGGTGGATTTGTATAAAAAACACGTAATTATTATTATTACTGTCGATGGCATTTGTGGCTCCAATCGGAGCCACATACTGACGGTGATGCTGTATTGGATCAACAAATACCACCCGGATCAACAAGTGAAATCGGATCAACAAATTACTACCTATATGGCACGTCTGATCAACAAAGTGCCCATGGGGGAATCTATATATATATATACTGCTTTTATAAATAAGATACGAGAAACAAGAAAAAGAAACTACACATTTAAGAAACGCGGTATATAGGTACCTACATTTACACACATTCAACGAATCACTACGATGACGAATACAAACGAACCAATATTAGGTGGACTTAGAATCATCTTTGAACCATGAGCTTAGCTCGTAGTGAAAGACACTTACCTGCAACACATGAGTTGCGCTTTTGTTGAAGAAATATAATTAATTTAATTATTATACACCCATATATCAGCCAATTTATAGTGGTAGGGCATTTTCTAACGATCGACCTACTGGGCTACGGCATTGAGATATATAACTTTATACTGTGAGTAAGTAGAGCATTAATTTATTGTTGCAACGTTTTGGAAAAAATAGACTATGTCGTTAAGGTTCCGCGTTTTTCACAAAATCGGCCAGATCTAATTTTCTCAAGGTCTTGCTCTTTCGAAACGCACTTTCATGCATACTTATTAACTATGACACAGATTTTTTAATAGTATAACCTACGATAAAACAATTCAGTTTCGTATTTCACGATACATATGTCTATTATAAAACAGTTTAGGTTAACTTTTAATAAGAGTCTTATATACCTTATAACAGGGCATGGGATAGATAAATCTGTAATGGTCATGATCATTATCTATATACTTCTATTCTTCTGAACTTATGACCAAAATATGACTAGGTATTCCAATAGAGCGCTACTTTATCCTAGCATCCAGCGGTTCCCGTGGTTTTGACCACAGTCGTTAGGTATTAGGCAGGTATTATTTATTCCGTGGTGGGAATGCTCTGGGAAGACCTGCACCCATACCGCGTATGTTCCGGACACGGACTACGCCTGACATCCTGTATACCAATTTATAAGCCCGTTAGTGCAAGCAAGAGAGCACGCGATCACCAGCTCCATCTGACCTACGCAATAAGGCCCCAGTCTGCGGGGAAGACTGAGCCTAAGTTATAATCATCATCATCATCATCTACAACAGCCTGAAGATGTTTACTGCTGAACATAGGCCACCCCCAGAGAGCGCCATCTTTAGCGGCTGCACTTCGGTACGAGTACCATTCCTTTAAGTATTAGCTACTCTACTGAACTAAACTCTGAAGCATGTTAATGTTGTTATTACGTACTTATCCCTAAGTGAAACGTTATTTCTTTTTGTGGTTCTGCTTGCCTCCTGCATCCATCTGCTCCTTGTGGTTTTCACCAGATCGTTGGTCCACTGAGTGGGGGGGCCGGCCTACGCTGCGTCTTCCGGTTCGTGGTCGCCACTCGAGAACCGTTCTTCCCTATCGGTTGTCAGTTCTGCGAGCGATGTCGCTAGTTATTATAGATTATATTATTTAAAGTGCTTAATGTGGATCATATACTTTTAATCGGTCAGGATTTGATACGATAAGTTTTCGAACTGATGATGAATTTCGCAACAGAAAAAGAAACGCAACAGTGCATGTCGCAACAACGTTCTTTGCAACTGCTAGTTATAGGTATACACATGCGAGTGTGGGCGTCTTGTAATCTTCATAGTTGTGTGGGTATACTAATATGGAATAAACCAAAACCCCTGGTATACCCGGTGGACCACGGGAAGAAAAACTTGCCCCTGGTACAGCCAGAAGAACTGTGTAGGTAGACCACGGATAGTGATCGGGTGTCTGATGTATTTTCTTTCTCTTCACATTATAATTTGTTGTACAGTTTACTGGATAAAGTGGAAGGCCACATCCCGTTCATAACGCTGAGCTTCGTGATCCGGATCGTAGAAGCCATGGGCAACGCAGCCTTCCTCACCGCCTCCTTCGCGATCATCGCTAAAGAGTTCCCTGACAATATCGCTACCATGTTTGTGAGTATCTGTCTATTAATACTTGTAGCGATCATAGTGAACGCTCGGCTATAAAGTAAACCAACGTTCACTACAGTCACTACTTGGATGGGTGACCGCAGCTAAAAGTGGCATTTACAACTGATATGGTACCCACGATATGGTGGTTTATTAGAGGGCACGTAAGACCAAAAATAAGTACCTACTATGATACCATGATTCTACCAAGAATGAAGAGTAAGATTGTAGGTGTACCTACTTAAATTAATATATGTGAATGTGTGAATATTCCTTCCCTTTTACTCGTTTTCCATCGCAAAATCTTCCTTATTTTTCAGTAAGTATAAGACTTAAAATACATTGATATCATCTTTTTCATATAGGTACATTGAAACAACAAGGACTGCGATTGCAGCAGAGAATTAATGATGTAGGTACATGATAGAAACGACACTATCGTTAACTGAAAATTGCTTTTCATCCTTCGAACTTTCTCATAGCAAAACACTTCTGAATATTTCATTATCACACAGAAGCCCAAATTAAAGCATAGGTACTGCGTGATTACCAAAGCATCAGAGCGTCACCGACATAGTAGGTACTTAACTTACATTAACCACTGGAAGGCGTCCATTGCTGAACATAAGCCTCTCTTATTAGAAGGATACGTGAGACGTGGTCTCTAACTGTTGGCCTCATTACTAAGCTCAAAGTCGCGCAACGAGCTATGGAGAGAGCAATGCTCGGTGTTTCCCTGCGAGATAAGATCCGAAATGAGGAGATCCGCAGGAGAACTAAAGTGACCGATGTAGCTCTTAGGATTAGCAAGTTGAAATGGCAATGGGCAGGCCACATCGCTCGTAGAACTGATAACCGATGGGGAAGAAAGGTTCTCGAGTGGCGACCACGAACTGGAAGACGCAGCGTAGGCCGGCTCCCCACTAGCTGGACCGACGACCTGGTGAAAGCCGTGGGGAGCCGATGGATGCAGGAGGCGAGCAGCTGCTCTAAGTGGCGCTTCCTGGGGGAGGCCTATGTTCAGCAGTGGACGTCTTCAGGCTGTTTATGATGATGATGATTAGAAGGATTTGCCATAGCATATTGCCTCGCTTGATAAGAATATTGCCTACAATTTACAATGCAGACCGAAGCTAATGCTGTTGTGCCTATTTTCTGAATATTTCCTAAGCCGGCTCTTACGCGCCCTCGGGAAGAGATGTTATAGTCTTATGCCGAGACAACATAAGTAGCTTAGTGCTTCTAAATTATAATTACTTACATACGATCCAGTATAAATTACATTGATCCACTACATATAAGCTTTTGCTAAACGCCTAACTAAAATTCATAGAAGGTAGTAGGTACCTACAGCAATGAAATTTTATTTGCTACAGGCGTCACTAGAAACGTTCTTCGGCCTGGGTCTCATCGTGGGTCCAACTCTTGGCGGTGCTCTGTACAGTGTCGGCGGGTACTCTCTCCCTTTCGCAGTGCTGGGATCAGCTCTGTTCTGTGCTGCTCTCATGAGCTGCGTGGCGCTGCCCAAGAACCATGATGATGAAGACATGAGACCGACTGGCCGTGAGTTTATTTTTTCATCTTCCGTTACGTAGCAGGGAAACTTCAAGCAATTCTTTATTCATAGGATAGCTGACACTTAAACATGTAAAAAAAACAGCTCTGCCAATTCCGGTCCTGCCGGGTCATGGAAATCCAACTTCAAATGCTTTGAACACGAAGTTCCAGCTAGTTTAGACCTGGTAGGCCTTTTGATCTATTATCAGGGGCACCTTGGCTTGTAATGGGCATAGGTTTCATCGTACTCGATGAGGTAGGTAAATGGTGTGAAGGGCACTTCGTAAGAGTCTGCCGGGTACTTCCAGCAGGGTGTGCAATGGCAGACCAACTTTTTTTTACGTAAGTGCTTATTAATCAATGGTTAACTGTTGCCAGCATTTTCATTCGGGTCAAATAATTCTCGGATTTCCATGACCCGGCAGGATCGGAATTGGCAGACCTGATTTTTGTTACGTTTAAGTGTCGGTTAACGATCTACAGATAGCCTATTGAGGTACTCGATGACGTAGGTATTTCTACTGTGGGATCTTGCACCATACATACCGGCTTTAGGCAGTCTCTATGTCTGTTTGTTAACTCTACCTTTTTTAAAACTAAATGTCTGACTTACTGATCTTTTTTTTTATACGGGCAATACTCAAGCTAACTACTACAATAATAAAAATAAACTAAACTAAAACTAACTACACTACACACTAACTAGCTACACTATATACCTACTAAAGAACATATGGACTGTATAATAGACCGCAATGGCCTATAGACAATCCCAATGCTCCAGCCCACTGCCATGCCAGTAGGTAGCGTACCCAACATGCTGGCAGCATTGTCTCGTTGAATTGCAATGCTGATGCGTTGAGCCAAATAAGTGCCAGCATTTTGGTCACGCGTCACTTATCTTAATGAGACTTGGTAAAAACCCCGGGGGTTTAAACCATCCAATGAGGGGGGGCACGCATTTACGACAATATGACGTGTGTGGTATGTGACGTTGAGTCCCTTAGAGAATAAGCCAAAGTTGATGAATGCTAATAATTCTTACTTACTTGTTTTTCTTTATTTAAGTAACAATGTTGTGCCTGGTCGTATCATCAGTAGGTACTTGTTGTTGTGTGTTGTAGGTATTTGTTGTTGTGTTGTTGACTATTTATTCCGTGGTTTTAGCAACAATGTTCACACTGCTCAAGATCCCTGGCGTTCTTTTGGCCGCAATCAGCATCATCTCCACGAGCATGAGTATCGGGTTTCTGCAGGCGACTCTAGAACCACATTTCCGAAAGGTGATTAATATAGAAAGCTATAATATTATTATATTATATTTATACAATACAACACGACACGACACAATAAAACACAACACAACAACTTATTGCATCCCGGCTTATTACCCGCGAACACAGAGTACATCATAGTAGACACCTACTATTACCAAATAAAGGAACTATGTAAATATATACAACAAACTAGTTGGGCCGACAACCTGGTCAAACCTATGGGGAGCCGATGGACCGCTCAAAATGACGTTCTGGCGTGGACGAGGCCTAAATTCAGCAGTGGGACGCTTCAAGCTGTTGGTGATGATTGGTAATGAGACGAACAAAAATATATAGTAAACACCTCTAATATGATCGCATGCACTGCACTTGAACAACACTTTAAAGTGGTTCGAATAGAATATTTTAAGCCACTGCTTGCTGGCTTACAAAATAAATAAACCACGTCAACATAAATGCGTGGCGGGCAATCCTTTGGTTTATATCAGAATTATTCACTTCTTTAATGTGTGTGACTGGACGCTCGTTTTCCCAGGACACCGACTTCAAGCTATCACCTATAGTCCTGGGGCTAATGTTTGTGATCAATGGCGGGATCTATGCGGTGTCCGCGCCGCTGTGGGGCTGGGTGTGCGACAGGCCCGGGGTCAAGCCTAAGTACGTCACTGTGCTCGGGTGCCTGTTCATCTCAGGGGCGTTCCTGCTGATTGGTCCTGCGCCTTTCTTCGATATTCCTATGTGAGTAAACTAAAAGATCAGATAGTGTCTGGTTTAACTTTCTTCTTTTTCTTTTTTTTGTATAGCTTTGAATTCTTTTGAGGAAGAATTTCTTTATTTTTAAGATTAAGTAATAACTGCCCTGAAAGATGTTTGATAAACCGAGGCAAATATCGAACTTCAAATCGATGAAATTTGGAAAAAACAGCCAGTATTGTTTTTATCTTCTAGGGTAGGTAATTTCTCTACAACCCCATGCATTTTTTAAACTGGTATAGTTACAAGTGGTGGCTAATTTAGATACTGTCCTTCTTTTGTTCTCGTAGTATAGGTACATATCTTATTTAATTTTACTTTATTCGTTCCTCTGGATTATTTTCAGTTAGATTAGATTTATCATTTAATTTCATATTTTCAGAGTGTTGTGGGTGTCCATATTGGGGTTGGTGCTCCACGGTTTGGGGTTAGGAAGCCAACTTGTAGCTTCGTTCTCGGATGCTCTTGGAACTGCCATGTAAGTATAAAACCAATATCACCACTTTATTTATGAGAACATTTATTTTTATGCATTTCATACATCCTCATCATGCCAATCACTAAGCTAAATACTCGTTTTTTTACGAAAAGAGACACCATTTTAGTTTATGTAAACCTTATCAATATCTTCATTATCATTAGCCTTGGATGTAGGCCTCTTCTCTCCGTCACCATACCCGGCGGTCTTGAGCCGGCGGGTGTGGCCAGCCATGTCATGGCCTCCTTGTCGTCTGGCCCCTATTTCATAAAAAGGCAAATCATAATAGGTTTATTATGATTTATATTTTTATGAAATAGGGGCCATCGCTGTGGTCACAGAGCAAGAAAAAAAAGCGAAGCGTATTTCTTTTTCTTGCTCTGCGGCTGTGGTGGTCGGTCTCGTTCCCTTGTATCGGCCCTGGGTCTCCATTCAAGGACTCTTCTCGTCTACGCCTTCTGCAATATGACCTGCCTTTGCAATCGTCACCATTACTTACGTCCCTTACTTTAACCTTTTCCCTTTTCATTCCGTTTTCCATCACGCAGAGTAATACCAAGCATCTCTAGGTAAACATACAGCCGAAGATTTTGGTGTAATGTAAATAACATAATATCTAATTAATATATATTTTCCAATTTATGCTGAGCGTTTTAGGATAAAAATATCAATACTAAATAGTAAATGGCATTGTTAAAACTATTTTTAATTTTCAGTGCTAGCGGGCTACCTAACTCCATCGAGACGTATGGATTGGTATCCGGAATGTGGACTTCAACTTTTGCTCTGGGCGCTTTTATAGGACCTACTTTATCCGGAGTACTCTTCGAGACCATCGGATTCCGGAACTCTACGGTTTTCATCTTTTTGCTGCATATTATTGTTGTAAGTTCCATGATACATCACTATACATACTACATCTTCTGCTTATAAGTACCTAAGCTTACCTAGTGGTCGTCACCGTCAAAAAGCTCATCCACACCTCGTGGACCCGTCTGCACAAAAGTCTAACAGCTTTTAAGTTCTCACTTATTTTTTTAGATCCTACGGTACCCAGAAGCGATGCAAGTTATAAGATAAGTGCAGGGTTAGAGAGCTATCAAACTTTAGTGCAGACGGACATAGATAACCACCTAGATAACCACTATTTATTAGTAAGGAGATTGGTCACTATAAAAATAAATAAATATGTATACCTACCTCCCTAATGTAAAATGTTTAGGTACAATATTTCATACTCGAACCTCGAACCGTTTTTTTAACATCAGGCATAATATCTAGCATTTGATGACCACACTCACAAAGTATGAGTCGGGCGACATATTTTGGTAAAGGTAAAGGTCAATCAATGTAAATACAAATTAAAATAAATGTTTTATGGTTCTTTGAAAACTTTTGTTTTCAGGCTTTGTGGTATTTTGGACGAAAAGATAGGTCGAAGCTTCCCGAACGCTGCCCAGCCGAGTTGGATTCTTCGGGCGACCTCTTTGTCGAAGTTGGACCTACCCAATTGGACAGTCTGCCCTAGATAGACGTATTTGTCAACAACTTTGAGAGTGTCGTTCCCAACAATTACCGGTATAGGTGGAACATGGGTAGGGTTTTCAATCAATGTGTGCCAGTGATGACTTATGGAACTGAAACGTGGTCTCTAACTGTTGGCCTCATTACTAAACTCAGAGTCGCACAACGGGCTATGGAGAGAGCAATGCTCGGTGTTTCCCTGCGAGATAAGATCCGTAATGAGGAGATCCGCAGGAGAACTAAAGTGACCGATGTAGCTCTTAGGATTAGCAAGTTGAAATGGCAATGGGCAGGCCATGTCGCTCGTAGAACTGATAACCGATGTGGAAGAAAGGTTCTCGAGTGGCGACCACGAACTGGAAGACGCAGCGTAGGCCGGCTCCCCACTAGGTGGACCGACGACCTGGTGAAAGCCGCGGGGAGCCGATGGATGCAGGAGGCGAGCAGCCGCTCTGAGTGGCGCTCCCGGGGGGAGGCCTATGTTCAGCAGTGGACGTCTTCAGGCTGTTAATGATGATGATGATGATGGTTCTTTTATCAGGGTTTTGTAGTCCTGATATTCCTGTGGACATGCGACCGCTCCTACAAGATGGATGTCTCGGTATCGGCAGGGGACCTCCTTCAAATGGACGGGACTCTGGACGAAAGCGTGCTCATTGGAGACAAGTACCCCCCACCGAAACCCAAGAGGTACGTACGACTCAGGGGTTCTAGCAAAGATCCCTATCCATTATAGCCTGATTACACCTGCCGAGTATAACGGCGAGTCAGTGCTGTCGCCGAGTACTCGGTGTTTGTAAACACGTCGAGACGTGTGACGTGTGTTTACGTATAACGTGTGCCATTAAAGAAACGAATCTGACGCAAACATGCATCTCTTATTTTCCCTCTTCCACTATTGTATTTAAGTGCAGAGGGTGTGAAACAGCAATAGAAATGTTTGCTTTTTTCAGTTCTTTTCTTTATTGAATCGTGTTATACACATAGCGCTTCGCTTGCTCGCTCCGATGGGGACATCAATATGAAAATCACTCTTTATTGGCGGGATATTGACCATGTAATTATTTTTGGTTTTATTTTTAGCTAGGTACCATGGGAGTTTAATGTCTAAGTAATATGAAAATCTGTAAAAGAAATAATCAACATCATCAAAGATTTCTATGATCTTAGCTCAGCCGTGAGAGCAGTACCACCCAACGTAAGAATATTACCACAAAAAAGCCAACTACATCATATTTTTAACTATAACCTGGGTGTTTTCAGCGTCATCACTTACCATCAGGTGAGACAGTGGTCAAATTCTATGCCTATAAATAATAAAAAAAAAACTTTCCAGCCGCGGCTACAGTATCAGCGTGGAGAAGTCCCGTCCTCCAGCCATGAACAGCTTGATCGCGTGCTCCAGCTTCAAGAACCGGCGAAGTCCGTGGAGCCAGCGCACGCCCAGGTACCGCCCGAGCTATGGCAGCCTCGACCATCGGTTCAGAGGTGGATTCGGCACGTAGAAATCATTATAAAACTACTTTTAACTTAGAACCTTCTTCATTTTAATAAACTTTTGATTTATGAATCGACTAGTTTGTATTTGTTAGTCCCTGAAACTTCAGTTTACAGGACGTGCATTCCCCTGTTGAACGTAGGCTTCTCGCATAGCATAGTGGCGATATCATCATTACCGCTCTTAGCAAGCGTCTTGGTGATCTCAGTAAATAATAATACAGAAAAACTGCTGCTGGTAATTCCCTGGATAACCCCTTATGCATATCTTACGGTAACCACATATGAATCTAGACGAGTGATCCTTATATTAAGACGATGACAGGACACAATGCGAGCACGTTTATTACAATATTCGAACATGAACTGTATTACATAGGGTCGCTTTATGCATAGCAAAAACATGGCGATTGCGTTGAACTTCGACTTTTTCATTTTTCGGTGCAAATAACTAGTTACAAAAGAAACGCTTATTGTTATTAAAAAAAATAAGCTTACAGACGGATGCATTGGAATATAACTTATTACTGTGATTTATTTTAATGGGGTGGCTTATTCTAATGTAACATTTTAGGGCGTTTGAATGATTTTATAGAGGTCACTTCACAATTTTGTTCTATCGAGAAAACTTTTCGTAATCGTGTGTTGGTTTCTGCAGATGGAAAGAAGATATGACCAGTATTAACATGTATGTTTTTCAATCCTGTAAATGGTGTACATTTTGAGAGAATCACGTTCAAAATAGTCGATTTGGGAGCATTCAGCGCCTTAATCTTATGCGCCGCGCTGCCGGAACTACACTGCGGAATAGGTTACTGAAATGAAAGTAACATTAGTAGTAGAGATTAAGATAGTTATAATAACAGTAAAGTCACGTTCTATTCTTTTTTCCATGCAGGCTTTTCTATACCTAGTGCCTTACATTTTAAAAGAGCAAATATTAGTAATAGGTATGTTTTCAGAAGGCGCTCGGTATTTTTCCCCAAAGCTGAAAGCACGGGCAAAAGTAGTAGAAATTAATAGTAGTATTAGAAGTAAATGAGTTCTATACTTACAAGTGAAAAAATCTTATCTAAGTAACGAAAAAACGATTTAATTTATCTAACGAAGTGGCAGAGGGTCCACGTTGTCGTTGATGTATTCTCTCGGAAGAACAAAAGAGGTCTCAACTATAATCTATCGGAAGCCTCTAGGTACTTACGTTGATAACATTTCCGAAGTATTACCATTTATGATAAAAATAACTCAGCATGCACAGTTGCATATTAACAATTTCACGCAATTCTGCACCCACTATTGCGCAACTACAATCACTGCGTTTTCGTTGCCGATAGCACTGCGGTGCTGCAGTGATGCAACTTTTGTGATCGACTTCATTCCGCACAAACTACAGGATGTAATTTAATTCACTAGCATAAATTGAGCCCATGATAGAACATCATTTATAGATGATTATTAACAAGTAAAGAGTGTAAACCAAAATATTTTTATTGAAAATTATGAAGATTGCCGCGGTGCCTAACGCAGTCGGCACGAATGATTTTGATACATTTAAACGTTTTTATGCCTAGTATGTACTAATTAAAAACAGTACTCCATTATTCCGATTAAATTTTGTATTGTAGCATTGGATTAAGTAAGTTACTTAATTTTTTTGGAGATATTATTATTACCAAACCTATGTGTTAGAATTCAAAAATTTTGGTCCACACGTGACCGGTATCAGTAGTACCTACTTTCAAAGGATGCTAATGAATTCAATTAAACAGCTATAAACAGCTGATTTTATTTGTGAAAGTGAAATGATGGTTTTAAATCGAACTTATGGACTAAAGTTACAGCTTTTAAACTGAGAGATAAGGCCGTTATCTCTCTAAGGCCCGATTTTACCAAAGTAGAATAACGTTATTCCAAGTATAACGTTCCGAGAATAACCGAGTTAGACGAATATAACTATTATATCAACAATTTTGAAGCTCTTTCCTTGGATACAATCAGGATAGGGTCCTTTTAATCGTCATTTCATTTGTCAATCAGCTGTATCCGAGGGTAACAATTAGCGTTATACTTGGAATAAAGCTTATTCTACTTTGGTAAAATTGGGCCTAAGACGTATAGGTAGCTGTACCCAAATGCGTTGAAGTAAGTAGTGTAGCCATAGATGGGCGAGTGCAAAGTTATAAGCTGTAAAAATTTAATGAAGATGGGCTACGTCAGTATAAAAATTAAAGCCCTTACAAGTGGGCCTAGCACGAATATTTACGCGCGCGTAAGTGTAACGTTAACGTAATCTAGTTGTATGGCATTTGATCAGCGCCCCATACAACTGCCTTACGTTAACGTTACACTTACTCGAGCGTAAATACTCGTGGTAGGCCTAAAGAACGTCATTGCTCTTGGTTCCTGGGACCCCAAGTTCCATTGTGAATGTTGCAACAAGATTCCAGTCTTAATATTTTTAGATTTTACATTTTGTAGTTATTGTGATTTTTGCATTTCGGGTTCGTATATAATACCTATTTGACAAAATTATATCTTTAATTATATATCTATATTCTACTTACACAATTATCTAAGTTGTTTTCGAACGCATTTCTTCTTCTGATTCTATACCTACAGCCAGTAGTTGCAGTTAAAATACAATATCGCGGTGTTGCTAAATCATTAACAACAAAATAAACTATCTAGACTGTAAAGTAAACACTAGAAACCGGCCACAAACGAGTGGCAAAACTATCTAAAGTCTATGTTAGTTTATCACTCATTGGTGTTTTTGTTCTACCCATTAGTTGGCAAAGTATTTTTAAGACGCTATGGACATGAAAATAGAAGTAGGTACTATTTGCAATCAATCGACTGTTAGCTAATTTGATCATGAATTTATCGAAAGCAAGGTCGTTGTGTTGATTGGTAAACTGCAAGACTTGCAATTTTGATGCAATTTTCGTCAAACATGTTGATAAGATGATGGATAAACAACTCTATATATAGATACCTAAGTACTACTAATAAGTATGAAAAAATTTCATATACCTACAGCTAAACCTAATAATATGATGAATCCCAAATTACCAAAAAGATCCCTGGTTCTGGCAGCGTTCTGGAAATATTCCCCTCCACCAAGGATCTTTTTGATAATTTGTGATTCATATAGTACTTATTAGGTAATTACATTAAGTTCAATTATGGTATGAACTTAAAGCTGATGAGTAGGTGTTTCCAGTTCAACCCAATAAAATCATCAATAAGGTATTGTCTACACTCATAAAAATGTATTAACCAAGCGTACGATCATCGGACGTGTCGGACAGGTCACGAGAAAACTGCCTTCTAAACTACCATTCAAGACTGTGCATTATGTTATTTTAATTTAACATGTAGGTTGTTTAGATTCGCCAGAACAATAATAACAACTGCAACACAGCTATTTATCAACAGTCTCCACCCAAATAATGTTTACTGAGACTGGCAGTGAGGACACAAACCTAACTTTTTGATAATAGACAGATGTTCACAAATATAAGACTGCGCATTATTACTTCAGTCATTTTTCTTTTCTCGCAATTACCACAAAAAAGCTTATTAAAAAGTCATGGAAATTATATAGCCTCGATCATTGAGATATGATATACCTATCTCAATGGACTCGATGCGTCTTTTTGCCGCGCTGCTGCAAAATGGTGCACGCGCCAGCAGTCTTTCCGCAGAGGTACATCATGGAACAGTAAAGGAGAGTTAGAAGATTCCTACAGAGTAAGTAACGCTTTAGCGACACCTCACACAGGTTACGATGACCATTTTCTATCAGGTAGGCCGCATGCCGAATATAAAAAAGCTAAAAAAGATTTAAGAGTAAGTAATTTAGCTTAGTTTAGATACCCGGAAATCGAGACACGAACTCAGCCTGAGACAAACCGGTACTATCTTACTGTCAAATGCAATGATTCATTGATTCGACATTCACAATAGATAGAATAATATAGTAGTATTAGTCGTAAATATTCAAATTACCTCATTCTTAGCAACTCATTAACGATGAATTCATTATCGATGTTAATAAATAATGTGTAATAGGTGCCTGTGAATCAGTAAAAAGAATGAACTCAACATTCTGGCTTTCATACCTATACATATAAGTAGGTAAGTATACACACTTGGTTAGCCTCTGAATTTTTATAAGTGGCTGCCCCTGCCTAGATCTAGAAAATGCAAATCTTTTCGGCTAAGATTTTTAAAAATGCGGAATTAACTAAGTAGAATGAAAGTTTTGTAAGTCTTCTTAGTATGAAAATTTTCATATAGTTTTACTCTAATGTTCTGTCTAGTTTCAGCTAGGCCTGGTACCATTCGGCGACTTATAAAGTAAACTTATTCAGATGATAACAAGATCCTTGGCTATAAGGACAGTCTGTGTCTGTAAATGATTGGATCACGAGATGGCCGAGACGGATCGTGCTTATATAACGTCACAAGGGCAAGTGGTCCGTCATTTGCACTCACCTGACTTGAACATGTTTGGACCCCACTTTCCTTTGTGCGGGGTTGTAAACAGTTTTAATTCCTTGTACAGTTTTAATGTCTTATTTCAATTTAAGTTTGAAGATTATTTGTATGCTATCTATCTATGATATAAATTAGTAACAAGTAATTTTTTTTATATGTGTTTGCGGGTTTCATATTGAATGATAGGTAAGAATATTTTTATTACTAATTTACATCAACCAATAATTATTCAAAATACCGCAAAGCCTGAAAACAAAAGTTTTCAATCAATGTGCATGTGTTGCCAGTGATGAATTATGGAATCGAGACGTGGTCTCTAACTGTTGGCCTCCAAACTAAGCTCAAAGTCGCGCAAAGATCTATGGAGAGAGCAATGCTCGGTATTTCCCTGCGAGATAAGATCCGAAATGAGGAGATCCGCAGGAGAACTAAAGTGACCGATGTAGCTCTTAGGATTAGCAAGTTGAAATGGCAATGGGCAGGCCACATCGCTCGTAGAACTGACAACCGATGGGGAAGAAAGGTTCTCGAGTGGCGACCACGAACCGGAAGACGCAGTGTAGGTCGGCCCCCCGCTAGATGGACCGACGACCTGGTGAAAGCCGCAGGGAGCCGATGGGTGCAGGAGGCGAGCAGCCGCTCTAAGTGGTGCTCCCTGGAGGAGGCCTATGTTCAGCAGTGGACGTCTTCAGGCTATTAATGATGATGATGACGATGAATAATTTTTGAACTTAGTATCGTGCGTGACTGTAGATACTCTTATTGTGCATAATATTTTATTCTGTAGGTACTAATACCTAGCTATAATGATAAATTAAATGGTTTAGTAAAGTCAGAGACTTTGTCTCCTATGTAATAGGGCGAATTTTGTGAGTAAAGTGTTAAAAATGGTGCACTAAGTAATTATTAAGTAATAAAGTATATTTAATTCTTCACGACAAAACCGTGTGACAAAAACTTTTGCACACATTTGCTTACACCACACCAACATACGATACTTTATATTCTGTAAAATTAAGGGTGGTACAATTATATTGCAGGTGAAATACGAATTATGTAGTAAATAATTTAAATTAAAGTAGAAAAAATCTTAACACTTTTCTGACTCTATATTAGGAGTATTATTTATTCTGTGATTGCGTAATTAAATATAAGTACTTAAAATATAAAATGAAATTCGCAACGATTTATTAATAATATAATACGGCAATCAAATTCACACTATACATATTTTGCTAATTTCCTAAATTTATTCGCCGTTTACAGGAAGCATTCAAGGTCTAATTAAAAAAATTATACATTAAGTATACAAAAATAATAAATCACAAAGTACATACCTACGTACATTAAATATAAATTATTTGTGATGCATTCTAGC
Organism: Ennomos erosarius; assembly: GCA_963580505.1. Taxonomy (NCBI): domain Eukaryota; kingdom Metazoa; phylum Arthropoda; class Insecta; order Lepidoptera; family Geometridae; genus Ennomos; species Ennomos erosarius. Next base: position 4,269,334 of record OY756978.1, on the reverse strand, counting down.
TTGTTCCTAATTGAATCACCAATAGGGGGAATTCTGTGTCACCAATACATTGAACGCAACTACATCCAGCAATTGGATCTGGATTTTTTTTAATGGGCTGACTTTAGGTAAGAGCACTCACAAGGCACACACGGACTGCAGATTGTTTAAAGCCATCCCACACTGTACGGAATGCTTCTAATGATTACCACTGGCAAATAATAAAATATAGACGACATTATTTATTGTTTCATCAATAAACTTCCCCATTAAATCCTCATTAGTATTTATAGCCAACCGAAGCAGATTCACAAAATGTAGTGAACCGGTTTGATGGTCCAAAGAGGTTTGGATCACCTTGACACCACCGAAATGTCAAATCTAAGATAGGAATAATACAAACTTGTTTTGCCTTGGCGAAAATGGTACAATTTCATCAAAACAATATATTGGGTATTTTGATTAACATTAAGAAAATTAATGTTGCATGGATTAAAGTCAGTTGAAACCGAAGGTCAAGGTTGAATTTTCGAGAACCACTTACGTTCGTGTACTCTACATTAAATGTAGATTTTTATGGCATTAGATTTGGTAAATGTTCGGATCAAACTTTGATCCACAACATTTACCAATTTTTTATTGAAATGCACGATTTAACAATAAGTAGGTACTACTTCATTAATGCGACCATCAGCTAAACAAAAATGTTTATGACTTCTGAAACCAACTTTTTCACAAACGTCATTTGGTAGGATCGTGATGTGATGTCATTCTTCTGACTCAAGGATGAAAAATCACCCGTCGATTCGAGAAACGACGGCGTGAAATCAAAGTCAATACTTGTTGCAAAATTAACGCTTGTGGCCATAGACATATATATTAAGGACAGGCCTAATGACAGGTTAAAACGTCGCTTCAAAGTGGGAGCCAATTTCACAGATTGGCATCCACTAGCGCTCAGTCTGTGATGGAAGTTAGAAGGCATCGGTCGAATGTCACAAACAAAATATGCCAAGTTGTATTGTGAAGGGTTGCACAATCTATACTCAAAAGTGCAGTAAAAAGAAAGACCAAGTTTCTTACCTCAAGTAATTCAATATTTTCAATATTACATTCTATTTTGTAACAAAATAATCGAATTTATATTTGAAATAATCATTGTAAACATAAACATTGACGGACATAATGGCAGCGATAGGCACCTAATTTTCTCAACTTGTCGTAGTTCACGCGAAATCTAATAGATGGCGCTGACTTTTCCCACTTTTATGCTTGTGGCAAAATAATAGGTATAATATCTATATATTTATATAAGTAAGTACCTACCTCAGTTATTTTATGTTATACATATACGAACTTACGTACTTATATTACATTATGTAAAATCACACATATATCTGAGGTATGATAGATAACCATTGGAAGTTACATTTTTGGGCATTATTATACAGTACTTGTCTTTGTTGTCAATAGCAAATTAATCGTCTAGTAAACAAACCCGAGATAAACTCAAACCAGAATTATATATCAGGCGGCGGAATGCCTATATTGCGTGCGAATATAGAAACCGCTTATTAGTCCAACTGGTTTCACTATGATCGTTATAGATAAACATAGTATTTAATAGTAAATTATATCTTTTGATCCTATACCAGTTTACAAGTTTACACATCTTACAAGCCGATTGACAACTTGTATGAGATGAGACGACAAAAATAAGATCGAAATATGATCTATATCTACCAGCACTACTACTCGTTCCACACTACACAAAGGTTAACTGAAAGAAAATGCTACTTAGCATTAAGTTCGCCTATGTACTTGATTTACTCTTGTGCAATAAAGCATTTTCTATCTATCTATTTATCTATATCTACAACACTAATAATTATGTAAAGCTAATGGATATTGACAAACTAAATAACAAAAATAAACCAAATAATGTGCCCGAATAATTATTATGTCACGTGGAGCATAAAATTAATGAAACATCGATTGATATAAAAATTGGGTACGTAATTTAAGCTCAAACTGCGGAAAATATACGTAATAGGTAATGAATAATACAAAAACATCGCCTAAATTATCTGGCTTATCGATAGTTATATGTTTTAGTTGCAAAAATAAACGGCTGGACTTTATAAGGGGTGATGTTCCTCAATCCTCAACTTATTTATAAAAGAGATATATCAATAACACGGAGCTAATGTTGACCGCCAAATCTTGCATTTCCAGATGAGTCAATGCAGTCATTGAGGGTTAAAAGCAAAGGTTGTTTTCTTGAGAAGAAGCTTTATTTTGACTTGATGATTGTAGAGTACGTTTCCATTAGGTACCAAGTAACATATGCGTTTCAAATTGAAACGCACATTGCGCATCATTGAAACTTTCAATGATGCGCATTGTGCATTTGCAAGTGTGGAAGTTATGTATTACCTATATCTGAAACGCATTGGTTATTCAGGATTGTTTGCTTACCCAAAACACCCTACAAACCCTACAAATTCTCATTATGATTTTACCGTTTTTATTACAACTATCAAAAAACTGTAAATATCTGTACCTATACATATATATACCCCAGCATATTTTTCCTTGTATCTTTGAGTATTCTTATTCTTAGGTAGTTATTATTTTTTCATATCATTCTTAGAACACAATAGTTCTTTAAATTAGAGTTGCTAAGACACGTTACCGATTTGCAAAATGATACGAAAATTTGACAATGAAAATGCGCGCTGACAAGGCGCTCACCTTTCAAGTAAGGTAAAAAGAGATGTAGCTCTCACGGGACGTTAGCCCGCGGCGACCACTGCAAAACCACCTTTTACTTTGATAAATTGAGAAAAATAATACCAACAATCACTTGCAGTAATAATAATTGTTTAGTCATTTGCGGTTTATGAAGGACTTTATTAATTCGATTACAGAAAGGTTGTCTTTAATTTTATGAAGCATAGAGGATATTTTTCATGTAAGTTTCGTCCTCTGTAAATATTTATTTATCAAGGCATTTCAAGAAGGGCAGAAGAGCGCAATATGGATATTTATTTTGAAGAATGATTTTTTGATATTATTTATTTAAACAATGGGGTAATGAACAAAAATATTAACTTTGATAAAGTTATCAGTAAATAAATTTTGTGTTATGTGTACCTCCCTACTATTTTTTAATTAGTTGCTTACTTACACAAAATTAGTTAGTTAGTAGTTAGTTTTTTAATTCGTCTTATATTTTGTTGCGCTTAACTTAGCCCTACACTCCCAGGGACTCGATATCGAACCTCCAGGCATTGTTATTCTATTGTTATGGAAAATGTTGGTATTCCGGAAGTTAAAGGCTCAGTAGACTCTATTGAGTAGAGTTGTATTATAAATAGGTACATATGCAATAAATAATTGAGTATTGAGTATTGAGTACTGTGGCTCTAATAATGGGATAAAGATAAGAGTCAAAATAAAAACAAAACATTTGGAGAACAGAGAAATGACGTCAACAATTCCAAACGAACGATGATACCCCAGGCCTCGTAACCCTGAACGAGTTCTCAGAAGCCTCTGAGATATACCTACTATACATACCTGATACAACCCCAGACATAACTAAGCAGGATAGTACTTTGTCACAATCACTTTTGGCAGAAGTCACTTGCAATTCTGAAGGAAAGTTCATGTATGTTACTACGCAATGGTGTCAGTTTTTACAGTGGATTACCTTGAAGGTAATGTGACTCACGATAGCTTTAAAGCTTAGAATGATGCTTCAATGGGATTTAGCAATCAGCTGATTGATCAGACAATTCGCTCATGGTGGTTTTGAAGCACCAATAACGTCAGTTTAGTGTCATCATTTACATTATTACAAGTGAATAGGTAGGTGGAGGAATTTGTGACGTGATGAAAAAAAAAACTGTGTTGGCAATAATTGTCAATTTGCCATACCCGTTAGCACCTTGTATCATGCAGCGTATCACTCCGATTTTGAAGTCGATCATGAAATGGTAAACCATGTGACCATGTGAACTTATCTGTCTAAGAAAGTGCGCGGCGCCACCATAGAAATATAATTTAAGATGGTCACTATCATGACTTCATGTGTTGAGGCGCTCAAGCCTAAATAATAAAAAAGTAAATCTCGTTATATAATTAGGTAGTTTTGTAACTTACTTAAATTAAATATATACTTCTTGAATTAAAAACAAGCAAATTAAAAGATAAACCTATTCTAAAGAACTTAGCTGACATGATAACGTTCAACCACAGTGCTGAGCTAAATAAGGGGTTAACGCCTTCAGGTTGGCACAGCAGTAATCAAACATTTGTGCAACACACTTATTTAAAGACAGAGTGACTGTTGGTCCATGTAAAACACTGTATTACTTGCAAAATTCAAGAGACACTTACTATTTGCCAAACGTGTTTGTCTTGTTACTCAGTACCTACCGAACTACCTCCAGTTAATCTTACCCGAATTTTCACCATACTAATTTCGCCTTATAAATCTTGTAATAAATACTTAATGGGTTTTTTTGACAGTTACTTTGATACACCTTCAGCCTTTACAGAGAAAAGGTCATCACTAATTCACCACTGGACAGTGGGCAAGTGGGGATTGGTGGATGACACAATTGTGTGATTCTTGAACAGCCGGTGTCCTCAAATTTTCCAAGAACGAGTGTAAATTCCGCACATTACTTCAAAAGTTATTGGTGCAGGGCCGAGCAGGATCGAACCTTAGTTCGTCGGTTTCCAAACCGCACGGGCTACTGCTGATTCCCATTCGCTCAGCACAGCACAACACAACTTCGAGGAAAACTCATCCATACTTTTAGTATTTCGTCTTCGCACTGGTAAACAATTGTGTATTGGTCCTATACAAAAGCTTTGCACTATGGCTTCGCTATTTAATTTATAATCGAGTACCCATAGTAATGGCATACTTATATGATTATGCCTTATCCGATGAATATTCCTCGGATGACTCATCGTCCAACGGATTCCGAAGCTCGATTGTCGACCGTTGGCTTGGAGTTTTTATAACTATTGTTTGTGAGTCGAGTGAGACTGTTCGCACGCGTAACCGTTTGAGATCATCTTTATTAAAGAGTATCTCAAAGCTTTTTCTAAGAACAACTAATACATAAAAAAGTTTAAAAAAAAGGTAAAGTAGGGATACCAAGATTACTGGTAAATCTTTTCTTTTTATATTGCAGCAATGGCAACGTTGTTCAATAAGGTGTGTTTTAAAGCGAAATTCTGTCATAATTATGACTCATTTTATTATTATTAATGATAATCGGAACGCACATTAAATTGTTTTCGTAGGTATTGGTTTTTGTCGTAAGACTAAAGTCAACTCAAGAGGCACAAGCTTTAAAATTCTGTCTCGCACGACGAAAGATAACTTAATTCTATATCATAGGTTACTGGTTGCCTACAAGAAAAAAAAGGAAGGAAAGACCAAACAAAATAAAATGTCAACCAAGTTTTATGTTTTGAGGAACATTTCCCAGGCTTATAATTTTTCACATATTTAGTTATATTCAAAAAGGGTAGACCTATTTTTGAATCCATGGGCTCGGGGATCCCACGGTCCCAAGGTTGAAAAACTTTAGCTCAGAAAATTGAATGGACTCTGATAGTGATAACAATAAGAATAAGCTATTAAAGATGTAGTACAGAGTTAAACAATAAAAGTAATTAACTTGAACACGTTTTATAAATTACGTAATATTGCTGCAGAAACTACAATAATAAAATTACAAGGTATGGAATCAAAAATGTGAAGTGCTTGAAATATAAATTAAGCTATGGATGAAATCTTTTAAATTAATTAGTACTTTTCTATTTTTTGCTAGTCGATTTTAATTTAATTTACCTGCTCGGTTGATTTACCATAGAAATCTAAATAATAAGGAGAAAGTAACTTCGTGATTTCCACCAAAATTCACCCGATTTTCCATGGATATGCTCAATTTTCCGGGATGAAAAGTATGCCATGTTGATCTCGGTATAAGCAAACAATCTATTTGCAAAGTTTTATCGAAATCGATTTCGCTAAAGCATCGCAAACCAACTTTTTTATGTATAGAACACTCACAAGGCACGCAAGCATTCCCAATGTACCTACGCTATACTCATGAACCTCTGTCATGCCTACACAATCATTGTGCAAAGATGCACAAAATGCCTTTCCTGTGATATCAATATGCACTATGCATCAATTCATTCATAAATCCAGGTAAGGCACAGGCGGAAACACCAACAAGGCGTCATTATCAACTCTAATATCGAAGGCAAAGAGTAAAACTTACAATGGCAGCACATAAGTATCTATCCTACGGCCCGTATTACAGAACTATGCTCAGTTTTCGATTGATGCTCAAGTAGAGATTACATTCACTATTTGATCATTTTGTGAATGAAATCACGTCTTCGTATCAGGCGTATCGTCGAAGGCAAAGATTCCTCTAACCTCGAAGTTGTTAACTCGTTACATAATTCTACTAAATGAGCCGATGATCTGGTCAAACGCGCGGGGAGCGATGGATACAGGAGGCATATGATAGGGGAGGCCTAAAACGTCGACTCGTTACTGAACCTCTGGACCTCTATATTAGCAGTAGCAATCTTCAGGTTAATGATGATTAATTGATTACGCATCGCTAGGACAAGTAATAAAAGTTTTGAACGCATTTATCGTGTCTTTCACATTTATTATAACTGTATCTCGTAATGAAATGCAACCAAGTATACATATAGCAAGAAAAGCGGGCCCGGCCCTAAGCAACAAGGGTCAGCGTACAGAAGACCGACACAGTAAATAAAAATATGGAAAAGTTACCTATTTGTGCTTTGTGGTCGACTGCAGGTAAGGCAGCTAAAAACCGGTGTTAAAATATCTACAGTTACATTATTAGGAAAAAAGAAAATAAAGGCTAGAAGGTTGTAGGTACCCTTAGAGAATTTAAAATGTACCTTACCTGCATCATTGTTTTATTGGCTCATTTCTCATTTTTGTCGATGATACCCGTGGGCAAAAAGTGGCTCTGTTTAATCCATTGCGTATAAGCTATCTCCATTCCAAATATCATTTAAATCCATTCAGGCGTTTCTGACGTAAAGAGGGAACCAACACAAATTAATTTTCGCATTTAGGTAAAAAGTACACTTTAGCGTGATTTACAATCCTGCCCTTAACTAGGATTCCCTGTATTTAGGGACCCAGGAACTATGACGACCATAGTTCCACAACACCTGGATACAGAACTACTAAAAATGTGCTTTTGCCTGTGCACAAGTCGCGTGAAACCCGCTGGGTTATGAGCCGGCCTCTTCGATAGCCACACCACGGAGGCCGTCAAAGAATAAATAGTAGGGATGTTTTTCCATGTTCGGTGTTCGGCCGAATATTCGGTTAAAGTGCTGAATAATTTCCGAATATTTTATTAATTACTTTCCGATAAATGGTCACCAGAAAACTGTGATATTTTGTGTCTAACAGGCACCACCGACCTATAGAGCGTGCGATTTGGTCCAATATCTAATTTGAATATTTTTTTTTAGGTACTTAAGTAATTGCGTTTACAATACAAAAACCGCTAAATACAACGTTTCGCTTGTTTTTAAGAATTCTGTTGTTTATATGTTTTATGTTTGTTTTTTTTTTTTATTAAAATCAATTCACATTCACTTTTATTCATTTCATAGGAAATTTTAATAAAAATAGAGAATCCGCACAAAAAATAATAGAATAAAAATTGTCTCCATAACAGTGGAACTTTTGTTGAAGTTTCATAGCAACTGAATGTACGGGAAAATTCGTGTAAAATGAACCAAATAGTTCGGCCGAATATTTGGTTCTGTAAGCTCCCTAATAAATAGTATAGACTACAATTGACACAAGCTTCTGTAAATGTCTTCCCGCGTAGGTAGACTGTGACCGGTCGCGCTCCGCTGCCGGCTCGGGAGCCCTACTTGTTTGAGCTTCCTGTCTCACATACTTTCACATGCAAGGTTAAGGTTACTTGCGTTACTGATGATCGTGTGATGTAGGTGAGTGGGGTAGAACATTGGATATGTGTGACATGAGGGGGGTTGTACTATGGGAACCAGATAACTGATATAATACTTAGATACTTTTTTGTTTGTAAATACGTACATAGAATACAAAATACAATATAACACTCAGACACAGAACAAACATCTATGTTCATCACACAAATGTTTGTCCTGGGTAGGAATCGAACCCACAGCCCTCAGTTCAGAAAGCAGGTCTACTACCAACTGAGCTATCGGGCCCGTCAATGTAAATGAATAGCGAATAAGTGATTATAAGTACATTCAAAAAAATTCAGAACCTCCATCCTCCATTATTTATTTATGTCCTATATCAATTTGTTAATCCACGAATTTTTTGTTTCAAATTTATTTTTAAATTTAATTATTCTATTTATTCTACCGTCTTCTTGGAACATATTTGTTGACTATTATCTAATTATCTATTATCTAGGCACCTCTAATAATACGACTAGAATATGGCATGTGTCACTCACTAGCTATGCGCTGGAACGTGCCTTTTGAAAATGGAATTAAAATACAATTTGCATTAACAGGAATGCGCATTAAAAATATGTTACTTCTTATTGCAACGAACAAAACGCAACGAATGCAGTGGTAATAACCGGGCCATGCTGACTATTTCCTGGGACGATAACAACTTACCTGGCTGAGCTTTTTGCCATTGCCTGCGCTTGCTAGACAATGCTAACCGACCAAATTAAAAAGTGACGTAAAATTTTGCCGCATTGCTAAATAATGAATTCGATAGCCAAACACCAGTAATAAAAATACAACTGAGAAAAAAATGAAATCGATATTTGTTTTTCCGTGTCTATTATAAAACAGAACGTTTCGATAATTGGTGTGGCCTTGTTTTAGTTCTACAATTAAGACTATTATTGGCGTGATTAGAAAGGATCGAGTTGTTTTTGTATCGAATCACTTAAAATAATGTTTATTTATAATGTCCATGGCGTCAGGCCTAATTATAAGTATAATAATAGTAAATTAGAGTATAGTAATGGTTCAAATTTTGAAAAACTATATACATCAAAGGAAGATAGCCTTAGTAGGTATGCTAGTAGAGTTGCTATTACTATTGAAGTAATAGCAATAATTATTAGGTACATCAAAAACGGTTAGTTATTGTCTAAATTAGGAAAAAATAGGACTATGACTACTACTTAGTTTACATAATCTATATTAAGCCCTTAAAATGCACTACCAATATAGATTTTTTTAAATTATTATGTTCATTTGTAGAACATTTATAATGGAACTTAAGATGACTTAAAAGAAATACATATTACTTACCTACTATAGCAATACTATTATAATATAGAAAATTTAATCACCTGCCATCCTTTACTACTATTATAATATGACCCACCCCACCCCAACCAAGCCAATAACCTGCTTAATTAAAAATAAACATTATCGTGAAGAAAACGGGACCGGAAAAGGGAACGAACCATAATGGCAGAATAACCTGCTTCTTTTTACAATCACTGAGTTTTGAACTTTTATAATTTTATGCATACTATGGTTTAAGTGTGTTGATTATTATTGTTATTGTAAAAAAATAGTAAGAAAGCTTGTCACTGTTCATAATACTTTAATAAAGGTACAAGCTTAGAATTTATAGTAGGGTATTTATAACATAGCACTTGTCTGATATTATTATATAAATGACTATTTTAAATACTCCCAGATTATGAGAATTAGGGAACAAAGGCTTCCGCAGATTTGCATTGTACCTCTTCAACTCGGCAGGGTAGCAGGTGTCGCCGATCGGTGGGCGGGCGCACGTGACCGGGCGCCACTCGCGCGCGCACCTCGGACGCCGCCGTTCGAATTTTGAATCCGGAACGTTAACCGTTTCATTTTTTAAATTTTGAATTATTGTGTGCCTGTGTTTCGAACTTATTGAGGATTTTGTGCCAGTGCTTTTTTCGGGAGCGATTTTTGGGCACGTAAGTATTATTCATTTATTTTTACTAAAGCTTATCATAAAGGTATTTAATAAGAAAACTGCAATAAGTATAACAAAAATTAATAATTTGGCTGAAAATAAAACGACAAAAATGATTCCTGAAGGGGTTCCCACGATGCTCGCTCACATGTGCTAAGATTCAAAATCTTTAACAAAAGACATCAACGGGCTCAACGGCTACAAATTAAATAGGTACATCGAACCGGCTGTACCTACGGCGACGGGCGCTCGAACGTTTTACCCATTTTAATAAATTATCGAATCGATTATTTGGACACATCTTTAAGCAACAAACGAAGTGGACCGAGTTTTGGAATTCATTGAATTTTAATTTAGTCAGATACTTAGGTACATAATTACGTAATTCGTTGAGATAGATGGATCCTCGTGGTTTTATTAAATGAATCGATGTGTACATTAAATGTCATATTATCTTGATTCGAATTAGTCAAATCATTTTCTTAAACAATTTAAAAGCTACGCTTTATTCAATGATTGTCCACATACAATATGGAAATTGTATTACGATCACCAGAATACAGGTACGAAGGAGATTGAAGCTTCCTTGCAATCACCATTACCATTGTTTTGGTAATTATTTTTTTTGGTAATATAACAAAAAAGAGTTAAGTAGGTACCTTTTATCATTTGGATTGGAAGTCTTAAAGATGGTACACAATAATAGATTCGCTCTTTAATAAATAATAATAATAATAAATATGTGTAGACATTTCACACAGCGCCATCTAGCCCCAAACTAAGCATAGCTTGTACTATGGGAACCAGATAACTGATACAATACTTAGATACTTTTTGTTTGTAAACACATACATAGAATACAATATAACACACCCAGACGCAGAACAAACATCTATTTTCATCACACAAATCTTTGTCCTGGGTAGGAATCGAACCCACAGCCCTCAGTTCAGAAGGCAGGGATACTACCAACTGAGCTATCGGGCCCGTCATCTTTGGCATCCAGATATTTAATTCACGACTGATTTATTTCTAAGACGAATGAATCAACAAGGTGTCAGCAAGATTTACACGACTCTGTTTACAGGGGTAACTAATTAATGGGCTCCATTCAAAATCAAAGGCTCATGTTTTTTACATAACGTTCATTTTACTGGCGCTATAATTACGTTTAAACATCGTTTTTGCTCGTGATCGTCCATTACGTGACTTATCATCACGTTCCTAAACATCGTATCATGTATTATACTGAGAGATACTTTACTTGTTATTCATATTATATTATAATTTAAATTGATTATGAATAAATTATTATAGAAGATTTTCCCCGCGGTTTTCACCGCACTTATTTTTCCCGCTACGTGATGAAAAGGTATCTATCATAGATTGTTCTGGGTAGTGCAAGCAATCAGTGTGCAAAGTTTCATCCAAATCGTCTCAGCCGTTTTGGCATGAAAACCACACAGACAGACGACGTTTCACTTTTATAAATTAGTAGTGGTTTACATGGCTGTTTGGAATAATTATTATTTTCATGGTCAAAAATGTTGTAAGTAGGTATAATTTACAGAAAAATAAAAAAAAATCGTATTCTTTGGGATTTTCTTTGTTTTACAACCTATATGAAAAAAAAAACCTAAAGGAATGAAAAGAGGTAACTTGTTCAAGTTTTTAGACACGAGGAAAATTTGCATTTCGCATTTGAATTACATTCCAACCCAAACATAAGAAACAGTACTTACAGCGATCTCAAAACCAAGTGCCTCTATCTTGTGTATCTTCCATTTTGGCCGTGAATAGAAATTTTAGAAAATCCCGGGACCCGTATACGTAGGATATAATATCTATTAATAATATAATTTCGTGAATTGAAAATTAGTTTTTTTTTTCATAACGGAAAGTCCCATTTCCGCAACATGCAACAACCTCCGTACTTAATAAAAAAAAACCTGTTTTACCCACTTATTAACCTTACCCGATTACTCAGGTAACCAAAAATAATTTGCCATGAGCAATGACCATGCACATTTATAAAAGGGTTCTGTACCTTTTTTTTTTATTATAATTGTAATAATACCTATGCTGTTTTCTAATAAACATTAAAAAGGACATCTGAGGTATCTTGCAGATATTTTCTACAACTGGAAAGTGGAAAGATAAACAAATCTAGGGAATCCTTGAAAGAAATACGGAACCCTAAAAAGTTAGTTATTCAAATTATAGTAACAACCAGTTATTCAGTTCTATAAGCTTTTAAACTAATTTCTTAGAACAAGTCAGGTAAGGTAGCACAATCAAGCGTTCCTGTCCTTCGTGGAAGAGAATTTGAACTATTGTTCTATTGTTGCCAGTTCGTTATAATTATCTAAATGTGGCAAAAATTAAGACTACTTGGCGCTCTACATGCCCAATGCCAATCACATTGTGTTTTCTTGAGCCGGGCATAAAGTTGAATGAATTTTGATTGCTCTATATTTCTAAAGGTTAATGTGATTTAATTTTAAACTGGATTTTGTTTAACTTATTCTTATTTTTGAATCATAGAAAGAGAATAAAGTTTGTATCAAAAGATATTGGCTATGACATTTAATCTTAAGCACCTACCTAGATTTTATTTATTTTTTGTATTATATATTGAGATAGGTTTAGTGTTTTTATACAGTAATGAAAATGATGCCAAGACTAAAACCATAAATTAGGTCATTAGCTGTTTTATGCGACCGTGTCGCTTCCATCAGGTGAACAACTAGCTCGTCTAATCATTCATTCTCATAAAAATACATCCGTTTTGCTTACAAGTACATTTTTGACCCTTTCAGATAGAACGATACGTGCCTACATTCTACACTACTTAAGTTATAACAATAGTTCGTTATGATTATGTTTATCATGATTTATAGAGAAATGAAGAATGTTTATTAAAACTGGAAGAAGTAAGTAGGTATCTAGCAACAAACAAATTGTAAATAATCAACGAACAAGACTGCATAATTAATGCAAAGTATATTCATTATTCAAATCAAAAGTCACCTCGTTAAAGCAACCGATGCAATCTTGCTGCGCAATTTGAGCCACTTTATGTCCAACTTGACGAATATGGATGCTAGATTTCATAAAATCTAAGTTTTTTTTTTATGAGAATGAATGACGTGACGATCTTCTCGTTCACCTGATGTTAAGCGATACGGCTTCCCACAACAGTTGCAGTGTCACTCGGAACTTTAAAATAAAAGTTTCGCGTGACACTTCACTGCGCACGTCATCCTCAGACATCACACAGTCTAGTAGTCAGATTACTAGACTGTGATCAGGTCATAAAGTCTCATTTGCCCAGTAATTTCACTAGCTACAATGCCTTTCAAACCGGAACACAGCAGTGCTTGCACGTACTGCTTGGCGGCAGAATAACTGGTAAAGCGGTGGTACCTACCTAGACGAACTTTGCAGAAAAGTTCGACCACCTAGTCCCTAGTTGTGTGAAGGTTTATTATCCTAACTTAGTACTAAAATATAATATAAAAATCCTTCCTCTGCCAAGTATTCCCGGTTTGGTGAGGACTGGCAATGTCTTCCTGTGCCGTGAGAGCCGGGTACGGAAATATCCAGGGAATAGGCAGCAGCAATCTCTTCGGTAAATTAAATCACCAAACCACCTGTCAAGCGCCGTGGTCATACACCACCATCAACATAATCGTTGACGACAATGATGACGACTGCGCCGTCAATGAGTTTTAACTTGCGCACGATAGAGATCCATCTCATATGATTTCACCTATGGGTACATCGATAGCAATACCTAACCACAACACTAAAATAAGTCTATTCATATGTTAGTTGACATCTACTTTTTTAAGATGATAACGTGTATCTATATGTGTGTACATTGTACATATACCTACCTACATAAAGCCAAGGAAGTATAAATGCCTCTATACAAATAATAAGCTTTTTTCGTCAATGAATTCAACAGCAAAAAGAAATCGACATCCTTATACGGCGAATGTCAAAAGATCTATAAACCCTAGAAACCAGTTTAGATCCTTATGGTAAAGTTAAATGTCAAATGCATGTGTTTTATTTTCATGACTTTATTGGATCCACAAATGCCATAAACAAGTAGTGATGTGAATTTTATTGGATTTAGAACCTCCTCGAATGTTGACGTATTTATTATAATTAAGTACTTAATAGAAAAATAACACATGAGTATACGTTTAGTTCTATTAAGACAAAAATGGTTTTTGATCTTAATTTACAAATTGATTTACTTACAATCCTGACGCAATGTCTCCATAGATATTGCGTCGGATAATCTTTGGATGAATTTTTATTGAATTATCTTTTCAAAAAAAGCAAGCTAAGCTGTATAAAATCATAGATATTTCTTGCATGAGCCACTGTTACATAAGTTAGCCACTTATGATCAGCATGTCTGAGATTAAACAAACGTCTAACGAATTTTCTAATCAGGATGATATAAACTTTTGTCAACGGACAAAGGCTTTATTTTTTAAACTTAATATAACAAAAATATCAACTAAATGCTAAAACCAAGTATGACTATAATACATTCCAAGTATTGAAACATCCGTGAACCTACTCTATGGGTAATTGTCATGTCACTACTATGCTTGCAACGCCTGCAATGGAGTTTTGGCGGGAACGCGGAAAAGTTCACGTCGTTGCATTGTATTATTTCTCAAAACTTGTGCTTTTTCCACAGTTAATGTTTAAAATTGGTGGCGTTTTACGCATTAAGTGCTGAATTACGAGCATGAGTGTGGGCAAGTGATATAATGTGGTGTAACGTGGTTTTTCATGTTGCTTCCAAAATTCCATAAGAGTTTCTAGTAAAGTTGTCACCACTTTACTAGAGCATGACTTAGACTGGACTGTGACTTGACTTAGACTGGACTATGACTATGACTAAGACTTAACTACGTAAAATATTCTAAAACTCGATGAAAATATACAATACTACGTAGAGTACACTTGTAACAATATTTTATCAATATTGAAAAGAATTCCGTGGCGTAGGGTGAAAGCACAATGCAAAGCTTTAATCATGCAAAAAGGTTAGGGTACATTTTTAATTTCCTTTATGACTCAATAATCGTAAATAGTGCTGATTTGGTCGTTTATTTAAAACACTGTATTCTTTGGAAATAGTATTTTAAATTTCATGAATTCAATGGATAAATTGCCACCAAAATGTTTTTAATTATTATTGTTTACAAGTATTGATTAAGATGAAAACGTGGTTATTCAATTTTTAAACCTATTTAAGTTGAGCAAGTCCAATACTTAAATAGTAACTATTATATTATAATAGTCACCGTTTATTGCATTTATTGCCAGCCAATAAAATAACTGTTAAACAATAAAACGACCAATGGATTTACACATAAAACAATAACGGTTACACTCTTTGCTTTACAAATATCTGACTAACAGTATTCACATTTAGCTACTAGCATTTCATATCGGCACAAATAGTATAAAATGATATGGAAAGCAGATAAGATCGGGTACACACACAGTAAATCTTCTTACAGCAAAAGTGGTATTTACAAGATAGCATGTTACCGGCCGTTGTCGTTAAGCCAAGTCAGAAGCCTTAGGGCGCCCTAAAAAATTCTGACAGGGCTGACCACTTGCCCATATACATGAGAACAAGAAGAAAATACTAAATCCAACCCAGAGTTTATTTTTATACCTAGCTTACTTATTACCCTCTTATACCACGAAATCACCTTAGCATTACTTCAAGATGCCTAGATGATTTCGTGAGCCAGTAGGAGTAGGTTGTCTTATAGTGAACATAAGGGCATTCAAATAAATACTGACCGGTGGGCCTATTACGAATATTTACGCGCGCGTAAGTGTAACGTTAACGTAAGCCAGTTGTATGGCATTTGATCTGCCCCCCTATTACAATTGAGCTAGCGGCGCTGCTGAAGCGCGTCTGCCGCTCAACTGCTGTCAAAATTGTATGAACTTTGACAGCAGTTGACCGATTGAGCAGTCGTAATAGGGGGGTTTTACGTTAACGTTACACTTACGCGCGCGTAAATATTCGTGCTAGGCCTACGTATAGATTGGGTAGTATACAAAGGAGCAGAAACTAATCTGAAAGTAAACCCCCATGCTTGGTTTGTTAAATACATTTTTAGACATTTAAATAATTTTATTCCAATATAGGTAGGGGAGGGAGGGGTCAAACCTAACAAATTTTAGTTAAGAGCTTATATCTTTTAAACGGAAGATCGTATTAAAATGATTCTTAGACCATATTAAGGGAAAAGTATTCAGCTACAAAAGGTAATTTAAAAAAAAACTGTAATATAAATAAATAAGGAACAGGTGCCGGTTTTTGAAAAAAAGTCCGGTGTTAATTTTAGCCCCGACCTCGGGGCTAGTTTTAACTTGTCTGGGGCAGGTATAAACAGGAGGGTCATGTTTTAACAATATAAAATAAATCTAGTTCATAGTGAAATTAAACTAAGAAGTATTTTTGTAAATTACTTATTTATGTATTTAGAGCACATTTTTTCAATTATATAGATAACTGCTTAGTAATCATCAGTCTTTCTTAAGCAGAGATATTATTAATCTTAACAAGTATATTATGACACTATCTATCACATTTCTTAATCACACATGAGCATTTGCTTAACAGTATCTTAGAAATTAGGCAGCCTTGCTTTCATAGAGGTATTATTACTCTTAAAAATTACAAATTATAGGTAAAAATTGATCAATAATCATACTTAAATGAAAAAATTCTTCAAAAATTGCTGTCTGGATGTCAAAAATTGGAGTCTTGCTAAAGTCTTGTTAAAACGAGCCGTGTCTTCTTGTATCCAACTTCTATGGTCTCCACTGGAAGACCTGTTTTGAGTTTCTTCACAAATTTAAAAAGAGTGACGTGGCAAATATCGTATTGACGAGCGACTGGTCTGTATTTTCGGTTTTTTTCCAAAACTTCTTTCGCAGCCAATTCATAGATCTCTTTGGAAGCAGTCCCTCTTTCCGTAGTTCTTTTATAGTTCCTCATACTGCAAAATAAGTAGAAGAAGTTTTTTATAAGGTAATAAAGTACATTATGATCCTCATTCTGTAAAAAAAAAACCATCGTGGAATCATACATGGGCTTTGTTTTTGAACGGTAAACACTAAAACCTTAGAAAAATAATGCATGATAACCTGTGGTTTGTACTTCAATGCATTATTGTTCTAAGGCTAAAACCAAGGAAACTGGCTGCCATCGTTTTGGGGCATGTATTAACAAGTTAATTGTTACCCCGTCAATTTGTTACTTTTAGCCCCATGCCCCCATTTATCACATTTGTATTTTTATTCAATTAGGTATAAGTTTTACGGTAAATGAAACAAGTTAATATAGCAGCCAATTTTATAAAGAATAGAATACAAATTATCAACATTATTTACGAGCCATAATTAAACAAAAAATCAAAAAATTGCGTTCGTAAAAAAGTTCGTTTACCTGGTCAATTTACCGCAGTGACGCGACCTCTCCATGCGGCGCCTGAGCGAGAATTGGCCGGTTTGTTCGCATGCGTCACTATTCATAGAGTTGGAATACTGTTGATATACAGTCATAACGTTCATAGTTAAGCGGCAAATCACTTGTTAATTCTTACCCCTGTTAATTGTAGCCCCTATCTCCCCTATTTTCAGTAAGCTATCCGTATGTTAGAGGACTTTTAGGTTAGGCTTTCATGTATAAATAGGCAAGTTTTATGTGTCGAAATATGAGCTCTCTAGCTAAATAATACTTAGTGTCTCAACACGGCCTCGAATCGAATGTTGCGGCCTAGCTCTTATTACGTGTAGGTAATTTAGTTTAGCTTCTTGTTAATAAAACCTTTTATCACCAAAATGTAGTTCAATAATAAGAGATATTAAATAACAGCTGAATAAATTCATACAAAAACTAATTAAAATTATTTATTGCCAGATACAGCAATAAAATTAATAAGATCATAAAAATTAGGGAATTAATTTTCAAGATATTTAGTACTTTAATAAACTGCTTATCTTATTACGTCATTAGAAAATTCGTCTTCTCAGTTAACAGCTGAATTGATTACTAGCTCAATGCTCTGTCTACTCCATATGAAATGAAAAGTGTGATAGATTATCCAAAATCATAACAGCTCGATGAATACTAACACTTATGTCACAAGACTTACAAGTGTAAGATTACATGATTTATTATGAAACCGCATTAGGCTGTAAGTATACTAAGTATTATTAAATCTATTGCTGTAAGTACCATAGATTTCAAATAATAAAGGGAAGATAAGGAACTAAAATAGAGGATGAATATAGGCGAAATGCTAAGAGGATTTTTTGACACGAGCTTCTTGAAGGTTTTCCAAGTAACTCAGTAACTTCCAAGAATTCATTAGTGTTAAATTAGGTGCACCGCACACAATTTGTCGTGCGAAGGAAAGACATAACAATACGCATCTTGAACTATTAAAACAGGCGCGTGGCCAGTTTTGGAGTCCCGGAGCTTAGGTACATAGTTTCTGTTGTAGCTACCTAACTCTTCAGTGAAGTTCACTTTGCAACATAACCTCTAAAACGAGCAAAAATAAGCTTTTCAGTGCAAGAAAATTTGTCTTCTAGAGTAACAAACTGATATACTAATGAAGTAGTCATTTGTATTTCAGTTTGTTGCATGAACTACCTTAAGTACCAATAATATCCTATTCTAATAACAAAAAATGTAACCGTTCTTAAGATGAAGCATGCGTTTTACTAACTTCGTCTTATTGGAGACTTTCGACATGGGTTCATTAGACAAGGACTACCGGACACCAATGCCCAAAGAGAGAGCGAGACGGAAGCCCGTTTCATTGCAAGGAGTGGTGCAGTATGCGTTTTTGCTGGTGCATTTCTGCAGTTTTAGCTGTGGGATAAGTAAAAAGATACGAGAGTTAATGATTACTTATTTACAGTGCCATCTCTATAGTTTGTTTGGGTATGGAGTAAGTATACAATATGATAATAAAATATAGCTAAATTAATAATGTACTTATTTAGGGTAACATTTCCTACTTATATCCTCTACTATGAATTTTCCTATGTAAAAAGTTTAAGGTAAAAAACAAAAAAAGACAGTTCATGCCATTTACCAATGGTGTTGAGGACAAAAGATACAAAAACAAAATTCTTAGAAAAATAAATATAATATTATGTTGCTTCATTCAGAATTATTGTATTGATGGATGACCTAATGAACGTTATCTTGGTTGAATAAGAACTTCCCTCTACAAGCGGTTTCGCACGTATTGTGATAATTATTATACTATGAGTGTATAATTATTATACATAATAAATGTGGCTAAAATTAATTTAGCCACATTTATTATGTCATTTATTGCCGTCACAAAACATTGAAATAACAAATGGACCTGCATAAGTATAAATAAAAAAATTAGATTAAGCAGTTTATAACAGTCTACTCTTTTTACATACCATCATTTTATGATTGCATTTAACATCACCACAGAGCATTGAAAAAAATTCCGCTTCACGTGAAGCCTTAGAATATTAAAGGGACATCGATGACGTCACTACAAAAAGGAAGAACAACTGAGATAGAACGGGACAAAAGCATTCCTTACGCGTAAGCCATATTGTGTTTGTCACAAAGCCAACTTCGTGACAAAATGGACGTGAGCTGTCATAATGATCGATTGGCAATTGGAGCTTTTGTAAAACTATTGCTATCATTTAGCTCTCATCCCATTTTCGCTTCCGCCTGTGCCTTACAGCAGGACGTTAGACAAAAGCGTTCGCCGGTCGGCCTTCGGCGGACCGGTTGGCAGCCGCTTACTTTCGCATTGCATCCACGCGCCCGCTCGCAAACCGACTTATTTTGTGAATTTATTACTGAATTCAACACTTGTTATTTGTAGTTCTGGAATGATCAATGGTTATTGACGGAATAAGATAATCGATAATAATTTTCCCTTTAAGATAAATACTGTCCGCTTTATCACTCGCGTATTCAAGCAAAGTCAAGCCTCAGCCGGCTCTCTACTAGGTGGACAAAACCGGGGAGGGCCGGGTGGCCCAGCAGTCTGAGTAGAGTGTAGAGTCGTAGAGCCATCTTATCCATCTAGGTATGTTTCGTCTCAACAAACGACACAATAAAGTTGTCCTTCCTCAGCCCCTATAGACGAAGACTAGTTAAGGCCCAAAGGGCACACAATACCTGAAAATACTGGTGGGTGTATTCTTATGTATTGTGTGCCTGTAACCAAAAGGATGCTGCCTGATATCCATAAATTTATTTCTGACGAGATAAAACACCATTTGTTCACGCAATGCAGAGGTACAAATTACTTTGAAAGCCCTTTAGTATTTTAAAATAATTAATTCAGTTTGACACGGTTCAAAAAGAATGTCTGAGATTGACACAACCTTCATCGCCCACCTACATTCAACTCTACTTTAGCTCTACCAAGTAGTAAGGTACAGTTAGCAAAAAAATATAACTACTAAAGTCAGTTTGTTTAAGTAAAACCAACATATTACTTACAGTGAATATATTAATTCAAAATATACTGTAAGTAATGAGGTAATTAAAACAATCACATGATTAAGACCTTTACCAGAATGTTCGGTTTCATTCAGCACCTTTTTACTCTGACCGTATTAATAAGCTTATAAGGTGCTCAAATCATTTAACTTTCCTTGCTCAACAAGTCAACACTCCAGTTTTGAACAAACTTCGACTTTCATGTGACCTTCGGACTAAACCAGCTCAAACAGAGCATTATCTAAGGTCAAACTGGTTTCATTAATAGAGTACCTAACATGATATCAAAAGCCGTTTTTAAAATGGTATATTAAATGTAAGTAAATCGATAAATAACTTCTAACTTTCATAATGGTATGAAACATGAAGAAAACAAATAAATTGACTGCATGCGGTCACCCCTTTCAAAACATTATTTTCTGAATGTTATAGGTACTCACAGAGCATTGAAACAAATGACGCTACGCACCTAGAGTGAAGCTAATTTTTTTTGCTCTGTGGTTATGTGGTTATACTTATTATCCAATCAACATATAGGATAGATAAAAGTCTAGTAGGTGATTATGTTATGAATATGAACGGAGCGTATGTCACCGTCTAAAAGCCGTTTGTTTATATAAAACGCGGCTATTTATAAACTGACGATTTATTGCAAATAGGCAGTGTGTCTCATAATAAAACGGTTGATTTTTCGGGTATTTATAATTAATCGGCATCACTTCGTTTTATTGTAATTGTGTACTTCTAGTGTGGTCAAAACAAAACTATCCTAACACTCCTCCTCGCTTCGCTCGTCGTCGTACGTAACCTACTGGCCACTAGTGACTCTAAAAAACAATAAACTACAGATAAAAATTGGTGCATTACTTCGGGCTTGTTCACAATTAAACGCTACTAAAAACCGTTTTTTATAAATTCGCCGCTGGCACCGACTATTTATAAATAATCGAAAAATCATCCGTTTTATTGTAAAGCAAATTGACAGTTAGCAATAAATCGACAGTTTATAAATAACCGGTTTTATTTTCGTTATTTTTTACAAACAAACGGGTTTCACTAAAAGACGGTGACATATATATTTTTAAAACTATTGAGTACATAGATACATTACCGTTATTACAATTACCATGCCAAATTATAATTAACTTTAAATTCTACAGCCATTTAATGTAAAGTATTTATTTTATCACATATTACATCCTTTCGAAAACTATTTACTCAGCTTAAGTGATGACAAGCAATATCCATTAGCGTTATAAAATATTTAATAATTATGTAAAATGTAATGTAAAACATTAACCATTTTATTCATACAATTATTAACAAGACTTAATAAGTACTTAGTAATTATTATTGCGAACCATAATTTTCATTCAAAAATACTCATTACAAGAATTGTAATCACGCACGTTTGTAAGTTGCGCTTACGATTGTATTTTTGTAACAGTTGTTAGTATTTTGACGAGTTCTGTCATTCTGTCAAACTCATTGACATAATTTTCAATGTAAACAAAATGACAAAATGGTAGTTACGACACGTCAAAGCTGATATAGCACGATCATTGTGTAAAATCTCAGTAAAGTTTACATCGCGTAGTACGCGTTTCTAAAGCCGCATTTAGACTATCATTACGTATTCGCGCGATTAATTACGTAAACTCATTTTTTTCGATGATCAGTCGCAGGTGCGGTTGGTGGAGAGTTGAAGACCTAGTGGGCCAACAAATAATTGTGACGAGGACGTCGTCAGCTGGATCAACCGGTTCAAATTGACATTTACTTTGGAATCTGACATGAGCGAATTTAGCATCTTGTATGAATTAATTAATATTATGAAAACGCTATGCATGATGGCAGAATTTAACCTTGAATACTAAGGCGTTACACGTAATATAATTATGTAGTGCAGTGGTGAATAAATACATATAAAATAATACACATTCTGTCTAGTTTTCGTAAAGGACTTTTCACGCTTTGTGTTTAGGTACACAAGTAAATTAGCGTGACTATAAAAAAATGAGTTTAACTAATTAAAAGCCAGTTTCCTAATAGGTTTCAAGCGGTGCTTCGCAACAGGTGTAATTACAGCTCATCAGCGAATTCATAAATTAGAGTATCAAGCATGAACACAACGAAGCGATTGCTTTGCATTTTTGCAGCAATGCAACTATCTGTGGCCAGTCGTGCGTATCGCAGCGGTCAGTGTATGTGGCCCTCAGGCTGGCCTGTTGTTCATAATACATTTAACTTTGTAAATTATAGAAAAAACGACGTAAGTTAGCTTGATTAGAGACCAAAATCCGTTGTTTTGAAAACCATAGTAATAAATGTATCAGAGACGAAAAATTTCGCACAAGTTTATTAGAGTATATAGGTATAAATAAAATCTTAAACTTTAAAACGTCGCGTAGAAATTTTTAGAAATGATATCAATATTAACAAAACAAATAATTATATAATCATTTTAGGCTCTTCTAGATGTGTGTTCTCAGTATTTCTGAAACAGGTACTTAGTCGATTAATCGATTCGGCAGCATTTTATGATATAATCGATATTATAAATTATGGACTCGGTGTATTGTTGGCAGTTTAGTCAAAGTATTGGTATGTCCGTGTAACGTATATAGCCTTTATTACCTGAATAATAAAGTAGGTCATAGTGAAAGGAAATAAGGTGATAATATTGTCGTTCCACGTCCCAACTTTGGCTTCTTCATTCCGCTTGACGGTCAAAATTCAAACCACGTCACGATTACGTGCAATATGGTGGCGAAATCTGACACCTCTCGGAAGAGTGATCTCCCGTTACTATGAGAAAATCGGCACCTGATCCGGGTCACGGAAGTACCTACACACAAGTTCACTCAAAAGACATAATTTAATAAGGCACTATTTATTTTATATCATTACAATAAACGAAAATTGCGTTGATTTGGTCGATTGAAAGCCACAAGCTTACAAGATCATCATCATCAGCCCGTAGATGTCCACTGCTGAACATAGACCTCCCCCAGAGAGTGCCACTTTGACCCAAACAGACAATGTTTCATTTTATATATTACTATGTCACCGTCTTTTTATAAAAACCACATGTTTATAAAAAAACGAAACAAAAACCGGTTATTTATACACTGTCGATTTATTGTAGTATATAAGTATTGTATCAGTTATCTGGTTCCCATAGTACAAGCTATGCTTAGTTTGGGGCTAGATGGCGCTGTGTGAAATGTCCACATATATTTATTTATTTATTTATTGCAAAATGACAATTTGTCTTACAATACCTACTAAAGGTTTCACTCACGTTTCTTCGCACTATCTTCAACACCTCGTTGGGGAAAATTAGGGGTTGAGTTTTTAAAGACCCTTACCTCTAACGGCGCTTTAACCTCTACGACATCAAAGGATGACACACTCCAAATGGCGTACTCCTGTTGCCAAGTAATTATTATAATAAATGTTAAAATGTATAAAATTATGTTCTCTGTCCTATTCTTTGGCAATAAATAATATTTATTCTTATTCTATTCTTATGCAAATATTAAGTATCTACGTCCAGCGTTTGCACGTTGTCTTAGCCAGGACGACGCTTTTTATGCTTATAAGATAGGGATTGATATATGATATGAAATCTGCATACTTACATAATTATTATGATAGCCAACATAAACTGAATATAAGTAAACATTATTATTATTAAATTATAGCTTTATTAGCATTCAAATTGATTTTGTCGTAGGTATAAAGTACTAAGAACAGGGGCCGTACTGTGAGCTTTAGTGCGATTCAAACCAGAGCCTATATTGGATCGCTTCGTTTTTTTTTGTATGAAGATTTTGACAAGCGATCCAATATTGGCTCAATTTTTAATCGCGCTAAGAGCTCACAGTACGGCCCCAGGTCGTCGTGATTGATGATCTAGCTAGTTAAGTAGACTTACAAAATAATTTATAATATAAGTTCTATAATATAATATAGGTACTGACATTATAAATAAAATAAGCTATGGAGTTATCATAAACGTGTTGGCATACTTAATAATTATGTGCGTAAACGAGGTAAACCTCATTTTCTGTGATGTCACTGCATGCATTTTTCATAATGCTGCACTTAGCTGTCCAAATGAAATAAAATAATTAGGTAAATAGGTATATTTATTTATTTATTTAAGATCAGGTCAGGTGTTTACGTCAGGAGTGCCTAGAAGTTTGCCTTCCTATTCATTATACTTAGTCTAAAACTAATTTTAATTTTTTTTTTGTTTCAGATGGTGTTAACTACTGTTGACTATCATAAGATGTAAAACCGCTTCATCGACTAAAAGGAATCGATACTGTTGTGATTTTATACGATAATCGACTAAAGTGTAGTGTTGTGTCCAGGATTATCGGACGGCGTTTTTTTTTACTTGGCTGTATTGTCTTGGTAAGTTTATTTATTCATTTTGATACTAGTGCTTACAAAATATAAACCTTACACGAATAAGAGGTTAAAAAATTGTATTGGAAACATTTGGGTGAAACCACGAGGCACCTGTAGTATGTATGAGACGGGTTTTTTTTTTATTTTGGCTCCACACATAGTGTATTTAGCCAGTGTCAAGTATTGTAATTTTTCATCATGTTATCAGAATATTTCACGTAAAGTCAAGTCTTAGTCATAGTCCAGTCTAAGACAGGTAGTCATAATCTAGTCTAAGTCATGCTCCAGTAAAGTGGTGTCAACTTTACTAGAAGCTTCTATGGAATTTTGGAAGCAACACGGAAAATCACGTTTCACTACATTATATTACTTGCCCACACTCATGCTCGTAATTCAGCACTTAATGCCACTTAATGCGCCATCAATTTTAAACATTAACACTGGAAAGTGCACAAGTTTTGAGAAATAATACAATGCAACAACGTGAACTTTCCGCGTTCCCGCCAAAACTCCTATGAGACGGGTTAATAACTCCTAAAGATTGGGGACATGACAGCTGTCGTATTGTTTTCTGTCATCGTCTAAATCTGTCACACTCATACATTATTCTCTTGTTGTCTAAGCTTCTAACAGTACTTTAGTTAGCTTATTTAAATAACTTTGTTATGTTATACCAGAACTAAAGTGACCGATAATATACCTAGCTCTTAGAATTAGTAATTAGTAAGTTCAAACGGCAATGTGTAGGCCACACTACATCTCTCGTAGATAATTATGTTGTATTTATTGACTAAATAAATAAAACAAAGGCTTTGCTTTTCACAGTAACAGTGCCAAAAACTGAAAAAAAGAAACCGTAAACTCTGATTTACTTTTCTTAGATTTTTTTGGCTTATGATTATGGGCGGCACTTAGCTATAATTATACAATATACATACTGGGGAAAAGTTTAAATATTATAATTCAACTTTTTACAATGTTTCGTACTGTCAAACCGCATTCTCTCAAGCGGCCGCACTATAGTACAAACTCTGTGAACGCTTCGTTCGTTTACAGGATAATGATCGTAGATTTTCAAAATAGAAATTGTTATTACCTACCTATAGTCTAGAGAGCAAATCAATTAAAGTTACTTGAATTTTTCATCTTTTTATACTTATCGAAACAATAATAGAGATAAAGTATAGGTAAAGTAAATGATTGAGCAAGATCTTTAGGTACGAAGATTTTACGTAGGGACAGGAACGTTTACCAAAAACAAAACTCCTCAATGACTCCCCAACTAGGATTACGCATTTTGACAGATTCTTGCTTTGAAAAATTTCATTAGAATAAAATCATGTTTGAAAGAGTACATCGTTTAGTTCCAAAAAGCTGTTTCTAATACTATTATTAAAAATAAAACCTACCTAATTGCGAAAGTATTTCATGTTAACATGACCTGAGTCTGAGGTCTTCTTTGCCAAGAACCTTCTGAGAACGATGTAATCAAGTGTAGTGGGCAGTTGCAGACAGCAGTCTTAATACTTTTATTGTACCGGTTTGAACATCCGTCTCTGCTGGTAAAAGGCACTTTTGTCGGCAGTCGGAGGGGAAAGATAAAAAAGTCTTAATCGAGTCTGAGCTGACTAGCTTTTAACACTTTTTTAGACTTGTTTTACCTTTTTTACTGGGCGAGAAAATAAACTAAACAAATATTATTTCAATAAACCTATTTCCGGCTATTGACTTTCTAATTTTTTTAAGATCCAGTAACATAAATCATGCTAATCATTAATATCTACTGAAAAAACTATAGAGCTAACGTTGGCGCAAACAAACAACATGACACGACATGACATAGACCTAATAGATCTATTGTAATTCGATTCTAGAATACCAGCGTATAACGTATCGAATAAATCAGCGCAGCACTATTTCCCGCGCATTGTAATAATGGCGGGAAAATGGCGTAATGTCATCGTGATGGGGCTGTTCCGGCATCGGATATGATTAGTGCCCTTGCCGACAATGACCAAGGTCATGGACGTGTGACAGATGTAGGCACCATGAAATTACATAAGGCTGCTGTAACAAAAACGTTTAGTAAATTACCTAAGTACTTATATTCTAAAAGGAAATGCATCCACAATATCCAGTCAACATTAAAATAATATTAAAATGTCGTTGAATGTAGCCTAGTAAAGATCGCTGACAGTGAACGATGTCCTTCAAAGATGTTCATATTCGAGACAGACAGCAGGTAAATGATGATTTGCGTTCAACTTGGATGCAAGTGTGCAAGTATTAAAAAGTATTTTTGTTACAGTACATTTTAAATTCCTTAACACTATAAAATGCGTGTTGTAATAACCCGTCATACAAAGATTTCTTGAATAAATTGCCTGTTAGCATTTTCAAATCATTAGGTATACAGTTATATATTGATATGCACATTATTGTAGACATTTTTCTTATAATTGTTACATCTTCAAAAAAATCACGCTGAAAGCACCATTGAGCCCAATCCAGTTCAGTTTCATAATGTCCTTTCAGTACATCGAGATTGTAGATCGTAGAATGACGAGATCTTAGATCTCAGAATGACGATATTTCAAAACGACGAAAATAACGTCTTTCTGTTGATTCCACTGCTTGATATCATTGGGACCAGTACGATTTTTAAATTACTTGTGTCTACACCTTGAATCCTTGATCACAATTTGTACAGCAGTCATCGACTGACGTCACTCTGATCGCGTGTGAGGTCCGAGATACGTTAGAAGACTCATGCTCGCATTGAACTGGGGAAAGTACAGGGTGCGGCGCACGGTCACGATCACATGGAATATTCCATCCTTTTGAAACTATATGACAACATGAAGAGGAATAATAACTTCTTACTCATTGCCTTGCAATATATTTACCATGCAATCAAAAGAAACTTTCAAAAAATGACACCACCGAACAATATAAGATCTCGGTCTTCCTATAGAATTCACTGAGAAGGAAATCGCAGATATCAATGTGTATAAATATGCGTAGTAGGTACTATTATATATTCTGTGGTGGCCACATAGGTACCTACCTACCTTTTAAATCCGTAACTCATATTACTAAATCTAACCTATTCGCACAGAATTCTTCGCCCTATTACATGCCTATTCGCTAAAGCTATAAGATTATTGTTAAGGACTCTAACAGGCCGCGCCTTGCGAGGGCAGGGACCTGCCCACACTGGAAAGCTACCCGACCCAGATCTGTTCTGAACCTGTTCTTCCAACCCAAACACTTCCATTCCAACTTTACATAACATCGACTCTCGCCGCACTTGCGTTTATTGATGTCGATAAAGTTGAAACGCCAGATCTACCCAGTCTCGTAATAAGAGGTAATCGGAGGATAATTGCGGAATTAAAAGTGTATTGGCCAGTTACGCATAAGAATGTAGCTTGAAGTGAGTATAACGTAGGTAGGTAATCATCGTTTATCGATTAATAAAGATTCCTACAGTATATTGACGTTGAATGGGAAACAATGCTCAAGTTAGCGGCTAACTTGCCTACCCAGATTTTGGGCTAACTGTTAGCCCAAAATGTGGGTAGGTAATCTTCAGACAGGAGTTGAAAGTTGAAATATGTAAGTATTTAGTATAAAAGCGCTTACAATTCTTCTATAATACCATAATCATAGGTAAAACAGTTCACAGCATGATTTACTCAAAACTCGCCAAAAACTGCTGGCAACGACCTCGAGCATTAATTCCAATGATTGTGTAAAAATGTATATTAAAACGATTGAATTTAAATCACATATACCCCAACACGAATGTGCCGTGTGGTCCCGGTTACGAATAGGACCACCCCATCTCTTCCCGTGGGTGCCGTAAAAGTCGGCTAAGGGAACATCCAGGGAATGGGCTGCAGCATTCTCCTTGGTCTCCACCACCATAATCCACTGCGATCACCAAGCCGCCTGCCAAGCGTGGTGATTATGGCAACCCCCCCCCCCCCCTAATGACAAGCACAAACAATAACGGCCCCCAGTCCCCGGCGGCTCTGCTATCCCGTGGCTCCGGTAGCGGTCACGGTAACGGCAGGGCAGGGGGTGCGAAGAATCACCGGAAGACGCCCGGCTACCAACCCCACCAAACACGACCCCTGGCCCTGGCAACTTATAACGTGCGCACGTTGAGGGCTGACGAAAGGATGGTCGAATTGGAGGAGGAGATGAGTAAGTTACGCTGGGATGTAATGGGATTGTCAGAAGTCCGAAGACAGGGACAGGACACGATAATCCTAAATTCCGGTAACTTATTCTTCTACCGGGAGGGAGACCAACTTTCCCAAGGTGGTGTCGGGTTCCTCGTCCGCAAGTCTCTCGTCAACAACGTGATCAAAGTCGACAGTGTGTCGACCAGGGTAGCGTACCTGTTACTCAGAATAACCAAACGGTATTCGTTGAAGGTCATCCAGGTATACGCACCGACCTCGGCACACTCCGACGATGAAGTAGAAGCTATGTATGAGGATTTATCCGAAGCCATGCATACTTCCGAAACATACTTCACCGTTGTGATGGGAGATTTTAATGCGAAGTTGGGCACAAGGAATGGCGATGAGCTGAGAGTGGGGCCATTTGGGTACGGGCAGCGGAACCCTCGGGGACAAAGGCTGGCTGACTTCATGGAGAAGGAGGGCCTCTTTATGATGAACTCCTTCTACAAGAAGCGGCCATCCAGGAAGTGGACGTGGATAAGCCCCGACGGTTCCACGAAAAATGAGATAGACTTCATGATGACGACCAAGAAGCGAATATTCGATGATGTCTCTGTGATCAGCAAGGTGAAAACCGGTAGCGATCACCGTATTGTAAGAGGCACATTGAATATCAATGTCAAGCTTGAAAGGTCGCGTCTGGTGAGGTCTACGCTCCGTCCAAACCCTGTCCAAATCCAAAACCCCGAAGGCTTTCAGCTGGAACTCCAAAATCGCTTCCAGTGCCTTGCCGATTGCAACACAGTGGACGAGTTGAACAACGGGTTGGTGGAAACTGTCCAAGCTGTTGGAGCTGAGTTCTTCAAGACCCAACGCCGAAAGAGGACTCAGAAACTCTCAGGAAACACTCTTAAATTAATGGCAGACCGGAGCGAAATGAAACTACAGTCTTCAGTTGATATGTCAGCCTACGGTGAACTCAATAGACGTATCTGGAGTTCCATGCGACACGACTTGCGTGCTTTTAGTACTTCACGTATTGAGGCCGCAATTGAGCGGAACCAAGGCTCTAAGGTGTTCGCAAAAGATTCGTCTATTGGGCAAAGCCAAATGACAAAACTGAAGACCGAGAATGGTAGTGTCATTTCATCCAAGCCTGAGATCCTGAGAGAGATTGAGAACTTCTATGGACAGTTATACACATCGACACGTGAGCCCGCTACTAACACAGCTAAGGACACCAGAGCCAAGTTAGTCCGACACTATACCGAAGATATCCCGGACGTCAGCCTGTACGAGATTAGAATGGCCCTCAAACAGCTTAAAAACAACAAGGCGCCAGGTGAGGATGGAATTACGACCGAACTTCTGAGAGCGGGTGGTAGACCGGTACTTATAGTCCTCCAGAAGTTATTCAATTCTGTCATCCTTGAAGGTACAACGCCGGAGGCATGGCACAAGAGCGTGGTGGTGCTCTTCTTCAAAAAAGGTGATAACACCTTATTGAAGAACTATAGGCCCATCTCGCTCTTGAGTCATGTGTATAAGCTGTTTTCGAGGGTCATTACGAATCGTCTCGCACGCAGGTTTGATGAATTCCAGCCTCCCGAACAAGCCGGTTTCCGAAAAGGCTTTAGCACCATAGACCACATCCATACGCTACGCCAGATTATACAGAAGACCGAAGAGTATAATCGGCCGCTATGCCTAGCGTTTGTGGACTATGAGAAAGCCTTCGATTCTATCGAGACTTGGGCGGTGCTGCAGTCCTTACAGCGATGCCAAATTGACTATAGGTATATCGAAGTGTTGAAGTGTTTGTACAGTAAGGCCACTATGTCAGTCCGACTACAAGACCAGAGTACGGAACAGATCCCATTGCAGAGAGGCGTGAGACAGGGAGACGTTATTTCTCCGAAACTGTTCACAAACGCATTGGAGGATGTTTTCAAGCTCTTGGAGTGGAAAAGATGTGGCATCAACATAAATGGCGAGTATATCACTAACCTTCGTTTTGCCGATGATATAGTCATAATGGCGGAGTCGCTCGATGATCTCAGCACCATGCTCAACGACCTCAGTAGAGTCTCCCGACAGGTTGGTCTTAAGATGAACATGGACAAGACGAAAATCATGTCAAATGCCCATGTTCCACCTATACCGGTAATTGTCGGGAACGATACTCTCGAAGTTGTCGACAAATACGTCTATCTAGGGCAGACTGTCCAATTGGGTAGGTCCAACTTCGACAAAGAGGTCGCCCGAAGAATCCAACTCGGCTGGGCAGCGTTCGGGAAGCTTCGACCTATCTTTTCGTCCAAAATACCACAAAGCCTGAAAACAAAAGTTTTCAATCAATGTGTGTTGCCAGTGATGACTTATGGAACTGAGACGTGGTCTCTAACTGTTGGCCTCATTACTAAGCTCAAAGTCGCGCAACGAGCTATGGAGAGAGCAATGCTCGGTGTTTCCCTGCGAGATAGGATCCGAAATGAGGAGATCCGCAGGAGAACTAAAGTGACCGATGTAGCTCTTAGGATTGGCAAGTTGAAATGGCAATGGGCAGGCCACATCGCTCGTAGAACTGACAACCGATGGGGAAGAAAGGTTCTCGAGTGGCGACCACGAACTGGAAGACGCAGCGTAGGCCGGCCCCCCACTAGGTGGACCGACGACCTGGTGAAAGCCGCGGGGAGCCGATGGATGCAGGAGGCGAGCAGCCGCTCTAAGTGGCGCTCCCTGGGGGAGGCCTATGTTCAGCAGTGGACGTCTTCAGGCTGTTAATGATGATGATGATGATGATACCCCAACACATAGAGTTCAACAAAGAAGAAACATGATTAATAGGTATCGTTGTTCGTGAAAGCCATACTTATCAGAAACCTTTTTGAAGTATTACTTTCTGAAGGCTGCAATTTGTGCAGCTTCAGCACCTTCTTAAAAGATACGGCAATTAATATAATATTATGAATGCTTATGTTACTTCTTAGGTATTGAAACTTGTACACCAAGAAAGTTACATAATCTCGGAATCTGAAAGCAAGGCTGTTAAAACTCAGGCATCAGACAGAAATAAATAACTTAAAGGATTACCAAATAAAACCATACAAACATACAGCAAAACATCATCTTGCATTTTAAGAACAGAATAAGTATCGTAGGTATCTTAATATACTGATATGATATGATGCTGCGTTTTGAAAGAGATGAAGGTTTGTTGAATACGACTGCATTAGCAGCCCAACATGAAGATACATCAACAACAAAAACTGAAGAGGGCAAGTGCAAGTCAAGATACCAGAACATCAGAAAGTTGCAGAAGCTCACCGAATAAGGTAGGGACAGCTTTCAACAGCCAGACGAGCTGTCTGAGCGGCCAACGGCACTTGATAAAAAGTTTCCATGAGTGTTTATTGGTCTTTCGGGTAGTAAAGTTGTAAAGGCGCTTTATCTCTGCAGAGAATGTTGAAGTTGTCCATGTCAATGACGCAATCACGGAATTTGCGGATAGCTTTACTTGTCATTAGTACGCTAAAAGGAAGGGAATGGGTAGAGAAAGAGACACAAAACTGTAACCAACATTTTCGGGAAATTGTTTAACACAGCAGACTTTAAAAGACTGTGAAGCAATTTCCCCAAACATCAGTAACGCTTTCAGATGTTATATAAATCAATTTTCTAAAGTCACGAGTGTACGCGTCTATGATCGTGAATGCCGTATTAGCATCTCAACTCTCAGCATCTCAAATCTATCAGCAATAACTTATTGCAAAAATAGGGTTTCTCAGTGAAAACGCAAACAGAGGTCGCATCATGCTTCTGACTCGTGAGGCTCTCATCATGCATTTCAACATGCTCCTATGTAATACATGTCAATTGGTATAGGTTTGTGATGTTACGTTACGTCTATGTAAATATTGCGACTGGAAGACACAACAATTAAACTCGCATCAGCTACAGAGACGGAATCGACTAGTAAGTAGACTTTTAAGTAGCTCTAAAGTTAATAATGCTTAAGCTTATTGAAATCGTATCTACAGTTTTATAAATTTCCGTGATGAAAATGACGAACAAGAGCTTAACCACCAATTACATAATGATAGCAAGCGTGACTAGTTTGTTGATGACCAGGGCTTACCTTGTAATAAGCTTATTGACATTAAGTATCTCTAAACTTGTTGACTTGTTGGTTTTTTACATTAACAGGTCATAAGTAGATTTTACATTGAACCGAGTCATACAAGGCTGAAACTACCACAGTTTAGATAACATTATGCTCCTTAAAACAAAATAGTTAAGTTCAGTTAAGTGTAGTTCAGATTAGACTTCTAATATCACGAATACCATCACTATGAGATTTGTATACCTAATCATTTTTGTACGCTATAGTTCATGATGACGGTCATCAAAAATTAAACACAATTTGGAACTCTCTCGTTTTCTCTCATAAAAATGAGCCTTTTAACTTTTCCATCACTCATTACGTTCTATTGACTGACTCAACATTCTTCGGCTGATAAACATAGTGTATTGTGTACGCAAGCGAAAGTGAATTTCGAAGCTCATTAGTGAGTACATGCTCACTTTATCACTTCCGAGCACTACTGACGTTTCCATACATGGGCGGTGTGATTGCATCTCAAATCTCAAACAATACTGGTTTTACAGACAATAGTCGTGGTTGACATTACAACTTCTTTGCCAATAGCTATTGAATAAAGACATTAAAACATTCTGTGATTGGTATTACTAATGTACCTATTCTTTAGAAGTTAGACCAAAGCTTGTCGTCATTTATGATGGTGATAACCTATTTGTAAACCATTATGTGAGTATTATGGTTTCGACGGGAAATCAGTTAAGGTCCTACGAAGGCAATTTTTTATATGGAATAACAGTTTAGACGTTAAGATTTAAAAAGAAACAGTTTTTGATTATAGGTCACCGTATGAGGTAAATCCTTTAATTTAAAATCAACTGAGACATATCTAGATGAACGCTAATGAGAAGTAGCGTTGCCACTTGCATGATAGACACGCGGACTCATATAATGTACACGTAAATTCCGTAAACAGTTTGTTTTACAAAGTAAAAAGGCTTTAGCAATCGATGAACGCATTTAAAAAATTTGACTTTTAGAAGAACAGAAATCGGAAAAGAAGAAAATCAAAAAACTGTAAAAGTAGCAAAACAGGAATATTTGTGTAATAGCTGTTGCTGTCTTCGTATTTTCAAAAACTACATAAAAAGATCTTTAGCTGTGACATAATTTAGTTGCATAACAGCGATTAAGAAGACTTGTTTTAAATAATGTTTTAAGATTGTGTGTAACCAACAATCACATTGTTGACTAAACACTGTATATACATACTAAGTATAGAAACTCTACAACCAACAGAACAGATAATTGATATACTAATTGTACTACATATACCTTCTAATAGTTGATGCGGATAACTCGTTAGAGATAAATAAATAAAAGAAAGAGATCCATTCACTGATACAAAAGCTTTCTAGACTGCATTCTGTCCAATTGGACTTACGTAACGCATCTTTATTTAGTTGGATTTGATCGTCAAACCTCAGGTCAGACACCTCAAAAGGCTTTTAAACTAAAATTAATGATCTGACATATACACTGACACTGTACTGTAATACTTACTTGCAATCATGTCGGACTTTATTCTTGTAAAAAAGAAAGAAATATGGCAGGATTTCCTCAACCTTTGTATACCTATCTGCTACCAAAAAACTTCTAAATAGCGGTTCAGTAAATCAAACCAGGAAACAGGACGCGCATCCTATTGTTTTTTTAACTTTACTCAGACAATTAGTGCGGTTTTAATTAAGTAGACGTTTACCCAATAAATGTACCTATAAGAGCTAGATGTCAGTCTTTGTTTCGGAACACGTTCATTAGTGTTATGTACTGTTTCCTTAAAACGGGAAACTACAGTATTCATTATACTGTAGAACCGAGCGCTGATATTCTTAGGAGCTCCAACGACTATCATTACAAATTCACCAATAACTATGTACAGGGGCCGTACTGTGAGCTTTAGTGCGATTCAAAACAGAGCTTGTATTGGATGGCTTCGTTTTTTTTTATGAAGATTTTGACAAGCGATCCAATATTGGCTCAGTTTTGAATTGCGCTAAGAGCTCACAGTACGGCCTCTGTTCTAAAACCCGCATTAGTTAGGGTGGGTTTTTTCACCAATAAGTTAAGGTAACCGATGATTAAAAACTCTAACAAGTTATAACCAATGGTCATAGGTTAGAGCTTTAAACCATTACCTTAACTAATTCTTGATAATACCCACTCTTAGTAGGTACATCACAATGTTTCGTGAATCCACATTTTACATACTGAAATGTTTGTCATTGAGAATCAGTTGAATGTATTTCGGCCAAGATCGATCACCAGCAGACTGTGATCGGTTGTATAATAGCAATCTAATCGTATGTTTGTCCATTTGCTCTCGCCATGATGTAACGCGCAAGTGAACTTTCTACGACACATGTTTGTGAAGATGCTCTAATGGTCTACTGCAACGGGGACACACTATTGATCGATACGTTTTATGTAACGGAACATGTCTGGAAGTTGTACTGTGAGCTGTGCTGTGAGTATGATCAAGTGACAGTCATGTTAGAAAATGAAAATTCAACGATTTCAATTTGGTATATGAGACACTAACATAATATTATGTGCAGTGCAGAATATACTCTTACCTACACACATATATACATATATAATTATTATGTATAGATATATAATACATATTATATTAGTTTCTCATTTCTCGGTAAAGATATGATCAGAAAGACAGCAGGATCTTCAAAATTAAAAATGTGGGATGGGTCAAACTGCACAAACTACTACTTGGATTGTATTTTTTTTAAATATTAACATTTTCAAAAATACAACCGAACTTAAAACTTCCTTTTATGAAGTCTGTTGAAAAGGATGAGATTTTCAATCCCAGCCATTTATGAGAGATGAGATTTATGAGATATGTTTATAAGAGATTCCTTAGATAAAATAAAAACTAAGTATGAATACCCGTTTCCAAGCCAATGCTTACACAAACACAGCAGATAGAAATGTACAGGTATAGATTAGTAACTCTACAGAAATAGAGGCTTTGTCTGTCTGTAACTGTACGGTAACAGGCTAGTCTTGAGATGGTTACAGGGTTCATTGGCCGTTACACTTACCGACACTTGTTGGGAGGTATTTGCGGCTTGGATTTGGTTTCTGAGATTGATTTGCAATTGTGATTACTATTTATTACTTACCGACTATCAATAAGGTGATTTCAAATTAAAGAACGAAATAAAAACAACCAATATATTGGAATAGAAATTTTGTACAGAACTTGCGCTCACGCGACCGAATTTATACCAGTTTTTCTATACTGAAAGTTTTTGATAGTTTAGTATTAAGTTACTTTCTAAAAATAAAGAGATCATTAATCAACAATATCCAATGAAGTCCTAGGATCTTTTTTATTAAACTATCTGCCACATCTGCCGATGGATGCAGGAAGCAAGCAGTCGCTCAAAGTGGCGCTCTTTGGGGGAGGCCTGTGTTTACAAATACAAATACAAATACAAATACAAATAATTTATTTATAACTCCAAGTTACAAGTCAATACAACTTATAATAAAATCAAAAAATGTAGAAATTATATAAGATTATAAATTGTAAACAATAATTATATGATATTAAATTAGATTCATTGCTATTAATTATAATAATTCTGGCAGATTATAAAATTCCTTTAAGTTGTAAAAAACTTTATCTAAAAGCCAGGTTTTTAAACGGGCCTTAAACGTTCCAGTTGAAGGTGCATCACGAACAGTGTCAGGTAATCTGTTATACACAGATGGCCCCATGATATAGACGGACCTCTCAGACTTAGCAAGTCTATGCGCAGGCGTCACCAGCCGGTCCCTGTGTTTATTGCTACGCATCGCTCGAGATGGATTCTCGCCCTTACGCTCAAATATCTGG
The DNA here is from genome assembly GCA_963580505.1 of Ennomos erosarius. Lineage (NCBI taxonomy): Eukaryota > Metazoa > Arthropoda > Insecta > Lepidoptera > Geometridae > Ennomos > Ennomos erosarius. The sequence continues at coordinate 4,232,104 of OY756978.1, read as the reverse complement.
AGGTGCGTGTGCGTAAATAAGGCCACCTGAAACAGAAGCTCACACGGCAGTGGCAGGATTCCACGCAGGATTTAAACAGGTCTCTACAGGAGACGTCATCTTTGACGCCTACTATAGCACGCACGGCTCTTTTTTGCAACACAAACGCCCTCTGAATGTCCGCGGCGCGGCCCCAGAGCTCCACGCCGTAAGTGAGGGCGCTGTGGACGGTTGCAAAGTAGCAAGACCGCACGACACTGCGGGCGGCGGTACTTGCAAGCCTCCGCAGCGCGAAGCACGTGCGGCTCAGCTTGCCACACAGTTCGTCTATGCGGGTCTCCCACACAAGAGCGCTATCTATGTGAAAGCCCAGCAGTTTTGTATTATCGACTTGTTTTAGAGTAGAGGTTCCAGCGGCTACCGTGTAAGATTTGCTCGTTTTACCATTGAGGCTAAATACCAAGATGCATGTTTTGTCCCTGTTCAGTGCTAGTCCGTTCGACCCGAACCACCCCTCAGGTTTTCCCACCACCGAATTAAGGTTATGTTCAAGCTCACGACTTGTTGCCGTAGTAATTACTGCTGCGACGTCGTCGGCGTACATAAAGATGTCAGCAAATTCGATGGTGCCGGGCAAATCATTGAGGAGTAGACTGAACAGGGTGTTCGACAAACATGAACCTTGTGGGACGCCAATGACATTTTCCATTTCTGAGGACCTCACACGACCCCTATCGCCGACTACGACTTGTGTCCTTTTGGACATAAACGAAGATATTAGGGCTGGGCCACGAATGCCGTAATATCCTAATTTGTTGGCTATAAGGGCATGGTCGGCGGTGTCAAACGTGCGTGAAAGGTCGCAGCATAGCAGAGCCACGTGCTGGCCTGCCTCACGCACGCTCAACACCCGCCACACTACCTCACGCACCAGATCAGTCGTCGCTCGTTCGGCCCTATAAGCGAATTGTCTATCAGACAAAACGTCGCGGCTACTAATAAATTTAAGAAGCCTCTTATTTAGACCAACTTCGAAAATTTTGCTCACAACGGGGACAAGCGATATCGGGCGGTATGATTTAATGTCAGATTTTTTGCCCTTACCTTTGTAAAGAGGGCTTATCTTAACTTTTTTAAGTGCCGTCGGGTAGATACCGTCTCGGACACATTGGCTAAATAAAAAGCTTAATATGAGCGCTAGAGCCGGTATTGCGGTTTTTAATAGGTTCGCTGACAAACCGTAGAGGTCGGTACTAGCAGTGGACGTCTTCAGGCTGATGATGATAATAATAATGATGATCTGGCATAGTAATAACTAGGTATACTACTAGTACTAGCAACATAACCTACTACAATAGGCATGCTGACTACATTTTTTTTGATACATTAATTATATTCCTCTAAAGATAAACATTTGTGAAAACAAAAATTAAATATCTCAAAAAATGACTAAGTTACAAGCATTTTAAAAACCGGAATAGAAAGAGATAGCTCAAACGGCCAGTGGCGTCAGAGGAAGGTCGTTAGAGTACCTCATTACTAAGCTGTGGTAGCTTTCCATACAATCTCTTTGGCATGTGACGTCACGAGTAGATTTTTCATAGTAACTGTGGGGGCGCTCTGTTTCGCGAGAAAGGGACAGGAGATGCCTCCTGTAGAAACTTTAAAAGCTTATTACCCCGTGATTTATTAACCGATTTTGCTTATTTTTTCAATTATTGCATTCTATTTTAATCTTCTTTATGAAAGTAATGTTTACTTGTTCATGTTTAATAATAGTCATCATGCCTATTTTGGACTGTATTATTATTCCATAATAACTACTTCAAGCGAACATAAAACACGAAACAAGTAGAAAATGTTTCCTTCCTGAAACAAGAAACTTTATTATAACAATTATATACAAATGGCACTTATAAAACAATATTGGTATTAAATCTTAAATGCAGGATACACTGCCATTAGCAGCCGTAGAGATGGCATTGGAATCATTCATAATCCGACCTACAAGGCTAGAGCAATTTGGACTCAAATAAGTCACTTAGCATAAAGGTCATTTCGACCTTGTCTAATCGAATCAAACGAAGCAATCTTCTTAAAGGGGCTTCAATCCGTATTAATTTATCTCAATATACTTAAATCATTCGCACCCATAACATGTTCATTCAAACATTCACATTTTCAATGTATTTGTTGGGGTTCTCAGTTTACAACATTGTCAGTAAAGACGTCGTAACCCTATATTGAAATGAATGCAAGAGTCAAATACTGTAACTACGTGTATAAATGTCTCTAAACGTGAGTCAGAACAAGTGAGTGAGAGTAGATACAATAAAAAGATAGAGACACTTTTACGTTATAATAATAGTGAAATACAAAAAAATCACACAGTGTCATGGTTGAGGTAAAATGTAGGATAAATACAACATTGCGCACAATAATTACGATGTTAAGCTTTATGATAAAGCAATTCACTTTTATTGTTAAACAACCTACAGCCAAACATTGCCTACAAGCCAAACTTAAGATGTTACTGGGTAATTAAATACCTACTCACATTTATTTTTAAATTACCTTACACAAAAAAAATAATAATTAAAAATTAATAATAACTAATTCCATTAACTCGATAAAAAAATTGCTATGAGGACGCAGCCGGTTAAATCTTCAAGGAAGTAAATAGGATTATCTATAGAGGATGCAAAATAAAGGTAAACTACTTTATGGGATATCTACAAAGAATCAAGGCTTATATACGAACCTAGTAACTTGGAGGTGCGGGTTCAAATTTTAAATCTACTAATTTTTTTAGGAACAGTGTTCGCAATGTTCGCATATCGGTCACTCTAAATATACATAATGCTATAACACCGCAAATACATACATAACCTTTACAAATATATTACGCATCGCAGCTCATAATTATACAGATTTACATAATGATCAAACAAACGCGGTTTTTGTGCATTCAAACGTTGGCTCATAGGCAATCGTTGTAACGGCACTAAACGGCAAGAATGCAGTTACAACACACGGGCACGAAATAACCTATTAATTGCTTACACAAGGTAAACTGCAATATCTGTCCAAATATAAACGTTTTGTTTGAAAAGATGGATTGATTATAATAGCGTGGGCATAAATGGCAGCGCTCAAAATGGCACAGTTTAATATATTATACTTACAGTGTAGCTACAGTAGAGCTAGAGCTTTTGTTCACTGAAAGAACTAAAACGTGTGAAACGTTTTCAATAGTTAAGTAGAACGGCGTTCAGGTCCTAGCTTTCACCATCTCATTCAGACATTAAGATGTATAGTCAGTGCAAAATCCTTGCGATATCCATAATACTTAATTATGTTGAAAATTTCAACTTATTATAGATGGACGTGGAATCTCAATTGAACATGTGCGTATTACTTACTATGTTATTTCGCTGTGCTTATACTTCAGCGATATCTAGCTTAATACTAACTTACTAACACGTTACACAAAGAAATGAGAACAAAGTTAAAAAAGAAATTGACAAAAAAAAGTTAGGCGAGAGACGCAAAAACTATTGGAATGTTTAGGGTCGAATGCTGATATGAATTTGAGGAAGTGTCATTACAAGTGGAAGGCAAGAAAGATTTAAATTTATGGCATTACATTAAGTGTGTGAAACAATGTACTTCAAAAATATTATATATTAAATAAGTTAAAATAAATGTAGTAAGTATATAGGTTTAGCTCGCAACATAACGATCTAACGCCTTGAAATTTTTTCTATCTATAAACAATGATTGTTACGTTTGGACCTACTTATAAGATTTATTAATTTATTTTATAGGTTCACATAACAGATAATGGAACATACAATAATAAAACAACATGATTTAAACAGTAAATAAAATCAATCCCATAATCCAATGACACATGCACTCTGCCTGGTACAAACAGTGATAATTACATACCTCGCAAAGACCTCTTGTTGATAGATGCTACCCTGGTACTTCGTTACCAAAGTGAAGATTGGGGGTATCACTGCCATGCTATATGAAATCTTAACATGCGGTTTTGAAAATGTTGATAGCCTTTTGTTTCTCCTGGATCACGGATCTATTTTTCGTTACGGTACTTTTTGAGAACATCTTGGAGGCCCTTTTCATTAGTGCTCAATGCTTTACTAGGTGGTAGGACTATTCTGCAAAGTTCGTCTAGGTAGGTAGGTACCACCGCTTTGCCAGTTATTCTGCCGCCAAACAGTAGTGTGCAAGCACTACTGTGTTCCGGTTTGAAGGGCATTGTAGCTAGTGAAATTACTGGGCAAATGAGACTCTATGACCTGATTGCACAGTGTAGTAATCTGAATCTCTCTAGACTGTGTGATGTCTCAGGATGACGTGCGCACTGCAGTGTCACGCGCAACTTCATTATTTTAAAGTTCCGAGTGACACTGCAACTGTTATGGGCGGCCGTATTGCTTAACATCAGGTGAACGACCAGCTCGTCACGTCATTCATTCTCATAAAAAAAAAATGCTTTTTAAAGATTACGTCACTATGCCGGTAATTTGTTTTTTTTTGTGTTATGTTGCTATGTTGCTAGTAATTAAGTGATTCAGTTGTCAACTATTTTCTCTTGAAGCCTGCAAGCTCCGCGTACGCGACAGCACGTAAGCGTTCGTCGGTCGCCGCGGGCGGGTCTCAGGGCCGTCTGACGCCTACAGCACTCTCGATTTCAACACGCATGTCGGTGATCCGATTGACGACCTGTGATTTTTTAAATTACAATGAATAATTTTACGAGCCAGTAATTGACCTGATGTTAAGCGACACGGCCGCCCATAACAGTTGCAGTATCACTCGGAACTTTAAATAATACACTTTCGCGTGACGATGCACTGCGCACGTCATCGTCATCCTGAAACATCACAGTCTAGTAATCTACTGGACTTAAATCAGGTCTTAACTATAGTCACATTTGCCCAGTAATTTCACTTTCCAGTATTTTTGATGGAGGCGATGGAGGTTTGGAATTTTATTCATTGCACAAAAGACGAAAGAGAAATACGTTAGTTGAACACTAAGCAACCAATTTTGTTTCAGTCAACATTGATCCTAGCAAATAAAAAGAGATGAAAGAAAACCCCTTAGTTGGCAACCCTTAAAACGTCGAAAAGTACTTCTTACATTAGATAAACTGTAGAGATGTCGAGGTTTTACTACACTAATGTATGCCATAATTATACAATAAATATTCACGATCAGTATAATTATAAAACATTCTAATCTAATATACAGCGGTGCTTGAAATAAAATTAAATAGCGTTGAACTTGAGCTGTCTAATCTGTATTTAATTTTAATTTAATAAATACAATACAGAATCGTTAACATAATTTTATCACGGCGCACCCATGAGACCTATAATCAGTACTAATGAGAGTGGAGAGTCATTTTGTTGAAATCATCTTCTAGAGCAAACGTTTTGATATTATGAGCAACGTTTTGACATTTTTCATTCCAATTAAATGAAGCTAAAGTTGTTAAAAGAGAACCTACGAGAATAATTATCCATTTCATTTAAGAAATTATCAATGGGTATTCACTATTCAGTAGATATTAGTGTTTTTAACGGGTTATTCCCCGAGTGCTCCAATCCCCGAGGATCCGACGCGCGACGTCCGGGACCTCGAATACGATAAGATCGCGCTTTGCGAAAAATAACTCCGGCCAATAATTATTTACATGATTATGTCTTTATGATATTTTAATCATAGTTAGATTAAAAACGAACTATTATATTATACCTTCTAAAAAGTTATAAATGTTCGGGTAAAATATAAAGCTTTATTTTAATTATTTCGTAGCTATTAAACGATGAAAGCTTCGTGAAAGTCTCGAGCTAATTGCAGACAGAATTGCGTAAGCGCAGGTTTTATAACCGATGGTCCTCAAAAACGGCGGTATTTTACGTAAATTACGCGTCGGTAGTGTTTATTAGCTAATTACTTTTAAGTATTTTGCAACGAAATATTTTAATTATTAATTAATAGGTTGGGTTGGGTGGAGCGCGGCCCAATTGAGCTAAATTCACAATATAATCTTTTAAAATGCCTCAATTTTCTTCACCGTTGCAAAACCGAATGCAGCACTTTTAATTTGAAGTCATTGGGGCCACGCGGGATTCGAGCCAGGAGGCATCGATTTGGAAGTCGCACGTGCTATCGTTCAGCCACACTTGCTGCATCTTACACTTATATTAGTACCATCGCTATGACTGTCCAGAGAAAAGCTCGCGGTAAAGTACTATTGAGGTGGAGTACAGTGCCGTAAGCATACCCTATTATTTGCCAGCACCTGCAGGTGTTATACCGGTATGACGTGACGAAACTATTAATAAAAAATATTACAGGAGCTGGTGTTTGGTTACTTAACCGCTCATATTTGGACATCCGGTTGCACCCGCGCCGCGCCGAAGCCCGGATGTAACGGTGCGATCGTCGCGTGCGCTGGCTACACGCTGTCTGTCTATCGATTTGATATAGAGTACATCCTCTTGAGATCAGTGAAGAAAGATTCGCATATTATTTTTTTATGAGAGTTAATGACGTGACGGTCAGGTCGTTCACCTGATGTTAAGTGACACGGCCGCCCATAACAGTTGCAGTGTCACTCGGAACTTGACTTTATTGTAAGTAGAATATACCTACATTGTACTACATAAACCTATTTTGTGACATATAAATCATAAATTTCATATTTTATGAGGTACAAAGCCATTGCAAAATATTTATTCGTCAATTCCCCATCGTCATAACCTGCGATCGACTTCAAAACTCGGCGATGTCGATAACGTCCAGATAGTCAAATCGATTTTTAAAATCATCGACTGCATTTTCGTGCTTTAATAAAAATACTTTAAAATTATAGTCAGTATATTTAATGCACCGTATCAAAATAAAACTTAGGATGACTCACGTCACGTCCCCGCAAAAATTCAACGTAGCATAACGACATCCAAAATCGGCAATATCGATTACGTCCGGATAGTAAAATCGATTTATTAAATCATCGCCGAGGCCAACCGGTAGATTGGCTAACGACATTGGTTCATTGTCAAGTAAAAGTTGAAAAGTCGTAGTGGAGTTGTAGATGCTTGAGTCAGCGGATTGATAAAGACAACAGTCATGTGGTTTCTGATATATGTAAGTAAATATTTGCGTCTCCAACCAGTAGTGCAGCGTGACTGACGACCTCCATCATACAGTTAGCACATTTAATCCCTACATATAATAAATGTGTAATTCTGATGCGCTACGGAACACACACATAATGATGTCAAATCTAATTTATCCCATAGGTTCTATTGTTCAAAAAATATCGTAACCGCGATGCAGGAATACAAGGCTTTTTGCCCTTCTCCATACATTTTCTAATTTATCGTAGCTAACGCCATCTAGGGACAATAATTTGTAGCTGTTTGTTTGTTTGTTTGTTTGTTTGTTATTGAACAAATCCCTAGATACTGAACTGATTTTCATGCGGGTTGCACTAATATGCTTAGAAATAACCAGCGCACAACATAGGATATATTAAAATACAAATATCATTAAAAAAAATTGGTCAAAATTATTAAATATCATTACGAGACCGGACGGAATTTTATACAACATGGCCGTTTCATGGTGAATTTTTTTTTGCTACTGACGGTTAGTTTGTGTCACAGTAATTTTTTTATGTTGTATTATGGCTCCACACGTAGTGTATTTTGCCAGTTTTAAGTATAGTAATTTTTTGTCGTGTTGTTATTGAATATTTCACATGTTTCACGTAAAGTCCATCTGGAGGCACAGATTAAAGAAAAAAAACGTGTGCAAGGCCATGAACAAAGAGTAATAGGAGTTAATTTCGGTAGTAAATATGCATTAAACAGTGGAATGAAATTTTACAATTTATTAGATTTGATTAACCATATGATTAGTTTTTCTATTTAAGCCCTTGCAGGTTGTTTGGGGTTTTTGGAGTAAAATAGATATACCATCAAATAATATGTAAGTAGTATGAATCGATTGCATTCAAGATACAAACATGTTAATTATACTTAGTGCCCGCAGATTAGAGGAATAACCGGCCAAGTGCGAGTTGGGCTCGCGCACGAAGGGTTCCGTATCATTATCTATAAAAACTAGCAAAAAAACGTTTGATGTATGAGAGAGAAAAAATACTAAAATACAGAATAAAATAAGTATTTAAGGGGTTAAATACTTATTTTATTCTGTATTTTTTTTAATAGCGGGATCAAAAATATATTTATCATCTGTGAAGATTTCAGCTGTCTAACTATCACGGTTCATGAGATACAGCCTGGTGACAGACGGACAGCGAAGCCTTAGTAATAGGGTCCCGTACCCAAAACGGACTGACGACGTCTGTCAGGCTGTCTGTCCGTCTGTCACCAGGCTGTATCTCATGAACCGTGATAGTTAGAGCTTTACCCTTGGGAGTATAATCTTGACCCTTGCTACGCCTATTTTTGGCATTACATGACGTTTATGTTTGGCCCACAGGTCTGAGGGCCAATGCATACTATTACCACCATAGGCTAATGCAGTGGGCCAATGATACTCTTACGTTACGTATAAATTAAATACTCTTTGAATTATACAGAAGTATAATAATACTCTTTGGAATGATGGAAGTAGATTTTTTTCTCTAATCTGTGTACGAAACATGTTATGTAAAATGCCCTGGGGGTCTAGCAAAAATCACAATCACTAACGCTAACGCCTCACGCTACGGAAAAGTTAGCGATTTCCGAAACGTCATTTCAGTACATTTTGGAAATTAGCGTTTGGCGTTAGCGTTAGCGGTTGGTATCTTTGCTAGACCCCCAGACATTGCCCTATTGTAAAAATGTTTTGAAAGCCTAGATTTTAATATAATATAGGTTTTAATCAATCATGAGTTCGATGATACTTATCGAAATATCATCGAAAATTTTTCTATAGTTAAGTAGCCAAGAGTGGAGATTTCATCAAAATTGGTCCAGGAATATCAAGGATAATAATTAGCGTACCTACGCTGTTTTGGGAAATATTATAATTAATTATTTCATCCATGATTAAGACATGTCATTTTTACTTCGTGGAAGTGATTATACGAGCAGAAAACTCAGTGTGGCTGATAGAAAATCAGTTTTTAAAAATAAAGCCATTACCCAAACCGAAACCTGAAAAGTAACGTAGTCCACGCGTGGCAACGCCGCGGGCAGTAGCTAGTATAAATATAAAAAGGTAGTAGGTACGTCTACAACGTACGTCTGATACAGCCTGGTGATATACGGACAGACAGACAGACAGACCGACAGATGGACAGCGGAGCTGTAATAAGGTTCACTTTACCCTTTCGGTGCGGAACCCTAAAAATATGACGCTTTGCACCTGAAGCCTTTTTTTTCGTGCTCTGTAATAAACTGTCATCACAACGAACTAAAAGTGTAATTTGACGATGTTTAAATTGCATGCAATTATAAACAATACGCCTCGCTGAAGAATGCTCCCACTCAGTACTTTCGTCTATTATATTATGCAATTCTCAATTTCTCACCCGCCCTCTAACCCGACATCTCAATTACTGCTCGAGAACAATCATAACGCTTACAGTACACGACATATTTTAATGTATTCCACATAAATACAGTTCTTTTTCGAGATACCTTCCTATTGTGTCATGCAGCCAAGAGGCAAGCCCAAATTCTTGCGCGGTGACAGACACTTGTCAACTTAACAAAGGGCTTTAAGATTCTTATCGATATGACGATATGTATAAAGTTTAGATGAATGAAGAAATATATGAGAACCTTTTGCATTGAAAAGAGGTATGTACTGTAGCTTCCGTAACTATAGAAGCATAAGTTTAGTGTCAACCCAGATCCATAATGGAAGTGAATAATGCTAAGTATTTTTCCAAGTTTCAATAATTAGTTGGTGCCCGTTTAAAGGATAACGATAATTGTTCGTTTAATCTAAATCATGTTATGGCTAATGAGTTTAAAGACCCATGGTCGATAGCTTTGAAATAAAAATAGTGCAGGCTTAGTTTCGTTTTGGGAATGTTAATGATTTGAAAACCACATCTCCAAATCGTTCACATAAACCAGCTGCATGAAGTCGCCAAACTTTACCACTACGGGTTACGTATTAACATATTCAGTAATCTGTGGTAACATATTCAGTGATCTGTGCCAGGGGACAGAGTTTCCATGTATTCATTTCTATTTTTGCTTGACTTACAAGTAATTTTGTTTATTTACAGTTTTACACGATCACCTTGTAATGTTTTAGTTTAGGTACTATATTTTTCGGTACATTTATCTTCATCAATGTTTAGATCTTCTTCTAGGTAGGTACTTGTTACTATTAATTTTATTTCTGTCTGTATCAAAAATACTACCACCACAACCAACACCATCACTAAATTAATAAATATCCAGAATTAAAAAATTCTTTAAGTCGTATTGTAAGCTTTTCCTCTTTCACTGTTAGAAGTTTAAGTATCTATTTTATCTACTCTTGCGCCGGAGCTATGAGTTAATGGCTCACTGCTTATACTAATGCACGATTAGGCTTTTAGGCGATTAATTCAATATTCATAGCTGCAAGATCTAAAACAGGCTCGATTGCTGCATTCTATTCGATTGTCACATCGCCACGAGCCCGATCTGCATCGTTGCTTTGGAACGCGGTGTCTCGGCCTTGTTTCATACAACATGATCAACATTCACAGCTTTCCGGTCACCTTTTCAATTAGATTGGCATTTATATGAAGTTATGACGTCATATTTATCACTTCTTTATTTTTAATGTTATTTAAGTTAGGTTAGTACGTGGTATAAATAAATAAACATAGATTGTAAACATTTTTGTCCTATGTCCTATTTAGTTTTAATGATTTTGATAATATTTGCTTTTTACCAGTTTCCTCTTTTAAGTACTTAGAATAACATGTTTATCATTCTTATCGGCCATTTGCATCTAGACAAGCTGTTTTATTTGTATTATTTAAGACTCTGGTGGACTTGGGTTTAGATTGTTATTTTTTATTACTTATAAATTCATTTTATGTGTTAACTTACCTACTCAGTTCGTATGATTTATGATCGTTTTGTTCTCAAAATCTCAACAATCTTAAGATTACTTTAGGGCGAATTCTGTGGTCTGAACATAAATACATACAAATGAAGCTATATTTTTATATTCGTAGTAGGTAGGATCTCGACATCTAAAATTCGTGACAAACTTTGATCACATTGCATGACTTCCTGAATTGCAAATCATTCAATAGTTTATAACGATAAAATTATACTTAGGTACCTACCTACTTATTATTATGTGACCTTTTATTCATACAACGTACATTCCAATCTAATACAAACAACAGACAAAGAAAACTAAATTAAATTGACGATTACAGACTATATGGAAGGGAAAAAATATAACTGCGATAACTCTCCGTTTATAGCCTTTAATTGGCACTTCACACACAACGATAGGATAATACTATCGTTTTGTCAATTATGCCGCAAACTAGGCCATAGAATATAACAAAGCCAATTCAACTTATAGCTCTTACGGTGCTGAATTAGGCCCATAAAAGGAGCATGTACTACCTACTTACAATGGCTGACTCCCACGTTGAGATACGTTCGTTTACCTTTTCCAGTGCCAAGTTGTTGATGGTCACTGACCATAGAATTTACTGTTAGCGACGAAATGGTCCGTCATTTCCGCGTACTTACGTACCTTGTAATAAAGATGATCAATCATCATTTCGCTGCCAAAAATATTTGATTGTAAACCAATTTAACCAATCATAACTTAGGACGATTGAAACTCTCGCGCATGGCGCATAGAGACTTTTTTGTTAAGTAGTATACTTTTCTACCTACTTTTCTTTTCTCGGTTTGTTATTGACACGAAGTAGTAACAACTTTACAAGTGTATCGAGTATAATGCAACAAATGCAAGTATTATTCACGCTACAGTTGGCTTATAATACCTGAATTTTAATTAGGCCATTAGCTGCGGATGTAAAATTCAAAAACGTTTTTCTTGTCGAGCAAAATTGAAGAAGCAAATTGATTCAGTCTTTTTCAATATTGTTTGTATAGAACTGCAAGTACCTAGTTAGTTGAATGTTTACTTTGGCTCTAAGTTGTGCTCTCTAATACAAACTTGACGTTTATTAGTTAGATACCAAAATGTGAAAAACCTAGAATAAAAACCTGTATCATGCATGACACTGTCAAAAAGCTCCTCGACTTTTCAACTGTTTATTCGATAAAGGGGTAGGTAGGGACCGGTACAAATATAGGAACATGATACTAAAACTATTCCAAACTAACCAAACTATTTCAAATTCAATTTCAAAGTGCCATCCGCCCGGTAGCCTCAACATTAATGTTACATGATAGCTCGGAAAATCACCGTGATTGTCAGACTAAATATTGACTTATACTAAAGCGACGTTAGCAATCCGTCTATATAGGTACCAATTAGCAAGAGTGGTGCGTAAAATAGCAAGCATTAGCATAATCTATGCCACTGAGTTTAGCTAACTTAAGTTATACAATTTATGAGGATAGGATGAGTTTGGTTCTGCTATATATTTGATTCTATAACCAACAGAGTTGCATGCAGCGCAAGGAAGCGATAAAGTCATTAACTTTAAAAAGCTAATAAAAATATCTTCTTAAACATCCTTTTTTGGTGGTATTTCTCAATTATAAAGTAGATTTTTAGTTTCAGTTAAAGTTATATTCGGAACCGTAACAAGCTATGATGAACCAGTCACAGCTGCTGGACCATGTCTGAAACCTTCGAATGGCCTAATCAGAGTAGTATAAAGTCGTTTAGTTGTTTCAATAGCAAGTAAAGTAAAAATGTATTTGAACAAAAGGCGTTAAAATAAAGCTTCTTTCTAACATCATAAACGAAAAACGAAAATTGTATACTTAAGTAGAAAAGTTTGGTACCAAATGGTTAAAATAAAAGCGTCAAAGCCAAGCATCTAATTTATTGGACAACTGTCATTGAAATTGAGTCTTGGTTGAGTGATATATTCTCCTTTATGCTACAATTTCGATCGGCACGAGCGAGTCAAAGTCGCAACGAGGCCAAATTGTCACGACACCGGATTAAGAAATACCTACCAATACCAACTGTACCAGGTGCCTAGTCTCCGCCAGAGGTACATTCCTTGAAACAGCTCTGATAGTTTTACAAATCAGTATTCCTAGTAAGTGCCTTTGAAAGGAAAAGCAACCTCAAGGTAGGAGACTCAATCCAAATAGAGGTTATAATTTCGGCACCTAATACGGTACAAAAAATTACCTATTTTTAGTAGATAGACATTTTTAAAAGCCTCTATGAAGCTCTACTCAATGCCAGTAACAATCTACTCATTCACCTTGAATTAAGATAAATACCTATCTAATTCCCGACAGAATCATCGCGTGAGCACAACTCTTGCATTAAACTGCATCGGTAAGGATTCCCAACCTCCGCAAGGGCAAGTGTAGGCTGCTACGGGTGAGTCAAAGCCTGAACAATGGGATCCCACGTAATGACGCCCTGGGAAATAAAGGCGGTAATAGACGTTGCAACTGTTATGTGTAATGGCGACGCGACATTTTTGTTTTGAGCAGCTTGATTACTGGCGCTTCATGTTATTCTATAACTTCAATTTTTCTATAAGCAAAAATTCACGAAAACGAACTTAAAAGCGCTGAAAATGTGAAGATTACATACTAAAATAAAGCAAAGCTTTGACTATGATATGGAGGTATCCAAACCGTTCCGTATCCAATCCGTATTCAAACAGTTTAATCCACAGACATCTAATAATAGTAAGTATTAGATGTCTGTGTTTTAATCACTCTTCTTTAAAATCCTTATTAGAAAATTCAGAAACAGTGGCGTAAAGGTCACATTAAAGTTCATTCGCATCTGTTGCAAAAAGCACAAAAGAAACATAACCTTTGAATTTCAACGCTCCAATGAAACTCACAAAACGCTCTGTTTATTTCATAGGAAGCTACAAATCCGCAATATTTTTGCTCCATTTTAATAACGTAACTTGCATGCCACTTTTAATGTTATTTGCTGCAATTTGGAAAGTCATTACGTTATAAACTGCATTAGTTAGATTTTTACGACTTAAAACTGCAATAATGTTCTTCAATTGACCTAAATATGTTATTCTTTGATAACAATAACTCCTCTCTACATATATGTAACCACACTTGAACTGGCATCTCTAGATGCAGATGATATAGGGTAATATACCCTATATCATCACATGATACCTATGCGTCAATACTTTATTTTCCATGCTTTTTGTAACCGCTTCCTTTATGCCTTTTCCCATGAGAAGATTTTGGATAAATCCAAGGTTTTCCCTTAGTATGAAACCAATCACGTGTACGCAGATAGCTTACCAATCTTTGGTAAGTTATTTCTCAATAGCTGGCATGATCAGAATTGCCGCATCGTCTGACTACAACGAGCGATGTCGTGAATCTTTGATCGGCTCTGCTTTAATGTCATTTGTATGTTAGTTTGTACAAGGCTATGCTAATGTGGACCTTCCGGCCTTGAGGAAACTTGTCAGGAATCCACAAAATGTAGACGCTGTAATTTAGCTGACGTTTTACCTTCACATGTAGACGGAGGTGGTGTTCGTAAAGGAAACTAGTGGGTAATTGAAAATATCTATCAATCTGGCATAATAAGTATCAACCTACAGCTCAGTCTACATAAAATAAAAGGTAAGACCAACTGTCAAACTTTGAAAAAGAAATTCGCGCATTAACACGGGTTGGAAGCAAGCAATGAATCCTAAATTATTAAATGTATATTTGTTCTTTCTTTTCTCTGTATTCAGAGAAGTAAAATAATACTCCGAAAGTTCCCACCAGAATAAATTAGTCGTTTATTTTTAGCAATAGCGCATCACACGTAGAAAAGGTTTCGTTGTGTTGTGACACTTGCAAGTTTATCGCAGGTGTGCACCGTAGGTAATCGTAGTTTATGCTGTAGGTAAAATGGAAATCACCCTCATACATCTTTGTATGTGATGTGACTTACAAATTGGGTGGTTACTGGTCAGTGTACCAACAGATGACATCTAGGTACTATGCTTACTGGCGCTCTATCTATCATAGACAAACAGCGGACTAAATGTTAGGTGTAAATTCGGAAATTATTTCGAATGCATCACTAAAGTGTTTCCCTGCATTACATCTATTTATATGCAAAGCAATGGCCGTCACAAACTATGAATAACAAGTACATTTGTCAAGATCAGGAAAAATAAAATGTTTTCCTAGCACCTTCCGTTTTGAACGTAATAACCATTTATAAACCAGCTTTGTCAGTTGAGTCAATAGGGTTTTCCGGGCGGTATTGGCTGACAGCATCATGATCATTTACTATAGGTAGGTAGGTAGGTACTTTATACACAACCGGTCATTCCTTCTCAAGGGTTTACCAGTTCCGTGAAAGCGAAATTACGAGTTGCCCTGTCTAAACTATACTTTGTACTACACCTTATCCTCCATATCGGCAAAGGGCTAGGCATGGACTGGTGGTGTTTTTATCATTAAATCTAAGATTAATAACGCCCCCAACGACCACATAGTACATAGTAGTTAATCACTGTTTTAAACTTTCACGGTTGTTCAAATGATTCTAATCACGGTAAATATCCCGTAAGTACTATTAAAAACATAGTAGTTAATGTTACTCATATAAAAGAGAAATTACTTACTTTAGATTTTATGGGATTTCGTAAATGTTATAAGACGTATTGAATTCCTTGAACATCGATTCCAATAAAGCCATAGGCTAGCGTGATTCATGGCTTAAGTTTAGTAGTCTATAGTGTAGCTTTGAGCTTAATTAATCCCTCTCCTTTTGTTATTTCTGATGTCAACACTAATGAATCAGTTGAACCCGGATATAGTGGGTCACGTTCACGCTTCTGCTTTTTACCGAGTGGCAAATATTTATTCAAAACTTTTAGCAACTTCGCCGTGCGAATTCAATAAAAACATTCATGTTTTTGCTCGTGTTTAGAGATGGCACTAACACGTATGCCTGGTTGTTATTATAAACCATGTTACATGTACCATTTTAATGATCATTAGTGCAGACATAAGTATTTCAATTCAATACCAATCTTCTTATAGACATCCAATATTACAAGTTACAACAGGAACTGGAGATATTCCTTTCCACTTGGGTATATAATAAGGGAAATGAGTATGTAATTGTAAGTGTACCCATTTTAAACATCACAGTATCGCCAAAATATTTTTATTAATTTTTATTCATCTCTCTTTCACTTAGTCACGAAATGAACAGGTTGTTCTGATGTTACCGTCGAATGAAAAACAAACACAAACTGGTACATCGCTACATCTTCAGATGTACCGTGACCTCCCGCTGCCTTTCACTGCAACGGAACAATTGCAGCTACGGATAGGAATGGCTTATACACTGGACTCGGTTCAATAATCGCGTACAATGTAGTTTGTTAATACGATACGATAGATTAACTGCATAAAACTTTGTTTACAAAGGATATTGTCTCATTTTTATGTTACGTTCAATCCTTGGACTCAGGGATTGTCGGAAAATTATTTCGAGCTGCTCTGACGATATTTCATAGCTTGGCTCAAAGCTCAAAGCTAGCAAGTAGAGCGCTACTTTGAATGGCTGCTTGCCTCCTGCATCGATCGGCTCCATAGTCCGTAGTGTAAAACGGCCTACACCACGTCTTCCAGTCCGGTTCGTGGCCACCATTCAAGAACCTTTCTTCCCCATCAGTTATCAGTTCCACAAGCGATGTGCTTCTTGTTCCGGATGCTATCTCGCAAGGACACACCGAGGATAAAGCTCTCTCCATAGCTTATACTAAGTAATAAGTACATACTTGTATATTTTTAGTACCTATAGTTAGGTCAAGCACGTTATAGTTAAGTTTAGCGCATGCAAGCGGTTATTATAAACAGAAAAATATAAGCAAATTATATTAGAAAGACCTATCCACGTCATTATTTTTATTAAAATGTGTTCATACAACCACAAGGATTATAAAGCTGATTGCATCAGGTCGATGAGGTCCATGATTCACTGCAGATGAGAATTACTTCCGAAATCATAACTCCACTCATCATTAACTTTCGTACCATCTGTACTGTGTTCAGCCGCACATTATAGTGTTCAATTAGCGTCTAGACTTACTAAAAGAATGCTTATTATGCCATTAACCTTTCAATTATGCGAATAGCCGCTACAATAATTTAAAGTATGCAGTTACAAGTTACATAACAGATTCCGACGTGCCTATGGAAATCAGGATGTGCCTATGATAAATATACGTTCGTTCATTACATGTTACATAGCATACTTATAAGTATGTAAGTTGTAAATCACTATATTCAGCGTTAAA
Organism: Ennomos erosarius; assembly: GCA_963580505.1. NCBI lineage: Eukaryota > Metazoa > Arthropoda > Insecta > Lepidoptera > Geometridae > Ennomos > Ennomos erosarius. The sequence continues at coordinate 4,214,631 of OY756978.1, read as the reverse complement.
AATACTCCTTTTGACCGTATTCAAAAAAGGAAGGGGTTTTCTGTTCTTTCATATGTTTTATAAGGTTTGTTACCTCAGAAGTCTTTATTTAATATACCGATTTTGACACTTATTTCTCATATAAATTTCATCCAAATTGGTAATGTACTTTGGTTTTTAAATCAAAATAACTGGTAAAACATATGTATATTGATGATGAACCATGTACCTATTTATACCCATTTTATTAATTAAATGGAATAAAAATTATATATCTTAAAAATATTTTTATAATTTTCATTCATCATTATTATCATCAACAACGTCGAGACGTCCACTTACCAAACGTAGGTACAACCACTATCTAATTACCTAAATAATTACACAATACCTGGTCTACCTATCGTGAATAATAATTAATTTATCATTGGACAATACCAACAACAAATAATAAGATCTATCTTGCCAAATCTTCAATACCTAATCAATACTAATTACTTGCTATCCTCGTTTATCTTCACATTAATCTACTATCAAAAAGACAATGTTTTTTGGATCTTATTGTAATAACCATAAGAACTATTGATGTAATTGGTCCGTGCCAAAATATTGAAATATTACCGAAACGTGCAAACCTTGAAAACCGATTCGTTTAGGTGTTTCGTTGCAAGTCTGCGGCTTTTGTGAAATGCTACAGTTTAGTTAGACGTTAGTTCTAATAATATATCATACATAGCTACATTCCTTATTACCTACAGACATACCAACCTATGGGCCCGATAGCTCAGTTGGTAGTATCCCTGCCTTCTGAACCGAGGGCTGTGGGTTAGATTCCTACTCAGGACAAACATTTTGTGTGATGAACATAGATGTTTGTTCTGCCTTTGGGTGTTATATTGTATTCTATGTATGTATTTACAAACAAAAAAGTATATAAGTATTACATCAGTTATCTGGTTCCCATAGTACAAGCTATGCTTAGTTTGGGGCTAGATGGCGCTGTGTGAAATGTCCACACATATATTTATTTATATTTATTTATTTATTACCTACATTACAGTAGTTATTTACCCCTAATTGTAGGACGTACTAATCATATTTATATATGTACTTATCTACTTACTTATTTGTTTGCCGTTTGTGTTTAATATTTCAAAACTATAAAGATATTATAGTCCTTAAAACTTTAGCAACCAGCGGGATTGGACCCTGCGCCCTCCAACGTCCGGATTGGACGCTCTACTAGCTAAGCTAGATATACCTACCTAAAAGCGTGGTTTACACTTTAAAAAATCATTCCTTTGTATTTCAAAATTGTTGCAAATAAGGAATCGAGTATATAATGAGCAAATGAAAAATATATGGAGACAGTTTAAATTAAATAGTAATTGTGGTTGAAATGATTATTGTTATTCATCGCGGTCTATTATACAGTCCATATGTTCTTTAGTAGGTATATAGTGTAGCTAGTTAGTGTGTAGTGTAGTTAGTTTTAGTTTAGTTTTTATTATTGTAGTAGTTAGCTTGAGTAATAAAGGCATATTGCCCGTAAAAAAAAAATTGAAATGATTTGCCATTAGAGGTGTTCGTTGAACTGGCATAATGACGGACAGCGCAACGCTATTCTTTTAGCATGAAATCATTCATACAAATATAACGATACAGAATGCTCTATTAACGATTAAATAATTATATTTATATGAAAAATTTTAATATGTTGATTTTGTGGTATACCAGGGCCTGAAGTCTGCAATTTCAATTCTGTCATAATGGTCCATGATTCGTGTCATAATGACAGATTTTGACACAATGGTAGCCTAAAAACCTTAAGTAGACTAATGTAGTCTACAAACCATAAATAGACTACCATTAGTGTCAAAATCTGTCATTATATGGTACCATTCATGAACCATTATGATAATTGAAATAGCAGACTTCGGAACCTGTAGGTCTCCATGAAAGTCAACTAGATAAGACATTAATCTTGCAGGGCACATCTAAAAGTTTGTATAGCTTCAGATGCAGGTGTTGATACAAACTTACTTAAACGGCAAGCAAGGACGGTATATTTGTGATCTTTCACCTAATCGAACCAAGACGGTATGCCTATAGCTATAGCAAAGAACATAGATAGGTACCTATGAAGCGTAGAATACTATAGAGCACATAAAAATATTACTGAAATTGGAGAACTCATTTCGAGCTAATTTAAAAAACTATTTCAATAAAACGTTATTGAATAAGCTCGAAATGAATTGTAGACAAATGTGAACGTGGCACCTTCTATACCCCGAGTACGAGTTTTCCAATACGTGAATACGCGCGAATCCATTTAAAACTTGTACTGCCGTTTTTAGCTCATCAACGTGTCCGCTAGGGGCGCTGCAGAGAAATGTATGGGAGAAAAGGGAGAAAACGTAAACGAATCAAGTTTTAGTAAACTATCGAAACTCGTTCTAGGGGTACGGTATTCAATTTTAGTTTCGCCAATGAATTCCGAAGAACAACAGCGCACAATGGAGCATCCCGTGAGTCGAATCGCAGACAACAATATTATTGTTTACATGATTGTTTGATTCGTCACATGAATGTGGAATACCATGCATCGCACGTCAGTACTACACCCCGTACCGGGCTGATCGTTTGCAAAAATAGTGAGAAAAACGACCGCTCTAATAGAAAAAGTCCCTACGGATATCTTTCGGGTTTTAAACTCTTTTAAAATGTACCTAATCAAGTCAAGTTTCGTAAACCTCGATTTCTCGGAATGTGTTTTTCCTTCACGAACGGATAGAATGTGAGGAGAGAGATGCCTGGAGGCTCGAACCTGGTCAGGTATGAGCGGTCCCGAAAGGGTCCAAGGACCCCGAGGTCCGCTCATGCTCGGTACTATTACACCAGGTCTCTAATTTTGGACTCTCCGGTAAGGAGACGGCCCCATCCAACCGTAATTAGGACGAGGTGAGAAATACAAAATTTTACCTTTAAAAGCCTATGTTGCCTTAATTTCTCCATATTATATAAAAAAAAACCTTCTTTATTCTAAGTTTAATATCTGTGATTATAGATATTTTATCGAGAGTTATTGGTTTTAATTGAATCAGTTGTCAAGGCAAGGTCGCATAATATTTTATTCATGATAACTACAAGAACACCATTTTAGCTATTCATTTTATGGAGATCTCTAGCCCTAGATCGGAAAATGATACTAATTTACTGACAACTAGTAAGTAAAAATACAGTTCTCACAACAACCGTTAAATTACAATTTCAATCGCTACACAAAGGGCGCATCTTCTCGGATCTTGATGCACGCATTCTCATTGCAACATTCTGAGGAATCCGATCCAAAGGTTATTTCGTACTTTACGGAATCATGACTGGTAACAATAACAATCATGTTTAATAATGCTTTCGGTGTTTTCAGTAGGAATAAGGTTCAAAGTCGGCTAAACCATTGTTTTGTTAAATATTTGTCCAATGAATAGGTACTTATCCTTTGTCTCGACTAGACTTTAGAAATGTATTCTTTTAGCGTATAAGTTTTTTATAGGAGCTAATATAACGATGAATGGCATTTAGACAGACGCTTATGGTGTTTGAATGATAGCTTCCCTATTAAATTCTATTGAGATTGAAAACTGGTGACGAGTTTTCACAGTCATTTCCAGGAAATTTCTCTGGAATCTTGTTTTCATACAAGCCATTACAAGCTCACATTTTATGCCATGGGACAGTTTTCCTTCACGAATAAACAATATAGAACACACACACTTGCACAAAGTTGCGTAGCAGTACTACGCACCTTTGAGCGAGTGTGTTTTCACTCTCTCTTACAACAGTGAAGGAAAACAGCATGAGGAAACCAGCATGTTCAAGGATCATACAGTTTTAGAACATGTGTAATCTACCACCCCGCACTATCCAGCTTGGTGGATTAAGGTCTAAGGCCTAAGTAAAGTCTCTCCATGTGAGAGAACGTGTCCGAACAGTTGAAAACTGGGAACGTGTTGAGCTGATAAAACGAAATAATACCAAATTATATATTCGCGTACGGTTATATCGTAACGTCACATCATCAACAGATTCATAAATATCGCAGTTCATCGAGTTGGAATTTTCCCTACACGATTTGTTGGCCTCTAAGCATTTGACCCTGTCGACAATGCTCACGCATTGCAATGTAAAGCAGTGTCTTTGATCTCTCAGTAAAAGGTGGCTCGCCTCGTCGGCACTTCGGCACATTGGGATTAAGGACAGCTGCTATGCGAACACGCTGATATATAACGATGTGTGTCACATAAAGTTTAAGTAACGTATGTGTGCAATTCGTAGGTTTAAAAGTAGAACATGAAAACCTCTAGTGGCCAATTCGCAATAGTATGCGTACTTCCGGGAGAAAAGTCAACGAGATTTTGAATAGCTCTCCAATTTTTTTATTTATGCTTAAATTGGTTCACGTTTGACAACATCTCAACTGATGGAAAGTGATGAATAGGTTTATGTTGGAGCACGTTTGCCCATGAGATGCCTATTCACTCGATTTGAAGAGACCCAGATTGTAACTTGTCGGAAACAAAGCGAAAGATTCCGCTCCTCAGCTGTTCGGATAGTGAAAGATCTAGAAAAACGCTTTGTACGGGATCGAGGCATGTTCACGACAAAGGGATGCAACTACTCGCCATGCCTTGTTGTCCGATGGTTAAAATGGGATGATGGGTAAGCTGATGGAGATCCTGCGCACATTCCTCAAAATGTAGCCGATAGAAGACCGACAAACTAGCTACTCTACGCCTGTGCTCGAGGCTTTGCAGTGATGATTTATGATTATAAGCAATGAGTTAATTGCAAGTTTGAGGTAGTAATTAGCTCTTCCTAGTGTAATGAAAGCTGCTTTGGTTGAGGTGGTTGGTAATAATACATAGACGTAATCTATTTTATTTTATTTAAACGGCAACTATCGTCTCATACTAGATGGTATCCGCGTTGAAGTCTTGGTTTTGTTTACTGTTTACAATTACGATTTCAACAGATCAAATAGTTTGAATGCATTCAGCGTAAATATCATGACGTTTACTAATATCAAGCATTTTGTATAGTTGATTGTTTACAGCTTAGACAAACGTTTACTGTACAATAAATTATTTCGTAGGTACTTGTATACTTTGGATTGTTACATATACCGGTATAATAATATTATCTGGGCCTATACATATTTTCATATCCACCCAAAGAATAAAAATATCTGTTACATAACGATGTTTTGTCTATATAACGGTGTCTATATCTATTACCTACGACAAGTCCAAATTATGTAGATAGCAAACCCCCTCACCTATGGCCTATGGTAAGTGCTAATGACCTCTCCCTTAAAATACCAGTTTAGATGGTTATCATTGGGAGGCGGTTTACACGTCTTCCGGATGATGACGTGATCACGAAACTGCCCAAGCCAGAATCTAGCCTAAGACGAATAATATAAGCACGTTGAGGCCGTCACAGCGCACCAGCCCGCATTTTGTTTGTTCCTTGCTCTAGCATTAGCATGTCAAATCAATACGACAACCATGTTTTGGCTTTACTATACCCATGTACAAGTTTGGCATTTCTAATAGAAATCAGATACTACAATATACATACATAAAGAGAACGAGTGTTACGACACGTTCAACTTTTATTTCTATACGTACTTCTGTGTTACAATATATCCAGTTACAATACTGTTTGTGGAGTTTGACAGTTTTCTATCTATTGTTGTAAAGTGGAATACTGCGGGAATTGTTGACGACGAAATATTGCCAAGCGCGACTGATCGTTTCGTGCCATACTTGCTATAATATTGGCAAAGCAATAACTTTAATTTAGAAATATTAGTAAAGCACAACAGGATTTATTTACTAGTCTTTAACTGGATTTGATGCAAGAGTTTTCCTTGTTCAATTGGTTGTGGTTGAAGTCAAGAGTGAGAGAGTGGTGATCTTTGTTCTTACCCTGTCGTTAGCCTAGTAACCTTTACTGATTCACACTCTTTTCAGCATACTTTAAAAGGCACTTATCTTTTTACTTTGGCACCGTTAAGAAACGAACCGAACCACAAGCATCTTCATTTGCAACACTTAAAAAGAGGAACCTACCTACTTTATGAGATTTAAAATCCGATAATATGTTTTCGATGTTCGCTAAGAAGTGCAAGGTACCTACTTAGAAGTTTCTTAAACTAACCGCAATTTGTCTTTGTCCACAGATGTCAGTCCGCTCCAAAAGTAATGGATAGCCACAGTAGATCGGCGTCGCCACGGGAGCCGATGCGGCCTCAGCACCGGCCTCCGTCACCACCTTCCTCGCCATCCTCACCAGGCGCGTTCGACAACCGCGCGTACCAGCACGACGACGCCGACCCTAACCACAACGACTCCTTCATCTCCAATGGAACCCAGCAGAACGGTCATAGCAAAGAGCCGAATGGCGACACGAAGTTGCCCGAAGCGGTGAATCTAGAACTCATTAACCTAACGCCCAAGAATGGGACAAAGAAGAAGGATGTGGAGGTTGACATGAACGCGAGCAACCCTTACGACGAGTATTTCGTGCCTGTCAATGAACATAGGAAGTTCATGAGGTTGGTGATTTATACTTAGTTTGATTTTTAATTTAAGGATTTCAATTTGAATCTAATGTGAAACTTGTGAAAGGGTTTTGATCAAAATTGAAAATAGAAAACTAAAACGCAGATGTAAAACTAGATATTCCAAGTGTCTATTCAGAAAACGAATCAAGCTGCACACCTATAGTAAAGGGTCTATAATTCCTAATCTATAACCTTGATTAATCACGCTTGCAGTACAAAATTAGTGCTGCGTACCTACTCTATGTATCAATGATTATTAAATAGTGCTGCCCATCTAATACGTGATGTGACCTTAACCTCGATAAAAACAATTGCAAACGATGATCAAAACAACAGGATACAAAACCCACAATCACATTAAATTCAAAGTTCTTTCAACTTTGATGCCTTAATGTTGTAGCTAATCAACGTTCAATTGGATCTAGCGGGACAAATAGATGTTTATCTCGAACACCGTTGTCAATCCGGTACCTGTGATACTGTGTGGGATGTAATTTGTGACCTCAAGGCCCACTACAACCTGGCAGCTAACAGAAACATGTCTGATCCATATTAGATTAGAACCTCTAGCTTATCGTTTTGCAGAATATAGTGTGAATATAGTGGAGTGTTAGACCAAACAATGGGTACTGCATTTAATTTAAATCGAACATTAATTACGAAAAACATGCCTTATTATCAATACCTTTTTTAGCACAACGTTGTCATTTCCTAATTGAGCTTCAACGTATTCCATGCATTCCATGTGACCGCAAAGTCACTTATTGACCTTTCAGACACAACGAATTCTATGTGACCACAAAGTCACTTTGACCTTTAAGAGATGTTAACGTTGATAACCAGTCACCAACGTGTAATTACTGGGTACTTTTCCGTATTTCCAGACATTTCAATATTGTTATGGTCTCTCCTCTCTAATACAAATGTCATTTTTGAATATTTTTCTTCTTCTCAATCACCACTCCATCAGTCTAGTAAAAGTAAACAGCCCATGACTGTAACCGGTACAATAAAGGTACCATTACCAGTTAGTAACAGTTCTACCAATATATTAAAAGACCAGCAAAACCAGCGAGCTCAAATACTAAATTCATTCATACCCGGTAGATTCAGACAACCGTTGATGAATCAGTCAAAATACGTTCTCTGAAGCGTGTCTTTGAAATTAGTCACAGCCCGTATTTCCGTTTAATATACCTTCAGAACTTCAAGGACGGGCTCTTTAGCCTTCTGTGAAATTAAAATTGGCAATTTTCTAGTTTTTGTTGGTAACCGTGAAATAATTACCCGCCAGGAAGAACAACACAGTTGGAGGATAATGGAAGTCTTTGTTTTGGGTTAAAGGCCCGTTGATATGCTTCAATAGGTTACTTGTCATCAAATCTAACGTAAAGCTTTAAATGCAAGGTAGGGTAGGTATCTATTGCATTTTTCATAATCAGACACATAATTGTTACACAAACTGCCTGTAATGACTGTGTGTGTACCTATTTGTGTATAATAAAGAGAAGAATTACGATAATACATATAGATAGATAAGGACATTAGGCCAATACGGAATAAAAGGTTATAAATATTATAGATCCCAATTCCCACCACAGTTGATCACGTGATGGGAAAAGTTCTCCAAAGATCAGTTCACCATTTGAATATTATTGATGGTGGGATTCAATATGTCTACAAACGGGGAGGTGTAGTGTACGTATAAGTTCCTTGCAAACGGGTTATCGACAATGAATTGTTTGCTATTTGACACTCAAGTAGGCGAAGTAGGTTGTTCGTGCGGTGTCACTCCAGTGCGGTTGGTGGTCGACAATCACTCGTTATGCAACCGTGGCTGCTGAACTGTGACGTCATTCAATTGATCTATTTATCTGAACCCGGCCAATTCATTATGCATATTTTATGACACCGATATTCAATATTAGATTGGGAGAATCAGAACTGTTTTGACAGTTTTTTGCTGGCTATTTGTTTGTTTGATAATAGCTCCATCTGACTTTCTCTTAGCTCTCAGCAAGTAATTGAATAACATTCATGGCACAGATCCTATAAGAAACTGCTTCATGCTTAGAGAATTCCAACACTTTTGTGATTAGTTGTAGATATAGCATTCATGCTCATGTCACTACAAAACTCGCCTAATGCTTTGTCCGAGGCTCCGAGCCTGAGCTATAATTTAACAAATATGTAGGTACCTAGTAAAAAAGTAGGTATAGATAGATAGATAGATAGAGCACTCTTTATTGTTTCACAAATAAACATACAAATAGGAATACAATAAAATTTACGTTCTAGTGCAACAATGGGCGGTCTTATCGCTGACAGCGATCTCTTCCAGACAACCTTTGGATGGACAGTATCAGTAGAGAGAATAAACGGCGGTGCAAAACAATTTAATAGATAAAGCAAATACAGATAAATAACTAAATACTCAACGAGATAAAAAAAACAATTACCTAATTTGGTACTAATAAATATACCTACATCCAAATACGTAGGTATCTGTCCGATAAGATCATTTTGTATCAACAGTTGACAGATTGGCATATTGGCACCTCCTAAATCAGCGCAAATCAAGGAACTTATACGTATACTATAAGTTCCTTGGCGCAAATATAGCTATTTATAAGACGGTCTTACAAAACCGACGCGTGATGACAAATACATATAAGCTCCCACATAATATGGCAACGGTTGACCTTGGGCCACTATTAAATGACAAATTAAATAATCAACGTAAGCTCTCATGAATTGCAAATGAGTAAGAAACGTGTGTAAAATACCTACAGCATGCTCTATAGCTTGCAGACGTGACATGGCAAGATATTCGGTATATTAATTAAGGTTACTTTTAGGTTATGTTTTTGACTTTTAGTTAGGGCTTAGTCAAAATGTCTGAAGGAAAGTTTATTGACGAAGCTAACTTCCAGCACCTTCCTCTATTCGCCGGTCCATCCTTTTCCCTTATCTTTTACCTCTTAATTCGCTCTTCCTTTAAGTAGGTCAGCTAGCCCAGATAATATAATACCTACAGTACAAATGTCTCATCCCATACAACGGAATAACGCGGGCTATTTTACGAATTTATTAATTTCTGCATAACGCAAGATTATCAAGCGACATTTATTGCGTGTTGGCGAAGTATTGGGCCTAATGAATACACTGGATACTAACTAGCAACTCTCTAGACACGATTACTACATTTTTTCAAGTTCGTGTTATTTTTCGTTTGTACCTACCTGATGGGACCCCATGTCAGCTAGTTACCTAAGTATATAAATAATAGATTAGTGCCCTTTATTAACACTTATATGTACCTACATGAACATAATCCTTATGGTTACAAAAATGACAAATTAAGCATAAACTTAAACAATCATTTTGATTTCCTTAAATAATCAACATAATACAAAATTAAAATAAGCTGTTACGTAATTAATTTTTATTTAACGGGCAATGTGCATTTATTATTCAAACTAACTACTAGACTAACTAGAACTACTACTACACTACCTACTACAAATAACACTTGAACTGTAAACTAGCCAGGATGGCCTATAGACAGTCCAAACTCTCCAGCCCACTACCGCTAGGCAGCGTACCCAACATACTGGCAGCATTACCTCGTTGAATTGCAATGTTGATGCGTTGAGCCAAATAAGTGTCATAACGTAATTAATTGATTATTAGGTATCTATCTTACACCTATACCCAGCTTATACCTAACCTAGTGTTTTTATTAAATGCCCATTTGAAGGAGTATCTTGTATATTATTTTCAAACGAGAAGAAATAGAAAGACAATAAAAAACAACACAATTCGCAAAGAAATTAAGGTCACAGCCGAAAAGGCCACCATCTGAATCAATGAGAACTCTCCGCCAAATTAACGCATTATCAAATTAAAAACAGTGTCAATTTTATGCTCGTTATTACATTTATGCTGAGCTTTCACTCAGTAGAGAATGCAGAATTGAAACAAGTTAGTCCCACGTTAGTTTCAAAGACCGGAAATTCTGAGGATCGCGCATCACGACGTGTCCATAACATTATGATTATGCAATTATTGTATGACGCTGCAGTCATGAGCACTGTCTATTGTCACGACGTTATAACTTCTTTGGCCCTTTCTTTACTGAAATTGGTACTTTACATATTTGTAATTATTAGCATATTATTAAGTATTAATAAAGCAGAAAGTCCAGCCGCTGTTAAAAGTAGGTATGCTTTCGAAAAATGTTAGTGTTGCTAATAATACTTACAAACTCTCGTTTCGCAAATTGCGGCAGAATTTCCTACGTGAGTAATAACTATTGTGTAAACATCTCAAACACGGAATCCTTTTCAAGCATTACTTACTATTATTTATGTAAAGCCTAACAAAGCTTCTTGTTTCCTTGGCTTTCAAATTACGTGGCGACAGTTTCGGGTTACCCAACTCTTGGCCATTGTTTCGAGCGTTTCAGTCCGGCAGAAAGTTTAAAAGTCAAACCAGTAAGGTATTAAACAAAAAAAACTAGGCAGTAGGAACATATTGTTAGAAAGCCATTGCATATTCAGGCGAGGAAGGGAGAATGGATGACAAGAGGTGGTGACAATGGACCAACAACGTCGTTTGTTGCGCCGGGCCGTGACAAGGCATTGGCATTGCTTTTCAATGTGTTTTTCTCTAACTGTACTCGGATGTTTCCGTTTGAACTTGTTCGGGACCGAAATAACTAAAATAAAATTTAAAAAAAAATATAAATATGTGTGGACATTTCACACAGCGCCATCTAGCCCCAAACTAAGCATAGCTTGTACTATGGGAACCAGATAACTGATACAATACTTATATACTTTTTTTGTTTGTAAATACATACATAGAATACAATATAACAACCAGACGCAGAACAAACATCCATGTTCATCACACAAATGTTTGTCCCGGGCAGGAATCGAACCCACAGCCCTCAGCTCAGAAGGCAGGGATACTACCAACTGAGCTATCGGGCCCGTCAAAAAAAAAATGTCTTAAAACAGTGTTTTTTTGTCATAAATTAACCTACCACGCCTAACTATCTACCACAATAGCTAAAGTCGTTGATTTAAGAGTAAAATATTGTTAACAACATCGCTAGAATTTTATTTTTCTAACTTTTCGGTTTGTCTACCTTCAATATATCAAGTCTCAAATAGATAGGTATCTGAGTATTTGTCTATCTTTCACAATCTCCAGACTTCGTATGTACCCTTATTAACTCGTAAATTGTAACTCGTAAGTAACTTCAGTAAGGACTTAAAGACGCTGTCTCCGTGTCCAAGCCCCTAGTTTCCATAAACAATTTTTGTATTGCACTTACGAGGGTAGCTACATTAAGTAATTCCCAGCGGGTCCAAAAAATTATACTTAAGGATCAGTTCAAACTTAGTATCGGTTAATTAGACAGTTATTTGTTAAAAAGCACGTCCTTAACTGCATTCCCACTAATCTGTTCACAATTACATATTCCTTCATTCTTATTATCTACGGTATAAAGTCTAAAATTACTGAAGTGAGAACAAGAAACTAACTGGCTAAGAAAATGAAGAAGACCTCACAAGCAGTTGGTTGTTATTAAAACCACACTTTATATGCGACTTGGATTTAGACGTAACCAGTTCTTTAGACCCAAATTGTGTTGTTTCGGATCAAGTTTCCGATATTGGAGTGGCGGGAAAGTATACCTACTTAATGTTTCCGGGATTTATAAAGTTGTCGGCTTTACAAGTATGCTAAGCATAAGCGTGTTAAGCGTGTATATTCGTTTCAAGTTACTCGTTCGTTTACATTACTTTGATATTTTTATTATAATTCGTCCGAGGCAGACCACCAGACCAGCATTAGCTAAATAATTAGGCAGATAAGTATGTAGATATGATAACTTCTTTGAGGCTGCAGCGCTCTAAGTGTATCACAGTCTTATGGAAGTAATGCTTCAAATCTTCAATTTGATAGATAATTTTAGACAGATAAGAAGGTACATAATAATACTCAATTCTTAATTCCCACTTCATTTTCCTTTCATCAGAGTAATAGGTACCTACTGGTTTAGTTTGGCTTTAAACCCCGAGATAGAAGCAACACCAATATTGCACTAAAATTGCATCCTTAAATGCTACAACTACCTAACTTCTTAAAATCTACTTATAGTACATTACCTGACTCCTGAACATTTACTAAAAGTTTTCTAACCATGGTCGTAGTATTATCTAACAAAAAAATCATGTCACCACTCCCAAAATTTTTTGTCTGTCTTATCTGAATATTCATGTTACCTGACAGAAAGCACCTCCAGCCTCCACGAGCTAGTAACTTGCGCAAGTGAAATGGCACAGTGATATTTGGTCCATTGATGTTTTGAATAGGAACTAAGCTTGCTCAATAGCTCGTCGGTCGTCATTGATCACGAACAGTTGAGATCTGGGTCATAGTGATGTAAAACAAAGGTGCAAGGTTTGCCTAATGATATCTTTAAAACACTGGTCTGTTAATTTCATAGACCTATTTATAAGGCGATGATTTAGGTACCTACGTACTCTCTCAACATGCAGGTACAAAATAATAAGTAAACCCTAAAGTATCTTGATCATTTTTTTACCAAAAATTTTACTTAAATAATTAATTGTTGGCCTCTACTAACTTTAACAGCGTAGAAGGAACTGATGCAGCAGGTACCCAAGTTTCATTGCATCAGCTAATACCATTTCTATATTGGTCCCTGAAACATCCCTGAAATCAAACAAACTGACTTCTTCGCCTTAATGATTTTCAGTCGATACAGCCTTTTATCAAAATCTACCTACCTACCAATTTTTCTCCATGAGTTATTTAGTTGAAACGTGGTTGAAACCTACTTCTTCTCAGATTTTTAGTCCACAACATCTCATTTAGCCTCCGGAAACCAGAATCGATTAGCGGGCCCATGGTAATATACCACCAACAAAGTCTGGTGTACCTCCAGAGATCCAAGGACCACGGTCGCCGCAATTGTTTTGCCTGGAGCAGGCGGAGTGGGGAGTGCAAGGAACAAAGGAGGTCGTTGACCCGGTGACCGCGTTCAACCTGCGCGGGGACGTACTCAAGGGTCATAATATAAATAGCTATTCATTTTCTCGTAGTGCACAATATCTACATAGGTAATGTAGATAGGACAGGTTTACTTATAATTAAATAAAATGTTAAGACTTCTGTGGTAGTTAATCTTGCAAAGAACCTATAACGACCCCGAGAAGTATAATGCGTCATGCCGGAAGGAACTATGCACGACGCACCTGTCCAATGCAATATGCATAAGACATTAATATGTACCTACGTGACATCATGTACCGATTTTCTTCTACGTATAAGTTTAGGTACCATATCCATCTGAAACTTGATAAATACTTGCTATGGTAGGAAAGCATTAGAAGCTAACTATTGTTATTACCTAAAACCTAGTAAAAATAGTAAAGCATATTTGCTTTATGAATTAGGTAAAGTAGTTCGGTATATACCTACCGTAAAGTCTACTAATTACATTTTAGAAATCAACATCAAGGAAACAAATATTCTAATCCCTTGCCCCATTTGAATTGCCTGGTTGCAGCCCTAGCCGATATAGGTACTATAATGATAATAAACTTGAAAGTCTGCCTGTCCTTGTCATCTAGGAACTAGAGACTAGGAGAATATATTACGACATTAGGTAACACGACATGCATGTCAATGCAGAAATAAGTAATATCATGAACTTCGTAAAAGCCATTTCTTGTAATTTTGTTATGAAAGAAAGAAAGAAAAGAAAGAAAATACATTTATTTCCGTCTGATGCATTTGATGACCCACTATTATATCCTACCTATGCTTATTGCTATCTCCCTTGACTCTATTAAAATAACATGTGAGTAAATACTTATTATAGTACCTATATTATTTTTTATTTATTTTTTTATTTTATATAAGTATGATACACGGTACCAAAGTAAAAGTATCCGCCCCTGCAGTGCTTCCACTTGCTTACCACTCAACCACAGAAAAGATACTATATAGTACTACCTTATACTCAAACAGTAATGTTATGAAAAGAATGCACCAGCTGCACCTTTTAGCTTTTAACCTTGGCATAACCCAGTATCTATTTACATAGGTGCATAGATGCTGGCTAGAGCCAGCTTTATTCGAAGTTGATTTTGAACGCTGAAACGAGGCATGCCGCAGAATATGTTGACTTTTAAAACCATACATATACTGTCATAATATAGTTATACTTAACACCAATGACGGAGTTTTGGCGGGAACGCGGAAAAGTTTACGTCGTTGCATCGTATTATTTTTCAAAACTTTCGCTTTTTCCAGTGTTAATCTTTAAAATTGGTGGCGTTTTACGCATTAAGTGCTGAATTACGAGTATGAGTGTGGGCAAGTGATATAATGTGGCGAAACGTGATTTTTCGTGTTGCTTTCAAAACTCCATAGAAGCTTCTAGTAAAGTTGCCACCACTTTGCTGGAGCATGACTTAGACTGGACTATGACTACCTGACTTAGACTGGACTATGACTATGACTAGGACATGACTTTGCGTGAAATATTTTATAACACGATGAAAATATAATACTTGACACTGGCTAAATACACTATGTGTGGAGCCAAAATAAAAGAATAAAAAACACCAATGACATAATATCCTGAAACTCATTGGTCAATGCACAGACCTACAGAATATTTTCGCTATAATGAATAGGCATCATAAGGGACAAATTTCATAAGTATTATTTTTCCATTCGCAAATAATTGATTTTGAATTTCACAGAACAATATTACTCCTAGGTCAACATACTTATAAGTTCCGTCCGAGTGGCACTGCTCAAGTGCCCAAAGAAAAAGAATCTATTTACTATAAATACCTATGGATTTACTACAAATCGGGTGAACGAGATACGTATATCATGATCATCAACAGCCCGTAAACGTCCACGGCTGAACATAGGCCTCCCACAGAGAGCGCCACTTTGAGCGGCTGTTTGCCTCCTGTATCCATCGGCTCCCGCGCTAGCACTAGGTCGTCGGTCCACCTAGTGGGGGTCTGCCTACGCTGCGCCTTCCGGTTCGTGGTCGCCACTCGAGAACCTTTCTTCCCCATCGGTGGATACGTAATATACCTCATTCGTAATTTAAAACATAAATCTAGGAAACCTGTAAGTTATTACTTAATTTCAATATGATCTAGGTAGATGCTATTACAAAAACTGTGACCTATAGCTATTTGAGACATAAGCCGAACATGGCCTAACATAAGCATTAATATTTCTGTCGAACTGCACTATTTATTTAATCTATTGAAAAATAAGCAATAAAAATGAGGGTATTCTACGATTTAGCGTGCGTTGGCAATAAGTTTCAAAATACACAGTCATCCGCCCGCCTGCAGTTACAATGGAGGCGATTCAAGCAGAGGAGCAAAATCTTTTATCTAGTAGTGATGGCCAGAAGGATTTTGAAAAGTATGTACATTTTCAAATTATATACTTATAGATAGACCGTAGCAACAATAGTTTGTACGCAGCCCCATGTCCCTAAGTTTGCAATTTCTATTTGCAATTTTATGCACCGCAACTTTTCCGCCATCTTATAATAATTTTCTGAGTCTCTCGTAGTGTTCTTGTGGTTTGTAGTAAGTAAATCGAAACTGTGGATGTGAGCTAGTTTTATGACCTAAAAATTTGTTTTTTTGTGAATGTTAGTGACTGAGTGCTTTGAGTTAGGAAGAGAAATGTGAAATTAAGAAATTGGAATTACGAGAGGTTAGTTCCACCATAGTGTAAGTTCCACGTTGGTTTCACGCAAAGGAGAGGGTGAAATTATTTATAATATGGGATTGGAAAATATGTTCAGTTGGTAGATACCTAGTACCTACCATCCTACGTTATGTACGATCTCATACGTTTATTTTTTGTTAAGTAGGTTGCCTTTCAGAACGCCCGCGCCGTCTTCATATAAATCGATTAGATTTTTTTTTTGTTTGAGCGCATGGATGAAATAAAAAAAAGAAGGATTGAGTTTTGATTGACATCGAACTGAAGCCCAAAATGGCGGACATATTACATATGTGTGTCAGATGAAAGTAGGGCGACCGGCTGCCTATGATGTGAGTGTGTGCGTATTCCGCTTGTACGTACGAAGCGTTCTGGCTTCCTAAGGGTGCTTCAGTTTCGGATCAGACAGGATTCCCTCCTTCTTTTTTTATTAGCTCCATGTTTGAGCGATATACTTTCTTTAAGATTAAGATCATCCCATGAATATTTTATCAAAATCGGGTACATAGTTTTGTAATAATAACAGCAAAAATTTAATTACAAATCGGTTTATTTACCTTCTTTTTTAAGAGGATTGTATTAATATTTATGAGTCTAAATACCTATATATTTATTACAGTACATAACAGTATTAGGTAGGTAACGCGACTTGGACCACGATCTATAACAGCTGCCGCGTAGATCATTCTTAATCTAAGTGGGGGCGATAAAGGCCTGCACTGACGTCCCGCATGGGGTGTTTTGTGCATTTACCCCCGGCAGCCTATTCCCCTAGCCATCCTAACTCCTTGAAATAGCGGAGAACGGCCTTGGGTCACTGGCACAGCTGTTCCAGTGATGGTGATCGTGAAGATGATGCTAAAGCAGGTGGATGTGCTAGCTGCTAGAGCATAGCAATGATAATGATGGGTTTTCTCTATGATCTTTGAGATCAGACGGCCCATAGACCATGCCCTACGTAAGGCCGCGGCAGTGTTAATTATTAAAATTTTACTCCACGGTAAACGGTTTTTTTTTATCTATTTCAGGGGTGAGAAGCTATACGTAACGGCAGACAAGCGCGGCGAGAAGAGCGGATGCAAACGACCCCTCTGCTGGACCCTGCTGGTGCTGGTAGTGGCAGCTATCGTGGCCATCATTGTACTCGCTGCCAGTAAGTATCATACTATCACGGTGTTTGTACTAGGTGGTAGGACTTTCCTGCAAAGTTCCTCTAGGTAGGTCCCACTGCCACCGCTTTACCAGTTATTCTGCCGCCAAGCAGTACGTGCAGGCACTGCTGTGTTGAAGGGCATTGTAGCTAGTGAAATTACTGGGCAAATGAGACTTTATGACTTGATCTCACATTGTAGTGATCTGATTATAGGTACTAGACTGTGTGATGTATCAGAAGAACGTGCGCAGTGCAAGTGTCACGCGAAACTTTATAATTTTTAAGCTCCGAGTAACACTACAAATTGTATTGGGCGGCCATGTCGCTTAAAATCAGGTGAACAACCAGCTCTTCTCGTCATTGTTTCTCATAAAAAAAGGTATAAGTAGTTGGCATTATTCCGATTACCTCCAAAAAAATATTGGCTAGTGAACTGCTAATGCCTTTTATTACCTAAGTAACTACCTAAACTACACTTTTTAGGTAAATATACCAATAATATAAAGGTGGGTGTACGCAGTTCAATTCTAATCATTTTTGTTCTTACTTAGTTTTTTGTACTTATACAGGGTGTAATTTAATTCATTAGCATAAATTGAGCCCATAATAGTACATAATTTAAAGATGATTATTAAAGAGTAAAGAATGTAAATAGAAACTTTTTTTTTTTTTGGAAATTATGAAGATTGCCGCGACGCCTAACGCAGTTGGCACGGTACTTAGATACATTTAAACGGTTTTATACCTTGTATGTTCTAATTAAAAACAGTACTTCACTATTTTAATTAAATGTTGTATTGTAGCATTTGATTAAGTAAGTTATTCCATTTTTTGGAGTTATTATTATTACCAAACCAATGTGTTAGAATTCAAAAATTTTGGTTCACACGTGACCGGTATCAGGAGTAGGTACCTAGTTTCAAAGGATGCTAATGAGTTCAATTACATCCTGTAGAGGTTAGCGAAACGACCCACGGAATGGACAACAGCATTCTCCTCGGTAGGTACATTTAAATCTTGTGCGATCACCAAGCCTGCCAAGCGCGGTGATTGTGGCAAACCTACCTTATGATAAACGTCCAAAGTGGCGTTTTAGGACTGTCTTCAGCATAGGATGACTACGGGCTGATCATGTCTGTACTTGGTACTTATACTCAACTTACCCCTTTTCCTTACCTTTGCCTTACCTATTTGGTGAACTCGCCCTATAAAATGTGAAGAAAATAGAAACTTAAATACCTTTAAAGACGATGTCTCTTCTTCAATCTTCCTATCTGTTTTTTCAGCCGGAATCCTGTTCTCATCATCGCCAACGACCCTCGAGCAATACAACACTTCGATCAGCTCGGCGCGAGCCCTCGGCGGCATCGGAGGCCACGACCATGATCACGACCATGACCATCACGACCATGATCATGACCATGCGCACCACGATCATCCACAGACTACCGAGCCGGCTCAGACACAACACGGACCCGACACACTGAACGATGGAACAGTCCAGCCTGTTGGTCCGGAAGATAACGACATGTCATTATATGGTAAGCATATTTATAGCGGTTTTTAGGGTATTAGGTACATCTCTTCTATCCTTTTCAGAATTGCATAATACTAATTGATCATATAAGTAATTAATCTATAAGTACGTAATATATCAATAATTTTTCCTTTGAAAAAAGGCTCAATCGGCTTCAATTTCATATTACTTAGGAAGTTCCGTAGGCTGGTATCATACAAGCACATGGTCAGTCAGATGACCACTCTATGTCTGACTCTACAGCTAATAGCGATTCCAAATTCAAGTACTTACCTACGAACTAAATCCCGATGCATTTGCTGTTCATTGGAGAGCTTTAATACTTATTTTATCTCGTAATCGTCAGTACTCGTGATCATATCCTCACCTATTTTATGAAGCAACGCTCTGGAAGTAATTCCAACATCATGGTTCATGAGATCATAAGGTAGGTACAGCCTGGTGACAAACGGACAGACAGACAGTCCGACAGACGGACGGACGGACAGTGGAACCTTAGGAAAGGTCCGTTTTACGCCTTGGGTACGGAACCCTAGAAAGATCAATCGATCAATCAGTCATGAATTGACATAAAAAATTACTTGAACATAATAATTTTCACCATCAAAAGATTTCGTTATCATTGAAACATTTACGAATGCATCTGTAGACTTGATCACTTCGTAATCCTATATAATCATCATAGGTCATATTACATCGGTATTGTATAATTGGAAATCTGTTGTGGAATATTAGTCACAACTTTATATTTCTTTAAAATTCAGCTTATAACGTAAAAATTCTAGGTGTGAAGTTTGACGGCCTTTTTATTTAGGGTTCGTGATCATACCTATACTTACTATAATAATACTATGGTAGGTCTATATGTAAAATATTATATACCTTGATCTGCCTGCCTTTTTTCGAGTAGGCAAGTAGTCAGCCGTGTCAGAATATGTAGGCCGCCCAGACTTCTGACTTGGCTTAACTACTATCTATTGTCTTACAACAGCCGAGACCGACGACCATGTTGATAATACAGCAAACTGTCCATGTAAATAAATGTAACTGTCAATGTTTTACATCGACTACAGAAATCAAATGTAGTAAACTAAATATAACCGAATGTAAATGGACGTGTACGGGACCCCTCTCTCTTATCTATTTTAATCCCCGAATTTTATTTCCAGTGCCGAGGACTGTGGAAGGCGAACTCAAGATCGACAACGAAGAGTTTACACCTGATCTAGCGGACCCTGAGAGCGCAGAGTACAGAGACTTCGTGAACATCTTCACTGAAGGCCTGAAACGAGCAGTCTTCGATAGAAACACTTTGGACAACGGTGAAAATGACGTCACTGTTGAGGTCGTACAACTCCGGTAAGTCAAACATGTCACTGTCTGTTTTAAATTCAATGCCGACACCATAGAGCTAATAAAAAAAGGAGGGAATCCCGTCTGATCCGAAACTGATGCACCCTTAGGAAGCCGGAACGCTTCGTACGTACGAGTGGGGCACACACACACTCACATCATAGGCAGCCGGTCGCCATACTTTCATCTGACACACATATGTAATATGTCCGCCATTTTGGGCTTCAGTTCCATGTCAATCAAAACTCAATCCTTCTTTTTTTTTATTTCATCCATGGCCGACACTATCATATCGTATATAGTGTCGATTTTTTAGAAACCTAAAAGATCTCATCATCGTCACCATTAACAGCCTGAAGACGTCCACTGCAGAACATAGGCCTCCCCCAGGGAGCGCCACTAAAACACCACACACTATAAGATCTAATTTCAATTAAACATAGCGTTCGGAATAACAATAAGGTACCTAATAATGATTACATTTCACATTACTCTAATTTCTACCACTGAGGTGGTCTCACACGAGTTTTCATTCCAATCTTTTACGAATGGCACGCATTATTTACTATCGATGCCGCGAGCGAGATTTCACTACCTAATTCCCAAAGTACCGAATTGTAGGTAATGTAAAAAAAAGTGTACCAACACCAAGTATTGAAATAATAAATCTTTAACTTTTTCAATTCCTAAGTCATGCCAAATTAATCAAATTATTTATTTTTCGGATTACAGAAAAGGCTCAGTCATCGTCACCTACAGAATCCATTGGAAACCGAAAGCAAACGCCGAACACACTTCAGATTTGCTGAGCGCCGAATCCCTGAAGACAAAGCTCGACCAATATCTCGGCAATAACAACAGAATGATCAGCGTCTATCACATCGCAGAAGACAACATGCCCACAAAACACGTTTTAGACATTTGCCAAATAGACAACAATCACTGCGAGTACGGCTGTGAATTCGATGAAACCAACTTAGAGTTCACTTGCACCTGCCCTCACGGACAAATTTTGGATATGACTAACCCAAAGAAATGCATGTCTATATTAGAAAACGCATATCCAATGGAGCCAAATGTAAACACAGAACAGAAAGAAGTTAGAGTACTCGAGACCGATGTGAACCCGAGGACGTCGAAAAACTTGCCGGAAGACGAAAAACCTATCACTGAATCAACGCACATCAGTCAAAATGAAAACGTGTTTGACTGGAAAGAAGCCCACCACGTGATTCCAGAGACCACCACGGAGAGTGAGACTGACTTAAACTTATCGCATATATTCGGTCATGAGGGTAGTGCAGAAGCATCACCGGAACCAACTGCTGAACCGAAAGCAGAGCCAGAGCCAACGGCAGAGCCAAATCCTGAACCAGAACCAGCTGCGGAGCCTAAAGCTGAACCCGAACCAACTGCAGAACCTAAGCTAAAACCCGAACCGACTGCAGAACCGAAAGCAGAACCCGAACCAACAGCAGAACCGAAACCTGAACCAGCTGCAGAACCGAAACCTGAACCAGCTGCAGAGCCCGAGCCAACTGCAGAGCCAAAACCTGAACCTGAACCAGCTGCTGAGTTAGAGTTAGATAATTATGAACCTAAAGCCGAGCCAGAACCAACTGCTGAACCTAAAATTGAGCCTGAGCCAGAGCTAGAACAAAAAGCAGAACCTGAACCAACAGTTCAGCCGAAAAATGGAATGGAACCGATTTCAGAACCAAACGCTGAACCACAGCCTACTGCGGAACCAGAGGTGTCTCATGAGCACGCTGTAGAAACAACAGCAGAGCCTGCGGTAGAGCCTTCAGCTGAACCTGAGTCAAAACTTGAGTCTGAGATATCTTCAGAACATAACCCTTCTAATCCTGACATTTTAGGGCTTGAAGTTATTCATATTTCATCACAGACAACAGAATCTGCCCCATTGCCAACATTTAAAACATATTCTGAAGTGGAACCTGAAGCCGAACCAAAACCTACTACAGAACATCTGTTACCATCTGTAGAAACAACCACTAAAATGCATATTCCTGAAAACATCTCAAACCACGAAACGAATACTACAATGAATCCACTTCATATTTTAACAGCAGAACCAGTACACTTGGAAAAACAAATGAACCATCAATCTGACCATCACACAGAGCGTGAAGCTGATTCAGAAGAAAAGTCTGCTTCCAGCGCAATTGAAGGAAGTTACGTGGCAAATTCAGATGAAATGGAAACTACCACACTAAGAGTGTCGATTTCAGAGCCTAAAATAATAAACGAGCCATCGTATGAAGCTAAACCTGAGATCGTATCTATCTATAACGAAAAGAACGAAAATCAGCAACCACTAAGCAAAACTGTAACTGAAGAAAAAGGCAAAATTACTACTGAGCAAAGTGATTGGTTACAAGATAACTTAGAAAATGATACGAAAACCCCAACTCTTTTCCAAAACAGTTACATTAACAATAATGATTCAGAACAAAGGTCCTTTAAATCTATCGACATTTTTGCTGAAGACTCAACGACAGCAAAAACAGGAGATCAAGATAGTTTAACCAGTGTCGCTCCAGAAGAAAATAAAACTGATATAGAAGATATTAATAAAAAAGATAATGAAGAAATTACAACACTTACTAATCATGCGACTGATAACAAAGGTCTTTTAGAACAGGAAATGAATGACAAACTCAATACGGAAACTATGTCTCAGTTAGATACAGCAGCGAAGGAACTCGAAGACCAAAGTTCTATTATGTCAACAATGTTTAATGAAGATAACAATACAAACCATAACGCCGAGGACAGCAACAAGAATCACGACGAGCCTATGCTTTCTACTGCAGCGCGTGAAGAGCTATCTTTAAACGTTAATGAAGGTATAACAACTACAATGTCATCTCAATCTGCTAAGGACTATTCTATCAGTAAACAACTTAATGCTGGCTCTGAAGAAGAAAAGAAACTAATGGAAGCTCTTGAAACTAAAACAAACGAATCTAAACTAGAAGAGACAAAAGATAAAAACACTGCCGATGAAAGTATGGACATAACATTCGATACAATAAATATGCTTTACAATCGTTCATCTAAATCTATCGAGAACCAAAACGTAACTAAACTAGATACAACTTCAGCGCCTCCTGTAGCCCTTGCAGAAACTACTACGATTTCGGATTGGCTAGCTGAACCTGTTACTGAAATCAAGTATGAAGAGGCAATGAATAATATAGAAAAACATGAAACGACTGAGTCTACTAATACCAAAATTGATGAAATCATCAATACTGGAGTAACTAAAGATGACTTTGAACCAGATTACTTGAATAATATGAGCTCCAATAACAACAAAATTTCAGAGCCTGACGAACCTTTGTATGGAATGTCACATGATTATGAAGATTCTCGAGTTAAGAGAGTGAATGTAGAAAATAATGCTACTACTATAATGTTAAAGAAAAATGATTCAAAACAAGCCACTTTAAAAGAAATTCTGCCAGCAAGTAGTATAGCTTCGGTTCCTATTGAAACAACTACGGTTATCGACTACATTTATAACTCAGCTGAAAAAGTTAACAACGAAACTTCTGTGCCTCAAGCTCACAGTGTTGATGAAATTGTACAATTAGCTACAACGACGACGACAGAAAAATCAGAGCCTGCACCAGTATGGGAGGATTCAGAAGCAGAAAAATATTTAACCGTTAAAGAACTAGAAAAACCAATGAATTCAGAAGAAAACAGCGAAACTACTCGAGCAGATTCGATTGATGAAATAGAAAAGCCAACCACATCATCAACTATGACGTCTAAATCTCCTGCTTCTACAACAGTCGCATCAACTTCTGAAGTTGCCCCAGCTACCACAATAGATAACATACAAGAAATGCCTACACATGGAAACGACACCGAATTACAGACACAGATGAATAATTTAAACGTAACAATTTATGAAATATCTAGTCATAACGGTAACAATTCTTTCGCTGTTACTAATCAACATTCTAGTGAACTTGATGATCACGAAACAGAAATGAATCCGTTCTTACCAGAAGTCGAAAACAATAAGAGTCTCGTTAAAAAGCTGCAAGAAGGTCATGACATAGAACCCACAACATTTAATGAAACACAAAATGAAAACATCGAAGAACATTCCAATATTTCTTCAGAAACTACCACACGCGTTCCTAATAAAGACAGATTATCTACATTACCCAAATTCAATGAAAATAACGTGACTTCAACGGCATCACCAGTTAGTACAGAAGAATACACTACTTTCAATGAGCTTATAAAGTCGGATTCGCAAGAGAACAAAACAGAAGATACTAAAGAAATAGTGCCAACGAATTCTACGGCTATTACAGATAATAACAAAGATAAAAACACAGAATCGAAAGAACCTATTTCTACATTTTTACTTGACACCGACGATTTAGATACCTATAAAGAGCACACAACGGAACATAAAACAACAATAGCTGAAAATAACTTAGAAAACGGAGCTTCGCCATCACCTCCGGTAAGCTCGAGTGATGAAAGTGATTACTTAAGTGTTGTGCCCATTGAAGAAGAGAGATTGGAAGAAAAAGAAGAGTTAAAAAAGGACTACGGAAGTGAAATTAATGATATAAGTGATTCGCCAAAAAAGAGTGACAGAAGGACATTAGATGAAACCAAATTTGATTCAGTAAATGATAATGAAGCGTAGTGATATGTAACTATAATTTAAGTCTCGTGTATAATAATTGCTATTTCAATTCCTGTGATGCTATCGGTTCTATCGAACAAATCGGATTTTACTTAACAGATTACATTTACTGAGAAGATTTTGGAGTACATTTACCGTGAAATCGGTGTTTTCTTTCACTGATATTACAAGGATAATGTACGAAGTCTTATAAAATGTGAAATGATATATTTTATTGCAATGAGCACATGATTTCCATTAGGCTAGTCAAACTAGAAAAGAGTCATCTTGATGGATTACATAGATATTATTTATTGTCTTCTACGACGAATAGAAATTACGCTATAATTTGTATTGCGCGAAAAATTAATCAAAGAAATATTGCGCCATTGGATTTGTTGAGTGATGGGCGATTGTAAATGAACAACGAGGTACCTACCTACGGCTACCTTGTTTTCTCCAGTTCTTTTTTTAACTGGTAAGGTATCAATCTATAATAATTGGCATTTAGAAGTTCAAAGTTCATAACTAAGATAACTATCAAAGACGAGAGACCAACTAATCAGATTGTCTTAATTTTACAATTGCCCATCACTAATATATTTTATGTATAGATACCTACATGTACAGTATCATACAATATTTTAAGAAATAATTATATATTATCGTGTTTAACTGATGAATTTTATTCTATTGATCGATTTGTTACCATGCCTAAATGTATATTATAATAATTACACTTATCGAAATTATTATTGATAATCTCGGTAATGAAAATGATAAGTTTTTGCGAAATATTTGGTTTTGCGATGAAAGATTTTGTCTGCCATGCCGTAATGTGATATGTATCTACATTCCATAAAACTTTACTTAGTAATAAGCAGAAGAGAGGTCTGATGTATAATAAATAATTAATTTAGTATATTGTTAACTAAATATTTTGTATAAATGGTTGAATATTGTAAAAATTACGTTGTAAATAAATTATAAGTTAATAATTACGTTTGCGCTATCATTTATCCTCGTTCAACCATCGTATCGATCTAGTTCAATTTGAATAAACAAACAAGAGTAGGAGTAGATAGGAATTATAATTTGTCATTCTATAATCAGGAATAATATAAAACGGGCAACGTCGATGTCGAAATCAAAAAGTAGATCAAAGGCAGTCATTAGTTGAACAAACTTTATTACCTATATTTATCATTATATCTTAGATAAGTACAACAGTATTTAAACACAATAAGTACACGTGATCACATCATCATTATGTATAACATTCAGTCTTAGGTTTAGGCGTGATGTCATCTATTTCTTGCGCCATGCCTTGTTGTTCATCCATCACCATCCGAGCACACAGACACCCCTCACTGCCTCCAGCGAGGCAATTGCCTATAACATCTCTACAAGTACTAAACGGAACAAACCGTTCTGAATCAACCTTTTTATCTTCTACTTTTGGTATATCTATATCGAATGTATCTTTGATTTTTATCACACCATCTATCCTGAATTCAACATTCGGAACCGTATCTTTGTTAAAATTACATTTTGATTGTTCTTTGATATTACAGCTACTTGCACAATCACAGCCTACGCACAAGTTTGGTTTGTAATCGTTGTTGTGAGCATTCCTTTCGGTACTTTCTTTGAAGAAATCTTTTTTGAATACCATTTCATTTTTACTATCAAAATATTTTAGTCCTACCGAATATTTATCAACGAAATCAATATTATTATTGTCAATGGATGTAGGATCTGAATTTTCTATGGGTGTAAAATCGAAATTTTCATCAATTGGCTTGGACATTTGAGCACATACACAACTGTCGGTACCTGTAATACAACCACCTAAGGCAGATCTGCAGTCACCTACATCCTTGTCAACACGTGGCGAAAGCATAGATTCCTTGAAGACCTGTTCGTGTTTTTTATGCCAACACTCATGTTTAGTAATAAGACCTAAGCCATCACCATATTCCGCAGTATGTTTTGAATATTCCGTTTGAGGTACTGGTTCGCCGCAGGAAGCGCAGAGAATTGAGTCTGCAAAACAAATGCTTTGTGTTAGGAGAATTCTAATTAAGATTATTCCTAGACTTTACATATATGTTAGCTTTTAATTATTTGTGATGTGGTGTTTCAATAAAGAGTTTATCTATCTATCTATTCGATAGTTTTACAACACAGCTGTCTTTTTCAAGCCCCCCAATCAATATACGCTATTAGCGTAGTGAATATGTAAGCTACCATAATTCCCGTTTGATAGGCGGCTTGATGATCGCTGTAAATTATAACGCAAACCAAACGCTGATTGCCCATTCCCTAGATATTCACACCCATCTTTGCCCGTGGTTTCTTTCCCATTGGACTGGTGGTTCAACTCTTACGCCGGAACCACACGGCGGAATTTTAATTTTTATTAAAGTAATTATAACAAAAAAGCAGATGAAACTAATAAAATAAATACAAACCTTCAACATATCCTTTGCACGAAATAGAAGCATCGCACGAGTTTGAGTCTGACGAGATACCACTGTCCGGCTTAATTTCTGGAAGAAGACAGTTAAGTTAATAATTCTCAAAAACCAAAAACTGAAGCACACATATTGCAATGTTATGGGACGTTTAACATCTGACGAACGACTAGCTAGTCACGTCATTCGTTTACATAAAAAAAAATGGGGCCATCTTCACAGATTTTCCTACTTATTGAAACGAAAATCAGGCAGCTAATTCGTCACATAAAAGTTCGTGTCATATGAACTTGTTGCAATTTAAAAAGCAGAATTCTATGACTTACTATGTCTGGCCATGTGCCTTTTCCTGCCGTACTCCGTTGAAAATGTCTTCTTGCATCCTGTAAACTCGCAGCACAGCCACTCTGAAGGGTTGTGGGTCTTGAGATGTGTTTTTAGGTGATGAGATTGTATGAAACCTGTTTTAAGAAACATTTGCAAGAAGATAAAATTAAAGTTACAAAATTAACTATGACTGTAGATTAATGAGACTAGGCATGGATCATTTCACAAGGAGCAGGTGAAAATTCATATGATTATATTTTTCATTAATCACTCAGCTACTTTTTGGCACATAATCTGCTACTAATCACAGTGTGATTAATCACACGTAATGAATCGTGGGTTCGGATCATAATACGAATGTAGTATCAGCGGGGAATATCTGAACATATAATTTTGTTTATGCTTCTGTAAACAAACTAGGACCTGTAAGGTATATTTTTTTATAAACACTGCATGTGATGTAGCGGTGAACTTTGATCTAGCTAGAGAGTAGCGTTAGATTTCTTAGTAATCATTTGTAGCAGGTCGCAACTTAGCTGGGTTGCTCTAAATCACATCTCTGTTCCTTTTCATAAAGCACTGCCATTCACCACTGATCATGAATTCATTAGGCATATGAAAAATTAGTCTGTAAAAAGTAGCAGATGAAATCACAGTGAAAAAAATAAATCATATATTTAAAAGTAGCAATCATTTCCATGCCTGATTGAGACTCTCAGGTCCATTCCCACTCCACTTTCCTTAAGAAAGTGAATTGAGATGGAATACTACCAAACCATAAAAATATATCTACTCAACATGCGATCATAATTTAAATATGTAACTTATTTTAAACTAATATTTGTATGTAAATATAAATAAATAAAAATAAATATGTGCGGACATTTCACAAAACGCCATCTAGCCCCAAACTAAGCATAGCTTGTACTAACCACCAAATGGAACCAGAAAACCAGATAACTTATAACAATACTTATATACTTTTTGTTTGTAAATACATACATAGAATACAATATAACACCCAGACACAGAACAATCATCTGTGTTCATCACACAAATGTTTGTTCTGGGTAGGAATCAAACCCACAGCCCTCAGTTCAGAAGGCACCAACTGAGCTATCGGGCCATATCGGGATATTTATTTGAGTTTTCAGAGAATGGGCAGCAGCATACTCTTCAATTACATTAAGATCTTATGCAGTCACTATGCTGCCTGCCCAGCATAGTGGTTATGGCAAACCCAATTATGATAAGTGTCTAAGGGGCTTTATATGGGAGAGGCCTGAATTCAGCAGTAGATATCTTCCACATCCGTACAAATAATAGTTAAAATCAATATCTTTCCCTACAAACATTATAACTGGTATTTCAATCTTCATAGTAAGGATGTAAAGCAGCTCAATGTGCATTATTCATTGCCAGTAGAAGTAAATAAAGTATTTATAAAACAAAACTTACCTTTCCCACAAACATTGCAGTAGTGCTGCTTTGCATTGGTATGCGTAAGCTCATGATGCTTCAAATGGTGCGAGAAGTTGAATGACTTTCCACATCCATTGAAGCTGCATTTAAACCGGCGCTCTGACTCAGGCTTGTGGGTTTTCATGTGTGTGCGGAGAGCTTGGTCACTGCTGAATGTAGCGTTACATTTTGGACACGTAAAAGTACCTGAAAAAGAAGAACAGTTTCTAACCGAGATATAAAGAATGGCTGATTATATACTTCAGTATTATTTCAGTTTAATTAACGAAAAATCCTGTTGTCCTTAGAAGCAATGGCTATGAATAGTAATAGAATAAATTACCTTTATGTGCGTATTTCATGTGTCTTTGAAGTAGTACTTCATCTCGAAAATTTCTGTTGCATTCACAACATTTAGCACTTCCCGTTCTTTCATGCTGTTTTTGATGACGACGCAGAGCTGATCTAAATAATAATAAATACACACCATTAATAAGAATTATAAAGCAGGGTATAGTCATCTACGAATAATAAAGCGCTAGAAAATCTCTTTAATTTATTGAGTGGCAGGTTCATAACAGAGATAATAGAGTCAATAATGTTAATGGCCAATATAATCATTGGACTGCTCAATCTGTTAAATGATGACCTTATTGTGCTTTAATATTACAGACATAAATTAATTTCACCAGTGTTTAAAAATAAAGCAGTGATTAGCTATTCCACCATTACAAAGTACATTAGAAAGCTACGCTGGTTGCTACAATGTTAAGGACTGTACCTGTAACATATCTTTATAAAAAAGCTCTTTAAAAATTTAATACAATTTGATACAATTTCTTGGCAAATATTGATTTTAAATAAATAAGGATGCCTCTGTTTCATGATTTTACCTGCAACTACCAGTTTTCCAGCAGGAACTTTTAATATTCCATGAGCAAAAGTTATATATGTTAATTGCGGTATATGGATTCCATGATTCCTTCAAAATTGGTCTGTTTTTTGGGATGAAAGCTACACCGATAAACACACAAACATATATTGATGGGCCTGATAGCTCAGTTGGTAGTAACCCTGCCTTTTGAACTGAGGGCTGTAAGTTCCTACAGCCCTCAGTTCAGAAGGCAGGGTTACTACCTACCTTGATTCCTACCCAGGACAAACATTTGTGTGATGAACATAAATGTTTGTTCTGTGTCTGGGTGTTATATGTATGTATTTACAAACAAAAATTATATCCATTATCTATTCCCATAGTACAAGCTATGCTTAGTTTGGGGCTTGATGGTGGTGTGTGAAATGTCCACACACATCTATTTATTAATTTATATACATACAAACAAAAAAGTTTTAACATTATGTGTTATGAAATAGGAAAAGTGAGGCCCATGTTCAGCAGCATACGTCTCCTGGCTGATGATGTGATTTGATAGGGATTTAAAACTCAATGGCAAACTCACACAAAACTAAACTTCTTACAGCAAATATCACACTCGAAACCCGGAGAATGACTAAGTTCGTGTCGATTTCGTTCGCTGTTGTACCGAAACTCTTTTGGACAGTGGCTGCACTTCAACATTATCACGCTTGGTTCTTCCGCCGACTCTGTAGTCATTATGGTGTTCACAATTTTTATGCGAATATTTACCACATAACACTTTTATCCTGATATTTACTATCTCTACAATATTGATAACACGGCAAGTTATGAATCGAAATCGTCGACTATACCACAGCACATAGACTGTGCTCCAACTCCAACACGTGCCAACACGACACGGGCGTAGGAAAAAGTTGTTATTGTAATAATTATGTTAATCTAATATCCAATGAGAAGTGCCAATGTATAATTGGGTATAATAATTGTGTAATTACAACACAAACACGAAAGAAAATAAATTGAAAAAATATAAATAATATCTCGATATGTCACGCAAATCCAGCAAATGTCATTACCAATACCAATGTCATCAATCACCACAGAGTACATTGGTAAAAACTGAAAATCACGGATTAGCCACAGATAACAGTAAAACTAATAAACCCGTGCAAAGAGAGGCTCTCGTTAGCTGTTAAATTCAAATTTAGTCAAAAACTACTATATTATTTCATTTTACGATAAGCCTAAAAGCCTAAAAAGAATAAAACCAAAACTATGTGGTCAGTCATAAATAAAATCACAACACCCAATAAGACAACACAAAACCGACAAAACATTAGCCTAAAATTAAATAATAATCTCATAACTTCACCGCAATTAGTCGCTATGGCATTCAATGAGTATTTCGCATCAATAGGTAACAGCTGTGCAGGTGCGGCGAGTGGACGTCCAGTGCAGGCGCCCGTGACGAACTCGATCTACATTGAACCAGTCACAGAGCGAGAGGTATATATCATTATCCGTCGCATGGAAAACAAACGCAGCTGTGGAGCGGACGACATCCCACCGCTGCTAATCAAGAAATGCATCAATGAGCTTACACCCCCGTTAACTAGGTTGATTAATAAATCTTTTGAGGAAGGCCTCTTCCCAGATAAACTCAAAATTGCAAAAGTGCGACCCATTGCGAAAAAAGGCGGATTAATAGATAACCCTGGTAATTACAGGCCAATCGCCTTATTGCCTTCGATATCTAAGATATTTGAAAAAGCTATGTCAAATCGCGTATATCGTTTTTTAGAAAAATATAAAATTTTAGATAATAACCAGTTTGGCTTTAGGAAAAATTGCTCAACTACACTAGCAGTATATAACTACCTACAGGACATTTACAGTTGTATAAATGAAAGAAAATATGCTATCGGTATATTCCTGGATATGACGAAAGCATACGACAGGGTATCCCATAAGATTCTACTACAAAAGTTGTACGGGTCCGGTATAAGAGGTCAAGCATATAAATGGTTTGAATCATACCTCCAGGACAGAGTGCAGTTTGTGGAGATAGATTACTTCGATAACGACACTAAAGAATGCACTAATGTGGGGTCAAGTGCCACTATAATAAATAACTCAATACCCCAGGGTAGCGTATTAGGATGCACCCTGTTTTTATTGTACATTAATGACTTGCCAAAATCGATAAACTCTTCATGTGTACTATTTGCAGACGACGTTTCTTTGTTATTTAAAACTTCGGATAAAATTGATCACCATACTATTACAAATACATTCTCAAAAACAAAACAATGGTTAAATGATCATAATTTGGAAATTAATCTATCAAAAACAAAAATATGTCAATTTAGGCCCTACCAAAAATTACCCCTTAACCTCAGGTTTCTTTCAAAACAAATAGACTTACAGGAAATTAACGAATTTAAACTTCTAGGTATAACTATAGATTCTAATCTTAACTGGAAAAAACATATCGAAAATATTAAAACCAAACTGTCACAATTTATTTACGCGCTAGGCGTCTTAAAATGCAACACTGACTATAAAACCGCTTTGTCTGCTTATTACGCATACGCTTACTCCTGGCTTAACTATGGCATTATTTTGTGGGGAGAAAGTACTGATTATATGGATCTATTCATCCAGCAAAAGAAATGTATTAGAATATTAATGAATATAAAACAGAGAGATAGCTGTAGGCCACATTTTATTAGGCAAAAAATTCTCACACTACCGTCTATGTACCTATTACAAAGCTGCATGTTTGTAAGAAGACACCGAAATCTTTTTAAATCTAACGCGGAATTAAATGAAAATTACAACAGAAGAAATAAAAATAAATTAGTCCCCCCCCTGACAACCCTTAAAATAGTAAGCATGAGCCCTTATTGCAGAGTGATCTCTAACTATAACAAATTGCCGGAAGATATTAAATCCGAATCAGAAGATATGATGTTCACAAGACGACTAAAATCATTTTTGCTAAAAAAAGGCTATTACTCAGTCGAAGAATTTAAAGCAGATAAACTTTAGTTCGCTCGGTCCTGTTACACTCGATGTAGGAAATGATAAAAATTAAAAGTATTAATATCAAAGTAGGTAATATTAATAATTAATCTAACAATTGCAATATAAAATTTATCCCGTTTTGAAATTTAGTTAGAATGATGACAATAATAATATATAAATTGACCTAAATTGTATATAAGATGACGAAATTCAATTAAAATATGTATAATTTGCTATTTTTATTAGATATAGATATGTACGCTCCAGCTCCACCCAGAAGTGCAACGCCCTCACAGGGCTCATACAATGAAATATGTAGGACTAGGTATTTAGTTTTAGTTACACTAAATGACATTGTATGAAAGCATGTAATTAATAAATAAATAAATAAATAAAAAAGTAGCCTAAGCCTCAAATGTCTGTTGACATTTGAGGCTTAGGCTACTTTTTTAGGCGACAGAGGCTGAAATTCGGCTACATTGGGCTACTTAAACTGAGAAAAATGGCGATATTAGTCACGCCCGTCGACGTTGGCAACACTGATCACAGAGTACATTGGAAAAGATGAAATAATAAACTCAAAATTCATCTGAATCTATTAAGAAAAATAAAATCTAACCATTTAATTCAGCTACAAAAAATGTAAATTGTAATGTTTTATGTGAATTTTACTGGACTTTCTTGCTTGGTCTGTATAGCAAACTAATGGTTACAGTACTAAAATGTTTTATAGGTTATGTCTGATCACGTAAAATTCAAGGTTTCGATCGCTTGCACAAATACCCCGTGTGATTATATCAAGAATGTTGAATACTCAGCATCGCAGAAGGTGGGTTAGGTGGGCTGGCTTACGACGAACGGCGCGGCGTGCGACAGTCGGCGGACGAAGCGCGTGACTTTGGGTCGACCGCTGTTTCGACGGCAAAGTATACGTATTTCATAACACAGATCGAAGAAAACGAAAAAATGCAAGACTGGATTAAAGTAACGCTGTTGCTCTGTACTTATGGCATGGTTCGTGAGATTCGGCCGTCCGAGCCATTTGTGTCAGAATTTCTTCTGGGAGAATGGAGGGAAATCACTGAAGAACAACTTAACCGTGACGTGTATCCTATTGGAACTTATGCTTACCTAGCACAACTGGTTTTAATATTCCTCATCACAGATTTCTTGAGGTTTAAACCTGTCATCATACTCTCAGGTAATTTTCATTATGGACTGCCAACTCACTAATTTGTGTATTTTTTATGAATACAGTAAAAGCTCCTTATTCGCGTTTTCACTATTCGCGGATAAAAAAATGCTACCCAATTCCTCTATTTGCGGCTAAAAGTTTCTTTATTCGCGGATTTAATAAGTACAATAAATAATTATGAAAGGATTTCAATAGGTATCCAAATCCAACCTAATATCCTTTGTAAATGCCGTCAAATTGACTAATAAAAATAATAAAATAGATCTTATTACAACTTCGCCTAAAGTATGTTGTTAAATGATATCGCCGAGGACTTTAATATAAGCCGCCTTTGCCGCTATCGGTGTTGTTGAGAATGTTAACCCGCAACGTTAATGTTGCGGTTCCATTCTATGGTAAAAGCCGCTTTGTGTTTGATTGAGTGACGCGTCTCCATCGCTCTTTAACTAATTTATAATGTCATCTATAATATATAAGAAACGAGTTTTGACACGAAAAAAACTGTGTTACCTCTTAAAGTGAAAATAGAAATGCTACAAAATTCTTCAAATCATTGATTATTAATCAAGATAATCAAAAAATTCAATTAACTTGAATCTTTATATGTTTGTTTTTTTTAATTGTCACCTAGGAACGTATCCCCTATAATCCCATACTCACAAATTACCATTCCGTATTCACAGTTTCTGTATTCGCGGCATATTTATAGAACATATACCCCGTGAATAAAGAGCTTTTACTGTACTTACAAAACTACAATGAAAATATAATACCTATACAAATGAAGTTAACAATAAACATTTTTTATAGGTTTGAGTGGAATAGCAGTGTATTCAATATTACTTTGGACTACAAGCTTAGAATGGGTGCAAGCATCTCAATTTTTCTATGGAACATATATGGCCACAGAGGTTGCCTATTTAACTTATATTTATGCAAAGGTACAACTTAAATATTTTCTTTCTTCCTTTCCTTTACCCGCATCACATAAATTTCTATCCATTTCTACTAATATTTATAATTGAAACATAGTCTATTTATTTCTATTTTTGCTGGTTCCACAGTTACACTGCAACCCATATATTATGCAGATAATAACTTACCCACCAACTGCTTAGAGTTTAGGGTGAGGTATTTTAACTTTTGTTTGCTCTATCATAGGCAATGATAAAACAAGAAAAAAGAGAGTTATTTGATTGATTGATTGATTGATTGGTTGATTCCACTGCTTTACAGTGTTTTGGGAAACTATATTTATTTATTACCTACTATGCTTTAGGTAACTAATTTCTGTCTGTCTAATCTTATACATACAGGGCCAACCTACTCGTATGTAGACCTTTTAAGATTTTTGTCCATCTCTAAATGAAACAAAATATTTATTTCATGAAGTATCTTTAACTGGGCTAAACCTGTACATTAAAGTGCACTTTATCTTGGATTATTTTTCTTTCACGTACTAGTTAATTATCTTTTATTTAGCTCATAACTCATAACTTATACCTACCATAGTCGTAATCTACTTATTTTGAAATTGATCAGGGTAACATTAGGTACCTAATATCAGCAGGCTGTGACATTCTTGAATCTATATCTGATTAGAACTCCCCGTTAATAGATAAAACAAAGATAATAATATTAACAAAGATAAAAGATAAATAAATAAATAAATTACAACACACTTCTTCACTAATCATCAACTGAGTGCTGTAATTCTACTCTTGAATCTAATCCCAATTTCACTTAAATTCTAATCCAAATCAATCCCAATTTCCAAATTTAAAGAATTTGGTAAATGAGTGGATTTTGTAGAAATGAGTTGATTACATTTAGTTCCATAAAATTCCATGGACAAAGATTCCAACCTTGCACTACTATCGGATTTAAGAGTACCAAATCCCACGATTTCATTACAAAACCCAAATTACGATTGAAATGGAGTGTCAAGAGTAACCCTGCTGTTCTGTAATATGAGCCATAGTTAATAAACTATTTAAAGAACAACTATTTTGAATAGTACTTACTACTTACGGGATCTTCACCATGAACCATGATTAGAGTCATATCTGAGTGCCCTATATTTCGGTAGTTACATACAGCCAGTTCATGGGAGACTGAAAACTGTACTGAAATATCGGGAACTCAGAAATGACTTTAATCACGGTAAAGATAAAGATCCCGTAAGTACTATTGAAAATATAGTGAAGAAAATGCTAAAGTGTAACGGTTAAACCTATTTTTGTGGTAAAATGACATTTGAAGCGCCGTTTCAGGTGGACCCGGCCAGATACCCGCTGGTATCGTCTTGTACCCGAATCGCCGCTCTTTCTGGCCGCTTCCTGTCGGGAGTGAGCTCGCAGCTCCTGACCCATTACGGACTGATGGACTACAGGCAGCTCAACTATATCACATTCACTGGTGATTATCATTATTTATTGCTGCCTTTTTACAGATGTAATCAAAGATAGATAGATAAACTCTTTATTGACACAAAGATAACAAGAATAAAATAACACGAAATCTTACAAGTACATTACGTATGTGTGGTCTTATTGCTAAAAAGCGATCTCTTCCAGACAACCTTTGATCGTAGCTTTTAACTGTAATTTTATATTCTACACTGTGCCGGATAGCTGAAGTCAAATAATGTTCATAAAATATTATAGAGCACTACAGTTTTGACCAAAGACTCCTTATACTTTTTATTTAGAAATAGAAACGTATTTATTTGTATATCTGGGTCTCTTCAAATCAAGAGTGAATTGAATAGGCATCTCATGGGCAAACATGCTCCAACATAAACCTCATCATCACTTTCCATCAGGTGATATATTGTCAAACGTGCGCCCAATCAATATAAAAACAACTAGTTGGCTCTCTTTTGACGGCTTACATGAAGAACAACGAACAAAGAGTTGTACCATTTATGTCTAATTTTAAATCACATGTCTCAATTAACGCAATAGATGACGTCGTGTTGGCAGAGTTGACCATTACTCTTAAATTCTAACCAATTGACATTGTAAACGATCTCTTTGTTACCGTGATGCGCGATTTTTGTTGCACAATGATTTTTGAAAGTTGCTAACTATATGTATAGACATGCTGAGTTGCAGACCTGAATTTGCTTCGAAATAAGTGCAGAGCATGGAGTATGTATTGCATAGGAAGTCTCACTTGGAAAACATCAATAATAGAATCGCTAGTCACTGCTATGCTTTGTCAGTGTTAGTGGATGTGTCATCTGTAAATGTCGCCAAAAGTGCATACTATGGCAACATCTATCCGTTATTAACTTATGGGATCATATTCTGGGGGAACTCTGTTAATGTGCAACAAACTTTTATACTCCAAAAGAGAAGTATCAGAGTAATTCATAGTAAAAAAAGTGATGATTCCTTGCGCCAGTTGTTTTCAGAAAAAGAGTATCTCACTCTCACTAGTATTTATAAACTCGAACTATCATTGTTTGTAAGAAATAATATACATTTGTTTAAAAAGAAATCAGAAATGCGATCGAGAAGCGCCCCCTTAAGAGGTAAAGACGATCTTTATGTACCCCCTATCAGATCGATGATATTTGACAAAAGCACATATGTTAGCGGAATTCGTGTATATAATTCGTTACCAAGTAATGTGGCAAACATTAATAATACTACTAAGTTTAAGACAACACTATAGCAGTGGCTAATTAAAAAAGCATTTTATAACTTAAAGGAATTTTTTAATAGAGATAAATCTGCTGACCTTATAATATGATATTAATTTATTGAATTTTGATATGTCTACCTATTTTTTATTGTTATGAATGAAATGTAATTATGTTGCACATTTTTAGATCCATTAATTGTTAGTTATTTATAAATTTTTTTTTTTTTTTAATAATATTATCATTAATATATGCAACGTCATCCATTTTAAAATGTTATATATATGAATATCTTTCATCCATGATAGTAGGTACTTAACGTTTAAGTCAGTGATTAGTGTAAATGATTGTGAAGTTGTCGACATTGTTATAATACATAATAATAAGTACCTACATTACATACATAATATTGAATGCCCGATGTGGGTAAACTGACCTCACGACATGTGCAATTTAGACCTAGCATTTAAATTATTGTGTCAGTTATTCAATAAACGATTCTGATTCTGATTCTAGGTCTAGTCTAGATAGGTACACAATTTGAACAAGACTAATTTGCCGCGTCATCTTGAAATTATTGAATAGATTAAAAAATATGCTTTTGTTTCTTATGTAGGACTGTAATACGCCACAATTTCCATGTTGGACTTATTAGTTTTTTTCTCCAAAATTGTAGATGCGTTGTTTCTAAATCATAATGTTATCCTAAACATACTTGGTCGATTTTTTTTCATCGGACTTCATTAGACCACGCCTTCACTTGATGGAAAGTGACGATGCGATTGAAGGTGTAGCATGCTACCTAAGTAGCTATTCACTCTTCTCCTGAACACGCTCGGTAGTCCAGGAATATTAGGGGTTTCACCTCAGAATTAGAGATAATCAGCTATAAACTTCTATAAACCTTATTTTGACACCCTAAAGGCGGGTTTTGTTGAAAATATTGTTTTGCAATATTCTGTTCAAAAAATGGTGCAGCGGTCAAGCCTTAAAACTTGTCTCAAAAACTTCTTATCGCATAGGGTGTCCGTAACTATAGATATACCTACCAAGGTCAAAAAATCGGGTCATGTTTTGGCGGAAAGAGACGCTTATGTACAGACTTTTTTAGTTAGGTTGTATTGTAAGTAATAATGAGTATGAATGTATTTCCAGCCCAGATAGTGGCGACGTTTTGGGCGTTCTGGCTGCCGTCTGTACCACACGGGATCTACTTCCACCGGCGGGCTTCCACGCTCAGCAACCCTATCGACAAGCCGCCCTTTCTAAATAAGGTAATTTACATAATAACACGACTTGTAAATAAATAAGAGTTGTAACAAGTAAATATTAGTTTCATAAAGTAGGTTAGAAATGAATGCAATAATTGAAGAAATAAGTAAAATCGGTAAATGAATCACGGAGCAATAAGCTTTCAAAGTTTCTGGAGAGGGCATCGCCTGTCCCTTTCTTGCTATACAGATCTACCACAGGTTAATAATGAGATACTATGAATGATAGCGACGGCAATTAATGCAATTTTGCGTATATTTCATAAGCATGCTAATTCACGAGTTGTAGCATGCTAATTGCTATTGCTATGCTATTTGCTAAATTAAAATGGAAATGATCAATGAAACTTTATTAGGTGGTAGGACTTTTATGCAAAGTTCGTCTAGGTAGGTACCACCGCTTTGCCAGTTATTCTGCCGCCAAGCAGTAGTGTGCAAGCAATACTGTGTTCCGGTTTTAAGGGCATTGTAGCTAGTGAAATTACTGGGCAAATGAGACTTTATGACCTGATTACACAGTGTAGTAATCTGATTACTAGACTGTGTGATGTCTCAGGATGACGTGCGCAGTGCAGTGTCACGCGAAACTTTATTATTTTAAAGTTCCGAGTGACACTGCAACTGTTATGGGTGGCCGTATTGCTTAACATCAGGTGAACGACCAGCTCGTCACGTCATTCAAACCCATAAAAAAAAATATTCAAAATTAAATTCAAAATGAACTAAATTAATTGAAATGAAATTTCATATTTCACAGAATTTCGCAACTACATTTCATTTGCGAAAAGCTAATTGAGTTTCCACATGCTAAAAATGAATGAGAATGCTAATTAATCCTTCACTAATAAATTACCAAGAACTGACGTCACTGCATGTTTGAGCTGTCTTTTTCGCGCGTTTCAAAACAGAGCCTATATTGGATCGCTTGTCAAAATCTTCATACAAAAAACAAAGGTTCCAATATAGGCTCTGTTTTGAATCGCGCCTAGAGGTTACAGTATGGCCCCAGTATTTTAAAATGCAACTTTGTCATTTTTGACTTATTTTTGATTTCACGAATATTATTTACTTACCCAATAAAAAAACAGTAGTTATTATAATTTTCTTATTTTTCAGCATACGTTCCGGTCAAACGTGGTAGAAGCGGCGACGCTGATCGGCCGTCACGCTCGCTCCGCGTACTCTCGGCCGAAAGTGGTCGTGTGGTCCGCGCTGTACGCATGCGCACTCGCGATCTTCGTGCAAGTGCAGATATACGTGCAACTGCTGTGGAAGCAGATACAGGACGAAAGTGGAAGACCTGTGAGTTTTTTAAGTTAGTTAAAACCAACCCTATTACTAAGGCTCCGCTGTCCACTTGTCTGTTTGCCTGTCCGTCTGTCACCAGGCTGTATCTCATGAGCCATTAGACAGTTGAAATTTTCGCAGATGACGTATTTCTGTTGCCGCTATAACAACTAAAAAACAGGATATAATAAAAATAGCCCGAGTTATTCCGTTGTGTGGGATTAGGCTCTGTACTGTAGGTACTGGGATATCTGGATTATAGCCAAGTACATACTTTATCGGGTTACTCTCCAAGTTAAATATGTGTACCAATTGGCCAGGTCCAACTTCGACAAAGTGGTCGCACGAAGAATCCAACTCGGCTGGGCAGCGTTCAGGGAAACTTCGACCTATCTTTTCGTCCAAAATACCGCAGAGCTTGAAAACAAAGGTTTTCAATCAGTGTGTGTTGCCAGTGACATATGGAACTGAAACGTGGTCTCTTACTGTTGGCCTCATTAGTAAGCTCAAAGTCGCGCAACGAGCTATGGAGAGAGCTATGCTCGGTGATTCCCTGTGAGATAAGATCCGGAACGAGGAAATCTGCAGAAGAACTAAAGTGACCGATATAGCCCTTAAAGTTGAAATGGCAATGGGCAGGCCACATCGCTCGCAGAACTGACAACCGATGGGGAAGAAAGGTTCTCGAGTGGCGACCACGAACCGGAAAGCGCAGCGTAGGCCGGCCCCCCACTAGGTAGACCGACGAGCTGGTGAAAAGCGCGGGGAGCCGATGGATGCAGGAGGCGAGCGGCCGCTCAAAGTGGCGCTCTCTGGGGGAGGCCTATGTTCAGCAGTGGACGTCTACGGGCTGATGATTATGATCACGACATACTTTATTCTTCAGGTGGCGTACAACGGTGCTGTAGAAGCGGTACAAACGTTACTAGGCGCGGGTGGCGCTTACATTGCTTCATTGCTAACTTGGTCGAGCTTGCCTGCGCCTGTAGCGACGGCGCAAGGCCTCGCCATATTCCTTGGCACTTATATTCCCAACGTATTCGTGTCTTACGCTGGATATATTGTGATGGGCATGCTGTTTCACTACACTATCACTCTGGCTAGGTAAGTTTTTTATCTTTACATTGGGGCCAATTTTAAAGGCTTTAGTTGACAGATCTAAAGCTCCTAAAACTGTTTCTGTCCTTGTCAAATAGACGGCAATGTAAAAGACGAATATATTTTTAGCATTTTTAAAACTGTCAACTAAAGCCTTCAAAATTAGGCCTATTATCTTTTTTTAATGGGTGTAATGCGTTTGTTTTTACTTCCACTACAGTCTAAATTCTAGTAAATAGTTTATTTTTTTGGCCTCATTAGTAAGCTCAAACTCGGTAAGAGAGAGAGTTATGCTTTGGTGTTCCCCTGCTAAATAAGATCCGGAATGGGGAGATCCGCAGGAGAACTAATGACCGATATAGCTTTAAGAATTAGCAAGTTGAAATGGCAATGGGCAGGCCACATCGCTCGTAGAACTGGCAACCGGAGGGGAAAAAAGGTTCTCGAGTGGCGACCACGAACCGGAAGACGCAGCCGCTCAAAGTAGCACTCTCTGGAGGCGGTCTATGATCAGCAGTGGACGTCTTCCGGCTGTTAACGATAATAACACTTTTTTTTAATGAAAACTAACATTTTAAAATTATCTTTCACAGCTCAAAAATAGCCTGCCAGCTCCACGACGAAAGTTGTTTCGGGCTTATATTCGGCATTAACACTTTAGCTGGCACCGCGCTTCAGTCCATCCTTACTTTGGTACTGATCCAGAGCCTCGAGCTATCGATACCTTCACAGTACTACGTGCTTAGCGGACTACTGATGCTATTAGCCTCAGGATGGGCGCTTGGGTTAATGGTACACTCGTGTCGGCAGAAACGAGGCCTCAGCCGAAATTAGACTATGTTTCAAGTACTCTGTTATACGAGTACGCTGGATAGGCGACATCGTACAAAAATTGAGAATTTCTTCTGCCGATTTGAAGCGCCACTCCTGCGCTGAAGTGTCCTGAGAAATATAATTTGAAAATCATTGCGTTTATTGGTTGGTTGAATTAGTTCCAAGGGCACTCATGATGTCACTTATCAATCAGCGCCAAAATAGCAAATGCCTTCAGTCAATATTGGTACCCGTTTTTCATACCGGGTACCCCACGATTGCTTCTCCCTACTACTACACGAAGCAACCTATTCTTCAGCGGTGGCGCCATCAGTTTAAATTTGGGTGCTTTTTTGGGTATACATATTTAAAGAGAAAAAAACATTAAAAGCTAGCAAAACTACAGCGCGAGCGTAGCGAGCGCGAAAAATCAGAGTTACAGCAGGGACTAGGGATGTGTAATTATTAAGCAAAGCGCAAGCGAAGCGAGCCCTTTTGACACATACCCCGGTAGATTTCAGCAAAATAAGTTTGTAATAGGTAGTAATTTCGCTTGTTTAGAAAAACAGAGGGTCGAGTAACTAAAAAAAAATGCGAGCGCAGCGCTCGAAATTTTTTAAATATTTCTGGATAAATTTCAGCAAAATAAGTAACTAGAAATGAAAGCCACTGTAACAGGAGGGATGTGTAGTAACAAAAAAAGCGCGAGCAAAGCGAGCGCGGAACTTTTTGACACATGTTTTGGTAGATTTCAACAAAATAAATATGTAGAGGTAGTAATTTCGCTAAATTAGAAAAACAAGGAAAATACGTGAAACGAAAGCGCGAGCGCAGCGAGCGCGTAAAATCAGAGTGTTTGGCTGTAGAAATGAACGCCACTGGAACTGGATGGACGTGTACCAACAATAAAAGCGCGAGCGATGCAAGAGCCGCAATTTTTGGAAATATGTCCTGACAGATTTCA
Organism: Ennomos erosarius; assembly: GCA_963580505.1. Taxonomy (NCBI): domain Eukaryota; kingdom Metazoa; phylum Arthropoda; class Insecta; order Lepidoptera; family Geometridae; genus Ennomos; species Ennomos erosarius. The sequence continues at coordinate 4,171,035 of OY756978.1, read as the reverse complement.
GTAAAATTAGGTTTTAATGGGTTGTCTCATGGGTTTCTGCTCAATCAGAAAAATAGCCTCCCCTCGGTACGCCCATGATTGCTTGTATGTTTGTAGGAGGTATTGTTTGACTGGTTCGGTTCTAAATATTATTTTGCGGATGTTTATTTTTATAGTTCGACTGGCCTGATAGCTCAGTTGGTACTAGCTGTGTCTTCTGTGCTATGGGTTGTGGGTTCGATTCCCACCTGTGACAAACATATTTGTAATGAACATTTTAGCGCAAACGCGAATGGGGAAAAAATAGTTCCCCATTCGCGTTTTAATTTTTTTTTTTTACATTATATATCTTGGATGAATGAAAAAAAACTAGAAAGGTAATGGACTGGCAGACCCCTGCCTGTGCCTAGAATTCGCACCGCGACAAAATTTTGTCGTCACTTTCTCGTGAGAGACTGTGACAAGACTATGGTAGCGCCTAAGTGTGTCTCACTCTAACAACGATGACAAGTTTTCTCTGTTGAGAGAGAATACTCTGGCATTGCTCTCTATAATACAGTGTATTGTACTTGCATTATAGAGGGACACCGATAAGATACAATTTACCATATTTTAGCAAAAGGTTCTTGTACATTATTATAATTGGAAAAACATATCTTTACGCTGGGTTCGATTACATAATACAGGTAGCGTGTGATTGTTGTGTTGATAAAAATTTGAGTAAAGAACCAAATTGGTGATACTTTATTTGATTAATATTTTGTTGATTTGCATTTTTTTATTGTATATAAATATATTATAGCAATATTGAATATTATCAAGGAAACTACTAATAAGGAATATCAAATAGTGTAGTGGCTAGTGGCAATGTGTAGAAACATTAAAAAGGTTTGTAATTTATGTTACATTATTGTTATAAAAGTTATCTAATGAATTTTATGAAGTAATGTACCCAACTATAGACATCTTTATTTCTTCTTAGTTAGTTTTTAAATTATTGGAAACAGAGTGCAAGTAGACACTGTTATATTTTATCTGTGATAAAAATATATTAATTTGTGTACTTTCTAATTGTTGTACGGTGATGTGTGTGACATAATAAATTAAAGCAGTACTTAATTAAAAAACTGGCTGTGATCCACATAAGTCTAAATGGGGGGTGCACCTTGTGGCTAAACAGATATTATATTATGAACTATTGAGGTTAGTGAAGTGATACACAAAGTGGTTGTAGGTTACAAATAACTGAATACTAGTATGAAATATTTTCTTAGTGCAATAAATCAGACAGGCATACATATTGATAATATAACTCGTTACTTGTTAGGCCGGCCTAACAAGTAACGAGTACACTTGTAAGATGCTTACGTAAAATTTATCTGAGTAACTTACGGCTGCACTTTTTTTATATTTTGGCTTCACACTGTATTTAGCCCGTGTCAAGTATTATATTTTCATCGTGTTATAAAATATTTCACATAAAGTCATGTCCTAGTCATAGTCATAGTCCAGTCTAAGTCATGCTCCAGCAAAGTGGTGGCAACTTTACTAGAAGCTTCTATGGAGTTTTGGAAGCAACACGAAAAATCATGTTTCACCTTATTATATCACTTGCCCTTACTTATGCTCGTAATTCAGCACTTAATGCGTAAAACGCCACCAATTTTAAACATTAACACTGGAAAAAGCAAGTTTTGAAAAATAATACAATGCAACGACGTGAACTTTTCCGCGTTCCCGCCAAAACACCACGGCTGCACTTACAAGTTACAAGTACTAAGAAATTACGATAAGCTCCTTAAGAAGTGTTTACATTTGCAAATTTGTTGTAAGTTGATTACGCAAGTTGTACGCAAGGCCTGCCTTATGAAATGATGACCGTCTGACCGTCAGTTGTGTGGCTCCCATAGTTCAAGCTTTGCATACTTTGGGGCTAGATGGCGCTGTGTGAAATGTACCCTTATATTTAATTTAAAAAAATATGGTAAATAAACGTACCTAATAAGTGTTTGGTACTCATTTTATTTCTTAGTAATAAAAATGCTCAATAAGTATTTGCTGGTCCATTTAGCTTGTTTGACATATTTAGTCCCAGAAATAAGCATTTTATCCATAGGAAAAGAGATGACCTATACTGCACGTTTTGGTTTTAAACTGTAAGTGTACAAATAATTAAAGATAAATAAATAAATAAATATAGCATAAAATAATTGATACTATAGGCTATAGTATCAATTATTTTATGCTACTTAACTATTATAAATTCAAAAGTAACTGTTGTTTAACGCTCTGTTTTTCATCTGTGTCCGTCTGTCCATGTCATGTTATTTAACTAAATAACATAGCCATGTAGGCCCTAAAAAATATAAGAAAACAAATCTAAATAACTGAACAATCTGGATTTAATTTGGTATGTAGATAGTTTGAACCCAGCCAATGGACAGCATTAATAAACTGTAGTCCACAAATGTGCATGCAGCAGAATGCAACAACCTATTTATTCATAAAAGATTTAAATAGTAAATTAAAAAACCAACACCACAGTTTATATTTTTATTGCATAACTTTTTTTATAAACCTATTTGCAAATTTAAATCATTCACCTAAAAAACTGATATGTTATGGAATGTATGTCCCAGAATTCTTTTCTTAAAAAAAATGCCATGACATGATAAGAAATAAATACATTTACAAGGGTTACATTAGTTACGTAACTCATAGAGGGATGTAGTACTCTACACAATACATTCTGCCATGTGATTTGTTGACTCAATTCAGTCAAATTGCATCATGCAGAGTAATATTGTGCTTGACAGTCCAGCTAATTGTATCATGCGGAGGTCAAAGAGTATATAACATGCAGAGGTGTCCAATAGATTGAGCCAACAAATCACATGACGGATTGTAAAATACTTAAGTGTGAACTTAGAAGCTGTCTGTTAGTGCAGATAAAATACCCCCCACCTATAAGAATATTGGTACACAAATAGATAAGTTCACAACCATAAATATCAAATACATTGAATAAGAGTAAATATTTAGAATCAATATATTAAAATTTACTTATTTACAAAATATATCATATCTTATTATTACAAAAAAACAGATTATTGAGGCACCACAAAGCTACCCCCTGTTAATGAAACTTGTCAGCCAATGAAAAAACAATCTACTCTTGATGTTGCAAGCATGGATGAAATAAAAAAGAAGGATTAAGTTTTGATTGACATCAAACTGAAGCCCAAAGTGGTGGACATATGACATGTGTGTCAGATGAAAGTAGGGCGACTGGCTGCATATGATGTGATGATGTGACTGTGAGTGTGCCCCGCTCGTACGTACGAAGCGTTCCGGCTTCCTAAGGGTGCTTCAGTTTCGGATCAGACGGGATTCCCTCCTTTTTTTATTAGCTCCATGGTTGCAAGCTGGACTATTTAGTATTGGTCAGATTTAGTAGTTTTAAACACATTTACTGCTAAGATACCAAAATTCCACCAATGTCACTATCTGTTCTTTATATTATGCATACTGCATTGTTGTTGGTCTCGTTTTCAGGTACACATAGAAGCATATCAAGAGAAAGATTACAACACAAGTGGGCAGAACTATTGTGTGGATCTGTTGCCGCATCTTAGCGAACTCCTGTTTCCTTTCACGCTTCTGCCTTGCAGTCTCCTTTACTGGTCCCTTTAGCTTCCTCATGATCAATTTCTGAAACAAACCAGCTGAATGTAAACATTGCAGTCTGCCACGTAGTTTTCTCGGGATGTAGCACCAGCACAAAACAGTAGTAACAAGAAAATGTGTTTTTACCTTTCAGGATTCTTTGAAATGCCAATAGAGTACACGATTTGGTTATTTATTTATTTATTTAGTTTAGTTTTGTATTTGCAGTTTTGCACTGAAAAAGCCTGATATAGAAGCTGGACGGACTCTAGGCTTGGGCAAAATCGTTCACCTTGGTGAACTCGTTCATCAAATCTCGTTCAGTAAAAGGAACTAGTTCTTCTAACTCGTTCAGTAACTCCGGATTTGGTGAACTGCGGAACGATGTTGTTGCAAGGAGTTAGAAGTTCCAGTAACTCCTTTAGTTCCGTAACTTTCTACGAACGTGGCGACGACGTGCGAGTCCCTGGAACTCGTTCGGATTTGGTGAACTGCGGAACGATGTTGTTGCAAGGAGTTAGAAGTTCCAGTAACTCCTTTAGTTCCGTAACTCCTTACGAATGTGGCGACGTGCTAGTCTCTGGGACTCGTTCGGATTTGGTGAACTGCGGAACGATGTTGTTGCAAGGAGTTAGAAGTTCCAATAACTCCTTTAGTTCCGTAACTCCCTACGAACGAGGCGATTTACGAGTCTCTGTGAACTGCGGAACGATTTTGTTTGTCGCAAGGAGTTGGCTTAGAATAGGTGTTGATTATAAATTATAATGTACGATTGTACGCGACTTTGCTAATCTGATCTTTTATAGAAAACATGTGTTTGTGTAGTGTAAACAACACGTGATTTACTTTACTTATACTATAGCAATGGAAAAATAAATGTTTTATTTCTTATTACAACTTATGTTTAAGTAATAATAGTTTTCATGATGGACGAAATAATAAAACCTTTCCCTTCATACTTTTTCAGGCTTAGGTTTGACAATTAAAGTAATAAAAAGATTATACTTTAAAAGGCGTATTTAAAAATCAATTTTATTTACAGGTAATAATCAGTTCTTTTCTTGCTTTTATGATTTGTTTTTTTTTTAAATAATCATATTTTAAATTATTTTTTCTTATCGTACTGTACTATGTACACCAATTATATTATATACACAATTATATTATCTTTTAAATAAAGTTATCTCTTTTTTTGGTTTATCTATCTGGTTTTCACATAGATCACATTTTTTAGATTAGTTTTTCTTATATCATAACATTACCTATGTGTTAACCAAATCACTAAAACAAACGTGTTCAAACAATAATAAAACCTGTTTATCTTGCGCCAGTAGAAATGTAAGAAGTAGATATTTTCTTGTACTATTATTTTCGACTTTAAAAAAATGCCTGTAAGACACATTTAGCAACGTGTAAGTTACTATAGTTTTAAATATTAGATGTAAATGAACTTCGACTTACTCCGTTAAAAGATAAAGTCTAAAATTGACTGATGTGTCAAGAATGACGACTCGTTTAGAGAGTAAGCTATTTATGAACACTACAGCAATACGTGTGTGACTGTATGTGTATGCAAGTAAGATGCCAAATTCCCCGCCGGCCGGCGGCCGACCGCGCCGGTGAGTTGTCGCTCGATACGAACTGTGAACGAAATCACTCCTGGAACTGGGAGTTACTTGCGGGCGGACGCAACTCCCAGTTCCGCCACTCGCTTGAGTTCACGGAGTTGGAACTGGGAACTGGGAACGACTGAACGATAACAATCTGTGAAGGCGAACGAGTTCCTATCGTTCACCACAACGGAGCAGTTCATAGGAACGACTCGTTCCGGAGTTACACAAGTCTAACGGACTCACGGATTTTTTTTTCTTATATTTTGGCTCCACACATAGTGTATTTAGCCAGTGTCAAGTAAAGTTGATTTAATTAGAAATGTTAAGCCAATGTTCATGAAATAAACTACTATGACCACAGATTAGAAAAAAAAAATCTACTATACAGATCATATACAGATAAAGTTGGGCGTTATAACATCTAGCAGGTAATATAATTCATTAAAAATTTCTAATCTAATAAATTATAAAAATCTGAGCACCCTAATATAAATATTTATTATAAATATTTAGTGCATCTTTGCGCCCCGTGTTCACTGCTTCTCAGTCTAACATCTATTATTTAATACAACGCCATCTAACAAAATCTACATGCAGCTTTTCGCGCCGCACTCGCTAACATAATAGAACCGTTTTTCCCCCGAAGGGTAAAAAACGGATATTTAGGTTTCTGCCGAAGCTTGAACCACAGATGAGATAACACCCATGTAACTCAGCCCGTTTCGTTCATTATTCGTGACGTGTAGCGCCATCTGGCGCGTAGGAGTGTAACTACAATCGCCTGACGCCGCGCCTAGCTGTTTCATTCTTATTTCTTCAGTACCTTAATGCTGAGCCGGCAAGGCCTTCAGGTGTGGTTCAAGCTTCGGCAGAAACCTAAATATCCGTTTTTTACCCTTCGGGGGAAAAACGGTTCTATTTAGGTGTTCGTGCCTTCGCTTGAACCACAGATGAGACGTGTTTTACTTCTGCCGGCGTGGTGTCAGGCGTACTGTGATTTTGTGAAATAGTTAAGCATGAAGTGATGCATATAATATGTTAGAAAAAACACTGCAATTAATATCACAACATTTATTTCACAATATTTTTTACACATACACAGATCGTTTCATGGACAACTTTAAGATTTAAATAGTAGTACTGTGTACTGTTAATATCACGTTATCGTTAAGGTATCTAAGCTATCTACTACGTTTATATATATATATATATATATATATATATATATATATATATATTTTAATCAGTCTCACATAGTAGGTAATATTAGACAACATTTATTCAACCCTGTATACCTACTGGGTTTTTTAATAATAATCAGTCTTAATAATGTTAAAAATAAAGAGATAATAAGTAGGCCTTACTTAATAATTATAAATCACAAAGATTATATATCGTTCGATTGTAGGTAAGTCAATCTACCGGGGAAAAACAGTTACTGAATTGAATATTACTTGAGGTTGCATTAGGTTGTAGCTCTCTGAAGTAATGGTTGAAAAAGGTATGTTTGGACCTCCAATTGCCTCTTCTTAAAACCTCATCAATGTCTAGGTTTCCCTGCGTCCAGTTATTCGTAGCTACACTAGCTCTGATGCTACCCGCTGACGCTGCAATGTTCGCCTCTTTGAACAGTGACTTTATCCAGCCTGCGACAGTACAAATAGCATAAGAATCGCGCTAGTTCAGATGGCTGGGGGTCATCCCTCAGTACATTATTTTCAGTGGCCCATTTACACCATCTTTCCCATGCAGGTCGATAAGTTTTTAAAGTCGATTTTCTCCAGGAGCCTTGTAGTAAATCTACTTGATACTTGTCCCAGTTGGATATTTCATTGGCCCAGCCTGTACTGTCCAAACCTGCAAATTGAGGTTGTTTACCCCTGGTGGTGGTAAGTTCGTCCGTAGGTCCACAAGGTGTAGATGTAAGTCCGGGATCTTCCACGGTAATCGAACTGCTCTCTTCTTTATTTCTGGAGTCCAGAATGCTTTGTGCCACTCCGGAGTAACTAGGAGATAGGTTCCTGTTGACGATTCTAGATGATGAAGGACTCTTGGTATAAGAGCGGGTGGGGGAAACACCCACCCTAGACTGAAGTGCCATGCTTGACTGAAGGCGTCTGTGAACTGACTCATCGTGTCGGATGAGTCTTCGCTTATGTATCTCGGCACTACTGCCGATCGCCTTGAGGCGAACAGGTCTATTTCTGGAGTGCCTAAATGATAAAAGATTTCTCTCGTCATTGAAGGTTTCAAGTGCCATTCTGGTATATTTTTGGCCCTGGAGAGGCTGTCTGCTAGGTTGTTATATGATCCGGGAATGTAACGGGCCATCAGGTTGCAGTTTAACTGATCGCACAAGTGCAAGATTTTCTCGGTTGTTTTTAAAAGTCTCTTCGACCTTGTGCCCCCTCGCTTCGTTATGCTGCTGTCCGATTGTCTGTTTGCCATATTGTTGTTGTGTTCCTCAATGTTGAGCCTAGGCGTTGGAGGGTCTCGAAGACTGCCCAGAGTTCTTTTTGGTTGCAGTGCCATTGCCGTTGTAGTTTCGTCCACTGTCCCCACAGTTTTTGGCTGTTTGCTATGGCACCCCATCCGGCATCTGCCGCATCTGTGGTGACGAACATTGATGGGTTTGGTGGATGGATTGGGGAAGTTTTTTCTAAGTTTTCTATCCACCATTCTAGTTCCGTAAGTGCTATTTCTGACATTAGGCAGCGTTTGTGGCGTGATGATTTTTGTAGTTTGTTTGACTCTATTTGTAGCCAACGGCAATGTAGTCTCCCCAAGGGTATCACGAATGAAGCAAAGTTTAAAGTGCCTAATAACATCTTTGCGTCTTGCCAACTCCATTGCCTTTTCTGCAGGAAAGCAAGGATAGATGTCTTTGTTTGATTGACTTTTGTAGCTGAGAGCATTTTCCGGTTTTCCTGAGTATCCCAAATAATGCCTAAGTATTCTAGACGCTGAGTGGGTTCTATTAATGACTTTTTCCCGTTTATTGACCACCCCAATTCTTCCAGTTTTTGAACTACCAATTTTGCTTGTTCTTTTAAAGCGTTCGGGTTTTGATGGACAATTAAGAAGTCGTCCAGGTACACCACTATTTTTATGCCGATTGTTTGTCTGAACCAGTGAGCTAGCCAGTTTGTGAGTTTTGCGAAAGCATAAGGGGCACTTGCTAGCCCAAACGGAAGGCAGGTCATTTCGAAAATTTTTCCCTCGTATACTAGAGACAGAAACCTGCAGTGTGTTGATACTATTGGTATATGGTAGTAGGCTTGCGAAATGTCTATTTTCACCATGTAATCGTTTGGGTTTAGAACTAGTGGTATGCGGTAATGATTTAAGAGCCCGAATTGAGGAGCATGTACATACAGATTGAGTCTTTTTAACTTGAATATTGGCCTGTTTGTTCCATCTGATTTTTTCCTGAGAAAAAGATTCGATAGAAACCCCGTCTCGTGACTGCTGAGGCGAATCGCACCGTTGCTTAGCATGGTTTCTATTTCTTTCTTCATTTGTGGGGAACAAGGAGTTTCGAATGATTTGTGGTGGTGTGATAATTTAACCAAGGGGTGGTTTTACTCTGAATGGTATTCTGTATCCCGACAATATTTGTATTATTGCTTTTGGTGCTCCTATCTCTGCCCATTTCTTTTGATGGAACGATAACTGGCCTGCCCTGAAGTCATGATCTTTTGAAACCTTTCCATTTGTTAGGTCCCCTGACACTTGTCATTGAGAGTTTGTCCTTTCTTGTTGCCGCCATCATTGTAGGTTGAGCTGTGGGGCTTATTGATTTGGTATTTGGTGGGTGCTCTTTTAAAGGTAAACTTTCTTTCTTTGTAATTACCTTTTTGGGGGGGCTTTGCCGTCCGGGAGTATGGTTTCTTAAAGGGAAAAAACTTTTGAATTCCCCCCTTATCTTTCACGGTCTGGGACAGGTCAGGTTCTTTGAACAAGTTAGAACTTGAGGGTGGAATATTATGCAGTAATTCTTGGAGAACTCTATTTTTTACTTTATATGTGTCCCTTCTTTGTTGTATGGCCTCTGCTCTTCTACCACACCCGTATTGTAGCAGGTTGTCAGAAAGCTGGCGGAATTTGGAGTCTGCGGCTAGAAATTCTTGACCCACCTTCTGTTTAAACTCATATGGTAATGTTTCACAGAGTTCCTCAAATACTTTCCTTTGTCGTAAGAAGCCATTAGTCACAGCACCCAAAGTGAGGTCAAATCTCTCTAATACTGTTACGGAAGTCCAATTTGGAGTGACCCCAGCTAGCTGGTTATTGACTTTCAGTGCCGTGAATACCGGTGAAGCCTGGAATTGTTTTTGAACATCGCAGTATCTAATATTTTTCCAGTCATCGGTTCCTAACCGTTGACATTCTATTGCCTGTTCTGCCAGGATTGGGTTGGCTTTGGCAAACTTCGTTTCCGCTTCCTTAGTGTGCGGTTTGAAGTCAAATACGGGTGGTGTCGCCAAACTTTTAACCGACTGAAGTGCTTTTAAACGTCGTTCTGCACTCGCGATCTCATTTCTGATTGTTTGTTCGGTGTCAATTCTATCATCGGATTCTAATATTATTTATTTTTATAAGGCCAAATGTTTGTACTCTATGGCCTGTACACAACGCTAACAAGATTACTACTTTCTTGGTAAGCTTTTCTAAGCTTATTTCGTTATTGGGGTACCATAAAGAAATGAAATTTAACACTATTTGTGGATCCCAAGTGCTGTAGTATTTCGGTGTAGCTGGCCTAAGTTTAAAAACCGTTTGATACTTTCATTTGAACCGATATTATTACCCATGAATAGGGACAGAGCTGACCGATGTGAGTTTATGGTACTATATGAAGCACCTTTTTTAAATTGCTCCGTCAAAAATAAGACAACATCATTAACTGATTCACTAAAAATATCTATATGATGTGAGCTACAGAACTGCCACCATAGTTTATAACTTACGTTATATTGCTTAATAGCGTTGTCAGAGAGTGAAGCGATCATCAGATCGACGGATACAGGTGGTATCCCTTTCTTCAGGAAAGCCCTCCGCAAACTTTCGCGGCACCCAGTGTAAGTTAGTTGTACAGCGGGTGATGACGTCTGTAAAGGGAGTGTAATAAATTTTTATTTGGGTCAAAGATAATTATTTCTGAGACCAGGATTTCTCGAAGAAGGGGATACCATGGCTGGGATGGCCATATTGGAAACACTAGTATGCCTACGGCTTGATCTTGTATGATCTTTCTGATTGTTTTCAATAACATTGAAAAGGGTGGAAAAGCATAAAAATATGACTCCCAAGAAATGGTAAAAGCATCGATTGCAATCGCATCTGGGTCTGGTTTCCATGCAACATAGTTAGAGCACTTGGCGGTGGTACGAGATGCGAAGAGATCAATATCAGGTGTTCCTAACTTTTGAACAATTTTTTCAAAAGCTTCGTTTGATAACTCCCATTCTATATCTGGGTTGATTCTCCGAGATTCTTCATCCGCCTCGTGATTATCTTTGGAATTGATATATGACGCAAACAACCATATATTTCGTGCCTCGCACCACTGCCATATTGCTCGAGATAAGTCATTAAGGTGACTAAATTGTACACCACCCATACGGTTATTGTACATCGTGCATTCGTTCGAAGACATAGAACTTTTAACATGCAGCAGTCCCATTTGCTGGCAACGTAAACGCAACTTTAGAGCCTCCATAGAGCCCTAAAACAAAAAACTAAACACACCCTAGTCTATGTCACGCGTCCTGTCAAAGTCACTTGTCCAATTTTGCGGTGCAAAACACGCAACGTTTTTAACTTTAATTTTCTTTAACTTTGTATTTTTCTACTAAAATTATTAAGAAAACGAGTTCAGGGATATTATTTTTCAGCCAAAGCGTCCTAAGGGACGGAATATGTGAAATATTACCTAAAGAAAATAATAACTTAACACCAAAGACTTAACACCAAACAATGCTACAATGGTAAGACTACGATATTTTATATCCGTAGGAAGCCAGTATCCCAGGTAAAGAATGATCAGGAACTGAAATCAGATTCGGAGATGCAAATAAAAAGAGGAAGACAGCCGGTTTCTTCATAACCTCAAAATGGGTGGCACACGTCGAGGTTATGCTTGGTGTAAAAACCGAAGACACGGGTGGCACACGAGATGTGTCGACGTGGTTGTGACTCTTGGGTTTCATACGCGATATGAAGACAAGAGATCTATGACGTAAAGATAGTTTTTCAAAGCCTTACCTACCACTGTCTGCTCATACCTGGTGAAAAAACCGAAGACACGGGTGGCACACGAGATGTGTCGACGTGGTTGTGACTCTTGGGTTTCATACGCGATATGAGGACAAGAGATCTATGACGTAAAGGTAGTTATTCAAAGCTTTACCTACCACTGTCTGCTCATACCTGGTGAAAAAACTGAAGACACGGGCGGCACACGAGATGTGTCGACGTGGTTGAGACTCTTGGGTTTCATACGCGACATGAAGACAAGAAATCTATGATGTAAAGGTAGCTTTCAAAGCTCTACCACTATCTGCCTATATCTAGTTTAAAAACCGAAGACACGGGTGGCACGCCAGATGTGTCAACGTAGGTATGACTGTTGGATTTCATATGCGACATGAAGACAAGAGATCTATTATGTAAAAGTAGCTTTCAAAGCTTTACCACTGTCGGCTTGTACCTGGTCTAAGTTTCAATGGCTCATTTTACCTAATTGGCTGCAGTCACACAATGTGGCAATGAGTCTTTCACTTTGGGCCTAGTATTAATAGCTCATTATTACCATCATGATCTTATGGCCCCACAGGGTACTGTATTGTAAATGATCTAGATTTCCAGAGTTTCAGGCAGTAGCGCAGAAGGAATAATGTAAAATTAATAATTCCCCTGAATTAATATATAAAGAACGTAAAGAGAAATAAAACAACAAATCACCGCAGCGACAACCGACAGCCTTGAGCATTGAAATTGAGGTGGAAGTTTACCATCTACCAGTCAAGACATACTATTGGCATTAGGAGACCTAACGCCTAAAGCAGTCTAAATATGGACCACCAATAAATGAAAGAAAGACCACATCTGGACTGACCGCAGTTCTTAAGTCTTTATTACAAAAGAAAAATAAACAAAAATTAATGAATCAACTGATACCACAAAACTGTACCCTAATGCAGGCAATAAAGGTGAATCTTGAAATAAACAGTTCTCTAACTGATTCTGTAACTAATTGAGACAACAAATTCGAATCGGAATCAACACAGCCGGCTATTGGCCTATCTATATTAGGAAATACCACATTACTCTTAATTAAAAAAGAGGATAAATAATCTAATTGGAAAAATTAAAACCTCAAAGGCACACTGCTTAATATTATAAAAAAGGCCATAAAGAAAACACAAATGGTGTGCCTGGCTACCACCAAAGGTTGACGCAGGTATAGACATAAGAAAACCTAGCCTTCAATTTCTTGAAAAACATTACAACTCCAGCCAAAAAGTGCTATTACCAGCTATTACAAGCCACCCTACCAGTGGAGTGAAAGCGACTGAAACCAACTCAGGCCAAGACAACTGCTTGTCCATAGAGGTGAGTCATACCAATGATTGTCCCAATATTGAACTGTTGGAGAAAAGTGCAAAGACTGTACATTTTATTTTAACCCGTATGGTATGGGTATGTGATTTCAGATAATTTCTTTCTTAATTCAACTTCAAAAGTTATGCAATGCCAATAAAATACTTATGATTTTTATGGCAGTATTGCCTACTCACCATAATCCACAGATTAATTAGTATAAGAAAAAGTTGAATACAAACGGGGCTTGACCTCAATTTATACTAATATGTCTAACATATTAGTATATTTTGTATAATACGCTAAAATATGGGTGCAATCTTAGGATGCAATCTATCTATCTTGTTAATCAAAATATCCGACCACAGCTCATATTAAAATGGATTTATTCATTTAATGCTCTGCTATAATTTATATAGCACCCATTACCCAATGTATAATTACAAAAGTAATGATAATGGTGTGGACTAGTACATATAAGTTATAGACTAGTATACAAATCAGTCCAAATTATGAAACAAGTAATGGTTGTTATACTTGCCTTGGGTTAGTTATAAAACTTTTATGAAAACATTATTTAACCCATAAAAATTTGTCAATTTTGGGGTTTTATATTTGACACCAGAGAACTATGCCAGTACAGTTACCTAGGCACAAAAGAATATCAAAAATAACTCAATACAAAGACACCTTTACTAAATGGATGTTGCACATGAGATCTTGCCAAGATTATAGGTACTTTGATTACAGTGTGCTCTGCACTCCTAGAGCACCACAAAGCTAAGTCAAGGGAGGGACCTATGCTATGATATTCCCTAAGGGGTAAACTTGATCTGTTTTGGTGGGCCAACAGTATTAAAAATATAATAAATAAATTGATAAATAATATATGATGATGAAATCATTATTGATGCAAATAGAACAGGATGTACACGTGACTATAGTCGAAAAATAAATGGAATGTGAAAACAAGAAGCACACACAAAACACACATTTTGCAAAGCCTATCACATAATTTTAATTTTTGGAATTATTAACAATATTTCTCAGTTTAAAATTCTTTATGAAACATTAAATATATCCACATTTTTGTATGAGTAAATAATAAATAAATAAATATGTGTGGATATTTCACACAGTGCCATCTAGCCACATACTAAGCATAGCTTGTACTATGGGAATCAGATAACTGATACAATATTTATATACTTTTTTGTTTGTAAATACATACATAGAATACAATATAACACCCAGACACAGAACAAACATCTATGTTCATCACACAAATGTTTGTCCTGGGTAGGAATCGATCCCACAGCCCTCAGTTCAGAAAGCAGGGATACTACCAACTGAGCTATCAGGCCCGTCGAAATCATCAGATAACAGATGCCGATAAATAGTCACAGAAAACTATTAACCCAACACAAATTTGTTTGCATCTAGGGTTGAAGCTAAATGTCACTTATATACCTTGGCGACCCAGATCCAGATACCAAGTAAATGTGATGCCTTTACTGTAAACCAGTTCCAATATTTCTTTTATGCTTTTACCCCACTTAAGTTTAATATTAAAATATATGCAAAAATTAGAAACTTTACAACTACAAAAATAATTATAGTTCCATATTGGTCGTCTCAGCCAGGTTGGCTAGTTATACAAACCATGCCATATTCAGACTTAATGATGTTTTCAAACTGAAAAAGATTGATTGCACTCTTCTTTCAGAGACATCCCTCCCCTGCACAAATAGCTTACACTGATTGCAGGAGTTCTATCAAGCAAGCATGGTTGAGATTGAGACAGACCATTCCACCAACATGCTATGCTTTCTTACATGGAACATGTTAAAACAATATGATGTAGGATCTGGGGCAGATATTTAGCCAAGAGAGAAATATAGATCCATTTATACCTTCAGTACCGAATCTTATTTAATTTCTAACAAAATTATTTAAATCCGGAGAGGCTTATGGCTCTGTAAATCAGCAATATCACAAATTAACAACTCTAAAATTGGGGATGATGACCATTTAAAAGAGATTATGAGGGATCCTATAAATTTAAAAATCCACTTTTGGCAAAATACCAAACCACGGGGTTCTATAATAGTTCTGTGTCTTACAGACCTGGACACACAATCAGTCACCAAGTTTAACCTGTAATACTACTAGCATTGAGTAGGTACAGCATAGGGAGCACAAACCTTGTCATTAATAAAACTCTAACACTTCATTTCATAATGAAGGGGTTCATGTCATAAATCTTAGTCTGCTCCAGGGTAAGTCAAGCCTATCTTATACTTGCAATTATCTGAATAATAAAATCTGCCCAGCAAAAAAGTACCTTGAATATTATGCCTCATAAAATATTTCAAACAATATAAATAAATCATTTGATATTGTCATTGAACAACAATTAATAGATGCGTTAAAGAAACTGACATCTTGTCACAGACTAGGTAGGGGATACTACCGGTCGTACTCAAAAACACGTAAAAAAAAAAAAAAAATTATTACTTTTGTCAACTTTAAATTAAAAGATGTGTTTCTTGGAGATAATAAGACGAACAGCGGGTTGGACTAATAGCTCGTCAACATTTACAAAAATTTATAGCAGACCCATAGCTAATGCTCCGGGACAATTTTCCAATGCTATGATCAATGACAAAACATAATTATAATACTACAAAATTTTAAGCTTGTAGCCCTAGGTACAAGAATTACACTACATAATTATAATAAGTAGTGTAATCTATATTACGTTGTAGCCAATTTTATGTGTGTGCCAAACTACACTCCACTGATTATTAATAATTTTTACTTAGGCGATTCATTCATTATCAATAATTGATTAGACTGATTTTATTGTTTAAAGTAAAAATACCAGTTTAGAAATCCTTGATAACTTGAGTGTGACTGGCCACGCAGCCAATATATACTGAAGTGAATGGATTTTATGGAAATCACTACCTACAGAATTAAGAAATAATTATTTAATGGTAACTAATTACGAAGGTACCAACCTATCACTACTGGATTACAATAATTACATTTATTAAGGCGATTAAAATGAAACAACTGTTTTTATTACAACAAACATTTTAATACTTAATTCTTATCTCAACTTTACCATTAATTTTCTCTGAACATCTGCATGTTAAAAGTTCTATGTCTTCGAACGAATGCACGATGTACAATAAGTGATCAAACTACTTACCTGACGTTCGATCATTATTGTACGGAGTGCTTCGTTCGAAGACATACACACCCTTCCCACCCTACCCATGGGTAAAGTTGAGTACAAGCTCTGAAGAAAGTGACTTTGACAGGACGCGTGACATAGACTAGGGTGTGTTTAGTTTTTTGTTTTAGGGCTCTATGGAGGCTCTAAAGTTGCGTTTACGTTGCCAGCAAATGGGACTGCTGCATGTTAAAAGTTCTATGTCTTCGAACGAAGCACTTCGTACAATAATGATCGAACGTCAGGTAAGTAGTTTGATCACTTATTATAGAGGGCATTGCGCGAAAGTGAGAATCTCACTTAGTAGAGAATTGAGGGGACTTTCAGATGATATCAACAAGTCGATTTCTATGAAAAATCGTTATAGTGGGTTTTGAAATTAGACGCCTCATTTTTTGGCTCTACGCCGTTAATTAATGTATGTCGCCAGTGGATTACGAAGAGCTGTGCAAGAATAGCTCTTCATATCACAATACTTATACATCAAATATAAATAGATAATTTATAATTACATTTCTAACATTTAATGGTGAAGTATCTACAGGCGGATTGAAAAATCTCTCGACCTATGTAATAGGGGGAATTCTGTGCTTAAAATATGATGTCACTGTAGGACTATGAGGACATGTATAAATTAATATACTCGTGGTCCTACTGGTAGGACAAAATAATAGGACCACGAGGAAACAGCAGGCCTCAGGCTACACACCTACAAGTCGTTGCTATTTCTGGGAATGGAATATAAGAATACCACTGAATTCATTACTTACTCTATGAAGAATATCATATCATCTATGCTATGGGACCTTCCTTGCCACGACGGTGGTGGCGGTGGACTTGTGGGACTCAAACCCGCTAGTACCTAGCATAGCTCTTTGACTACATACCCAACTACCTACACAAAGTATAGGAAGAAAGGGAAATGATAATACATAAATCAATAGACCTAGATCACAATACATAGTTTAATGAGCCATAATTATACTTCTTACTAGCACGGCATTAAAATTTATGGATATTATAATTCTAAATATACACACTTGAATAAAAATAACAGGAACAAAATGTTAATACATTTTTTATACATGGTACTCTCCACCATCTAATTTTTCATCCGAGAGTGTTGACAGAATGCTAGCAGATGTGCTCTGAGAAAGCCAGATGATACTCATGAATAGGCCTTGAAGAATTCCAATGGTGGCTCCGGCTACTACATCCAGAATATAGTGGCGTTCTGCAAGCACTCTTGAAATAGACACAGTATAGGCCCAAGCAAGTATTGGAGGAAAGAGAAACATTGACACAGGACTGACATAAATCAAAATAAATGCAACCATCACAGCCCTACTAGCATGACCTGATGGAAACGAAAACTTGTCAGGTCCAATTTCCAGGAGTTTATTCATCGGGATTGGGCGTCTTCTCCTCACAACTGCTTTTATGACTGCACATATCACAATATCCATTATGAGAGCTGAAATTACAAAACAATATCAGTATTGATACATGATAATTTGGGTTGATCTAGTTACAAGTTTTGAAGCAGAGTGACAGGGTTATTGATTTAGTTAGACTAGAAGTCCCCTGCCAATTTACCTGTTTTTCTATTGGAACTCTAAATAATTTGATCCTATGTTTACTTCCATAGTGTAAACAATCTGTTCCATTTCATCCAAATGGTTTCAGTTTCAGCCATGGATGAAATAAAAAAAAGAAGGATTGAGTTTTGATTGACATGGAACTGAAGCCCAAAATGGCGGACATATTACATATGTGTGTCAGATGAAAGTATGGCGACCAGCTGCCTATGATGTGAGTGTGTGTGTGCCACACTCGTACGTACGAAGCGTTCTGGCTTCCTAAGGGTGCTTCAGTTTCGGGTCAGATGGGATTCCCTGCTTCTTTTTTATTAGCTCCATAGTTTCAGCATATAACAAAGTGACAGACTGTGTCATGCTTTTATGATAATTAGACTAATGTAAAGTAAATAAATATTCATAAGTTGTCAAAATTAGTTTCAAGTAAGTACTTAAACTGTTGATTATAGTTCATAGTCCAATTAGTGACAGTGTCCTTTGTTAAGAAATAACTCTTTCATCTTTATTCTTTAAATATTTCTACTTCACAAATATTCTTTTCCTTGACAACAAGTTTATACTTCATATTATAATCATAGACTGGTCAATGATCACCATGATAAATATTATTCGTTTTTAATTCAATTATCTAGCAGTGCATTCCAGTTCACGTTATTTTTGCTATTTTCATTATTTTCGATAACAAAAGTCTTTCCACTGGCAATAAAAGTGATCACTCTGGGAGTCTTTGACAGTTTGATTGTGATTGTTTTTGGCATTCTTGGCATTCTTAGCGTGTACTGGAACACACCCTAGATAAGAATAGTAGGTAAGTACAAGATGTCAGACATTAGAGTAGAATAGATTTAAATAGGTTTGATAGGCTGCACCACATAGTAAGAAATGTATTGAATATATTATGAATTAAAATAAATACCTATCAGCATATTGACTTGCAGCTGGTAAAGTTCTTTGTTGTTGAAGAGCCAGATAAAACTCAGCCATCCTGCCAGCCAAACTATTCCATGGCATGATACCTGAATTGAATTTTTTTTTTAGATACTAAGTAGGGTAAGTTCTATGTTGTAAATGCTTGATGAATAGGTGTATTACCTCTAGAAATTTAGAATGGTTGCGCAATGATCTTAATGCTGTTATTTTAAGGGCTATATCAACAACTTTCTTTGTGATCTGTACATCATACCGGAGTACTCTCTGCAACATTGGTGGAACTTGGCGTTTACTTTGATGTTCTCCAAGCTGAAATGAAATAAATAGTCAATAGATGGCTGACCTTTAGCAAGAATTGATGACTCAAAATGTGATGTCATCTGTTATATTCAGTATATGTAAGGGGATATGAATGGGAATGAAATATTTACAGTTATTTATGCTTGTTTAATAAATCTATTATGATACAATAAAAATAATTTGTAAATTCTTACCATATCCATGACAAAAATCGGTCGTATTTATATAACCGTAACAGCAATTATTATTGCACTTGTACAATTACGCAGTACAACATCAGTAGCAGCGGGAGTTCATTTATTGGTTAGATGACAAGGAGCTTGAGTTGAAAATGTAACTAATGGGAAGGTACAACTGGGTACAACTGCACAACACAAAAACCGTGCAAACACGTAAAACAAATACATAAAACGTTTCTTTCCTGTTGTGCAAACTCCAAATCACCGCACTTCTGTACTTCACAGTTATCGACTGTAATGTAATATAAATATTGAAGGTTTTTTAGCGGGCGGAAATAATAGCAGTAGTATAAAAATAAAATTTGAATTCTGAATACCGAAGAAGAGATTTTCAGTATAATTATATTCAATCAAAGAGTATATATATAATTTACTATGTATTCAAAGACTTTTTATCTAATAGGGGGAATTCTGTGTACGTATTATATTCTCTTTGATAGTAAAGTTCTCTGTGGATAAATGGACACAGACAGAAACAGAAGTGAAGCCACAATAATAACATGGAGTTTTGGCGGGAAGTTCCAGCCGGGAACGCGGAATAGTTCACGTCGTTGCATTGTATTGTTTCTCAAAACTTGTGCTTTTTCCAGTGTTAATAATTTAAGTTGTTGGCGTTTTACGCATTAAGTGCTGAATTGCGAGCATGAGTATGGGCAAGTGATATAATATGGTGAAACGTGGTTTTTCGTGATGCTACCAAAATTCCATAGAAGCTTCTAGTAAAGTTGCCACCACCACTTTACTACAAGATGATTTAGACTGGACTTTGACTACCTGACATAGACTGGACTATTACTATGACTAAGACTTGACTTACGTGAAATATTCTATAACGATGAAAAATTACAATACTTGACACTGGAGCCATAATCTAAGAAAAAAAAAATACTAACATAATTTTTCTATGTTGATGAACATAATTATATTATCTTTGACAGACAGACTGGAAAAAAAGGCAAAAGTTCATAAAATGGTGCGTTCACGTTATTTTTCCCATTTTCGTTATTTTCGATCACAAAAGTCGTTCCACTAGCAATAAATGTGATCACTGTGGGAGTCTTTGAGAGTTTGAATGTTTGAATGTGATCGTTTTTGGCGTTCTTGGCATTCTTAGCGTGTACTGGAACACACCCATAATAATTTAATTTTTATCAACCATAGCGATAAAAAGCGCGGGAAACATTCGTTCGCGGCAGGCGTAATTTTTAATTGCAAATTTTCAAATTTATTTTTACGTGATTAAACTGATCAGTTGAGTAGTAAATTGTATATATTTTAGTTCTGTAGTGTATATTATCTGTTTAGTAGTGTAAATAATTCTCTGGTAAGTTCTTTTTTACTGTTTTTCGACCATGAATGATCCACCGGACCCAGGGGGCACTGTTCCCTCTGTTGGTTGTAATGTAACCATCGCATCCAACGAATCTGGTATGGAAACCGACAGCTCTATTAGTAATAGGGCATTTAAGCGAAGCCGCCTTAGTAAAGTCTGTAAGCATTGTAATAAACGCAGGAGGAAACATAACGCTGAACTCAAATCTACAGATTGTCATTGTGTAGAAAACGATTCTGTTGTAGAGAAACCAAATCTTACTCCTGAAATACCACCTATCAGTAACACAGTTACTTTTGATACCCCACGTCCAACCCCAGTAGCCAGAGACTTATATGAATCCACTGATAGTGGCCCGTATGTTGTGCATATTCAAAGGGAACAATCTGCCCCCAATGACGGTACAGTACTTCACCCCATTGCTTTCGGTAAGTTTTTAAAGAAACATTCGATCGAAAATATTGTGAATGGTAGCTTAAAGAGAATCGGACGAAACAGGATAACCATAGCTTTCTCTAACTACTTGAATGCTAACTCTTTCCTTAAACACAATAGTTTAGCACCAAACAACTTAAGAGCATTCATCCCATCCTTTAATGTAACCCGCATGGGCTTAGTCCGTGGCGTGCCTAATGAATGGGCTGCAGAAGAGGTTATTGAAAACATCAATGTACCAATTGGATGTGGTAAAATTCTTAAAGCGAGACGGCTCAACTATAAAGTAATTGTTAATGGTGAATCGACATGGAAGCCATCACAAACAGTTGTGCTTACTTTTGATGGGCAAGTTTTGCCCAAGCGCATCTTTATGTGTTATAATGCCTTATCGGTAGAGCTTTACACTTATCCTACAATTCAATGTTATAACTGTTGCCGTTTTGGACACACAAAGAGCCAGTGCAGGTCCAAACCACGTTGTTTCAAATGTGGCCAAGACCATTCCGGCGATACATGCAATATTGAAGAAGATTGCGGTACGTGTTGTTCGTGTTCAGGATCTCACTATGCCAATAGCAAAACATGCCCAGAATTTGTCCGTCAGAAACAGATAAAGTTATCAATGGCTGAAAATTGTTTGTCCTATTTTGAGGCTTCCAAACTACATTCTCCAGTTTCGAAATCGTTTGCCGAAGTAATAACAAACACCAAACCAATGTACCAGAAGTACTCTATTCCTGTCAGTTCACAACCTCCTAAACAAGGTTCCACAATTTCGTACAAAAAAACAGTGTTCAAAAAACCTTGGTCTACTCCTGTTCTTTCTAAAGGATATGACCAACATGCCCATAATGAACTCATAAAGGAGTATGACGCTCCTTTACCGTCTAATGGATGTGCACTTAAACAGAATATTTCGTCCAATGAAACCAAGCAACAGTCAGTTGCTGATATTATCATTGCTTTAATAAATTTACTTTCCCAAACCAAACATATAGAATCGTCCAACGTTGCCCCAGTAATCGCAGCGATTTCAAATTTATCGGTCCAATATGGATCAAGCCAAGGTAGTTCAGTGGAACTGCCGAAGCATAATTAGTAAAAAAAGTGATATAATTTATCTTTTGAATAAATTTAAACCAAATGTCTTAGCCCTCTCTGAGACATGGCTAAAACCTGATTCTGTCTTTCAGATCAGGGGATACTCATGTCTCAGAGAGGACAGACAAGACGGGTATGGCGGTGTCGCCATACTGATAAAGAATTCTCTTTCCTATAACATTATTTCTCTTCCCCAACATAGTAATGATTATTCTGTTATTGCCGCTTCAGTTAGAGGTGTTTGTTATGTTTCCATCTACATTCCTAGGCCTTCAGCATCTATTTTTAACGAACTTAACTCCTTTCTCTCTTTACTTCCTAAACCTTTTATGATTTTAGGAGATTTTAATTCTCAGCACCAATCTTGGGGTAGTTCTATTTCTAGCTGCCATGGGGAAAATCTATTGGAAATAATTGATTATCATAATTTATGTATATTGAATACGGGATCCCTGACCCGACGTACCAACCCAAATGAAAGCACTAGTGTTATAGATTTGTCAATATGTACTCCAAAGTTAGCATCTGAATTGTCTTGGTATACTCTTTCATCCACATTTGGCAGTGATCATTTTCCTATAATTATTAGCTCTCCAACTCCAAACAAATCTTCACCCCAGACTCGGAAACCTCGCCTCAAGTATAAAATCAATAATCTTAGCTGGGATAAATTTAAAGAAAGTGTTCAATGTCAGTTTTCTTCTTTACCTGAAATTTCTGAAGGTGACAGTAATAGTTGTAATGAAGCATTGACAAAAGCAATCTTGGCGGCTGCAGATCAGGTATTCCCCTTAAGAATTCAGCACCTGATTACATTCCATCTCCACCTTGGTGGGATAGTGATTGTACTCAAGCTGTACGCAAAAGAAAGGTAGCTGAAGAGAATTACAATGAAAATATGACTGAAGATAACTTTGAGATTCTTTGCGATACAATAACTAGCACTAAGAAATATCTCAGGGAAAAGAAGTATGCGGGTTGGGAACGATTCTGCAATTCTATCAGTCCAAATTCACACCCATCCATTGTTTGGAGCAATATCAGACGTTTTAAATCAGGTATGTCTATCACCAATCATTCTTCATTACCACCTTCAATGGATAACCTGTATATGGACAATCTTGCCCCACCATCTGTTGCACCCTCACTTGAGACAATGCTAGTTCCATTATTTCCAGAAATCAACCCAGAACCAAGTCTCAATTCCGAGTTCTCATTTAATGAATTAAAAGGTGTTCTCTCAGACTTGCGTGATTCGGCACCAGGTGAAGATGGTATTCCATATTCCTTTTTATGTAATTTAAGTGATAATACTGGTGTGTATTATCTAAAACTAATTAACAGTGTGATGATGTCTGGTGAAGTCCCAAATTCTTGGAAGTCTCAAACAGTGATACCAATTTTAAAGCCTAATAAACCACCTTCATCCATATCATCATATCGTCCCATAGCACTTTCGTCAGTATTAGCTAAAATTGCGGAACACTTAGTTAAAAATCGATTAGAATGGCATGTTGAGAGTCGTAACTTGCTTTCTAGCTCTCAGTATGGTTTTCGTAGGGGAAGAAGCACACTAGATAGTCTCAGTGTTTTTGTAACGGATGTTCGTTTGTCTTTCACCAGCAAAGAATTCGTTGTTGCGGCATTTTTAGATATCAACTCTGCATATGACAGTGTACTTTTACCAATATTAAGAGAAAAGCTGATGTTATTACATGTTCCACCGTTGCTTTGTAACTTTATCCTTAATATGCTTTACGGCAGAATATTGAAGTTAGATAATTCAGATGAAGCTAGGTATGTGTGGAATGGCTTGCCACAAGGCTCGGTCATTAGCCCATTACTTTATAATATTTATACTCATGACCTCGACAAAGTAATTAGCAAACCTGTTAATGTTCTTCAATACGCAGATGATCTTCTTCTTTATTGTTCTGATCGCTCTATTGAAAATGCCTGTTGCGGCGATAAGGTTGCTTTTAGTTTGTGTGGTCTTAAGAAAGTAAACAAGCGTGTGCTCTCGACAAGGTATATTGCTAGACTAAATAAGATCATACAGGTACGTGAATTATAAAGAAACTGTTCGATATATAACTATAATCTAACTAGGTACGTCTGTATGTCTGTCATTAAAGTAAATCTACTAATTTGACTGAACATAAACCGCCCACCAAAGGACTATATGAGTCCTTTTAAAAACTTATATAGGCTTGATCATGCAAGGTGGGTGTGAATTTACAAAGAATTTACACTAATCAGTCTCAATCGGCAAAGCACATAACTTAGAAACACATCGTTTCACTATGTTGTCACCACTTTTTACACTATACACTCGGGTGAGTCCATCTGGGCCAGGGTGCTTATCAATTATTCTTCCTAAGGCCCACTTGCCAGGTGGCAAGTTGTCTTGTTTGATTAAAACAATGTCTCCATTGTTGAACTCGCCTGTCCGCTTTAGCCATTTAGGTCTTTGCTGCAGTCGGGACAGGTACTCTTTCTGCCATTGGCGCCAAAAGTCATTTAAAAGTTTTTGACAATGTTGCCAGCGTGCCAAATTGCTGATGTTTACATTCTGTAAACTCGCGCTAGGTACTGTAACTGGTGCTTCTCCAATTAAGAAATGTCCAGGCGTCAATGGCTGCATCTTAGCATCAGAGAGATCGATTGGACACAACGGGCGAGAATTGAGACAAGCTTCGATCTCGCAGAGAACTGTGGACATCTCTTCAAAGGTAAGGTGCGTTCTTAGAACCTTTTTTAGATGTTGTTTCATCGATCGAACGCCTGCCTCCCAGAGGCCTCCGAAGTTTGGTGAGTAAGCTGGAATGAAGTGCCACTGTGTGCCATCATTTGCAAGAGTATCGCTTATTTCGCCATCAAATTGTAATCGCGCTTCATTCCAGGTATCGGTTAGCTCTTTGTTTGCGCCAACAAAATTTCGTCCTTGGTCACTCCATAAGTGGGCGCATTGCCCTCTACGTGCGCAAAACCTTTTGAATGCACCGATAAAAGCTTGCGATGTCAAGTCTCCAACCAGCTCCAGGTGGATCGCTTTGGTCGACATACATATAAAAATAGCGATGTATGCCTTAACAGTCTTTGCTCCTCTGCCCTTATTAAATAAAATCTGAAACGGGCCAGCAAAATCCACTCCTGAATTGACAAACGGTCGTGATGGGGTCACGCGTACTGTCGGCAGATCTCCCATGAGCTGTGTTTTTGGCCTTGCATTTTGTTTGGCACATATCAAACATCGATGCACATATTGTTTGACTAGTCCTTTCGCGCGTAGAATCCAGTATTTGGACCTGAGGTAGCACAACATCAATTGGATTCCTCCGTGCAACGTCTTAGCGTGAGCTTCAGCGACAATCAGTGAGGTAAGTTTGCTTTCTTTGCTAAGTATGATTGGATGCTTGCTTTCATCATCCATTGTGTGTGCATGTCTTAACCTTCCACCTACTCTTAGGATTTCATTTTCGTCTAAATACGGATTTAGTGACTTCAGCTTGCTTGTTCTTTTAACTTCTTTTTTTCTCTTTAAAGCTTCAATTTCCTCTGGAAAGTCCTTTCCTTGTGCTATTTTTATACTTGTCTTCATCGCATTTTCTAGTTCCTCTGTTGTAAAATTTGCATCTATGTCTTCTTTTCTCTTCTTGTAATTTAGAAATCTTTTGCAATAGCTTATCACTCTTAAAAGTTCCTTCAGTGTAGTACACTCTTCAAATTGTTTTGACATATCTGTGTGTGTCTCTCCTTCCTTTTCCGTAATCATCAGAGCTTGTATTGTCTTCTTCCTTTGTTCCAACTCTGTCGGTATGATATTTGGTCTTGTGAATTGTATATTTTCTTTCGACAACCATTCTGGTCCCTTCCACCAAAGATCGCAATTCTTTAAATCTTTTACTGACATGCCTCTTGTCGCTATGTCCGCAGGATTGTCTTGAGATTGTACGTGGTGCCACTGACTGCTGTTGACGTTGGATGTGATTTCAACAACCCGATTAGCTACAAATGGCTTCCATCTTGAGGGTTCTCCAAATAGCCAAGAAATTACTATCGATGAATCAGTCCAAGCGAAAACTTGTGATGCCGGTATTCTCATCGCTTGCGTTACTTGTTTCAATAGCCTTGAGAGTAGCAGAGCACCGCATAGTTCAAGTCTCGGTAAGGAAACTGTTTTCAGTGGAGCAACTCTCGTTCTTGCGGCAATGAGTGATGTCTTGTACGAACCATCTTCGGTTTTGACTCTGCAGAAAACTACAGCAGCATACGCTTGAATTGAAGCATCACTAAAGCCGTGAATTTGGATTGTATTTTTGTTATCTTCAGATGTTCCGAGCCACCTATCAACATCAATCTCGTTCACGTTGATTAAGTCATGGCGAATCTTGATCCACTCGTTCTTCAATGTTGGTTTGAGATCTTCGTCCCATGAAACTTTCTCTAGCCATAGCTTTTGAATGAGAATCTTTGCCATCACTATACAGGGCGCTATCCATCCTACTGGATCGAACAGCTTTTGTACGTCGGCGAGAATACTGCGCTTCGTGATCACGTCGCTGACAGCAGGTAAGTTTAGGTTATACTCAAAGCGATCGTGTCCCAGATTCCATTGTATACCCAGTGCTTTGATTACTCCATCTACCTTGAGTTTTAAGTTAGCGTTGGTTGATCTCTCACTTGGTTCTATACTTTGCATGAACTCAGCGCTGTTTGAACACCATTTTTTCAACTCAAAGCCGCCTCGACGTAGTAGTTCTTTTAAGTCTTGGCTGACTTGAATGGCTTCTTTTGGTGAGTCGCAACCAGACATGACGTCATCTATGTAAAAATCTTCTCTCAGAACCCGTGCAGCATCAGGATACTTGTCACCTTCATCTATAGCCAGTTGCATGAGTGTCTTTACAGCTAAATACGGTGCTGAAGCTGTGCCGAAGGTAACTGTTAAGAGTCTATAATCCTTAATGGGCTCTTTTGGATCACTTCTCCATAGGATTCTTTGGAAATCAGCATGGTCTTTATGTATGAGGATCATTCTGTACATCTTTTCGATGTCTGCCACGAAACAAATCGCGTGAGTGCGCCATCTCATAATGAGACTTCTTAGGTCTTCTTGCAGTGTTGGTCCTGTAAGAAGTTCATCGTTCAAGGCTACTTCTACTTCTCGGCAGGAACCATCGAAAACGACACGAGTTCGGGACGTTTGCTTGTCTTCGCGGATCACGGCGTGGTGAGGTAAGTACACCGATTTATTTTTTATTTCTTTTTCAGGTACTTCGTCTATATGCTTTAGCTCTTTATATTCTTCTATCACCTTCGTATAATCTTCTTTCAGCTTTGCATTCTTACTAAATCTTCTTTCTAGTTGCATGAATCTTTTTAAAGCTATGTCTCTTGTGTTTGCTTCAGGTGATTTTGGATTATCTGTTTTGAATGGTAGCTTGACTATGTATCTTCCTTCTTTATTTCTCGCATATGTTTTTTCATAGATTTCTTCACATAGCCGTTCTTCTCTTGTGTGATTCCTCTTCGAATCTGTATCTATTTCCCATATTGTTTTTAGTAAATCATCTATATTTGCTTCTTTGTGTGTGATGGCCGACAAGGACTTCTCTTTTGTAGTTAGTTTCATATTAGTTCCTCCCATTATGATCCATCCCAGGCTGGTTCTTTGCGCGCATGGTGTACCCGGGGGACCCTTGATTAATCCTTGTTTCAGTATAGTTGAATACTCGTCTACACCCAATAGCAAATCCATGGATCCAGATGCATAAAAGTTTGGATCTGCCAGATTGAGGTTCTTCACGTGTGACCATTCACTCGCTGGCTTCGCCTTTGAAGGTAAGTTTGTTGTCAAATGCCCAGACATTACATAGGCTCTTATAGGTAGTTCGAAATCAGGTTCCCAGCGTGATAGAACGCGGACTTCAACTTCCTGCTTAACTCGTACCTTCATAGACTCCATGCCAGTGACTATTAGATTTACTTGCTTGCGCTCTAGTTTCAGAGCTTGCGCCGCCCTTGCACTAATGAAACTTGCTTGTGAGCCGGGGTCGATGAGCGCCTTGAGCACAGTGGTGTGTCCATTTTCTCCCTTTAATATCACCACTGCGGTTGCCAATAAACTTATTTTACGCTCGTCTTCTTGGTGGCTCGCGATTGATGTGTGTACTTGTTTCACTTCTACATCTGCTTGGGTCGACGACGTCGGTTGATTAGTTTCCTGAGATGAGACCGGCGCATCTGCTTTTCTTGATTGATGTAGAAGAGTGTGGTGGCGTCTTTTACATATGCGACAGGACATCGACAAACGACACTTAAACGCCGAGTGCCCTGGAGTCAGGCAATTGTAGCACTGTTTGTTACTTTGTACGTATTGACTTCGCTCAGTAGGCTGCATTGCAGTAAATCCTTTACAATGGCATAGGGTGTGATTTTCTTGACACATGACGCAGGCCTTCTCTGTAGTATTTACATGGAAAACTCGTTCTTTTATGATCTTCTCTCTTGGGGCTGATGACGGCGTGACAAGTTCTATAGTACGAAACTTGGATTCTAAAAACTTCTTTAAGTCGTCCCACTTTGACAGCTCTTCTCCACTTTGAGTATAGGCAAACTGTTCCCACTCTTTGTGTGACTCCGAGTCCAACTTCTGTACGACCAGAAATATTATTATAGGATCCCAAGAATCAGTCGGCACATCTAGATTTTTAAGGCTATTTATGACCTCAGTGGTGGTGTCCAGTAATGACTTCAACTGCGTGGCTGTTTGTGCAGTACATTTCTTTTGTGCAAATAATCGCTTCAATAGGGAATTTACTATAAGTCGCTTGTTACCGTAACGTTGATGTAAGGTAAGCCAGGCTTGTTCGTAGTTTATATCCGTCATTTGTATATGTCTAAGTAAGGCTGCTGCTTCACCCGTGATGCTCGTCTTCAAATAATGAAGCCTCTGTACGTTGGAAAGTGACGAGTTTTGATGCACCAATGATATAAACAAATCTTTATATGCGGGCCATTCTTCATAACATCCATTAAAAACCGGAAGTGAAATAGGTGGTAACTTCGCTTGTGAATTCGCTCGGGCCTCCATGGATGCGTCCCTGCTTCTGGCAGGCTCTGGTGTCCTCGAGCATGAAGCGGAAAGCATGTCCTTCAGATCACCAAGCATATTTAAATACAAATCTTCATAGGTATAGTATTCATCGCTCTTGAAGTAAGGTAACGCTTCGCGTTGCTCTCGATTTGTGTTGCGTAATAACTCTTGGTGAAGCTTCTTGAATGTAGTCCAATATTCTTCAATGCATTGTATTCGTGTTTGAATGTAGCCCCTTGTTAAACGTTGTTTAGGACATTTTTTCAAATTAATTTGCGTCTTCTTTAATAACTCGGCCGTATCTTCTAAACTTTTTATTAATTGTTCATTAGTTGCCATAGTTCGTCACAACACTAAATATTTTGTTCAATACGTATTCACACAATGTTTTATTCACAATGATCACAACTCGTAAACAACTTTATTCATAAAACTGCATAAAAGTATCATCGGCAGGTTGTTATCGCCACATCTATTGTTCTCCGCCCGGTCCTTCGAGATAGCTCAGGTGAACATCATCCGGCGCGATTGCGACCATATGTTGCGGCGATAAGGTTGCTTTTAGTTTGTGTGGTCTTAAGAAAGTAAACAAGCGTGTGCTCTCGACAAGGTATATTGCTAGACTAAATAAGATCATACAGGTACGTGAATTATAAAGAAACTGTTCGATATATAACTATAATCTAACTAGGTACGTCTGTATGTCTGTCATTAAAGTAAATCTACTAATTTGACTGAACAATGCCTGTTCAAATGTATCAATGGCTTTAAATAACTTAAAATATTGGATGGACAGCAATGGTCTTCAGCTTTCAGTGAATAAAAGTAACGCAGTTGTGTTCTCGAGACAACGCAACACTCCCGTTCCTAATATTTTTTATGATGGAGAGCCAATCCCTGTTCAGAAACAGCAAAAATTCTTAGGGTTAGTTTTAGACTCCAAACTTACATTTTTACCACATTGTGAATATATTGCAACTAAATGTGAACGACTTCTCAATATTCTTCGGTGTCTCTCAGGCGTTTGGCGAGGTGCACATCCATCTTCTTTGAGGCTCGTCTACAACGCTTTGGTAAGAAGCGTCATAGATTATGGCTCTTTTCTATTGGAGCCTTGTAGTTTTGCCGGCATAAAGAAATTGGATGCAATCCAGGCCAAGGCTTTAAGAATAGTTACTGGGGCTATGAAGTCCAGTCCTATAAATGCATTACAGGTTGAATGCGCTGAGCCTCCGCTTCAATTACGTCGACAGTTCTTATCTGATAAATTTCTTTTCCGTTCACTCCGATTGTCAAATCATCCTATATTCAATAAATTACAGTTATTATCTGAGCATATAACGTCACGTTCTTATTATTGGTTACATAAATCTCCACCTTGTTTAATTAATAGCTGGCATAAGTTCATGAACTTGCAGGCACCTACTCATAGTAGCGGTAACCTATCCCTTTTCAACGTTAACTACCAATGTCTGATTCAGTCTCCTAACGTTACTTACAATATTGGCATTGACAAAGAAGATCCTAACGCTAATTTTCATTTCAATTGTATAGTTGATGACAAATGGAATGGGTGGCATCAATTGTATAGCGATGCATCGAAACATACATCGGCCGACTTTGTTGGCGTAGGTGTTTATCACCCTCAGTATAATATTGTACAGAAAATTAAATTCCCTCCGGAGACATCCGCTTTCACTGGCGAGTGCTTTGGAATTTTGAAGGCACTGGAGTATATCCTACTAATGAAACTACCTAGAACTGTAATTTTTTCCGACTCTCTTAGCGCCCTACAATCATTAGCGAAATTCCAATTTAAACCGCAATCGCATATTCCTATCATCATAGAGGCAAGGCACAAATTACACCAATGCATGCTTTTTGGCTATACTGTTTCGTTTACGTGGATTCCTAGTCATTGCGGTATTAAAGGCAACGAAAAAGCTGATCGCTTAGCAAACGAAGCCGTCATTAGTGGAGATATTTTTCCTTTTCTTAACTATTATCATGATTTATCATCATTGCCAAGAGTTTTTCTCAAAGAATCCTGGTGTAGTCTATGGACCAGTAGTGCACAACATAAGGGCAAACACTATTATCAGATTCAACCAAATATAATTACCAAGCCTTGGTTCTCTCGTTTGAAAGTACGCAAGATCGTTACGTCAATATTAATAAGAATGCGTTTAGGGCATGTTTGTAGCCCAGCACACCTTGCTAGGCTTAAAATAATAGATTCTCCAGCCTGTGCATGTGGAGAGGATGTGGGGGATTTAAATCACATCTTTCTCTCCTGCCCGCAAAATGATCAAGCTACATTGTTCACGACTTTGGCTTCCCTTAAAATTCCTTTCCCTACCAGTATTATCACTCTTCTTCATAATGCAAACCCTGATATTTATATGGCAATAGCTGAATATATCATTAGTAACGATTTAAAATTATAAATATGTACATATTGTAAATTTTTTAGTAATAAGTGTATATAATTTTTATTTTTCCGTATTATCTCATTAGTTATTTACCTACTAATTTTGTTTATTTTTATCCTTACTCACTCTCCTGATCCTTTAGTCCCTAATTATTGTACCTTCCCTATGGTTTCCCCGTTTTAAACAACTGTAAAACATGTTTATACACAAATTCCTCAAAAGAGGAGTCTGAAAATCTTCACTTCGGAAAATATTGGGAAGAAGCAGAAGCAATAGAATAGAAGACGATGAAAAATAAACATGAAGCTGGCAAATGCACAAGACGTGCGACGCCATTCCTCAAGCGAGGAAAAAAAAAAAAAAAAAAAACCATAGCGATTTGAACCCGCGCCCTCCTACTCACAGGGTAGGACCACAGAGTACATTGGTAAAGACGGGTAGGACGCTCTATCAATATGGATTTTCATACAAACAAACTTTGCCGGCCGCTGCTCGCCAGTACCCACGGCTCACAATCTGCGTACAATGAAACGCGGCATGTAGCCGCCATATTAGAATAAACTTGCATGACATTTGGGTTTGCTCAGGGTTCGCTCTGATTGGCTTAGCCATATTGTCTTTTTTCACTCTATTTTATTTTATACTCTTTGATTTTATTTTCATAACCTCTCCACTTTATGTGTTATTTAATATTGATAAAATGTTTTAGATGTTAGTTATTGAGAGCTGTGTGTACAAAAATTCACAGCAAGACTATTTTCTAACAATTTTCCGTGCACTGAGAAGTGTGTGCAAAAGGTTGTGATTTTGTGGTGTGTTTGTCAAAACACTGAAAAGCGTTTCTTAATTTAATATCAAGTCATATACGGCAATTCGGTGTATCAAGTATATTCTTCCCTATTTAATAATGACGACATTTCGAGTCAGTACATATACTTGACATCACATTAACATAAGATGATGTCACATTAGACATCACACTAAGCTAAGATGATGACGATGATACCATAAAACATGGATAGACCATTCACAGATAAGATCTGATTTCCATATCCCATGAGAATTTATTATGATTTGTTTTCAGATGGAACGGTTACAATAAGCGGAGGCAGACAAACATCTAGACAAATTGCTTAAATATCATTCTAGGAAAGAAAATAAAATTAAGGTAAGTTTCATAGCATTTTCGTTATTATACAGATTAATTTTATTGGTAGGGAAATATTTTGAATCATGATGCAATTTTAACCTGCATCTATCCATCCTGAAAGCCTAAGCCGGGACATCCTTTTCTTAACCACTTGACTTGGGAGTCTGAGCCGAGGGTTTAAGCTAGCACCTAGCTCAATATGCACATACTAAAGTTATTATACAATCGTTTTATTTAACATGATTATTATGGATGTTTTCCGGTTGATGATGAATTTTCTTTCATTGTAATTTTTTTATACAAGTACCCATTTGTATAGATTATACCTTCTTTTATATTAATTGTGTTGTTTCTTATGTTTCAGGTGAAAAATTGTGTGAAAGTACTTAGAAAAACTGTATGTAGCAGCAATAGTACAGTATAACTGTATAACACACATGAAGACATGGATATCTTTCAAGTAAGGAGTTGTATATTGCCAACTAGTTATATATAATAGAACTATGAATAAAATACAAAAAGGATTTGTTATTGTGATCGTTATAGTGATTGTTATATTTAAACAATTAAGTACCTATGCACATTTAAATATAAGTAGCTAATGAATCTTGCTAAATTGGAGGCCCATGTTCAGTAGTGGGCGTGTTAGGGCTGATGATGATGAATAATAGTAATCTAATTTCTTATTAATGTTTATTTAAAAAGTCACTTGTTCAAAATTGAATTATGATAGATTTATGTTCTTAAAATATTCAAAATTCAGTTACAATAGATAGTCTATTTTTATAATCATTTAAGGTTGTTGTTTAAAGACTCATTTTATGTAATTGTAAGCTTTTTTAACAAAAATAGTTTAAGTTGTATAATTGAATTGAGTCATAGTTTTACGGCAACATGAACATACCGTTTGTATTGGCAGATTGATGTAAATTAAAAAATAAATATTTTAATAAATGATTTATAGTTTTATTTGTACTTTAATAAAAATTAGGAACATGAAAATGGCTATGTAACATAGGTAGGTATATATAGTGGCACACCGGCTAATTGCGTTACACTTCATAGGCCACGTGGATAAAAAAAAAAACGTCATGCGACATAATTTTCTACAGTCTATGGTGACAGTACTAGAGATGGTCGTCTGATACGTAGTATCTCTTAGTAGTCTGTGCCAGTACCAAACGAAGTGATTATATATATTATCTTTGATATATTCTGATGCCTGTCTGAATTTTAGGCTTAGAGTTTTTTTATATTCTTGTATCCTCTACTTAGTTTGTGTTTACGTTTACAATAATTGATTTACAAGGTGCACCATGGAATTCTTTGGTTTGACTGATTATGGACCACAGAATTACATAACAGACACTCTTAAAGATGGATATCAAGAACCCTATATAAAAGAAGATGTTAGACCACTACTAAATAGGGTCTTACAAACCACTACTCTTCCGAAAACAGTAATTATGAATCACAATTTTTCCACGCCAAATTCGCCAAATATTTACAAAGGACCACAGAATTTCCCCTATTACATAGGTCCAGAATAGAAGTCTCCATACTTAACCTTGTTTGAACATGAATCAAACCATAGAGCACATTTTATTTTTCTTCTAATGTCAGTTCCTCTTTCAACATACCATATAAATAGTATTACCCGATTTAGTCGGGTACCTGAATAAAAATCTAGCTAGATGTAAAATGTAAATAAAAAAAATTATATAACGCCTACATTAAACAATTTAAAATAATAAAATTAATTACCATCATACTACTATCTAATAGATAGTAGTATGATGGTAATTAATTTAGATAGTATCTATAGACAAGAAAAAGGTCTATAGATAGCTCATGCAATCTTTTAATAAAATGGATTCAAATTAAGTAAAACCAGCAGTTTATCCAACATTTCTTTTAATAACTCACGACTTTTTCAATATTACCAAGTTAAAGGGATTAAAGAACAACAATTATGTAGGTACAGGGGGTCTAGCAAAGATACCAACAACTAACGCTAACGCCTCACGCTAACTCCAAAATGTACTGAAATGACATTTCGGAAATCGCTAACTTTTCCGTAGCGAATGTCATTTCGATACATTTTTGGAGTTAGTGTGAGGCGTTAGCGTTAGCGATTGTGATCTTGCAGTTCTGTGTTCTGTGTGTTCTTTACTATAGAAATGCGTTGAAAATATTTTTGAGCGAGTATTAGGTTTCCACCAATCTTCAATTCGACTTTTCGAACTACATTTATCCAAAGATCAGCTAGACATGGATCTGTTGGATATCCATACAAAAGAAATCGGGTAATTATTCAGATGTCGTGTGGCAATACTGATTTTGACATGTCAACTTTTTATTGTAAAATGGTTCTAACTCTTCGTCAAATAGAAATAATTAAAATAATCTTATAAAAATACATGATTAAGGCCACTTACAAGTGAAATGTGATCGTGTGCTTCTGTGATTCGTGCCTCGAGTGATTTCGGCACAGTTTTATCACGCAAGACGGCATTTTTTTGGTATGTATTCAAAAGCACACCCAAGTAACGACTGATTTTGATTTTGACAGCTGAGAATCAATCACACCCAAAGTGGTGTGTACGGTTTTGCCCTGCTTTAGTTTCGTATTAGTGGTCTGGATAAAAAGTCTTTGCATAGGACACTATAAATTAAATACCTACTATAATAAGCAAAAATATTGCAGTAAGAGTTGGCAATCAATTGAACTCTATAGGTATCGAGTAGTATATGTAGGTACTGCGGCAGAACTTAGACCTACTCGATATAATGAGTTCACTGAGGATTATAAATAATTATACTTACGCGTTTATTAATTAAATTTTCTTTTTTTGCAATATGAATACGATCTTTATATCGCCACCAACGAAAACAAAGCTTGTGAATATATTTCGTGAAGCCAATTTAGAAATGGTTATACATGGTGACCTTGAATTAGTATGTTATCCCGAAATGGGGACTGGGAGCATGATACCCTACAAGTTGTGAGAGTCTTACTTGAAACTGGGTGTTTCCAAACTTCCATGGTAAAAAATAAATCCACTCGCAAAAATGCACGTGCGATCGCTACGAGAGTTACAAGATATTATAAATTCATTTCTAAACACAGGTCGTTAAACTCATTTATGTGCACTCGGTCAAGGAGGGTGGTTCAACCACCCAGCTGCGCTAAGGCTATTTTCGAACGTAAAATTTACATGGCGTTTCTTCAATGAAAAACTATTAATTTAGTAAAGTCGTAGAAGAAACATTGTCTACCTTGGGGTGTAGATTTATCCCCTTTCAGGATAACATATCAATTCAAGGTCACCTTGTAGATAGTATAGGTATTAGCTAGTTTTCATAGATAATTCAAAAACTGTGGCCTGTAGCAAAGTGATTGTTAAGTAAGGTGCAGTGGGGTAAGTGAAACTACTTTACTTTTTATTTTGTTATATTACATCAACGGCTCTAGCTCAGCAATAGGACTGGCATTTATAATAGCGACTGGTGTGAATTGTTCTTCCTGAAATCGGCTATACATACAAAATGAAACAAGAATATCTAGTGTAATTCCGCTAAAATAAAACTATGAGATTATCTATATTGGGGAAGCTGTAAGAGATTGTTGCTGGTAAATGTATGTGACAAAGAATAAGAAAAATATTTGTTATGACAGTTTTACTACAACAATCTGGGAAGGCTAAAATTGGTCCAATATTTGTTGCGCAGGATTAGGAAAA
The DNA here is from genome assembly GCA_963580505.1 of Ennomos erosarius. Classification (NCBI taxonomy): domain Eukaryota; kingdom Metazoa; phylum Arthropoda; class Insecta; order Lepidoptera; family Geometridae; genus Ennomos; species Ennomos erosarius. The sequence continues at coordinate 4,134,568 of OY756978.1, read as the reverse complement.
ACCTAATCAGACCTCATTGGTCTGATTAGGTTTTCTGGGAATTAAGAAGGTTTTCTGGGTTTGGGATCTAAGAATATAATTAATTAATTACGCCTTTTTAAATATTGCATTGAAAATAAGGTAGTGTTTGTCTTAGAGCATCTAGCCAATGGAGATGCTAACGTTATAATCCGCAAGCACCATTTTCTGCCAATTTGAACGGGGGACTACCGCGCGTGTGAACGCACGCCGCACACTATCTTTAAACACGCACACTATTATATAAACTAGCATAGTTACATTAGTTACGAAATGTTTACACGCACACTACGATATTGTAGATGACCAAATAGCGCCATAATATGAGCGGCAGAGGGATAGGTACGCCGTGCCTTGCAACTTCCATTTACAAATGTTCTAACAAGGGGGCGCAGTTCTTTTTGATAGTGATAGTTAGAAAGTTGATATTTTCACAGATTATATTATTATACCCGGTGATCCCGGCTTGTTGTCTTAGCAAAGTAGAAGAAAGTTCTTTGGGTGGCTCAATAATTCTGGCACCACAAGGCTAACCACTACTCTGCCTATAGGTACTATACGAGTAGTAAGTATATTTTTGGTTACCCTGATAAAAAAAATTATTCCCATTCCCAGATCGAAAGACCGGACGTGAATGTGATAAGACAGATTGATTGTTACATCGGAAGGGTTAATGGATTTGCATATGGGTCCATATCAAGATTCACCAAGATGAAACGTAAAGCCGCCATGAAGCCAGTTGGCCCTTGCGACATGTACAGAATTCCACCTGTAACGTCTATTGAGGTTTGATATTTTATTCTAGTTAAACTGTTTGTCTTAAAATATGTTAACCTGTAAGTCCTGCTTAGAGCATTTAGAAAAGGAGTCGGCAAGGCAAGGCGTTCCTCTCTGTCGGTCATATGGCGCTATTTGGTCATCTACAGTATCATAGTGTGCGTGTAGGTAGACATATGCGTAAGTAGTTACGCAGCTAGCGCAGCGTAGGCTAGTTTAAAACGGTGTGCGTGGGGTGTGCGTTTATACGCGCGGTTCGTGCATGTGTTTAACGTGTTTACCTCTTCCCCCGTATAAATTGGCAGAAAATGGTGCTTGCGGATTATAACGTTAACATTTCGATTTATAGATGCTCTATGAAGTCTTGTAACCCTCTTCCGTGATAGATATTAACAGACTACCTATGCTCTGTTGATTTCAGTATGGATGGTGGCTACATGATCCAGAGTTATTGAACAAAGATTGGCATGTAACTTCTCCAAGATATCCTCAACCTGCTTCACCAAATTCATTGATTCTTGATGCAGTACGCAAAAATAATAGATATGCGTCACTATTTTGAATAAAAACAAGTAATAAACAAAATCGTTGTTTCATTTCAAAAAGAAGAAGATGAATGAAGAGAGTAGATGAGATGTTTAAGGATCAGAGGATTTTTCATGTAATAGGGGGAATTCTGTGAAATAGTATTAGATTGCGATCGGAACCCATATTGTCGGTCAAAAAGGCAGTTGATTGAAGATAAGTATTTCAGTAGGCGTGAAAAAATAACCTTTTCAAAAGTTTTGGAAATTACAGGTAAGACTGATATGGGTCGATAATTGCTTGGATCATTTTTGTTACCGGTTTTATAAATTGGAGTGACTTTTGCTACTTTTAAGGCATCAGGAAAAGTTCCATGAGCTAGATGTGCATTGATACAGTCAACCAGATCGTCGCCTATCAAATCAATTACGCATTTAATGACTTTTATGGATATACCATCTATGCCTACGCTACAGTTAGAATCGAGGCTGTTTACGATTTTAAGAATTTCATCTTTATGACAGTGAGTAAAAATGGAAAGGTGGCTACTGTGTTCTTCAATCGATGATGATGTCATTATACGCTGCTGGTTTTGCGATGTAAAGTTTCAACTGTGTACTAGTCATCCGCTTTCGACCCTCTACGCAAGTACTTATAGCGTTTTAAAAAAATGGAACGCCACGATGCACAAACGCAGGAACACTACTTTGAGCGGCTGATTGCTTGCATCCAACAGCTCCTTCAGATTTTCAATAGTCCGGTCGTCCTACTTTGCCTCTTTGACTTCCGAGTTTGTGGGCGCGTGGGTGTATGTATGTATGTTTGTATTTACCTATGTTTCAGCGTAGCGCCTAAACAATTTTGAATTACTAGGGATTGAAGACCTCTTCAAACTAGCTGTGCCTCGCAGCTTCACCTGAAGCTGCGGGGCACATTTCATGGTCACCCTACTCAAAAGACAAGAGCCTCGCACGTCCCTACCTCCATCGGACCGCGTTTCCATCCGCCGTAGGCATTCCAGAGGTATAGTATACGTATAAGTTCCTTGCGTAACTAACCATTAATAAATATAAAATAAATAAGGCATATTAATGCGGCTGAACATTCTGATCACAACTTGGCGTTTACTTTGATGTTCTCCAAGCTGAAATGAAATAAATAGTCAATAGATGGCTGACCTTTAGCAAGAATTGATGACTCAAAATGTGATGTCATCTGTTATATTCAGTATATGTAAGGGGATATGAATGGGAATGAAATATTTACAGTTATTTATGCTTGTTTAATAAATCTATTATGATACAATAAAAATAATTTGTAAATTCTTACCATATCCATGACAAAAATCGGTCGTATTTATATAACCGTAACAGCAATTATTATTGCACTTGTACAATTACGCAGTACAACATCAGTAGCAGCGGGAGTTCATTTATTGGTTAGATGACAAGGAGCTTGAGTTGAAAATGTAACTAATGGGAAGGTACAACTGGGTACAACTGCACAACACAAAAACCGTGCAAACACGTAAAACAAATACATAAAACGTTTCTTTCCTGTTGTGCAAACTCCAAATCACCGCACTTCTGTACTTCACAGTTATCGACTGTAATGTAATATAAATATTGAAGGTTTTTTAGCGGGCGGAAATAATAGCAGTAGTATAAAAATAAAATTTGAATTCTGAATACCGAAGAAGAGATTTTCAGTATAATTATATCCAATCAAAGAGTATATATATAATTTACTATGTATTCAAAGACTTTTTATCTAATAGGGGGAATTCTGTGTACGTATTATATTCTCTTTGATAGTAAAGTTCTCTGTGGATAAATGGACACAGACAGAAACAGAAGTGAAGCCACAATAATAACATGGAGTTTTGGCGGGAAGTTCCAGCCGGGAACGCGGAATAGTTCACGTCGTTGCATTGTATTGTTTCTCAAAACTTGTGCTTTTTCCAGTGTTAATAATTTAAGTTGTTGGCGTTTTACGCATTAAGTGCTGAATTGCGAGCATGAGTATGGGCAAGTGATATAATATGGTGAAACGTGGTTTTTCGTGATGCTACCAAAATTCCATAGAAGCTTCTAGTAAAGTTGCCACCACCACTTTACTACAAGATGATTTAGACTGGACTTTGACTACCTGACATAGACTGGACTATTACTATGACTAAGACTTGACTTACGTGAAATATTCTATAACGATGAAAAATTACAATACTTGACACTGGAGCCATAATCTAAGAAAAAAAAAATACTAACATAATTTTTCTATGTTGATGAACATAATTATATTATCTTTGACAGACAGACTGGAAAAAAAGGCAAAAGTTCATAAAATGGTGCGTTCACGTTATTTTTCCCATTTTCGTTATTTTCGATCACAAAAGTCGTTCCACTAGCAATAAATGTGATCACTGTGGGAGTCTTTGAGAGTTTGAATGTTTGAATGTGATCGTTTTTGGCGTTCTTGGCATTCTTAGCGTGTACTGGAACACACCCATAATAATTTAATTTTTATCAACCATAGCGATAAAAAGCGCGGGAAACATTCGTTCGCGGCAGCCGTAATTTTTAATTGCAAATTTTCAAATTTATTTTTACGTGATTAAACTGATCAGTTGAGTAGTAAATTGTATATATTTTAGTTCTGTAGTGTATATTATCTGTTTAGTAGTGTAAATAATTCTCTGGTAAGTTCTTTTTTACTGTTTTTCGACCATGAATGATCCACCGGACCCAGGGGGCACTGTTCCCTCTGTTGGTTGTAATGTAACCATCGCATCCAACGAATCTGGTATGGAAACCGACAGCTCTATTAGTAATAGGGCATTTAAGCGAAGCCGCCTTAGTAAAGTCTGTAAGCATTGTAATAAACGCAGGAGGAAACATAACGCTGAACTCAAATCTACAGATTGTCATTGTGTAGAAAACGATTCTGTTGTAGAGAAACCAAATCTTACTCCTGAAATACCACCTATCAGTAACACAGTTACTTTTGATACCCCACGTCCAACCCCAGTAGCCAGAGACTTATATGAATCCACTGATAGTGGCCCGTATGTTGTGCATATTCAAAGGGAACAATCTGCCCCCAATGACGGTACAGTACTTCACCCCATTGCTTTCGGTAAGTTTTTAAAGAAACATTCGATCGAAAATATTGTGAATGGTAGCTTAAAGAGAATCGGACGAAACAGGATAACCATAGCTTTCTCTAACTACTTGAATGCTAACTCTTTCCTTAAACACAATAGTTTAGCACCAAACAACTTAAGAGCATTCATCCCATCCTTTAATGTAACCCGCATGGGCTTAGTCCGTGGCGTGCCTAATGAATGGGCTGCAGAAGAGGTTATTGAAAACATCAATGTACCAATTGGATGTGGTAAAATTCTTAAAGCGAGACGGCTCAACTATAAAGTAATTGTTAATGGTGAATCGACATGGAAGCCATCACAAACAGTTGTGCTTACTTTTGATGGGCAAGTTTTGCCCAAGCGCATCTTTATGTGTTATAATGCCTTATCGGTAGAGCTTTACACTTATCCTACAATTCAATGTTATAACTGTTGCCGTTTTGGACACACAAAGAGCCAGTGCAGGTCCAAACCACGTTGTTTCAAATGTGGCCAAGACCATTCCGGCGATACATGCAATATTGAAGAAGATTGCGGTACGTGTTGTTCGTGTTCAGGATCTCACTATGCCAATAGCAAAACATGCCCAGAATTTGTCCGTCAGAAACAGATAAAGTTATCAATGGCTGAAAATTGTTTGTCCTATTTTGAGGCTTCCAAACTACATTCTCCAGTTTCGAAATCGTTTGCCGAAGTAATAACAAACACCAAACCAATGTACCAGAAGTACTCTATTCCTGTCAGTTCACAACCTCCTAAACAAGGTTCCACAATTTCGTACAAAAAAACAGTGTTCAAAAAACCTTGGTCTACTCCTGTTCTTTCTAAAGGATATGACCAACATGCCCATAATGAACTCATAAAGGAGTATGACGCTCCTTTACCGTCTAATGGATGTGCACTTAAACAGAATATTTCGTCCAATGAAACCAAGCAACAGTCAGTTGCTGATATTATCATTGCTTTAATAAATTTACTTTCCCAAACCAAACATATAGAATCGTCCAACGTTGCCCCAGTAATCGCAGCGATTTCAAATTTATCGGTCCAATATGGATCAAGCCAAGGTAGTTCAGTGGAACTGCCGAAGCATAATTAGTAAAAAAAGTGATATAATTTATCTTTTGAATAAATTTAAACCAAATGTCTTAGCCCTCTCTGAGACATGGCTAAAACCTGATTCTGTCTTTCAGATCAGGGGATACTCATGTCTCAGAGAGGACAGACAAGACGGGTATGGCGGTGTCGCCATACTGATAAAGAATTCTCTTTCCTATAACATTATTTCTCTTCCCCAACATAGTAATGATTATTCTGTTATTGCCGCTTCAGTTAGAGGTGTTTGTTATGTTTCCATCTACATTCCTAGGCCTTCAGCATCTATTTTTAACGAACTTAACTCCTTTCTCTCTTTACTTCCTAAACCTTTTATGATTTTAGGAGATTTTAATTCTCAGCACCAATCTTGGGGTAGTTCTATTTCTAGCTGCCATGGGGAAAATCTATTGGAAATAATTGATTATCATAATTTATGTATATTGAATACGGGATCCCTGACCCGACGTACCAACCCAAATGAAAGCACTAGTGTTATAGATTTGTCAATATGTACTCCAAAGTTAGCATCTGAATTGTCTTGGTATACTCTTTCATCCACATTTGGCAGTGATCATTTTCCTATAATTATTAGCTCTCCAACTCCAAACAAATCTTCACCCCAGACTCGGAAACCTCGCCTCAAGTATAAAATCAATAATCTTAGCTGGGATAAATTTAAAGAAAGTGTTCAATGTCAGTTTTCTTCTTTACCTGAAATTTCTGAAGGTGACAGTAATAGTTGTAATGAAGCATTGACAAAAGCAATCTTGGCGGCTGCAGATCAGGTATTCCCCTTAAGAATTCAGCACCTGATTACATTCCATCTCCACCTTGGTGGGATAGTGATTGTACTCAAGCTGTACGCAAAAGAAAGGTAGCTGAAGAGAATTACAATGAAAATATGACTGAAGATAACTTTGAGATTCTTTGCGATACAATAACTAGCACTAAGAAATATCTCAGGGAAAAGAAGTATGCGGGTTGGGAACGATTCTGCAATTCTATCAGTCCAAATTCACACCCATCCATTGTTTGGAGCAATATCAGACGTTTTAAATCAGGTATGTCTATCACCAATCATTCTTCATTACCACCTTCAATGGATAACCTGTATATGGACAATCTTGCCCCACCATCTGTTGCACCCTCACTTGAGACAATGCTAGTTCCATTATTTCCAGAAATCAACCCAGAACCAAGTCTCAATTCCGAGTTCTCATTTAATGAATTAAAAGGTGTTCTCTCAGACTTGCGTGATTCGGCACCAGGTGAAGATGGTATTCCATATTCCTTTTTATGTAATTTAAGTGATAATACTGGTGTGTATTATCTAAAACTAATTAACAGTGTGATGATGTCTGGTGAAGTCCCAAATTCTTGGAAGTCTCAAACAGTGATACCAATTTTAAAGCCTAATAAACCACCTTCATCCATATCATCATATCGTCCCATAGCACTTTCGTCAGTATTAGCTAAAATTGCGGAACACTTAGTTAAAAATCGATTAGAATGGCATGTTGAGAGTCGTAACTTGCTTTCTAGCTCTCAGTATGGTTTTCGTAGGGGAAGAAGCACACTAGATAGTCTCAGTGTTTTTGTAACGGATGTTCGTTTGTCTTTCACCAGCAAAGAATTCGTTGTTGCGGCATTTTTAGATATCAACTCTGCATATGACAGTGTACTTTTACCAATATTAAGAGAAAAGCTGATGTTATTACATGTTCCACCGTTGCTTTGTAACTTTATCCTTAATATGCTTTACGGCAGAATATTGAAGTTAGATAATTCAGATGAAGCTAGGTATGTGTGGAATGGCTTGCCACAAGGCTCGGTCATTAGCCCATTACTTTATAATATTTATACTCATGACCTCGACAAAGTAATTAGCAAACCTGTTAATGTTCTTCAATACGCAGATGATCTTCTTCTTTATTGTTCTGATCGCTCTATTGAAAATGCCTGTTCAAATGTATCAATGGCTTTAAATAACTTAAAATATTGGATGGACAGCAATGGTCTTCAGCTTTCAGTGAATAAAAGTAACGCAGTTGTGTTCTCGAGACAACGCAACACTCCCGTTCCTAATATTTTTTATGATGGAGAGCCAATCCCTGTTCAGAAACAGCAAAAATTCTTAGGGTTAGTTTTAGACTCCAAACTTACATTTTTACCACATTGTGAATATATTGCAACTAAATGTGAACGACTTCTCAATATTCTTCGGTGTCTCTCAGGCGTTTGGCGAGGTGCACATCCATCTTCTTTGAGGCTCGTCTACAACGCTTTGGTAAGAAGCGTCATAGATTATGGCTCTTTTCTATTGGAGCCTTGTAGTTTTGCCGGCATAAAGAAATTGGATGCAATCCAGGCCAAGGCTTTAAGAATAGTTACTGGGGCTATGAAGTCCAGTCCTATAAATGCATTACAGGTTGAATGCGCTGAGCCTCCGCTTCAATTACGTCGACAGTTCTTATCTGATAAATTTCTTTTCCGTTCACTCCGATTGTCAAATCATCCTATATTCAATAAATTACAGTTATTATCTGAGCATATAACGTCACGTTCTTATTATTGGTTACATAAATCTCCACCTTGTTTAATTAATAGCTGGCATAAGTTCATGAACTTGCAGGCACCTACTCATAGTAGCGGTAACCTATCCCTTTTCAACGTTAACTACCAATGTCTGATTCAGTCTCCTAACGTTACTTACAATATTGGCATTGACAAAGAAGATCCTAACGCTAATTTTCATTTCAATTGTATAGTTGATGACAAATGGAATGGGTGGCATCAATTGTATAGCGATGCATCGAAACATACATCGGCCGACTTTGTTGGCGTAGGTGTTTATCACCCTCAGTATAATATTGTACAGAAAATTAAATTCCCTCCGGAGACATCCGCTTTCACTGGCGAGTGCTTTGGAATTTTGAAGGCACTGGAGTATATCCTACTAATGAAACTACCTAGAACTGTAATTTTTTCCGACTCTCTTAGCGCCCTACAATCATTAGCGAAATTCCAATTTAAACCGCAATCGCATATTCCTATCATCATAGAGGCAAGGCACAAATTACACCAATGCATGCTTTTTGGCTATACTGTTTCGTTTACGTGGATTCCTAGTCATTGCGGTATTAAAGGCAACGAAAAAGCTGATCGCTTAGCAAACGAAGCCGTCATTAGTGGAGATATTTTTCCTTTTCTTAACTATTATCATGATTTATCATCATTGCCAAGAGTTTTTCTCAAAGAATCCTGGTGTAGTCTATGGACCAGTAGTGCACAACATAAGGGCAAACACTATTATCAGATTCAACCAAATATAATTACCAAGCCTTGGTTCTCTCGTTTGAAAGTACGCAAGATCGTTACGTCAATATTAATAAGAATGCGTTTAGGGCATGTTTGTAGCCCAGCACACCTTGCTAGGCTTAAAATAATAGATTCTCCAGCCTGTGCATGTGGAGAGGATGTGGGGGATTTAAATCACATCTTTCTCTCCTGCCCGCAAAATGATCAAGCTACATTGTTCACGACTTTGGCTTCCCTTAAAATTCCTTTCCCTACCAGTATTATCACTCTTCTTCATAATGCAAACCCTGATATTTATATGGCAATAGCTGAATATATCATTAGTAACGATTTAAAATTATAAATATGTACATATTGTAAATTTTTTAGTAATAAGTGTATATAATTTTTATTTTTCCGTATTATCTCATTAGTTATTTACCTACTAATTTTGTTTATTTTTATCCTTACTCACTCTCCTGATCCTTTAGTCCCTAATTATTGTACCTTCCCTATGGTTTCCCCGTTTTAAACAACTGTAAAACATGTTTATACACAAATTCCTCAAAAGAGGAGTCTGAAAATCTTCACTTCGGAAAATATTGGGAAGAAGCAGAAGCAATAGAATAGAAGACGATGAAAAATAAACATGAAGCTGGCAAATGCACAAGACGTGCGACGCCATTCCTCAAGCGAGGAAAAAAAAAAAAAAAAAAAACCATAGCGATTTGAACCCGCGCCCTCCTACTCACAGGGTAGGACCACAGAGTACATTGGTAAAGACGGGTAGGACGCTCTATCAATATGGATTTTCATACAAACAAACTTTGCCGGCCGCTGCTCGCCAGTACCCACGGCTCACAATCTGCGTACAATGAAACGCGGCATGTAGCCGCCATATTAGAATAAACTTGCATGACATTTGGGTTTGCTCAGGGTTCGCTCTGATTGGCTTAGGCATATTGTCTTTTTTCACTCTATTTTATTTTATACTCTTTGATTTTATTTTCATAACCTCTCCACTTTATGTGTTATTTAATATTGATAAAATGTTTTAGATGTTAGTTATTGAGAGCTGTGTGTACAAAAATTCACAGCAAGACTATTTTCTAACAATTTTCCGTGCACTGAGAAGTGTGTGCAAAAGGTTGTGATTTTGTGGTGTGTTTGTCAAAACACTGAAAAGCGTTTCTTAATTTAATATCAAGTCATATACGGCAATTCGGTGTATCAAGTATATTCTTCCCTATTTAATAATGACGACATTTCGAGTCAGTACATATACTTGACATCACATTAACATAAGATGATGTCACATTAGACATCACACTAAGCTAAGATGATGACGATGATACCATAAAACATGGATAGACCATTCACAGATAAGATCTGATTTCCATATCCCATGAGAATTTATTATGATTTGTTTTCAGATGGAACGGTTACAATAAGCGGAGGCAGACAAACATCTAGACAAATTGCTTAAATATCATTCTAGGAAAGAAAATAAAATTAAGGTAAGTTTCATAGCATTTTCGTTATTATACAGATTAATTTTATTGGTAGGGAAATATTTTGAATCATGATGCAATTTTAACCTGCATCTATCCATCCTGAAAGCCTAAGCCGGGACATCCTTTTCTTAACCACTTGACTTGGGAGTCTGAGCCGAGGGTTTAAGCTAGCACCTAGCTCAATATGCACATACTAAAGTTATTATACAATCGTTTTATTTAACATGATTATTATGGATGTTTTCCGGTTGATGATGAATTTTCTTTCATTGTAATTTTTTTATACAAGTACCCATTTGTATAGATTATACCTTCTTTTATATTAATTGTGTTGTTTCTTATGTTTCAGGTGAAAAATTGTGTGAAAGTACTTAGAAAAACTGTATGTAGCAGCAATAGTACAGTATAACTGTATAACACACATGAAGACATGGATATCTTTCAAGTAAGGAGTTGTATATTGCCAACTAGTTATATATAATAGAACTATGAATAAAATACAAAAAGGATTTGTTATTGTGATCGTTATAGTGATTGTTATATTTAAACAATTAAGTACCTATGCACATTTAAATATAAGTAGCTAATGAATCTTGCTAAATTGGAGGCCCATGTTCAGTAGTGGGCGTGTTAGGGCTGATGATGATGAATAATAGTAATCTAATTTCTTATTAATGTTTATTTAAAAAGTCACTTGTTCAAAATTGAATTATGATAGATTTATGTTCTTAAAATATTCAAAATTCAGTTACAATAGATAGTCTATTTTTATAATCATTTAAGGTTGTTGTTTAAAGACTCATTTTATGTAATTGTAAGCTTTTTTAACAAAAATAGTTTAAGTTGTATAATTGAATTGAGTCATAGTTTTACGGCAACATGAACATACCGTTTGTATTGGCAGATTGATGTAAATTAAAAAATAAATATTTTAATAAATGATTTATAGTTTTATTTGTACTTTAATAAAAATTAGGAACATGAAAATGGCTATGTAACATAGGTAGGTATATATAGTGGCACACCGGCTAATTGCGTTACACTTCATAGGCCACGTGGATAAAAAAAAAAACGTCATGCGACATAATTTTCTACAGTCTATGGTGACAGTACTAGAGATGGTCGTCTGATACGTAGTATCTCTTAGTAGTCTGTGCCAGTACCAAACGAAGTGATTATATATATTATCTTTGATATATTCTGATGCCTGTCTGAATTTTAGGCTTAGAGTTTTTTTATATTCTTGTATCCTCTACTTAGTTTGTGTTTACGTTTACAATAATTGATTTACAAGGTGCACCATGGAATTCTTTGGTTTGACTGATTATGGACCACAGAATTACATAACAGACACTCTTAAAGATGGATATCAAGAACCCTATATAAAAGAAGATGTTAGACCACTACTAAATAGGGTCTTACAAACCACTACTCTTCCGAAAACAGTAATTATGAATCACAATTTTTCCACGCCAAATTCGCCAAATATTTACAAAGGACCACAGAATTTCCCCTATTACATAGGTCCAGAATAGAAGTCTCCATACTTAACCTTGTTTGAACATGAATCAAACCATAGAGCACATTTTATTTTTCTTCTAATGTCAGTTCCTCTTTCAACATACCATATAAATAGTATTACCCGATTTAGTCGGGTACCTGAATAAAAATCTAGCTAGATGTAAAATGTAAATAAAAAAAATTATATAACGCCTACATTAAACAATTTAAAATAATAAAATTAATTACCATCATACTACTATCTAATAGATAGTAGTATGATGGTAATTAATTTAGATAGTATCTATAGACAAGAAAAAGGTCTATAGATAGCTCATGCAATCTTTTAATAAAATGGATTCAAATTAAGTAAAACCAGCAGTTTATCCAACATTTCTTTTAATAACTCACGACTTTTTCAATATTACCAAGTTAAAGGGATTAAAGAACAACAATTATGTAGGTACAGGGGGTCTAGCAAAGATACCAACAACTAACGCTAACGCCTCACGCTAACTCCAAAATGTACTGAAATGACATTTCGGAAATCGCTAACTTTTCCGTAGCGAATGTCATTTCGATACATTTTTGGAGTTAGTGTGAGGCGTTAGCGTTAGCGATTGTGATCTTGCAGTTCTGTGTTCTGTGTGTTCTTTACTATAGAAATGCGTTGAAAATATTTTTGAGCGAGTATTAGGTTTCCACCAATCTTCAATTCGACTTTTCGAACTACATTTATCCAAAGATCAGCTAGACATGGATCTGTTGGATATCCATACAAAAGAAATCGGGTAATTATTCAGATGTCGTGTGGCAATACTGATTTTGACATGTCAACTTTTTATTGTAAAATGGTTCTAACTCTTCGTCAAATAGAAATAATTAAAATAATCTTATAAAAATACATGATTAAGGCCACTTACAAGTGAAATGTGATCGTGTGCTTCTGTGATTCGTGCCTCGAGTGATTTCGGCACAGTTTTATCACGCAAGACGGCATTTTTTTGGTATGTATTCAAAAGCACACCCAAGTAACGACTGATTTTGATTTTGACAGCTGAGAATCAATCACACCCAAAGTGGTGTGTACGGTTTTGCCCTGCTTTAGTTTCGTATTAGTGGTCTGGATAAAAAGTCTTTGCATAGGACACTATAAATTAAATACCTACTATAATAAGCAAAAATATTGCAGTAAGAGTTGGCAATCAATTGAACTCTATAGGTATCGAGTAGTATATGTAGGTACTGCGGCAGAACTTAGACCTACTCGATATAATGAGTTCACTGAGGATTATAAATAATTATACTTACGCGTTTATTAATTAAATTTTCTTTTTTTGCAATATGAATACGATCTTTATATCGCCACCAACGAAAACAAAGCTTGTGAATATATTTCGTGAAGCCAATTTAGAAATGGTTATACATGGTGACCTTGAATTAGTATGTTATCCCGAAATGGGGACTGGGAGCATGATACCCTACAAGTTGTGAGAGTCTTACTTGAAACTGGGTGTTTCCAAACTTCCATGGTAAAAAATAAATCCACTCGCAAAAATGCACGTGCGATCGCTACGAGAGTTACAAGATATTATAAATTCATTTCTAAACACAGGTCGTTAAACTCATTTATGTGCACTCGGTCAAGGAGGGTGGTTCAACCACCCAGCTGCGCTAAGGCTATTTTCGAACGTAAAATTTACATGGCGTTTCTTCAATGAAAAACTATTAATTTAGTAAAGTCGTAGAAGAAACATTGTCTACCTTGGGGTGTAGATTTATCCCCTTTCAGGATAACATATCAATTCAAGGTCACCTTGTAGATAGTATAGGTATTAGCTAGTTTTCATAGATAATTCAAAAACTGTGGCCTGTAGCAAAGTGATTGTTAAGTAAGGTGCAATGGGGTAAGTGAAACTACTTTACTTTTTATTTTGTTATATTACATCAACGGCTCTAGCTCAGCAATAGGACTGGCATTTATAATAGCGACTGGTGTGAATTGTTCTTCCTGAAATCGGCTATACATACAAAATGAAACAAGAATATCTAGTGTAATTCCGCTAAAATAAAACTATGAGATTATCTATATTGGGGAAGCTGTAAGAGATTGTTGCTGGTAAATGTATGTGACAAAGAATAAGAAAAATATTTGTTATGACAGTTTTACTACAACAATCTGGGAAGGCTAAAATTGGTCCAATATTTGTTGCGCAGGATTAGGAAAAACCTAATCAGACCTCATTGGTCTGATTAGGTTTTCTGGGAATTAAGAAGGTTTTCTGGGTTTGGGATCTAAGAATATAATTAATTAATTACGCCTTTTTAAATATTGCATTGAAAATAAGGTAGTGTTTGTCTTAGAGCATCTAGCCAATGGAGATGCTAACGTTATAATCCGCAAGCACCATTTTCTGCCAATTTGAACGGGGGACTACCGCGCGTGTGAACGCACGCCGCACACTATCTTTAAACACGCACACTATTATATAAACTAGCATAGTTACATTAGTTACGAAATGTTTACACGCACACTACGATATTGTAGATGACCAAATAGCGCCATAATATGAGCGGCAGAGGGATAGGTACGCCGTGCCTTGCAACTTCCATTTACAAATGTTCTAACAAGGGGGCGCAGTTCTTTTTGATAGTGATAGTTAGAAAGTTGATATTTTCACAGATTATATTATTATACCCGGTGATCCCGGCTTGTTGTCTTAGCAAAGTAGAAGAAAGTTCTTTGGGTGGCTCAATAATTCTGGCACCACAAGGCTAACCACTACTCTGCCTATAGGTACTATACGAGTAGTAAGTATATTTTTGGTTACCCTGATAAAAAAAATTATTCCCATTCCCAGATCGAAAGACCGGACGTGAATGTGATAAGACAGATTGATTGTTACATCGGAAGGGTTAATGGATTTGCATATGGGTCCATATCAAGATTCACCAAGATGAAACGTAAAGCCGCCATGAAGCCAGTTGGCCCTTGCGACATGTACAGAATTCCACCTGTAACGTCTATTGAGGTTTGATATTTTATTCTAGTTAAACTGTTTGTCTTAAAATATGTTAACCTGTAAGTCCTGCTTAGAGCATTTAGAAAAGGAGTCGGCAAGGCAAGGCGTTCCTCTCTGTCGGTCATATGGCGCTATTTGGTCATCTACAGTATCATAGTGTGCGTGTAGGTAGACATATGCGTAAGTAGTTACGCAGCTAGCGCAGCGTAGGCTAGTTTAAAACGGTGTGCGTGGGGTGTGCGTTTATACGCGCGGTTCGTGCATGTGTTTAACGTGTTTACCTCTTCCCCCGTATAAATTGGCAGAAAATGGTGCTTGCGGATTATAACGTTAACATTTCGATTTATAGATGCTCTATGAAGTCTTGTAACCCTCTTCCGTGATAGATATTAACAGACTACCTATGCTCTGTTGATTTCAGTATGGATGGTGGCTACATGATCCAGAGTTATTGAACAAAGATTGGCATGTAACTTCTCCAAGATATCCTCAACCTGCTTCACCAAATTCATTGATTCTTGATGCAGTACGCAAAAATAATAGATATGCGTCACTATTTTGAATAAAAACAAGTAATAAACAAAATCGTTGTTTCATTTCAAAAAGAAGAAGATGAATGAAGAGAGTAGATGAGATGTTTAAGGATCAGAGGATTTTTCATGTAATAGGGGGAATTCTGTGAAATAGTATTAGATTGCGATCGGAACCCATATTGTCGGTCAAAAAGGCAGTTGATTGAAGATAAGTATTTCAGTAGGCGTGAAAAAATAACCTTTTCAAAAGTTTTGGAAATTACAGGTAAGACTGATATGGGTCGATAATTGCTTGGATCATTTTTGTTACCGGTTTTATAAATTGGAGTGACTTTTGCTACTTTTAAGGCATCAGGAAAAGTTCCATGAGCTAGATGTGCATTGATACAGTCAACCAGATCGTCGCCTATCAAATCAATTACGCATTTAATGACTTTTATGGATATACCATCTATGCCTACGCTACAGTTAGAATCGAGGCTGTTTACGATTTTAAGAATTTCATCTTTATGACAGTGAGTAAAAATGGAAAGGTGGCTACTGTGTTCTTCAATCGATGATGATGTCATTATACGCTGCTGGTTTTGCGATGTAAAGTTTCAACTGTGTACTAGTCATCCGCTTTCGACCCTCTACGCAAGTACTTATAGCGTTTTAAAAAAATGGAACGCCACGATGCACAAACGCAGGAACACTACTTTGAGCGGCTGATTGCTTGCATCCAACAGCTCCTTCAGATTTTCAATAGTCCGGTCGTCCTACTTTGCCTCCTTGACTTCGAGTTTGTGGGCGCGTGGGTGTATGTATGTATGTTTGTATTTACCTATGTTTCAGCGTAGCGCCTAAACAATTTTGAATTACTAGGGATTGAAGACCTCTTCAAACTAGCTGTGCCTCGCAGCTTCACCTGAAGCTGCGGGGCACATTTCATGGTCACCCTACTCAAAAGACAAGAGCCTCGCACGTCCCTACCTCCATCGGACCGCGTTTCCATCCGCCGTAGGCATTCCAGAGGTATAGTATACGTATAAGTTCCTTGCGTAACTAACCATTAATAAATATAAAATAAATAAGGCATATTAATGCGGCTGAACATTCTGATCACAAATATTTATGCCAAATATTTTATTCGGAGCATCTCTATGCAGGAAATGTGAGCAAAGTAGTCACAATATAATAAGGGACTTCCCAATTTTTCATTATAAAAGAAATATAGATAAAAATCGATTCTCAAAATGATAATCGATCACGCTCGATCACTTAAATAATCGTTTACGCACATCACTATCCCCTACCCTACCCAGTGTGGTCAACGTAGGCAATAGGTCGCCATTTAGGCTACTCAGGACTAGGAACCGGCGACGTATAAATCTGATTGGCGACTGGTCCAATGCGCCTCAAAAAAAGGAGCCTTTTAGGCTACCTCAGGGACCAGTCATTTATATTAGCCAAATCGTAAATAAACACCTACCATAAAATTATAATCACTTTAAGGTCTGATATTAATAAAGAAGATAAAAAATTAAGAAAGAATGTTGATGTTATGTTGTGAATATGACTAAAACATCTACAAAAGTAATTGATTTTGTATTGGAAAAGCTATGTAAATAAGGCAATTTTGTGTAAAAGTAACTTGAACGACTGACAAAAGTTATCTTTGTTCTTTCAACATAATTCACAGCATAAATCATATCGCCTTAGCACATTATCTGTTGTGTTAAAACCTTTAGTAAAAAATTGGCCAAAAAAGGCAATGAAATAAAGAAAATCAACCAAAGTTTGCCATTTTCTACCTGCGGATAACTTTTCCGTAGCGAATGTCAAGCTTATGTCATTCTCCAATTGCCAACATCCTTGAGGTTGACAGACCTGGCTGAGGATGAGGATCCATTTTGCAAACGAATTTCCGGATGGAAAGACAATGCCGGGTTTCGGCCATCGACCAAACCTTAAGTTTAAAGTTCAGTATAGTTAAGTATGAACTGGAAGACGCAGCGTAGGCCGGCCCCCCACTAGGTGGACCGACGACCTGGTGAAAGCCGCGGGGAGCCGATGGATGCAGGAGGCAAGCAGCCGCTCTAAGTGGCGCTCCCTGGGGGAGGCCTATGTTCAGCAGTGGACGTCTTCAGGCTGTTAATGATGATGATGATGATAGTTAAGTAAACAAAGCTTCTTACTGTACTACAAACAGTAATATAAAATCAAGGTTTTGTAGATGGCCATGCGAAAACAAAAGGAACCAATTTCAGGCATTTCCTTTTATGAAACTTAACAAAAAATGCACCAAACATTCACAATAAAATTGCACAAACGCAGAAGAACATTCGCGTCCAAGAGAGAAGGGAGGGGATAGATATGGGAATAGGAAGAATGCGTGAAAGTGAAGGAAGGCAGCTACGCCAGCACTTGCCTCCATTCGCCAATTCATCCATCCATCCTTTCCCCTTATCTTTTCCCCTCTTACTTCTTTCTACCTATATACTGCGATAAGGCGTAAAACTAATAAACCCGTACGAAGACGGGGCGGGACAGCTATTAAAAAACGTTAAACGTTATTAAGTTGGTCAAAAACTACTATTTTAATTTATTTTAACGTTTGAGGTTTAGGCTACTTTTTTAGGCGACGGGACCTGAAATACGGCTACTTTAGGTTAATTAAGCTGAGAAAAATGGAAATATCAGTCTCGTCGTCGTTGGCAACACTGACCCTACCTAGTCTAGTCTACAGAGAACTTTGCTAGTCTAGTCTCTGCAAAGAGGATATAATCACTTCGTTTTTAGTCTGTCTCAGTGTTGCCAACCGTACGATTGAAATCGTGTTTATACGATCTTTTTGGCTCTATACGATGTACGATCGTAAATCCGAAATCGTATGCAAAACATACGACCTTTTGAAAGCTTTTAATCTTCGTAACCAAATTAATAAATTAAGTTAATTTTGTCCTAACGATAGAGCCGAAAGAGCTATAAACCAAACCGTCACACGACAAAACCTAATCATCTTACTCATTTTATTTATTAACCTAGTTGTTATGCAAATAATTTTACTCTACGCATGAGTATTTCAATTTGATTTCAGTTTTTTCGCTTTCGGTTTTTTTTAATTAAAATACGTACCTACTCTTTTTTTGCGTTTCGTGTGGTATTCTCATTCATCATTATGAAACGTTGCCGGAGTCTGGTAACCAGAGTTCCAGAAAATTGCTCAAAGTGTGTATCTAAAATGCTAAAATAGGAATAGCCTTTGCCCGTTATAAAACAAATATTATCATCATCATCATCATCATCATTAACAGCCTGAAGACGTCCATTGCTGAACATAGGCCTCCCCCCGGGAGCGCCACTTAGAGCGGCTGCTCGCCTCCTGCATCCATCGGCTCCCCACGGCTTTCACCAGGTCGTCGGTCCACCTAGTGGGGGGCTGACCTACGCTGCGTCTTCCAGTTCGTGGTCGCCACTCGAGAACCTTTATTCCCCATCGGTTGTCAGTTCTACGAGCGATGTGGCCTGCCCATTGCCATTTCAACTTGCTAATCCTAAGAGCTACATCTTTAACTTTAGTTCTCCTGCGGATCTCCTCAATTCGGATCTTATCTCGCAGGGAAACACCGAGCATTGCTCTCTCCATAGCTCGCTGCGCGACTCTGAGCTTAGTAATGAGGCCAACAGTTAGAGACCACGAAAACAAATATAATAATCATGAAATGCCAAATGTGAAATTTAGTGGATCCTAAAATATTGAATCAACGTAACTAAATAATTAAAAAATACTACTGATGGACTTATACTAATTAATTACTAATTATTTAAATAATTTCGCATTTCTCATTGAAATTTCTATGCGTACTATTTTTTTTCGGAAAATTGTAGGAAAATACGATCTTTTCACGTCAAAGGTACGATTCCCTAATAAATAAAGTTGGCAACACTGCTGTGTCTGTGTTAATGTGTTTCTTTCTTTCAGTTGTCAAACGTTAAACTGCGTAGAGGTGTTCTCTCTGCGTATTCGGCAAAAATGTCGTAAGTTAATCCGTGTATATCTTTACAATCGCTCATTATTTCGAAATGTACATTATATTCTGGTTTCGTTTGATATAATTTAGTTGATGGCATTGGTAACTTTTTTGAGGGGCTGTCGTGGTCACAGTAAATAACCTCTACGACGTGGTCATGTGACGGATCATAATAATTATCAAGAATCTCATAAATGATGCACGATGTTATGAAAGGCATCCTCGTATTGCAGGTCAAAAGTATCGCGTGATACGCTCTACGAGTGTGTAAATGCCGTCATCGAGTTGTCAAAGGAGAAGAAGCGCAACTTCTTGGAGACAGTCGAGTTGCAAATCGGCTTGAAGAACTATGACCCCCAAAAGGACAAGCGTTTCTCCGGCACCGTCAAGTACGTTTACCTGGAAAGCGTGTTTTTGTGGTATTCCACAAGTTAATATTGTAAGAATTTCCACCAAAATGCGTCTGGACAGGGAGTCAGACAAGTCTGACGGGACTTTACCCAGAGTCTTTAAATAACGGGTAGGTAAGCTTCGGCTCACCGATTATCATAAGCCAGTGAAGCTGCTTGGTGAGGTATGCTTCATCTTAATTTCTTTTTACTTATACTGTTTACATGGTTAAAGTTACATACTAACCTCATTAAAATAGATAAGTGGGTAGTACCACGTTTACAAAAAACACTTGAAGAACAGGTATTGATAGCAGTGTAAAAAATAAATGATGATTAAAATTGCATGTATTATCTGTTGAAATTGATGATAACTTTTCCTCTGATAAATAGCAATAATTCCTTTTTTTTACCCAACAATTTTCTTGTTTACAAACAAATGGTGAATTTACAGGCTGAAGTACATTCCTCGGCCAAAGATGCAAGTTTGTGTGCTGGGTGACCAGCAGCATTGTGACGAGGCCAAGAGCTTGGAGGTTCCATGTATGGATGCCGAGGCTCTCAAGAAGTTGAACAAGAACAAAAAACTTGTGAAAAAGCTAGCTAAGAAGTGAGTACATTAAAATAATTCATAAAAGCTGAAGTAATGAATTCATTAACATTTCATTTTATATCAGGAAAAATCAAGAAAAAAATTCTTAATGCAGGTTGTTCAAATACATAGTGTTTCCGTATTTTAGTGTTTCTGTATTTTTGAGTATTTTATTACAGGAATCATCTACAATGATGTAGAAATAACCTTTTCCAAAGAAATGCTATGCTCATTATAATTTCTTACCAATACCATGGGGTCTCATCCAGTACAAATGAAAAATAGCCTGAATGTGAAAAAAATTTAGGTAGTGAGTGTTACTAATTAGTGTTCAGTGTATTCATTTAGCCCAATACTACGCTAACACGCAATAGGTAGCGCTTGCTTATCTTGCATTATGCAGAAATAAAGTAATTCGTAAAATAGCCCGCATTATTCTATTGTATGGGATGAGACATCTGTACTATAGGTATTATGCCAATACATACCAATACCGATACAATAATTTTGAAAATAGTATGCTAAATTAAAGTCTTACATTTTCAGATATGATGCCTTCCTTGCATCAGAATCCCTCATCAAACAGATCCCACGTCTGCTGGGTCCTGGCCTGAACAAGGCGGGCAAGTTCCCTGGTCTCCTCTCCCACCAGGAGTCCATGACAATGAAAATCGATGAGGTCAAGGCCACCATCAAGTTCCAGATGAAGAAGGTAATTTTTTCAATGTAGTTATTAGTTTTGATATTTAGTACAGCTGAACTAAAATATATTGAGAAAGTGCAAACCAACACCATTCTAATTCATCTCTTCAGGTGTTACTGCTCAAAGTGGTAACAACAAAATTAAATATAGATCACAGTCATACAACATTAGTTGTCCTTTCTTTATTAATCAAGTTGTGGGCCTTCTGGTGATGACTTACATATGAAGCCTCAATTACACTATGGGACAAATGGAGGAACATGTTGCTTAACAACTTTGTGAATGTCCCGAGATACATGCTGCGGGAGCAAGCAACAGATCCCGTGTAAGACATGTTGCGGGACACTAAGCAATGTTGCATCATCATGTAGATTCAGTGTTGTGGGACAAAATGTCCTTAGTATACAGGGTTACAGGAAAATTTGTGCTAGATCCGTTAAGGGCGTGGAGTACCCATAATTTCTGACTTATTTCACTATGAGACACCCTAGCCTAAACTTAACCGTTTTCCAGATATTCGACTTTTAATATTTTTATTGAAAATTGCCGATTTTTATGCAACAAAATTTAATTTTGTTTATTTTGTGTGTCTTTTTACTATTATTATTGCATTTTTATATGTGTAATAATATGCTTTAGGACGTCAATCATTAAAATAGTACATAAGTTAATTGAATAGACCGTAGTAGACAAGTGAAAGTTAAGAAATAAACAAAAAAATTATAAACTGTATTGTTCTCTAAAGGATATCTAAAAAAAATATTATGGCAGTTGTTCGGCAGATGTGTTATAAAATATCTACGTTTCATCAGCTTTCTAACGAGGTATAATAATCTAGGGTTTGTATTACATTTCGTGTAAAAAAATAGTTGGAACGCTCCAGATAGCAGTTCTAACGGTCTCGGTATCTTGGTTGTCAGACTGCTTTTGTGCTTCGTACATAGTAGATGTGATATCGTTTTGCTTTATTTCTCGACTTGGCTGTGATTCTGGACTATTTCTTCTGATTTGTGATTACTATGCTTGTTAACCGGACTCTGATTTGTACCTGTGATACGGAAGTGTTGAAGATGACGTCCTACACACCTGAGGAATATGCTGATATGCTTATTTGTTACGGATACTGCGATTGTGTGTCTGCGCAAGCTCGCAACGAATACATAACTCGCTACCCCGGTCGTCGAGTGCCGGATGTGGCCGTTCTTGACAGAGCTTATCGAAGACTTCGAGAAACTGGCTCTGTTTTGAGACCCTGCGAGAAGATTGGACTTTTGCAGATTTATGCTAAATGCTGACGTAGAAGACCCAGATTTTCTAAGAAATATCTTGTGAACGAATGAGTCCAAATTTGATAAAGATGACATAACTAACTATCACAAGGCCCACCCATTACTGGGCCCCAAAATAACTAAGGAATCCCAATATACAATCATTTGATTGGACCTTACTTTCTCCCGGATAATGTAAATGGGGAAAGCTACGAAAATTTCCTGAGAGCAGACTTGAGTGATATGCTGGATGATCTGCCACTCAACCTGATCAGGGACATGTGGTTCCAACATGATGGATGCCCTGCCCATTTCAGGAGAAGTGTCAGAGACTGGCTGGACACAAATTACCAAACCAAATGGATTAGACGAGGTGGGCCGTTGCCATGGCCAGCAAGGAGTCTGGACCTAACCCCCATGGATTTTCGTGTATGGGGGCTCATGAAAAGTCTTGTGTACAGCGAGCTAAATCCACTTTCGTCTGTGGCAGACTTAAGAGAAAGGATTGTGGATGCAGCAAATAAAATGAGGACCACGTTGACCACTGGAGTAGTGAAGACTGGTCTCCGTAGAAGGATGCGACAATGTATCAGAAATAGAGACGGCCATGTTGAACATGAACTGTAAAATAAGAAAATTTATGTGAAAACCTTTAATAACTAACATTGCATGCTTACCTATTGTTTTATTTTACTTTTTAGGGCTAAGTATAAATTTTCTTCTCCACTGTCGCCTATGAAACAAATTGTTTTTCAATGCATTTGAATAAAATCCTAGATTATTATACCTCGTTAGATAGCTGATGAAACGTAGATATTTTAAAACACATTTGCCGAACTACTGCCATAATATTTTTTTTAGATATCCTTTAGAGAACAATACAGTTTATAATTTTTTGTTTATTTCTTAACTTTCACTTGTCTACTACGGCCTATTCAATTAACTTATGTACTATTTTAATGATTGACGTCCTAAAGCATATTATTACACATATAAAAATGCAATAATAATAGTAATAAGACACACAAAATAAACAAAATTAAATTTTGTAGCCTAATAAACGGCAATTTTCAATAAAAATATTAAAAGTCGAATATCTGGAAAAGAGTTAAGTTTAGGCTAGAGTGTTTCATAGTGAAATAAGTCTGAAATGATGGGTACTCCACGCCCTTAATGGATCTAGCACGATTTTTCCTGTAACCCTGTATACGGGGCTTAAACATCTAAACTTATGATAGGATTAATTAAAAACCTATTTTGTGGCTCAAACTCTTAGCATAATCTACACTTTTCAATACAAATACTTGTGGTAGGTAATTTTGTTTTATTGCATGGGAGAACTCAAGAACTACTACATAGTATAGATAATTCATTCATTGATAAAAAGCTATGTTACTCTTGAAATTATATTATTAACATTATAGCTTCCACTCGCGTAATGTTTAGCAACACTTGGCTTAGGAAGTAGGTTTGGTATGAAAATTCAATTAATTAACAACGTGGAGTAACATTTTTTTTTCCTCTCATTGGGCACCAATAGTAAAATTTAATATTTTGCTTAGAAGTCTTAAGATTACTAAGTGAAAATTTCTTTTCCAGGTGCTGTGTCTCTCTGTGGCAGTAGGACATGTGGGCATGACCCCTGACGAGCTTGCGCAGAATGTGCATCTCTCCATCAACTTCCTTGTTTCCCTGTTGAAGAAGCACTGGCAGAATGTCCGGTCACTGCACATGAAATCCACTATGGGCCCACCCCAAAGATTGTACTAAGCTGCCACAATATATTGACCTAATTTAATTCTTGATTTTTATTTCATATCTTCGTATTGACAAGTTTTAAATGGAATAAAATTGAGTTAATTGTTCTAAGGTTAGTACCTAGTATAGCAGTTCCACTAAGAATAATTTTATTCCGTTTTCTATATAATTTTAATTGCCTACTGTATCTTTTTTACGTAGTAGTTCTACAGTTATTACCTACCTACCTAAAAGTTGTTAACTCGTTCTAGCCAGCTAGTCTGTAGTCATGTCTTGGGAGATGCTTGGGAGTCTTCAACAGCTTGAACTTCGGGCTGTTGAGTCTCCATAAGATGAATATTTATTGAACACCAATAACATACAACATATAAGTAGGTACAGTTCATCAGGTAAATATACTTTAAAACTAAACAAAATACTAACTTCCACTGCTGAACATGCGCCACTTCAAGCGGCTGCTTCCGCCCCTACTGTATAACATAAATAAAGGTAAAAGGAATAGGCATGATGACTACTATTAAAAATGAATGCAATTAAAAAAATAAGTAAAATCGGTAAATAAATAACGGATTAATAAGCTTTTACAGTTTCTGTAGGGGCATCTCTTGTCCCTTTCTCGTGAAACAGCGCATTCGCAGTTACTATGAAAAATCCTTGTGACGGCACATGCCAAAGAGAGATAGTATGTAAAACTACCACAGCTTAGTAATGAGGTACTATGAACGACTTGCTCTGACGTCACTGACCGTTTTAGCTATCTCTTCTCTTTCTATTCCGTAGGCCTAGCACGGACGGTAGCACAGAGCAAAAAACAAAAAAAACGCTTCCCGAAACGTCATTTGTTTCATAGCTCTGTGGACGGTAGACAAAATTGTCTTTCCCCGTTTTATGTCACTTTCTTCATACAATTTACTTGTAAAGTGGAGTAAAACAGGGGAAAGAAAATTTTTATTTGTGATTTTTAAAGCAGTATCGCCTGCTCAGCGTAATCTACAGATTAATTTGTAAAGGAAAAATTAGAATCACGACCGGGGATTGAACCCGCATAAAAAAAAAATTCGGACATGAGACCACTTGTCACGGTAGCTTAAGTAAAGCATATCCCGGCTTGAGGGATGGTAAGACAATTTTGTCTATCGTCCGTGCTAACCTGGCAGTTTTTAAAATGCTTGTCATTTTTGGAGATATTTTACTTTTGTATTCACAAATGTTTATCTTTTGAGGAATATTATTAATTAATGCAAAAAAATTTTTAGTCATCATGCCTATTCACCCCCCTCCCACCCTCATCTCCTTTTTATTTTTAACCACCTGCCAAACCCCGTGGGGGTCGTTAGGTACAAGGGTACAGTATGCAAATCGCGCGCCGTGTGTTAGCGTTATATCATACTGTATAAAAACTAAAAAGGTTCCTGCCCAAAATCTAAACCTAGAATCAGTATTAGGCCCAAACATCAAATAACTTGAAACCTCGAGTTTTGGCAGGAACGCGGAAAAGTTCACGAGAAA
This sequence comes from Ennomos erosarius, assembly GCA_963580505.1. NCBI lineage: Eukaryota > Metazoa > Arthropoda > Insecta > Lepidoptera > Geometridae > Ennomos > Ennomos erosarius. Next base: position 4,108,906 of record OY756978.1, on the reverse strand, counting down.
TTGGTGGCCTTAGAATAAGTACCTTATTCCAAGTTGTGGCGTTATACGCATTATAAGTGCTGAGCGTTAGTGTGGGCAATTGATTAAATTGTGGTAGAACGTGATTTTTCGTGTCGTTTCTAAAATTCCATAGAAGCTTCTAGTAAAGTTGCCACAACTTTACAAGGGCATAAGAACTATAACGACTATGCACTACCCTCACAGAGAACAATGCTATATATATATAAAAGCATAAATAATATGAATCGATTTATTGTTCAATGATATTAGAGAACCAGAACTACATACTATTACCTGCATAATATCAAATCTATTTAACAATCACACAATATCACTCACGCTTTTAGAGTCAGGATTAAGCATAATATCATCATCACTCTCTCCACTATCATCATCGTCAGGAAGTTGCTCATCACAGTCTTCAACAGATTCTTCACTTTGTATACTTTGTTGTGTTGCAATAATTTCACCATGGATGTTTTTATTTTTCAGATTTCCCATCCAAAAGGCTTCAGAACATTTATTTGCTGCTAAAGCAGCTTTAACTTTGTAGATCAAGGTCTCAAGTAATTGTCTCATAAATGGAACTTTGTTCATCAATGCAGTGTCTTTTTTCAATCTTGAGTGGCAACACAATGATTGCAAAAACCGAGTCGATTGTTGAAGAATCTTTAGTATTTCTAACACTTCTTGAGTCTCATTCTTGAACTGTAGTTCCAAAATGGGTATCCCTTGAGAGATGAACAATTTGAGTACAGGAAGAGATTTCTTGAAGAATGCTGCTAAGTTATTTCTACTTTCAAGAGTCTTAGCAATATCAGACATGTGTTTCATGATTGTAGCAACATCTTTCCATAGAACCAAATGTTCAGAATTGGTCATTCCTTTATTTAAACAACTTTTAGTTGCTTCGTAAAGTGCCGCACCTAAATTTCTATACAAAATCGGGAAGTTTGCTTTGTTTATACATTTAAGTGTATTAAGAGTATCATTTCGAGTTTTCAAATATTGGATGTCATGTGTTAACTGCAAAGTTAAGGTTTTCAACGCTAATATTTCGTTATTCATAAAATAGATTGAAGCTAAGCAATCTACACTCTGGTTGAAATATAGTCCTTTCTCCAAGGCTCCATCAGATGTCTTCCATTGCTGAGACAAGAAATTTTGCGCCATTATTCTTAATATTTTCAAAATATGTTTATTGTCAGAATAGCTTTGTATAGCTTTCATAAGTTCTATTAAAGAAACTGCAATTGGAAGTTGTAAGCAGTAGATTTCATGCTTTTCGAATTTTTCAGCAACAGCAATTAGCAGATCTTTAAAAGAAATTATAGCACTATCTGAATTTGCCACAGTTCTAAGAGAAGTCTTAAGTAATGCATTATGATGGTTTTTGAAACCGATCCATTTAAAAAATATTGTCAGCATTTTGTAAACATTTTCTAAACATGAGATGTATTCTATCATTTCTGCAGTGTATATAAATCCACTTTTATCCTGACTGTTGATATTTACATGATTTCCTATGAAAGATGTAAGAAACATCATATGATTGATTAATTTGGGCAATATTTCACTTACAGCTTTGGCACATTCTTCTGCCTTTTTAGGTTCATATACAGTGAATTCTTGCTTAGATAGGAATGTTTTTCTTTTTATCTTTGATACAAGGATATCTGCAAGGTTATTGTTCACACGCGTTAATAAAAAATTTAATGTTTTCACCGTTAATTCCGTATCCGATTCCTTATCATCATTAGTCATATTTAATTTGAATAACTGCAATAAATTTAAATTCAGCTGTCTGAATGTAATGTTGTGAATGGCATCTATCTTATTTTTGACAAAACTGTTGGGCTGTGTGGCTTGCGTTTTTGATGTTTCTGGGAAAACAGTATCATTATCAAGATTTTTCTTTTGCTGTTTTTGTTTGCTGTTTTGAACTTTATTCAGTTTTTTTTCAACATGGCTATCAGTATACTTTTCAATGTTAAATGTACTAACTGGGGGCTTGTAAGATACTTTACTTTTCAAGAGGATTTCATTGATGACTCTTTCTAACTCTTCTATTTGTAGGGCCCTTTTTAGAATTTTTCCTCTGAGAGCATCATCATCTTGCGTGGCAAAGCCATTAAGCAACTCTCTGAACCAATTCACACAATGGACTAAACAATCTAAGATGCTATTAACTGAACCAGTATCCATGTCCTCAATTAAGTCAACATCAAATTTAGGCATAACAATAGCACATCCTAGTAATGCATCAATACTGGATAAGTTCCCATCATACTGTTTACAATGAAGTGTTTGGACCAATTGGAATAAGGGAGAGAGAATACCAACACAAACTTCATTCTTTGATGATAGTGTCAATCCTGCAATATTTATTGCTATTACTTCATCCATCTCACTGTCTGCATTTAGGCAATGTTGCATACATAGTTTAAAATCACCAATTTGTTCCGTTTGCAATGAATCGATTATGAAGTTTTGTTGCAAATCATTTGTGACTGCATCAGTTAACCATGACATGAAATTTTTATTTATATATGTGGCACATGAAATAGTTTTTGATAACTCATCATAGAAAAATGCTGTCATGTCAGGGAACTGCTTTGTACTTCGGCTAATCATTTCAATTATTTGAGCTGCTTCACGTAAATCACCTTCAGCCAGATGAGTAATGGAACCGAAGCTTATGTCATCTGGCATCTCCCTGGTTTCATCATCATCATTTGAAGCCATTAGATATTTGACTGCATGAACTCCAGCAAGTATACCTTGAGTTTTGATTTTTGGATTAGAGCTGCTGAGTTCTTTTCTTATAATCATATGTAGATCATCTCTGATAACAGAATTTTCATAGCTATATGACAGTCCACAAAGCAGGTTCATTACAGCTCTAACCTCAGCCAGGGGCATCTCATCCATCCTATCTAATAGGGTCAGCATTTGAACACTTTGTGGCTTTAATAAGGACATATCGCTTGATGCAACCGTGTTGAGTATTAACAGTATACTCATAACACATTGCTTGGAATCCAAGCCAAGTTGAAGTAACTCTGCAACAATTGTTTGGCAACAATCCTCTAGTTTTGAAAACATTAAGGTGTACATGCGGGATACAAAAGATTCCACAACAGGATCTGTTTTAGTCTTCAATAAGACATTGGCAAGCTCCACTAATTGCTTCAGATGACTCTTTAAAATAGGTTTATATTTTTCAAAAGCTTCATCTAATAAGTCATCTTTCAATATGTCCAGCTTTATAAGTTTTCTGATTAAATTTTCAACTTGTTTCTGCTTCTCTTCTGATGTAGAGAACAGAATCAATAAGATTACAATATCAATGGGTTTGTGGTCTGTATTTACTTTACAGTTTGACACCACTTTCAGCCAAGCATTTGCTGTAACTTTTGAAGCTATCATAGAATTTCTTATTGCAGTTGCTGTTAAAACCTGGCTAGATGCAATATCTTGAGATTTTGCTATTGATGTTGGCCAACCTAGGGCATTTCTCAATCCTTGAAGTGCTTCTAAGTAAATACTATCACTCATGCGACTGGGAATTAGCAGAAACTTGACAAAATTAGGAAAGTAGCTACATTTTGATACACTCATAAGTATATTCAAAGTTTTCTTTTGTAGGAATTCATATTGTTCATCTGATAGGCAGAGATAAGATAGACACTCCAAAATAGCAGGTATGAGGTCATGATCTTCACTTAAGATTCTGCTCAGTTCTGTTGAAATATTATTGTGTTCTTGGTCCCCAATAATATCAGGAATAGCAGTTATTATCTCAAGACGGACCATCTTCTCAGAAGTAATATCCAGAAGGTTAATAAGGTTTGTTGATAATTTTACAGTATCAATGATGCTATCAAGTGTTGAAAAACATTTTAAAATCATTTGTATCCATGGTCCACATTTATTTTGAGCTGTTAAGTCTATTGCCTTCTCAAAAATGTATTCTACAAGTTTATTTTGGATAACAGGAACACTTAATAGTATCTTAATAACACTATCATTCACAGGATACTCATCAGTGCTTTCGTCTGATATCCTAACGATGTTAGGGAACAAGTACTGTTTGAATATTTCTAAATCCTCACATTCCTTCTCTAAGTTTGAAAATAGCTCAGACACGTTTCTGGGATATTCAAAATTTTTCTCCAGGTTCTTTTTTATATTGCGAATCAAATGAATAGTTTCTTGTGAAGTTGTACACTTATCTGGAGGATGTTTCAATAAGAGACCGCTTTCTTGCAATGTTTTGTGAAGATAACAATTCAATTCTACGATTCTCACCTTCTTCACTGGACTTCTATTAGAGCTACAGGATCTCTGGGACATAGATCTTTTAGCATTCATTACATATATTTTTAAACTTGTCCACCCACACAGAATTCGCCCTATTACCTTGTCCCTTGGCTTTTTTGTCTTGTTTCGCTTTTATTGAAGGGACTTATTTATACGTATACAATACAAGTTCCTTGCTTAAATTTTTCAGTATATGGCAAAGTTCTCTATGCTTTTATCATATAGCAAACAGTGTGACCATCTTCAAATTACAGATCCCCACTTTGCTTATAAACCTGCCAAATCCTGCCAAACTCTGTAGTAAAACATGCCAAAATATGTATTGCCAACTTTAAATTGAAGTTTTATTAAACAAAAGATACGTAATAATATATATAATATCGTATATATATATATAATATATATAATATAATAATATATATAATATCGTCTTTGAAGAAAATCCGACAATGGCGGTTGTGAATTTTGAATTTATTTTTTAAAAATAGTGTATCTTGAACTTTAATGTGTAATAAGGGTGGATTATTATCCGTTGAGTGTTCGCGAACGTGCACGAGTGTTGGCAAATGGTTTTAAGATCATAAAACCATGCATTGTCGTTTTTGCTTCAAAGGCCTTTTTAGAGCCTTCAGTAAAATATCCTCCATTTTACTGTTGGCGTTTTGACTGAAAAAATATGACTTTGACTTGACATAACCGAACAAATTTTACTCACTTGACATTGGCAGAATTATTGCAAACAAGCGATAGAAAGCCATTAAAGAAGAAGAAGAAAGATACGTAAAAACAAATATAAATATGCTGTATTGTTTATTTAAGTTAAACAGCACAGTGATACGACTTTCGACTTAATGAAAAATATAACGAAGACTGCCCACTGAATCCACTTATAGGTTATGTATGTAAGTTTACTAGTAGTGGCATTCCAGTCGCATTGCATTAGTATCGCCATGGTAATCTAATGAGAAACGAAACAAAAGGGACTTATTGAAATAATTCAATTTCATTCAATTCATTGAATTAATTCACAGGGTAAGAATTGTTTTCAGTGAGTATACTTTCTTCTTGTACTTTTCCAAATTAAGCTTGGGCATTTCAGAAAATAGGTATTTACTATCTCAAAATATAAAACGAAAGAGTTTAGGCTTGTCAGCTTAGCTTGAAACAATGACTGTGACAGATAGTGGTACAAACTTATTTAACGCCATCTATTGGGTCATATTTAAATAACGATTTCTTTCTATTTTTAAATAAAATGTAGAGAATACAAACATTATATTAGAAGTACCACATGCTCACGAAGCATCTTTAGGGCTGTCATTTTAAATTTTGAGGATTGAGTATAGAAAATAAATTTTTACTATAAATGACTATGGCAATAGTGAAAATTTATTTTCAATACCAAAAACTGCCACATTTTTCGAAACGTCAGCGGATACTGCCAGAATCTAAAATAAGAGGCCAATCCTGCCAAAATGGCAGGAACCTGCCACGTATGGTCACGCTGATAGCAAAGTTTTTTGATGTACTCTGTGGTTCTCTGGCTTTTATTTCAACCAAAGAGTATATAATAAACTCTGATTTAAACAAAAACCATGGAGGTATAAGGAGAGAGCCAATATCTGCCAATGCGGCGTTGTCGCTCCGCATCCTTCGTGTAAACATACTATCTTGTATCTCTGTCTAATACACAAATCGTCACAAAGAGTATGCGAGAAAGCGACTGTAGGAACGGCACCCTTGCCTTACCTCCCATCGCGTGTAATGTTTGACAGGCCGGTGTGTCAAAAATTATAATGCGAGAGCATAAAAAGTGAAAATATTGTGAATCTATTGTTATTAGGGCTAGATATTGTGTCAATAGTGAAATTGTGTCGTGTTGTGCTGTGTTTTGAGCATCAAGAGTAACCCGAAGAGTCGAAGGAAAATCAGAATCATCATTTTATACGTAAAAGTTTACTGGCTATTTTTATGTTAAACATCGAAGTTTCGAAGTAAATATGCATTTCACATTCAGAATATACGTTTTTTCCATCGTATAATTACCATGCGATTGAAATTACTGAAAGATTTAATGCTTTAATTGATATTTTTAGGATGGGCGATTTAACGCCTCTCGAATAGTGACGTACCTACACTGTCCATTACATTTTGTCGATATTCGTAAATCTTCATACATTTGCACAGAATTACTTTGGTTTTGGGGAGAGATATAAAATCGATGAGGTATCTTAATTATTGTTTTGTAACATATATATAAAAATTATACTTCATCATCATCATCATCATTAACAGCCTGAAGACGTCCACTGCTGATCATAGGCATCCCCCAGGGAGCACCACTTAGCGCGGCTGCTCGCCTCCTGCATCCATCGGCTCCCCGCGGCTTTCACCAGGTCGTCGGTCCACCTAGTGGGGGGCCGGCCTACGCTGCGTCCTCCAGTTCATAGTCGCCACTCGAGAACCTGTCTTCCCTATCGGTTGTCAGTTCTACGAGCGATGTGGCCTGCCCATTGCCATTTCAACTTGTTAATCCTAAGAGCTACATCGGTTACTTTAGTTCCTCTGCGGATCTCCTCATTTCGGATCTTATCTCGCAGGGAAACACCGAGCATTGCTCTCTCCATAGCTCGTTGCGCGACTTATTTCATATAATGTGTTTCAATATACTTTTACTAGGATAGGTCATCATCATCATCATCATCATCATCATCATCATTAACAGCCCGAAGACGTCCACTGCTGAACATAGGCTTTTCCCATAGAGCGCCACCTTGAGCGGCCACTCGCCTCCTGCATCCATCAGCTCCCCGTGATTTTCACCAAATCGTTGGTCCACCGAGTGGGGGCTGGCCTAAGCTGCGTCTTCTGGTTCTACGAATATCTAATTTTCTTTATTGTATTAAAACTAAAAAGTATCGAAATTCTGCAGCACTATTTGGTTATGTTTATTATATATCGATATATTGTGTAATACGGGTCACTTCCCTACTCACGCATACTAATGCATATTTAAATACTCACACCAACAGAAAATGGACAGGCATTTTGTGAATGTCGCCGTCCATTATGATTCTATGTTGATGACAAAAACTAACTAACACAGATAGAGAAAAAAAATAACAAAAAAGAAGATGGATTAAGGAAGTTTTAAGTATATTAATGTACGTATAAGATCCTTGATTATCATAGATTAGGTAGTGATACTACGTAGCCTATCAGATGGTCATGTGTCATGATGGTCATCGGCAATGTATCGTTAAAAGCACGGGAAACCTCTGAACTTGGCGGGTGCGATTTTGCTAGGAAATAAAATAAAATTTACATTTAACTGTAAATAGTGATCAGATAAGTATTATTGTAGTATAATTTATTTATTTGTTGTGTATATATAATTATTAGTGTACAGTAAACCTCGGTAAGTCTTCTTCTTGGTTTTTATCATGGAGGAACCCCCCGACCCGGGTGGTACGGTTCCCCCAGTTGGCTGTTACGTTACGATACCGGTTCAGTCGAATGATGTTGTAATTAATGATGGTATGGATATTGAGGTTCCAATGCCAACTCGTGCTATTGAGCCACAGAATTTTGTGAACGTTAACAAACGGAAGAGGAAAAACCATGCAAACACGAAAGTAAGCGATAGTCAATCTTGTACTAACGATATAGTTGAAGATCAACCCGCCATTTCCCTACCTGTAGACAAGCATACTGATAATATTAAAGACAACCATAACAATTCTAATGAGAAGCCACCAAGTTTCATCCCAATAGGTAGAACTCAATATGATGCTACTGACTCAGCTCTATATATAGTTCATGTGCAAAGAGAACAGTCATCCTCTAATGATGGCTCCACACTCCACCCTATTACATTCGGTAAATTCCTGAAAAAACACTATATTAAAAATATAATAAATGGCAGTGTGAAGCGCATAGGACGAAATAGAATAACTTTATCATTCTCTAGTCACATTGACGCGAATTCGTTCATTAATCACAATAGCTTGGCTAGTGACAAGTTGAAGGCATTTATACCAACATTTACCATTACGCGCATGGGACTAGTGCGTGGGGTTCCTAACGAATGGTCACCTGAAGAAATTATTGATAATGTAAGCGTTCCGTCAGGTTGTGGTAAAATACTAAAAGTACGTCGTCTGAACTACAAAGTGAATGTTGGTGGCTCACCAACATGGAAACCGTCGCAAACTGTAGTCATCACTTTTGATGGTAAAACTCTGCCAAAACGAATTTACATTTGTTACAATGCCCTTGCTGTAGAATTATACACTTTCCCGACTATTCAATGCTTTAGCTGTTGTAGATTTGGTCACACAAAAACTCAGTGCCGTTCTAAGCCTAGGTGTTATAAATGCGGACAAGAACATACTGGAGATACTTGTAATTGGGAAGAGGATTGTGCTACCTGCTGCCTCTGTTCTGGCCTTCACTATGCTACTAATAAATCATGTCCTGAATTCGTTCGTCAAAAGAGTATTAAGTTGTCCATGGCTGAGAACTGTATATCTTATGCTGAGGCTTTTAAACTCCACCCACCCATTGGAAAATCTTATGCGGAGGTCCTATTGTCAGCAAAACCAACATCAGCAGAAAAATCAATTTTGATAGCTTCTCAATCATCTACTAGAACATCATATAAAAAAACTGTTACTTCTAAACCTAGATCCCCATATAATGCTCCTAAAGGATACGATCGTGTAGCGCATCAAGAATTAATTAAAGACTACAATACGCCTTCTGGTTCTAATGGTTGTGCTAACAGTTCTCACAGCAAACATTAATTGAAATTATAGCTTCCTTGATTAATACTCTAACTCAAAATAATATATTATTACCGTCCAACGTTGCCCCCATTCTAGAAGCCCTTAAAAAACGCCCTTGTGGCAAATCCGAAATGAATACATTTCGGACCGCCGCTGGACAATCTATCACAGATTGTCCAGTGGAACTGCCGCAGCGCAGTTAGCAAGAAAAGTGACATAATTTTTCTGATTAATAAATTTAAACCATTTATCATTGCTCTGGCAGAGACATGGCTTAAGCCTAACTCTGTCTTTAAAATAAGTAATTATTTCTGTCTCAGAGAAGACAGAGATGATGGGTATGGCGGTGTCGCTTTGCTCATCAAATCTTCCTACTCATTCACTTCTCTATCCTTTCCTTCCCATAACAGTGATTTTTCAATAGTTGGTGCGATAGTGGAAAAGATATGTTTTGTATCAGTTTACATACCACATCCTTCTTCAATTATTTTACAGGAAATTAACGATATTCTCTCCAACCTTCCAAAACCTTTCTTAATTCTGGGTGATTTTAATTGCCAACATCAGTCTTGGGGAAGTTCAATATCTAATTCATATGGAAATGAATTGCTTGATATAATTGATAGTCAAAATATATGTGTATTAAATAATGGGGCCCCAACACGTAGAACCAATCCTAATGAAGGTTTAAGTGCAATTGATCTATCGATTTGCACTCCAAACCTTGCAATTAATTTACAATGGAGCATACTACCGCACACATATGGAAGTGATCATTTCCCAATCATTATTGGCGTACCTGATTTCAAAACATACCCACAGAAACAAAAGCCACGCATGAAATATAGATTAGCAGAGGCAGATTGGACAATTTACAGCACTTTAATAGAGGAGAAAATTTCAACCCTACCACAACCTACAACATCTAAGGAAAATGTTTGTGCTGAACAGCTAACTAAAACAATAACAGAAGTTGCAAATGCAACTTTTCCACTAAAAATGCGGTCCGTGATAAGATTTCTTCCCCTCCATGGTGGGACAGAGAATGCTCTGATGCTATGAAGAAAAGAAATCAGGCGGAAGAGAACTATAATATTAATATGACAGCAGAAAATTATGAACAGTTAAAGATTACCCTTGCCGATACAAAGAAGTTACTCAAAGAGAAAAAGTTTTCTGGTTGGATGAGGTATTGTGCATCAATATCTCCTACAACTCCATCTTCAATAGTTTGGCAAAATATTAGGAGATTCAAGTCAGCATTCAGCTGCTCAACACATTCCCTTCCCCAACAAATGTCCGATTCATATTTGGATTATCTAGCACCTCCCTATGTTCCCCAAGAAGAATTAGCTATTTCATTACCGTCAATGACTACTACTGACCAATCTGGCCTTAACTCACCTTTCACGTATGATGAAATAAAAGGTAATTTGTTAAATTGTTTCAAAGACTCCGCTCCTGGTGAAGATGGTCTCCCGTATTCATTTTATAAAAACCTTGGAGATACGGCCCTGTACTATGTTTTAGATATGATAAACACTATTATGATCTCAGGAAATATCCCCACATCCTGGAAATCGCAAATCATTCTTCCTATTCTAAAGTCCAGTAAAGTTCCAAACGAGGTATCTTCTTACCGTCCTATTGTTTTGTCAAATGTAATTTCTAAAATAGCTGAATTGTTGATCAAGAATTGCCTTGAGTGGTATTTGGAGACCAACAATCTGCTGGCAAACACTCAATATGGCTTTAGAAGAGGTAGGAGTTCCTTAGATAGTATAAGTATTTTTGTCACGGATATTCGTCTTGCCCTATCTCACAATGAATCGGTAATAGCCACCTTCTTAGATATAAAATCTGCTTACGACAGCGTTCTTCTTCCCATCTTAAAATCCAAACTACATAAAATACATGTGCCAGATATGCTTTCAAATTTTATCATTAATATGTTAAGTGGAAGGTCAATTAAACTGGACTCTACGAATAGTTTTAGGATTCTGTGGAAAGGACTTCCACAAGGATCGGTATTAAGTCCTCTGCTCTATAACATTTATACTCGTGATTTGGAACTATCCGTTAAAAATCCAGTTAAAATATTGCAGTATGCTGATGATTTACTTTTATATAGCACAGATCGTTTAATTATTAACGCATGTGACCAGGTTTCACTATCTTTACCCCATCTTAAAACATGGTTTGACAGCCATGGGTTAGAGTTATCTGTTGTCTGTAAAAGTGTTGCAGTTCTGTTTTCAAGACTTCGGAACCCGTCTCCTATTGATATTGGTTACAACGGATTGCAAATCCCTCAAAAGAATGAAGCTAAATTTTTGGGATTAGTCCTAGATTCTAAGTTGACTGGAATTCCTCACTGCGATTATATAGCATCCAAGTGCGAACGAAGAATTAACATGCTCAGATGTCTCTCGGGTGTTTGGTGGGGTGCGCATCCTCTTCCTTTAGACTAGTTTATAACGCTTTAATAAGAAGTGTCATAGACTATGGCAGCTTCTTGTTGGAGCCTTGTAGGGTAGCTGCAATTAGGAAATTGGATGCGATCCAATCGAAGGCTATGAGGATCATGTCTGGTGCTATGAAATCAAGTCCATTAAATGCCTTGCAAGTAGAGTGTGCTGAACCTCCATTTTGTATCAGGCGTCAATTTTTATCAGACCGTTTCTTTTTCCGAGCTGTACAATTATTGGAACATCCCCTCATTTATAAACTGAATTCATTATCAGAGCTTACTGTAACTTCTCCCTACTGGAAATTCAAATCTAATCCATGTCTTATTAATAGCATCAGTAAATTCAAATTCTTGTCAGCTCCAACTCATCGCTCTAAGAGGTTACGCAGCTATGAAGCGTTAATTTTTACACCTAAAATTCATTTAAATTTAGACATCGTTAAAGGCGACTTTAACGCTAACACAGTATTCAACTCTATCATAGATGATATGTGGCCTGGGTGGCATCACATCTATTGTGATGCCTCCAAACATGATGTTAAACAGAATGTCGGGGTAGGAGTTTACCATCGAGAGTATAATGTAGTTCAAAAAATTAAATTGCCTCCAGAATCCTCAACATTCACTGGTGAATGCTATGGAATTTTAAAATCCTTGGATTGTATTTTGCTAACAAAACTGAAGAGAACGCTTATCATATCGGACTCCATGAGTGCTCTTCAAGCCTTAGACAGGTTTCCTTTTAAATCAAAACAGCAAATGCCAATTATTTTTGATACCAAAGAAAAGTTGTATAAATGTACTCAAAACGGATATTGTGTTACATTCATCTGGGTTCCTAGCCAAAGTGGCATAAAAGGAAATGAGAGAGCAGATCAACTCGCGAATGAAGCAGTGGAGTGTGGAGATTTGTATCCTTACATTAATTATTGCCATGACTTGGCTACCTTGCCCAGGCTTTATCTTCAGGACTCCTGGAATGAAGCTTGGGCAAAAATTTCTTTGTCTAAAGGCAAATACTACTTTTCCCTTCAGCCTCAAATCTCTTTAAAACCCTGGTTCGCTAAAATAGAACTTGGTAAGATGGCCACTTCAGTTCTGATAAGGCTATGACTGGGGCATGTCTGTAGCCCAGCCCATCTTGCCAGATTCAATATTATAAATAGTCCGGAGTGTGAATGTGGTTTTCCAATAGCAGACGCTAATCATATCTTACTTGCCTGCCCCATGTATGATTATTCCTCTTTCTATGAAACACTCTTGTCATTGGATATTTCACTACCCGTAAACATTCCTTTTCTTCTTTCCTCTAAAAATCCTTCAATCTATAAAGCAATATCTGATTTATTGCTTTTAAATGATATAAAACTGTAAATATAGTATTTTGATAAAGTAATACTACTTGTATAATACATACCTATGTAAATATATTCTTTGTATATATTTCATATAATGTATACATCTCTTTTAAATACCCGTAGATAGATATAATTTTATAATAAAACAACTTTTCTGATCCTAAGCTGTAAAATATTATAATAGACTCGTTTATTAAATTTTTTCTAATCTGAAACCAAGTTTCCCCGTTTTTAAAATAAGTAAAAAGTAAACAAATTAAAAATATCAAACGTCATGTCCAACTATATGCGAAAAATTTTATTACAACAAAAGTGCCAACATTTTTGAAAAAATCCGATTTATAAATTTTTCTCAAAAATATTGTTTTTGCCCATTGTATATCATGCCATTTCTACAATTGATGACTATTACACTCCGTTTCATTTTCAATTTACTCATTAAGCAACGTTCGCTGCGGTCACTATGATGGGTGACCGCTACAGCAAAAAGTTGGTATTTAGAACTGAGCGCTACCGTGCTTCGGAGGGCACGTTTAGCCGTCGGTCCCAGCTGTTGTCGTAAGACAATAGTCGTTAGCCAAGTCAGAAGCCTTTGGGCGGCCTAAAAATTCTGAAACCAGGGTTGACGACTTGCCTACACGAGAAGAAGAAGAAATTTACACATGCGAGTCATAAAAAGCAGTTTTTTTCTCTTAAAATAAATTAATGAAAAATTTCTCAAGGAAAAATGGACCGTGTTATGCCAAAATGTTCCAACCCACAGACAAGCCAAACTGAGATATCAAGCGGTAAAGGGTTAGACGTGATTTCTTCGTTGTTCCACTAATTTTACTATATTACATTGTTCTAACAATTTGAAGAGTATCGAATGGGGCTATAAGTAGTATATTCTATTTTATTATTTTGCAACATCTTTCTGAGATATTGACAAAAATAGACGTTTGGAACATTTCTGCAAAAAAACATTTTGTATGAAAATGATTTTTAGCAATTTATGCAGAAATGATCCAAACTAAATTATTTTTTTGTTAATGCTTGTTTAATGGCTTTTATCGAATGATAATGAAATGAAAAGCAACAAAGTAGCTTTATTTGTTCATGAACTCTATATACGCTGGGTTTCATTCAAATCAGTTCAGCTGATACAGCGTAACTAAGCTACAAAAATGACATCTACCCCTACAGGCAAAACAACATTAAGGTGAAGTGACTCCTGAATTAAACTTTAAAAGTTTTAATGTAATCATTTAACTACATAATTAAACAGATAAACTAATTAAAGTTAAAAATCTAAATATTCTTCATCTGCGACTTCGAGCTCCAGCACGCCAAAACAATTATAAATCATCATTCACTCTTTGCAAACCTTTTGTTTCCTAGTAACCGATTCCGTCGTTTGGTATAAGATCCATAATTGCCTGCAAGCCTTTGGCTTTTATCTCTGTGATTTCCTGTCGACGGTAGCTCAAAGCTCAAAGTCACGCACCAAGCTATGGAGGGAGCTATGCTCGGTATTTACCTATGGAGGAGGAGAACTAAAGCGACCGATATAGCTCTCAAAATAAGTTGAACTGGCAATGGGCAGGCAACGTGGTGACTACAATCGGAAGACGTAGCGGAGGCCAACCCTTCACTAGGACCACTAGGACCTGATGGTTTCAGGGTGGGCAATATTTTTAGAATTTTTTCTACCCCATCGCTTGCTTGCAGAACTGACAATGAATGGTAAAGAATGGTTCTCGAGTGCCGACTACGACCGGAAGACGTATCGTAGACTAACCCACTCGCTAGGTGGACCAACGATCTGTTAAAAACCGTGAGGAGCCTAGGGTTTCAAGAGGCAAGCAGCTGCTTAAAATAGCTTCTTGTGGCCTAGGCCTATGTTCAGCAGTGGACGCCAATGATGATGATATCCTGTCCATTTGGTAATAGCCTTTACAATATACATATTTTTTGGAAATAAATATTTTCTGTCCATTGCTAAGGGATTTATTACTGCTCTACGTTATTGGTTGAATCCGATCAGATTTTTGGATTCTACCTTGAAATTCTGTTTCGTCTCTGCGGGCACTTTGGTGTCTATATGGCGTAATAAGTATGAACCTACTTCGTGTACCCCTCTATTCGCTTCGTTCTCAACCCACATGTAGCAATACCCTCTGTTATCAAACGATAGTCATGTATCGGATGAATCACTCAGCATCGACATAGTACTTACTTGAATGTTGGAGGCAGCTCCTATGACAATTAAAAACCAGAGAGCTTTAAGAAGTTTTTTAAAAGTCCTTTCTAAGGGTAGGCATCGCACAGGGAATGCCCTTGGTGTTGCAAATGTACATAGGTGGCAGTGACCACTTACCACCAAGTGGGCTGGCTGCTTGTTTTCCACTCATTACATAAAAAATATAATGAAAGAATGCAAAATAAGAATCTTTTGCTAGTAATACAAATGGAATCTCACAATTTCTTGACCTCTAATACAAAAAGACAGTCAACAGAAAGCTTTTTGTTAGCAGAAACAAAGTAGACTGGCTGATGACTTAGAAAAGATTGCAGAGGCTTCCTTTTTAAAGAGCCAAATATAAAGTAGAACAACCAACAGAAACCGCCAGTAGTATCGTATCACTTAGTAATAATAAGTAGAGCCTTAGATCCAATACGGCCAAATAGACGGGAAATCATAAATCAAGAGTGGGAGGATGATACATCTCATACTATACGACACAGTCTCTCTATCTATCTATTTTAATTTAAACACTAAAACGTTCCAAACTAACATACTTTTCCAATGCACTGAATTTTTTGAAACATTTATACAATTCTAATATGTTCCAAACGTCTTTGGATCGTTTTGGCATATTTTTTCATGTCGTAACAAAATGCTCCAGGTGTTTTGGATCATTGTGGCTTAAATGTTTTCTCATTTTCTAATTTGCAAAACGTTCCAAACGTAATTGGATCATTTTGGCTTTAAAATTATCAACATACCCCCAAAATGTGGGTTGGAACACCATGGTCTATGCTTGCCTCTGGTTTAGATTATCGAATGGGTGTCTTCTCCACATGAAAATAGGGCTTATTTTAGATCGAATGGCATACTCAACTTAATTTTGGCCAGTTTGTGGATTGGAACATTTTGGCATAACACGGTCCAAAATTTACACAAGCCAATTTCAAATGGCTGACTTTGATAGCCGTGGTGGAAAAAAAATGTACTAAGCTGATTGTGCCAATTACTTTAAAAAGTTGCTTAGTTACTGGTAATTATAAAATGATATAATTATTTAACATTCGATTTTAAATTATTTTTTATGGTAATTCTAATGCACGCAGGTCAGTATTTCAGACTAAATTAAAATAAAATTCTATCGAATTGAAGTTACTATGCAGGTCTCTTTTCAGTGTTTGGGGCATTTGAACAATCAATCCATAGTAAATTTGTATCTGTGTGCATTCTTGTTTATTGGTGTTCAATAAAGTATTATTGTATTGTATTGTATTGTAAATCCATAGTTTGTGTATTTGATATGAAATTACGCTTGAAATGACTACCTGAAAGCCAGCGCAGCGCATTAACTTAAAGGAAATGGATAGCTCTGATACAATGGTAGAGAAAGAGACAGGGAGCTGTTTGTACATTTACTAAATGACATTGGAATCGCTAACGCGCTTTCCTTGCTTTCTTGTTTGTTTTTTTATACCTTTTAACGTTTTGTGCTCATAAACTGGACTTGTTTGTTTTGTACGACTTGGCTTTAGATGTAGATAGAGGATCTATTGATGGATTCTGAAATCTTATTAAAACAACACTCAAAAATCATATAAAACCATGTGAACAGACACAACAAAAGTGTAACAAAGTACGGAGTTATCACTCAAAGCGATATCTCCGAGACAACCTGGCACAGAAATTAATAATGCTAACTTGAATGGAAGTTAGAACCAAGAGTTTTGGCGGGAACGCGGAAATGTTCACGTCGTTGCATTGTATTATTTCTCAAAACTCGTGCTTTTTCCAGTATTAATGTTTAAAATTGGTGGCGTTTTACGCATTAAGTGCTGAATTACGAGCATGAGTGTTGGCAAGTGATATAATGTGGTGAAACGTGAGTTTTCGTGTTGCTTCCAAAATTCCATAGAAGCTTCTAGCAAAGTTGCCACCACTTTACTGGAGCATGACTTAGACTGGACTACGACTACTTGACTTAGACTGGACTATGACTATGACTAAGACTTGACTTTACGTGATATATTATTTAACGATGAATAATTACAATACTTGACACTGGCCAAATACACTTATGTGTGGAGCCAAAAAAAAAGTTAGAACCCGTGACATGATTGGTGTCGTAATGTCGAACGAAGAAAAAATGTAGGAGAAAAATAATTTTTCTTTAGTTGTTTTTGTTTTAAGTTTTATGTTATTAGTTCCACTCTATTTCGTAATGTTTTAGAAGAAAGCTCTTTGGTTATCTGTTTAATATATATATGTGTTTCCTCGCTGAATCTGCGTTTGATTAAATGGACCCAGGGGACCCAGGGGATCTTTGATAGTCCCCCCACCCGAGAAGCTACAATAGCACCACCATCATTTCGTACGGTCCATGAATTTGTTAGGCAGATTACCAGGCGTGAATTTGACAACAAGATGGCGATTAGATTTGTCACGGGGGGAAGAAAGGAGGTGAGGGAGGCGTGTGACGGTGAGTGACGTAATTTTCTAAGTTTGCACACCACACATGGATTATCATTTCGTACCATCAACAATGTTTCGTACGGTTCATGAATTTGTTATAGTATCTCTTAGTAGTCTGTGTTTGTTAGACAGATTACTTAGGCGTTATCTGTGCTTTACATCATAGAGTAGTATAAGTATCGGGGAATTACATACTCTTTGTTTACGTTGAATTTCGCTTTCGATATTGGGTTTAAGAAATAAAAATTGAATATTGAATGAATTGAATGCTTAGGCCGATTACATACTGTGATTTTTTATATAAACATGAATGTAAATATAAGAAATGTTATAAAATTAGTATTGAAGTCGCAAGCTGGATGTGAGGTAATAGGACTAATTTTGTTGATCGTTTTTCAAACTAAAACCGCAATTGTAAGCCATAGAAAAGCATAAAAACTGTAAATACGTACTTTTATACTGCAGTACTTACTATTTATGTTATATTGTTATTTCTAACCTAAAACTCAGTTCCAGCTCCAGCAAGTACGGTATAAATGGGCAAACGCCCTTATGATTCGAGACGTAAAGCGTCGCCGAATGAGTGCTGAGAACTATCTCGAGAGGACCAGAATCAATGCCATGAGGAAAAACGATGTCTTACCCTTGGAGATCCGAGAGCTAGCTGATAAAGACATCAATAAATTCGAGATGAACTGTATTCCAATGAGGATTAATAACAGATGTGCTGTTACTTCAAGGTGGGTTGCAAGAGTTATCAAAATTACTTCAAGAAATTGTTCTTATAACAACTTTACTGTATAAGACTGGAACGGTGGATACCACTCTAGCATAGGCAAAGGTTGCCAGAAGGAAAATGAAACTGGAGCATGCACTGAAACATTACAAAGCCACAGCAAAAGATAGATACATATCAGGGTATCTAACAAAGATCCCTTTTCTTTAATGTTAACACCAAATGCTAGCTCCAAAATCTATTGGATGACATTAGCTGTAGAAAAGTAAGCAATTTCACAAATGTCATTTCTATAAATTTTGTGTTATCATTTGGTATTCATGTTAATGGAATGGTATCACCACCAGGAATTCTCACATGAGAAATCATCATCATTCCAACACCCACCATCAGTGCTGAGCAGCTGTGCCAGCAGTCCAGAGCCACACTATAGTCAAAGTCAGAGTTTTATTGCAAATAGGCTATTCATAGCACTTTTACAAGTGATATTAATTTATTATAATTATTAAACAGATAGAATCACAAAGTGCACAATGTCAATTATTATTACTATATAATAGCTAGCCTATTACAATAGTGTATGACAAAAAAAAGAAGTTATCTCTTCCATGACAGGTGCAAGCAACCTGGCACAATTCAGAATAGATAACTCCAATCCGTAGCTTTGATGACACCTGTAAAGAAGAAGCTACAAGAAACTTCATTGTTATATATAGCACTACATTGTTTCAAGGAGTGGATATAATGCTGACATGGGGAAATGCACAATATACATCAAGTGCAATGTCAACTCAGGACTCATTCCCATGTAGAATAATAAACCTACTCCATACAATTCATTCCTTTGTCCCTTTAGGTCCTAGGAGGACATTCTATGTAGTAATTATTTACATCCAAAAGATAAAAATAAAAAAATTATTTAATTTTGCAGGCCTCGTGGAGTGGTGTTGGAGTGGCGCTTGAGTCGCATTGTCTGGCGACATCTTGCAGATCACAATAGGCTTTCTGGGGTTCAGCGTGCTATGTGGGGTTATAGTTAGTTGTTATTTTATAGTGTTGTGTAGTGTACAGATAAATAAAGTTGTATAAATTATTTATTCAGATTTTCTTATCATGTGTCAACGTAATCAGTAGGTAGGAAGTACCTAGATTCAAAGATCATGTTGGTCAATTTTAAGGTCATTCTCATCCTCACATAGTAAACTAAACTATACTATAGTTTATAGTATATTTCATGATTTCAGCACTACAGCAAAAAAGATGTTGCGGTCTCACTACCCACATTTTCTGGGGGATTTGATGATTCATACATAGACTTTGTAATAGCTACTTAGAGTAAAATTTAGTCCCTACTACAATTAATGTAGTTGTCTAACCTAGTATATTCCCAGTTGCTCTCATGACCTACAGCTGTTAGTTATTCTAAGCTTATATATTAAGGGATTATTATTATTGTTATTCTGTTTGTGTGAGTGACTCAACTTCAGTGGCTGCAAAACTGTACCTATGTGCAGTAGCAAAAGTTAAATATGCGAGGGCAGTGGGTAGCGGGTCGGCTAGTGTTGTTCACAATCACAGTATAAGCTATGTTAAAAATGTTTGCAGCAAACCCAATTTGCACTATCTCTGGTATTTTTTTTGTTTATACCTTGGAACTTCATATGTTAACCGAAATGTTTTAAGTTTGAATCCATATGAATTATATATATATAAACGATATTATTAGAATCACCTAACACCTCAGCGTTTCAAGCAGAGAACATGGGGCTGTTAATGGCGGCCAGAGCAATCCTATCATCGATGTACTAACTGTCCCGCAACGACCTGATGAGAAGGGAAATCTTATGTTTACCACTGATAGCGCGGCAACAGTCTATGCACTCAGAAGGCCCACAACCAGGTCGAGAGTGCTAGCAGAGTGCCACGCGACTCTACAGAAATTGTCTCACAAATGTAGAACAATAGTAAGATGGACGACGGACACGGCTCATGCCCAGGTAACCTTAGGGCAGATTTTCTTGCCAAAGAGGGAACCAAGAAAGAAGTTAATGCTGACGTGGGAGGACTCTGCAAACCATCAGCGATGGAAGTGCGGGACTCACTACGTCGGCACACTGAAAAAGAGCAGCAGAAAATCTGGGACAAGAAAACGGACTGTAGACAGGCTAAAGCCGTGTTTCCAACCATTGATAGAAAGATCACAAATAACTTGCTAAAGTTGCAACGGCAGGATCTTAGGCTTATAGTTGGCCTCATCACTGGCCACTGCAATTTAAACTATCATCTGTATAAGACTGGGGCCACGGATAGCCCTCTATGCAGAGGGTGCCTGAAAGAAGACGGAGACTGTGGAACACGTTCTGAGACACTGCACAGCTACAGAGGAAGCCAGATACACATCAGGAATGTTAACACGAGTAGACACACAACAGTCTACTCAGGACATTTCGAATGCCTCATCGTCATTACTCCAACACCAGTCAGTCAGTGCCACTGGAGCAGTTGTGCCAGCAGCCTAGAGCCATACTCCGTTATTTTAAGGAGTTGGGGTGGCTCGGTTAGATGCTGGCAGGGGGAAATGCACAATACACCCCTAACGGGACGTCAGTGCAGGACTTAGCGCCCCCATGTTGAATAAGAATAAGAAGGATCACCTACTCGGTATGAAATAGTTTTTCTATGGACATTATTCTTAGTCATAATCATCATGTCAGAAGAAATCCACTGCTGTACATAGGCCTACCCCATAGAGCAACACGGAGTGATAGCTTGCCTCCTGCATCCACCATCACAGCTCTCTGCAGTTGACCTGTTAAACATGTAACTTGATATTAATTTGTAAAGGAGCTCGTGATTCTAATTTTTCCTTTACAAATTAATCTGGAGATTACGCTGAGCAGGCGATACTGCTTTAAAAATCATAAATATGTAACTTGATTGCAACCAATAGTAGTACTTTATGTGCGGTTACTAAAAAGTTTCATATTAAGAAAACTCCTGTTACATCCATCAAAGATACATGATCACCCCCTGGGGCTCTGCAATAGGATTAGGGTGTAGAAACCAAATTATCCTATGCTATCACCTAGTGAAGACATTTAAAATTCTAGTGACCCATATGGTTTTTTTTTCATAATGCTGGTTATTCCAGAGGTCTGCCTTCCAAAAAGTAGAAACTATGAACTTATTCAAAAAAATACATACTAATAAATGGTGAAAATTAAAGATTTCAGTGAGTTTTATAACTTTAATACAAAGTCATTTGCCTTACAACTAAAAAAGCTTCATGAAGCTTTATATGGAATACCACAGCTTTAACATAAAGCTTTTTAGTCAAAAAGACCTGAAACAAAAGAAATTTATGGTTAGCAACATGTACAAAGTAATATTAGAAATAGTAGGTTCACGGAATTTACTCAGTTTTAAGTTTGTCAATCATTCATTTTCTGAAGCTAATACATGCATAAATCATCACTGTAATATTTTTTCATTAGCCTGGGATAGTTGTGTATCACTATTAAGCCTAGCTTTTATTTCTTCAAAAGAACATCAAAATGGTTCATATGTGTATGTATGAAGTTATGAACATCAATCACCAGTATCTGTGCCTTTTTGGACATCTTGCTTTATCACTAAATCACTGAGCCAATCATCAAATTCAAATTTGTATGCTATACAGTGAAAATTTCATAGTTTTGGATTTGTGATGGTGTAGTACCTAAGTCACAACAAGTAGTCTACAGTCAATAATGATCATAAAGAATATAAAAACCTATGACAACATAAATCTTTAAAATAGGTTTTTTTTGATGTCAACAAAGTGCTCATTGAAATTGAAATAATTATCAAGTTGGGTAGAGGTGTCAGCACACTTTCATTTTAACCTCACATGTTAATGATGACTGTCTACACTGCAAGAGCTTAAATCTTTATTTGGAGTGCACCATTATGCTTTTTATAACAGCTGTTTATGGTATTACTGATAGAACTTGTTGGATTGGTTGATAATAGTATTGTTCGCTATATTGACAAATCTCCTTGACCCCCACAAAAATTACAGACCACTGAGATATTACGATATCTTATAACTGACCCTGCCTGTCCAACTGTTCATCTTTCTTCAATCAGAACATGCAGTACACATTCAATATCTATTGAGTTAATTGTAACGGTTTGTTAGTACCTAAACAAACAGTGGCTACAATTTTCGACATGAATACCTAATGCTCAATGAGGTATTTTAGTAATCAAAGCTTACCGAAACCCATGTCGTCATCGGACTCTTCAGGTTCTTCCTCCTTCTTCTCCTCTTTGGCAGCCTCAGCGGGCGCCGCCGCTGCGGAAGCAGCGGGGGCTGCGCCACCAGCCGGCGCCGCACCAACACCCGATCCGATATTGGTGATCAAGTCACGCACGTTCACGCCTTCAAGCGCCTTTGCGAACAGACCTGGCCAGTACGGCTCCACGTCTACATTAGCGGCCTTCAGGATGGTAGAGATCTTCTCACCCTAAACACAAACGTGAACACAATATTAAGAGATTTGTGGCGATGTCGTTGATTAATGTTGAAAATATACATCATAATATTTCAAAACTAATATTTTGGAGCTGAATCAATCATTTTCACAATACATTTTTGATCCATTTGATATGATGAACGTGGATAAAAAAGAGGCTGACGAAAAGTTTTGTATCTTCAGGCAAGGAAATGCTGTGTAACTTACCGTGACGGCTACATCATCATCAACGAGGATGAGAGCGGAGTAAACACAAGCTAGTTCAGCCTTTGATGCCATTTTTAATAAATTTTCGTGCAAGTTGCCGACAGGCCTTAGCTCAAAGAGAACAAGCACGTTTGACTTCACAAAATGAAGGAATAGAAAAGAAATAGAGGTTAATCTACGAATCTACGCCACAAGCATGACATTGACAATGATATTTGACTTTGACAAGTTTGACATGAGGCCACCAGTGCTGCCAGAGCTCCTCCATTAAAAGTAACGAATTTGGTTTTGATATCATAAGTCATGGATGTAATAAAAAAAAAAGGATTGACTTTTGATTGACATCGAACTGAAGCCCAAAATGGCGGACATTTTACATATGTGTCATGAAGGTAGGGCCGACCGGCTGCATATGATGTGAGTGTGTGCGTGTTCCGCTCGTACGTACGAAGCGTTCCGGCTTCCTAAGGGTGCTTCAGTTTCGGATCAGACGGGATTCCCTCCTTCTTTTTTTAATAGCTGCATGTCATATGTATAAGATTTTATTAACAACTGTAGAAAAAAACCTAATACTAAAACGGGGCTATTGCAAGTCTTTGAGGACATCATTGATGGCGTTGAGTGGTGGGTAGTGGAAGCTGTAGGTATTATATTATCTGTGACCAAAGTAACGTTCTAGCCACAGATATACCAGATATGCAATTGTGTTGCGAAAAAGAGATAAATAGTTACAGTTAGCCAACGAGTTAGAAAAGGATACAGATAGTTTTCTTTTGACCTTATCAGCGTGCTCAGTTTTTTTACTACGATCTGTCAATTCCATGACAGACCGTCTCCAAACAAAAGTCAGTCTGACGAAAATCTAAACATGTTTATCAATATTGTAATGTTTTGCCCTCAAATTGCTTTAAAGTCGTTTACTTATGCATTTAGAATATCAATTAAGGGGCGGATCCAGGATTTCAATTTGGGGGGGGGGGCAGTCTGCTAAGATTTGTAGCTAGGGTAATAATAATAATAATAATAATAAATATGTGTGGACATTTCACACAACGCCATCTAGCCCCAAACTAAGCGAAGCTTGTACTATGGGAACCAGATAACTGATATAATACTTAGATACTTTTTTGTTTGTAATACATACATAGAATACAATATAACACCCAGACACAGAACAAACATCACACAAATGTTTGTCCTGGGTAGGAATCGAACCCACAGCCCTCAGTTCAGAAGGCAGGGCTACTACCAACTGAGCTATCGGGCCCGGGTAACTACTAACTATTACTAATGAGTACAGCGAGCGACAAAAATCGGAATATGAATGCCACTGTAATAGAAGGCACGTATATCAACAAGAAAAGCGCGAGAGAAGCGAGCGCGAAATTTTTTTATACATGTTATACATGTCGGGCAGTAATTTTGCTAAATCAGAAAAACAAGAAAGGTGGTGAAATGGCAGTGCGAGTGCAGCGAGCGCGAAATTTAAGTGCATTTGCATTGAACAAATGAACGCCACTGTAATGAGAGGGTTATACCAGAAAAAAGCGCGAGCAAAGCGAGCGCGAAAATTTCTGGTTCATGTCCTGGCAGGTTTTACAAAAATAATTAATAATAATAATAATAATTTATTTGTCAGAATATTGTACTTAAGATATTACATTTTTGTGTTTCAAATATTCTACCGTTTCCAGTGTACAAATATTGTTTGTGATAGAACCAATTTTTACAGTAGGTATGATTTTAACATAATTATAACATTCTAGCAAGATTTAATTAATACAATTCATACAGCTAACACATTGATAAAAGTAAATAATAAAAATATGTGTATGTAATATTAATGTCAGGAATTAAAAATTATGTCAGATGGTCAAAATATAATACTCTATATTAATTATAAATTTAAAATTGTCAATTTAATCTGTCATTCAAAAAATCTTGCACGGAATAATAGCATTTGTCAATTAAAAATTTAAATAATTTTGTTTTCAATTTATTGCAACATAATTCTTTGTAATCCGCTGGTAATTTATTATAAATACGAATACAGTAAGCATCTTAATCTTAATCTTAATCTTAATCTTAATCTTAATCTTAATCTTATCTTAATCTTAATCTTAACATCTTAATCTTAATCTTAACAGATATATAAAGCTAAAAAACGGTGACAGATGATTTATTGACATGAATGTTTTCGTAAGAAGGAGCCATCGGACGACCTTACAATCTATGAGAGATATGTACGGAAAAATCCCGAGGCCAAAAATTAAATATGTCAGCATCAGAAAGTGGTACCAGGAAGAAGTTCCAGATGGGATCTCGGAAACGGTAAGAGATAAAGATAAACTAATTGAACAAAAATGTAGTAAACCTTGGGACGATTCTAAATAAACAATAAAAAAAGGTACCTCTTATACAAAAAAACATATTTTTCATACAAAAACCGAAAAATACTTACTCAGAAAGTCATATATTCCTGTCCTGTCATCCAGTAAGAAACTCTATAGACCCTTGAATAAGGTCGATAATCGTATGAAATAAGATGGCCGCATACGGCTAACTTCTGTTCGGTGCTGGTAAATAATAATGTGATCTATGGTCTATGGTGGATGGAGTGCGACCACTTGGGCAGATTTCTGCCATTTGGGCAGATTTCAAATTTACACTGTAATGATAAATAAAAAGTGTATACGTTTTAAAAATGTGTTGTTATGAGCATACATACATAAGATATTATGAGAAAAAATGTAGAATCCGCCATTTTGAAAATTTCATTCGTTAAACAGCTGATCTTCCTTATTACGCTGAAACTACATTAGTATTAGATATTACACACAGTATTAGATATTTTGAGCTTACGTATGTTGTGGTAGTAATAGAAATTTCAGGTTATATTGGAAAAAAAGTTTCTTCGCTCCGAATGAAAATCGATTACAACATATTTTAGTCAATTTTGACATCCACCGTTTCCCAAAATGGTTGCCATACGTTGTACTGTTGATGTGACTACCAAACGCGACGACGAGCGAAGCGAGGAGGAGCTTCAAACTATCTACCGCGACGACGAGCGAAGCGAGGAGGAGCTTCAAACTACTTACCGCGACGACGAGCGAAGCGAGGAGGAGCTTCAAACTACATACTGCGACGACGAGCGAAGCGAGGAGGAGCTTCAAACTACCTATCGCGACGACGAGCGAAGCGAGAAGGAGCTTCAAACTATCTACCGCGACGACGAGCGAAGCGAGGAGGAGCTTCAAACTACTTACCGCGACGACGAGCGAAGCGAGGAGGAGCTTCAAACTACTTACCGCGACGACGAGCGAAGCGAGGAGGAGCTTCAAACTACCTACCGCGACGACGAGCGAAGCGAGGAGGAGCTTCAAACTACCTACCGCGACGACGAGCGAAGCGAGGAGGAGCTTCAAACTACCTCTTTGAAGAAATAAAACAAAATTGCCGCCATGCAAAATTAAAAGGCGCACACTATCGGAACTAATAGAGACAAGCATAGCGTGTTTGGGCTCATGTTAAAGAGAACAACGGAGGCTTTCTTACAGTCTTAAAATAATTAAATAAAAGACTAGACCCCACGGTGAATTGTTGTCAAATGTATATCCATTTTTACATTATTGACAGAAAAAGCGACTGGCTGATTTGGGCAGAATTTATATGCCTTTTTAAGGTTAGGGCAGAATTTGTAGTTTTTACATATGGTCACACATTTATTTTGTTTCGGGCGATTTGCTTTGTTCTCAGATTAAAGAAGTTTGTTTTGCTAAATATTGTATATTATACTGTGAATCATATTTCGGTTGTGTGGTAAGTTCTTCGGCATTAAAGTAAATCTTCTGAAGTAGGTAAGTTTTATATATATAGAAGACTATATATTTCACGAATTGTTGAGATAACTATAAGGTGATATATAAATAAATGTTTTAAATGAGATTGCCATGGCTAGGTAAATACATCATTCCTAACCTATCAACAGAAAAGAACAGTACCTATGCAAAGGAACAATGACTGACAATTAAATAAAAAAATGACCTACTATTTGAAAATCACTAACTAGGTACTAAGACATAGGTTAACTACTTAAGTTACTAACATATTGTGAGAAACAAGAGATTAAAAAACTACCTAAAACGTTTATTTTATCACCCTATCTGCTCCTTCAGTCTACCTATGAAAATAAAGCATGTAACTCTGCCGCTGGAACTTAGGAAGTGATTCCAATAGTGGTATAGATCCTGTAAGTACTATTAAAAGGACTGAATGTTCAAGAGTCCATGAATGTACTTACTTTTATACCATAAGATGGTATTGTTATTTTAATATTATAATTTGGATTTGGACTTGGATTGGAATATTAGAATAAAACCTAATCAGACACAAACAAACCTCCTATTACTATTATAAGTGGAAAGAGTTAAAAATATATTATTTTCTTTTCAGTTTTACAACCCCATACTGGACTGACAGCTCAGTTGGTAACCATAGAATCCATGGATTGTGGTTTTGATTCCCACCCAGGACAAACATTTGTGTCTGGGTGTTATATTGTACTTTATTTGTGTATGTATTTACATTTCTATCAGTTATTTGCTTCCCATGGTAAAAAAAAAACAAACTATGCTTAGCTCACAGAATTCGCCCTATTACATAGGTTACTTGAGGCTAGATTGATTGCACTGTGTGAAATGTCCAGACATTTAGGGAAAGGATGTATGGAGGCAGGTATTCATCCTTTTTAGGGTTCAGTACCCAAACAGTAAAGCGAACCCTATAATAACTAATACATTCTCCCTTCTCTTTCCCATAGTACAGGACAGAAGCGGTTTTGGATCACATGTATTTCTGTTTCTGTTGCCACTATAACAATAAATACATACTAAAAGCAGAATAAAATAAATATTAAAGGGGCTCCCATGCAACGGATGTTGTTTTTATTTTTATAGATAATGTGGTATTTTCATTTCTTTCTAGGACAGTGGATTTGAGATCAACACCGGCAGCGGAACCAAAAAGAAACACAAAGAAACAATGGCTAACATTATCGTCAGGCGGAAGATGACTGTCTAGATGACAAATACATTTTGTAACATTATTATCTTTATCATTTTCAGGTTACAAAAGAAGAGAAAGAGTCAAAAAAACTGCCCAAAACCTAGATTTTTACCATATAAGCATGTAACTGTGCTGCTGGAACTTAGGAAATGATTCCAATAGTGGTAAAGATCCTGTAAGAACTATTAAAAATGTAAGATAAGAAGAATCTAAATGTAATATCCTGAAGGACTGAAACAGTGTTTGTGAATTAATGTGGTAGAATAATAATTAGAAAATGGTGTCTCCAAGTTTCTTTGGTCCCTTGATTTTTTTTATAACACCGATTTGCTATGTTCAAGAGTCCATGAAAGTACTATCACAATATACCTACCTAATTTCATTAAGATCATAGAATGACGATAAATAATTTCAAATGTAAGAGTATCAATATTTTATTATAATTTGGACTTGGATTGCATTATTAAATTAAAGGTAATCAATCAGACACAAACCAATTTTATTTATTTATTTATCTAAGATTCACAGCGTAGGCAGACCACCCACTAAGTGGACCGATGACCTGGTGAAAACTGTGGCAAGCCGATGGATGCAGAAGGTGAGCAGCCGCTCAAAGTGGCACTCTCTGGGGGAGGCCTATGTTCAGCAGTGGATTATGATGAACTATGATGAACCATCAGCTCCTCGCAGTAGGTACTGACCAGATCAATAATTACTATTAGGTACCAGGTTTAAACATAAATTTAGATATGCCTTGCATGAGACCAGTAGGTAAGTACAATCTATGTATGTATTTTTAGCTAACAGGCAATTTACTAATATTATTTCCCTTCACTTGAAACTACCTACATACATTGAAAAACTAAATAAAATACCATTAACTTTGCTAAGGTTGTATTTGGAACATCTGTGAATAAATGGATTCTATAATTAATTGTTCACCTGTTGCAACTGAAATCATTAAATTCATTATGTGTCCCACGGGCAGCTGTGCGCTGTCTGCCTGCATAGACATGGCAAGTTATACTATAAAAAAAATGGGAGGTAAATTCTATGGCTGTCTGTCAAACAACCTATACAATATAACCTTTTCTATTTCTGAATTAATAACACTAAAAAAAGTATATTAATAAATAATAATGTTTTGTTACAATCACCAGATCAATTCGTTTTTTAAATTTAGAGGATAAGTAGGTATCTACCTAATTAGATATGCTGTATAGGTACCTAAGTGTAAATGAATGGTATATCTAAGTAAGTAAAAGAAATGTATTGTGTCTTTTCTTTTCCTTATTCCTGGTCAGAGCGAATAGCATGAGATATTAGCTGTCCATTTTGACAGATTTACCCTAATTACTGAACCCGACTGAAAAAAACATCATGAGTTCTCATTAAGATAGATAGGTACCTACTAAGTGGATATTTTTAACAAACCCACACTAATCCAGGGTAAAGTTGTTTAAATAAATAAACTAAGTATAGTTACTTTAAGTGTGTGGACATTTCACACAGCCCCATCTAGCTCCAAACTAATAGTCTTATTACACCTGCCGCAATCAGGGTATAAGCATAGCTTGTACTATGGGAACCAGATAACTCATATAATACATAGATACATTTTTGTTTGTAACTACATATATAGAATACAATATAACACCCAGATACGGAACAAACATCTAACTTCATCACACAAATGTTTGTCTCTGGTAGGAATCGAACCCACAGCCCTCGGTTCAGAAGGCAGGGCTACTACCAGCTGAGCCATCGGGCCTATCGATAATATAGCTAAGTTTAGGACACACAGTATGTCGTTGCTTGGATGTGGTTGACATTCCATGTAGGCGCCCGCGCGTCCTAAACTGAGCTTTATTTCCATGCATTTTGAATGGAATAGGAAGCCGTCTGTGCCATGTCGGCGCCCGACGCCATTTATGTGTGGCCTGCGCTAAGGTAGCAGAGGAATAGTTATTTTGTTTTTTGTTTCTCTCTGTAGTAGAAATAGGCTAAGATAAAACACTGAGTAGCTATTTCACTGTGGCCCAACTGCCATGAAATTATGCCCAATTGTACAGCAGCTGTTACAAACTTTCATATATTGACTAAACAGGGGTATACTTACAGTATATTATACATATCAATCAAGTATATTACTATATTTTTTTAATATAAGTAACTAACTTTCTACAAACAAAGAGGTGGTGTAAAGTAAGTGCGCATCACATTGTCACCATGGGCAAGAAGAAATACCCATGGTCTACCCAGGTGAACTCTGGTGGACCATGGATTGAATCTTGCTATAGATTGACACTTGACAAGCACTTCATATATTTTATTGTAAATAAGGTATTGTGATGTATTGTAATCTGTAAAAATAACGCTGTTTCCTTATTAGTTTTCATGGACCTAATAAGAAACCTTTGATTGAGACCTAAAACCTTTTTTTATTTCATCCATGTTAGTTTCATTAAAAATGTCTGTTTCATATGGTACATAATGGGATTGATTTAATCATTGTTTCCACTGCTGAACACAGGCATCCCATTAACACCCCACTTGGATGCTTATCATAGAGGGGTTTGCCATAAGCACCCATAGAGGTTTAAATATGTACTAGAAGTCTTTGTAACCACCACACTTGGCTTGGTGATCGGCTGAACGCAGACGATTCTAATGTGCCGAGGAGAATGTTGCTGTCTATTTTCTGGATATTCCATTCCAGACCACAAAACAAAAATCAGGATTCTACAAGTTGAGTTGGAAAAACTTCTTGATTTTGAGCTCTGCGACGGAATAATGTCGCAATTTTGCCAGTGTTCTCACGTACCATGGACCACGTACTGTAAGACAAGACAAGTGACGGGAATAATCTCAAGAATACTATCAGAATAATCTGTCTGGACAACTCGCAGGTACCTACGGATTTTTATCTTCATTCTACAACAAAAATATAAAATTATAAATAAACATTCTTTTTTTTTCTAATTCAAAGCGCTGAAACTGACAAAGACAACTTATAAATGGCATTGACATTTAACAGCACTTTTTTTTGTTATATTTTGGCTCCACACATAGTGTATTTAGCCAGTGTCAAGTATTGTCATTTTTCATCATGTTTAATGTTAATAGAATATTACACGTAAAGTCAAGTCTTAGTCATAGTCATAGTCCAGTCTAAGTCAGGTAGTTATAGTCCAGTCTAAGTCATGCTCCAGTAAAGTGGTGGCAACTTTACTAGAAGCTTCTATGGCATTTTGGAAGCAACACGAAAAATCACGTTCCACCACATTATATCACTTGCCTACACTCATGCTCGTAATTCAGCACTTAATGCGTAAAACGCCACCAATTTTAAACATTGAAAA
This sequence comes from Ennomos erosarius, assembly GCA_963580505.1. Taxonomy (NCBI): domain Eukaryota; kingdom Metazoa; phylum Arthropoda; class Insecta; order Lepidoptera; family Geometridae; genus Ennomos; species Ennomos erosarius. The sequence goes on along the minus strand of OY756978.1, from coordinate 4,077,383 downwards.
CACTGGAAATAGCACAAGTTTTGAGAAATAATACAATGAATGACGTGAACATTTCCGCGTTCCCGCCAAAAACTTTGTAATATTTATTTACCTGTCTGTCTGCCGTCAAGCGTTAGCGTATAATAGTCTGCGCCCGTCTTGTACTTTTATCACAGATTACTTATACGTAGCATGACTTTTATCAAAGACTTTTTTTTATCCTATATCCACAGAGTAACTTAACCCAATTTCTTTACTTGGCAAGGTATATGTCGCTATGAATGTTGCAATGAACCTTACACACTCTTGTTCGTAAAAGTCAAACTTTGCTCCATCATATAGTGGTAGTTCATCTGAGTGTATAGTAGATTTGTTTTTCTCTAATCTGTGGCTCTGTCTTAGTTTGTGGTACTTTTTTCTTTGGGCCAACTATTTTTTTTTTTCTCTAATCTGTAGGGCAGACTTCAACTAAAGAGTATATAATTTACTAACTTCAACTCTTCCTTATAGGCAAAGAAAGAGTATCAAATCGTTTTAGAAAAAGGTGGAGTTGAGTCTTTTTATTTTTGACGCTGTTTAGCATTTTCTGCAAGTGTCAATGCCAATGTCGAGCGGAGAAAATGACAGCTGATAACGGCATATTGTGCTATCAAAGTCATTTGTTATCTGACAATTTTTTATTTTTTTATTTTTGTTATATTTTGGCTCCACACATAGTGTATTTAGCCAGCGAAATGTATTAAACAAATTATTTTGATATGACATAACTGTACAAATGTATTTTTTTTAAGTTTGACTCATCGACTAAACGCTACTTAGCCGGTAGGTATCAAGTTCGGTACTTACATAATCTAATAACCTAACTTCAACACTAACCTATTTTTACCTAACAACTGAATACTTTCGGGAACCTTGATAAAAATTGACACTCTTTGAAGAAACAAAACAAAATGGCCGCCATGCAAAATTAAAAGGCGCACACTATCGGAACTTATGGGGGCAAGCATAGCGTGTTTGGACTCATGACAAAGAGAACAACGGAGGCTTTCTTACAGTCTTAAAATAATTTAAATATGGCGGATTCAAAATGGCGCCCGATTTTTTAGTAACTCAGATTCGGCTGATATTTTATATTTGGGGGTTTTAAAGGACGCTGATTTCAAATTTTGACCTTTTACTTGACTGACAGCATTTTTCAAGATGGCCGCCATGCAAAGTCAAGCGCATTATCATTTTCTTTGAAAAATACCCCTGTTTTGTACTAATTCTTGCAAAATTTAAAGTTTAGCACAAAGTATAAGACTTTTATAAATACAACAGCCACGAAAACGTCCTCGCGGGCCGCACGCGGCCCGCGCACGGAGCAAAATACTAGTTATTACTATATAACTGTATCCGTTGCTTAGGAACATACAATAGATATTTTCTACGACAGTGACTTTTCCTAACCACTACAGTGTGCAGTTCAAATAGATTAGGATTTCGATTTACAAATAAACAAATTTCAAATATGTATAGGTAAGGCAAAGGCAAAATATTATGTTTTTTAAACAGTGGTTTACAACTATCTAGGAAATCAGCACCGCACAGAGACCTAATACATTTTTTCTGTGCTCTAAATGCTCTTAGAGAATCGACTGAGTTACCCCATATAACAAGACCATACCTCAATAGTGATGACACATACCCGTGATAGGCGCTGAGTGCAGCCTGCCAAGTAGCAACCCGTTTTAGTCTATTTAGTACGTACACATACCGATCTAATTTGGAACATAATTTCTGAATGTGTTCCTTCCAATTGCAGTGTTTATCAATAATAAGTCCAAGAAATGTAGTCGAATTAACTTGTTCCACGGGATTCTGATCATGGGCGATATTTAATGAAATAGGATTGCTATTATACGTTTGAAATTGTATAATTTTAGTCTTATTAAAATTTATTATGTAATGGGTAGTAGTTTTACTCAATCAGAAAAAGAAGGAAAATGTGTAAAACGGTAGGACGAGCGAAAAAAATCAGACCGATTGGATTTTAGAAATAAACGCCACTCAAAACTAAAAAAAACTCAAACTCAGTGTTTTATGGCAAATAGGCTATTCATAGCACTTTTAAAAGTCAAATGTCGTCAGGTACGTAAATTAAATTATTATAATTACTGTAACAGAAGGGACGTATACAAGAAGAGCGCGAGCGAAGCGAGCGCGAAAGTTATTGATACATGTCCGGGCTGATTAGAGTAGTTTTACTCAATCAGAAAAAGAAGGAAAATATGTAAAACGGTAGAGCAAGCGAAAAAAATCGGAGCGTTTGGATTGTAGAAATAAACGCCACTGTAACAGAAGGGTTTACAAGAATAGTGCGAGCGTAGCGAGCGCAAAAATTTCTGAAACGTCCTAGCAGATTTCAGGAAAATTAGTATGTATGTAATGGGTATTAATACGTATATCTAGAGCAGACTGTCTAATTGGGTAGGTCCAACTTCGACAAAGAGGTCGCCCGAAGAATCCAACTCGGCTGGGCAGCGTTCGGGAAGCTTCGACCTATCTTTTCGTCCAAAATACCACGAAGCCTGAAAACAAAAGTTTTCAATCAATGTGTGTTGCCAGTGATGAGTTATGGAACTGTGATGTGTCACGTGGTCTCTAACTGTTGGCCTCATTACTAAGCTCAAAGTCGCGCAACGAGCTATGGAGAGAGCAATGCTCGGTGTTTCCCTGCGAGATAAGATCCGAAATGAGGAGATCCGCAGGAGAACTAAAGTGACCGATGTAGCTCTTAGGATTAGCAAGTTGAAATGTTGATGCAGGAGGCGAGCAGCCGCTCAAAGTGGTGATTCATGGGGGAGGCCTATGTTCAGCAATGGACGTCTTCAGGCTGTTAATGATAATATGTAGATATGGAAGTACAAAGTTCAATAAAATTTAAGATCTAGTTTTCCGACGTTCCGTCATTTGGACAGAAAACGGCCTGGCTAACCCAAACAATCATGTGCGTTTTGTGTGATATTACTAGTGTAATTACTATGATGTTTAATATGACTATTATATTAATTGGTGGGGCCCAACAGTAATAAAAATTCTTGTTGCCCCGTGGCTTAACAGGTTTTTATTCCTGTTGGCCCCCATGGGGTCGAAGACGTGGGGGACAACAGGAACAACCCGAAGATGGTGGATGCTATGTGGTGGTGATTCATCACAACACAATGTTTTACAATGCTAACTTGAGAAATTCAGGTTAACATTACATCTCTTCAAGAAGTGTCAAAGAAACGCCATGGTTGGAGTTGTTGAGACAAAATGTAAGGACTGAACAGAAGTGTAAAGATACGGTTGTGTAATAAGTTGTACGAAAATCGTGCCATCTGGTTGAGTCTGGCAGCACTCTGATTTATCTGAGATAACGTTACATTATACGCTGAATGTATTATACTAAATATATATTTATGTATACTAAATTTAAATAAATAGTTTAGAAATATCTTTTGAGATAGATAGATAAAACTCTTTATTGAAACACCACATTTACAGAAAACAATCAATAGATACAAACTTAAACTAAATGTCACAACGGGCGGTCTTATCGCTGAATGCTGAAATCGCTTCCAAACAACCCAGAAAACAGCGAAAGGAACCAACAATAAGGACGGTGGTTTTAGACTTTTTAGTATAGGAATAATCATAAAACTGTAGGTGAAGTACCTACCTAACAAAAGGTGGTCAACTAGTCTTACACAAAATTCAATACTTACTGACAATACTAATAAAGAGGAAATAAAAAAGCATAAATACGTCAATAAATAAATATATAATATACAGAGATACATATCTATACGAGTTCATTTGTAAACTACTCATATTTTAGTTGAAATAAAACACTCGGTAAAACAATGATTTACTACAATATAATCGTCAGTTCTGCCATCTAGAGAGTAAAAGAATACCTAAAACAAAAAGTTGTGACCAAACACTCGATAGATGTCTGTACTTTAGGATTTTTTTTTATATATTTTGGCTCCACACATACTGTATTTATCCAGTGTCAAGTATTATATTTTCATCGTGTTATAAAATATTTCACGTCATGTCCTAGTCATAGTTCAGTCAAGTCAGGTAGTCAAAGTCCAGTCTAAATCATCTTCTAGTAAAGTGGTGGAACCTTTACTAGAAGCTTCTATGGAGTTATGGAAGCAACACGAAAAATCACGTTTCACCACGATCGTAATTCAGCACTTAATTAATGCATAAAACGCCACTAATTTTAAACATTAACACTGGACAAAGCAAAAGTTTTGAAAAATAATACAATGCTACGACGTGAACTTTTCCGCGTTCCCGCCAAACCCCCCTTTAGGATTTAGTACCTCCATGATTACGTTAAGTGGCCTACTCGACGTGTGTTTACAAACACCGAGTACTCGGGGAAAGCACTGACTCGCCGTTTTACTCGGCAGGTGTAATCAGGCTATTAGGTTAGGTATTAGGATTAGGGCGAGAAAGTGAATGCTAGTTATGCTAGCACGACCCTATCTCGCCCCGTCCCGGCGCGCGCGGCGGCGGTGGAGAGCATTTATAAATGGAGGTGGTAAGGCAAGGCGTACCCCTCTGCCGGTCATATGCAATATCATTGTGTGCGTTTAAACACTGCGTATATATAACGGTGTGCATGTTTTAAGATGAAGTGCGGCGTTCGTTTACAGGCGCGGTTTGCGCGTGTGCTATGCGTATTTACCTCATCCCCCGTAAAAATCGGCAGAAAATAATGCTTGCGGATTATAACGTTAACATCTCCATTGGTTAGATCCTCTAAGGGGTCACATACCTCCTGCCCTATGATTACCTAAATGTCATGTAGATAATCATAGCTCCTGCCATCACCCCTGTGGTGGCAGGGAAGTGCGAGGGCATATCCCCACTCAAAAAAGTGTAGGTAATTAATAAACCATGAAAAGTAAGTGAATAATAATAGTATTTAATTTATATACCATTACCATTATACCCATATTAATAAAAAATCATGTATACAACTAATGGATAGCAGAATTGGCTCTGAAGCTCGACATATTGTAATTAATCATTTTATTTTAGGTACCAGTGGATTGTAAAATATCATTGTTAGATACTTGATTGAAGAATTTATGTAATAGGCATGATGACTACTATTAAAAATGAACAAGTAAATATTACTCTCAGTCTCTCACAAAGAAGATTAAAAATGAATGCAATAATTGAAAAATAAGTGAAATCGGTAAATAAATCACGGAGTAATAAGCTTTTAAAGTTTCTGTAGGGGGCATCTCCTGTCCCTTTCTTGAGAAACAGAGCGCTTCCACTGTTACTATGAAAAATCCACTTGTGACGTCACATGCCAAAGAGATTGTATGTAAAGCTACCACAGCTTAGTAATGAGGTACTAGGTACGACCTTGCTCTGACGTCACTGGCCGTTTGAGCTATCTCTATCTATTCCGGTTTTTAAAATGCTTGTAACTTTGTCATTTTTTGAGATATTTATTTTATTTTTGTTTTCACAAATGTTTATCTTTTGAGGAATATTATTAATTTAAGCAAAAAAATTTTTGTCGTCATGCCTATTGAAATATAAGACAGATGCTGTTGATATAGATTTACCTACTGAACTATATTTACTTTTATACTTAAAATATTTTTAACCTACTTGCAACATTATATTTACATTTATTTATGATAGTAATACAACAAGGGTTGAGCCATATCTTCTATCAGCATGGAATCAAATTTTTCATACTCATCGTTTTCTATCACTGAGAATCGTCATTTCCTGTCAGAAGGACTATACGCTGCTATGCATGCAGCAGCACCAGTGCTCTCTCTGCACTGCACTCCCGCCAATTTTTCGCTCTGAGGGTTGGCGATGCTGATGGGTAGTGTGGCAAAATGTGCATCGCATGGGGTGTATTGTGCATATACACCCCATGCGGGACGCCAGTGCAGGCTTTACCACCCAAATAGAATAGTGTGGCAAAATGCCCTACATGCTGACAGATTTGCCTCAATCCACCCTAACACTAAAAAAATAATAATGAAATAAATAACGCCCAACGATCACATACATAGATCCTGGACCCTAACTAGGATTCCCTGTATCTACGGACCCAGGAACTACGAGGACCATGGTCCCACAACACCCAGGCACAGAACAAGTATTTGCGCTTTTTTTTTTCGGGCGCAAATACTTGTCCTGTCGCGGGGATCGACCCACCACCTCCGGGTTATGAGCCGACCTGCTCAACCACCACACCACGGAGGCTGTCAAACACACACACTGCTACTTTATTGCACTGTCTACATATATTTACGTAAGTACTATGGTGCATGTTTTGAATTTAGAAGCATAATACATACGAAGTTACAAAACCATTACATTAATTTATATGTAGGTATAAGTTATTCACAAATCCCAGGAGAACAAATGATGCTTCACAAGCATATCCCGGACACCTTCTTTTAATGGTTGGTTTTGTGTATCCTTTTTTAATGGCAATTCCCACTCTGGATTCAAATTAAAGCCAAACTGTGAAAGTATTCGTAACTCACATTTAATTTGAACCCAACCGGGTGAATTTATGAATGACCATGGATGATACCACTTCTGTACCACATCAACACAGGAGCATAAAACTTCAAGCCATAAATGCAATGCTTCTTCGTTTAATCCCATGCATATTAGTGTTCTCAATTTAACATCCATTTGGGCATGAGCATTGTCATGTGATAAGTTAATAGCTTGAACACATCTGTATAGTAACTCTTCGGGTGTGAGAACTTTGCCATCTTCATCTAAACGATATGTTTTGCATAATACCAATCGACTGTAAACAGAATTGAAATCTTTTTCTACTTCCCTTGATGATGCTTCTTCTATAAACAACCACGGATGACACGGTCCATCAAGGAAACTTGGTCTTTTGATTCCATGTAATAGAACTCGCTTAAAAGCTGGAGCCAATACCCCTCTTACAAGATGAGCAGCCTTCTCTGTTACAGAGTCATCTCCAGCTCGGCTGTATTTTACTCCCTTTTCATCTAACAACTTAACAAATCGAGCTGGAAACCAACCTCTTAGTCCATTCAACTCTCCAATCCAACAGTGTTCATCTCTGGAGCTTATTACTTCAATGACATCATTTTTTCTGAATCCCAATTCATCTCCATCTCTTCGTTCAAAGTCTAATAAAGCTTTAGCACGTCTCCTTTTACTTCTAGATACATTAACATACCGTTCTCGATCAGCTGCATGACTCTGCATAGTGTAATCAGCAGTGAGCTGAGTTTCAGATGCAAGTTGAGGTTCAAGAGCCAAAAAATGTCGGGCTACTTGTAGGATTGCTTCCCTTAAATCCACAAGTATTTCTGTTTGTTTAACATTTTTAGAAATAGCATCTTCATTATTTGTTTCTTCACCAAAAAGTATAGTTTGTATCACGGACTTGTTCTTTTTAATCTGACGTCTTTGCAATTGCTGTTTGGGTAAGTTTGAAACAGCCCCTGGGTTTCCAACTAGTGCACCTTGATCTGCCATGAGATAAGCAAGATGCCTTCTCCTATGGGTGTCAATTAATGTTGGGCTCAATGTGTCACCGCATACTTCATCTATAGTTTTTATAAGTAATTCCACATCATCTATTTCTCCAGGAATGTCAGACAGTGCATTGAATATCTGAGCAGAATTAGAGATTTCTGTAAATCTATTTTCTCTTATTTTAAGCATTGCCAAAGTAACTTTAAATAATACAAGAGAGCCATCTAAAAAGAACAAATCCCATATTCTTAACAAAATTTTCATATGAACAATATTAGCATACAGTGTCAAAAACCAATGCATTGTAATCAATGAGAGTTCAATATCATGGGCATTTAAAACCTGATCAATGCCTGGTAAGTAAGTAGAAATAAGGCTTCTCAATACTTTTTGATCAGCTTGTATTCCAATTAATGTTGACGAGTAGTAGGAGGCTGGCAGAAGATCTTCAACTGTTGTACACATTATCCAAAATGCATCTTCTTCTTCCATCAGAAGTAACAGCGAAGCTGCTATCATTCCAGTTCCTTGGCAATAACCAATGTCTGGGTAAAGCCATGCTAATGATCGCAAAACTCTACGTAATCTAGGTACTCCTGTGCTAGTTGGGTGAGAAAAACAAACATTATTAGGTAAAATTTGTACGAGATCTTTCTCTATTTGTTTGCTTGTTACCAAACCATCATCACTGGATGCTCTCACTATTTCATGGTACGTAATTTCTGTAGTAGCTCTTTTTTTACTAGCACCACACAAGTGCATCCAAACTTGTGGACGAAGTGAGTGTGGGACCCCATCTTTGACCATTTTATGTAACTTTTCCGTCTTCTCTAGTTTTCCTTCCCTTTCAGAAAAGTTGATTTCTTTACTGAAAAATTCCCATTGAAGGTGATGTTGATCATCTTCAACAAACGCATTTATTGATAATTTGTCTGAGTTTTGATCCAAGGCTTCTTCGTCGTCAACACAAAATCCAAATTCATCAAATCTGTAATTTGGAAGGCCACCGCCGTGACCTTCTGACTCCGGTTGTGCCAGCTTAATCATTATATCTTGAGGCACCATACTTGGAGTGAGTGCTGAGAATGGTCCTCCAGGCGCAGGTAAAAGCTCGTCAGCAATGTTGAGACCTCGTATTGCGTCTATTACATCTTCTGGATCGTCATCTGCTAACGCAGCACTTATCTTGCGTTCATGGTCTTCTCGACCTACATAACCAACATGATCACGTGAGCTGAACAATGATTTCGCCAAATCCATTTTAGTAGGTATTTATAATTATTACAATAATAAAATTATTATAGTTACAGTAGAAGAGAAATTCAGAATCAGCACAGACTAGAGCCTATTAGGCGTGAGGCGTATTTATCGTCACAGGTAAAAGTCACTAATAAAAGAAAGTCACAGTCAGTCACAGCGACAAAATACCTCCGGGAGCAGCGACACTGTGACTTGTGCGCGAGTCTATGAGAGCGTGCTATTAGTAATAGGTGCATCCTTTTCTCACGAAGGCGTCTGTAGCGTGCCAGAGAGGGACAAACCTAGTATTTTTTTCACAGGAGTTGTGACAGCGACATGTTTTGCCAGCCGTCAATTCAAAAGTAATAGGTGCATCCTTTTTCCACATAGGCGTCAGAGAAAGACACACCTATTATATATCTACGTCCTGTAAAGGTGACTTGTGCCGCGAGTAGAAAATACTCGCTAGTATTTATTCACAGGTATTTTTCACAGATATAGCTGAGTCACAGTCACAGAGTCACCTAGTATCTCGATTTACCTAGTACGACCCACCTCTAGAGCCTATTGATTGTTGAAACCAAAGAGTATATAATTTACTACGTACGTAGTACGTTCACATGACGTTCACACTACCCTTGTGTTCCGAGTCACGCTATAATCGCTCATAGCGCTCCCAGTTGATTTTTCAGCGTTCCGATTCAGATATTGCGCTCAATGACTTTGAACTAGTCATGGGTAGCACACCGTTTAAAAACGAGGATCGTGCGTCCGGACTCTTTTGTAAATCGTGTCACCACACTGTGCTAGCATGATTGAGGCGAGGCTGGGTGCCGACTTGTCGAGGCCTTGCACGTAGCACACCACTCACTTGACTCACTACTCAGTACATGCTACACCGTAGACAGAGTGCTACGCAAAGCACAATGACACGTGTGCGTGCGTGCTTCATGTGCACGTACAACACACTCAGGTGAACACATGCTAGCCAGTTCCGAAAACTAAACTAGATGGCGCCACAGGAAAAGTTAGCACGCGGTGGCGATTTGTTCCGAGATGTTTAGGGCAGTAGATAACCTTATTTTTTTTTTGGGAAAGTTTCATATCATACGATGCACCTATCATTTTATTAATCCTTCTGATATAATTATCTAGCTCGCTAATCGCTAACTAGCAGGTTAGAGTGTCGTTCCGACTCGAATTCGTAGTCTGTGTCTCTGCACTCTGCAGTGTTGCCAACCCTAACAGCCTAAAAAACAGTACGACAGCCTAAAAAAACAGTAAAAAACAGTAAACATGTTCATTCAAAACAATAAATCTACTCTTTGAATAAAACACGTTAAAATTCATAAAAACGGTGTTTAATGTACAATGTTTAAACAATCTACATTGTACATATATTCTGTTTATTCTAAAGAAAATTTAAAAGTGCTCAAAGAAAATAATCACATTTTTATTCTTCTTCCGAAAGTGACCAGTGATAGGTATTCAAAGATATATTATGTTTAGCTATAATAAAGCAAGCCATTTTACCTTCAATTTGTTTTGGATTTTATAATTTTTGTACTTTGGTCCGTATTTAATCCCTTTATTTCTGTTTAGGGGGAATTGGTCACAAGATATTTATATATCCACTACTCATTGTTTTAAAATGATACCACTTTCGAAAATACGCAATAAACAAAATAATTGATCCCTCAGGGTCTTCCCGTATAATAATGTTGAGTAAGTAATTGAGTAGCAGCAACTCTTCTATGCGCTATGTTGTATGATTATTGCAATTTGTATCAGATGTCCCTAAAATTATAGAAAAACAGTAGAATTTGTACCTAAAACAGAAAACAGGGTTTCTAATCCAAAAACATTAAATCTACTGTTAAAACAGTAGGGTTGGCAACACTGTGTCTCTGTCTGTATGCGAGCGCGTGAGGCAAGAGGCGAGGTGAGGCGAGCGGCGCTTCGCACACTCGAAGAGTCAGTTGACTCTTTCGTGCCGAGTGTGCAAAGCGCGCCAGCTGCGGGTACAGGGGGTCTAGCACAGATACCAACCACTAACACTAACGCCTCACGCTAACTCCAAAAATGTATTGAAATGACATTTCGAAAATCGCTAACTTTTCCGTAGCGAATGTCATTTTAATACATTTTTGGACTTAGCGTGAGGCGTTAGCGTTAGTGGTTGGTATCTTTGCTAGACCCCCTGTTTTGTCTGTCTGTTAAGTGTGGGCAAACGGTGGTGTGTGCTGGCCACACCTAGATAAAATGAGTCGGTGACTCTTTTTATAGGAGTGAGTTGCTACAATCGTGCTGCCACACGTGCTGAGTACCCAACACTACTTTGAACGCTGTCAATGACTCGGGACAACCAATCACGGATGGTGATATCGCAAGATGGCGTCGGTCATGACGTTTACAAGAGATTTCGTTGTCGCGCTCACGGCGATTCGGTACGCGTTTTTAGCGCAATAATATCGATATTATCGATTTTAGCATGAATCGGAATAGGGCCTAGTTGAAACTTGAAAGTAGCCAAAGCACAGAGTACATTGGTATATTTGGTCTAGACCACTAATAGTTTACGAGAAAAAAGAGGCGTTTTATAAAAAAAAAAGCTATAATTTTATGAAGTCCCGATAGATGGCGTTAAAACGGTTGTTTTATGTGCTGTCATTGTTAAGATAATTATTATGTATCGAGTTTAGTATTCTATCCTTATTTTATGAAAAGGCATATACTCTAATGGCTTTCTATCGACAAATCGATAACGTACTCCGTGATCCACTCAACTGAATTTGACTTTTCCTTGTACTACGTTCTTTGAAACTACGACCTTGTTTGAAATACGTCGTTATTACGCCATCTAGTAACAGAAGCGGAACTAGTTTTATTTTTTAATAAAACGTCTGATTATATACTCTTTGTATTTGGTATAAATGGGCCAAAGAGTATGTAGCATAGAGAAAAATAATGTATATAATTTACAACAGAGTACTTTATGTATAGTTATATACTATAATTATATTCTTTGATTTGTTCAGTAGCACTACTTAATCTGTGGATTTGGTTGAATTTTCATTTTTTTTTCTTATATTTTGGCTCCACACATAGTGTATTTAGCCAGTGTCAAGTATTATATTTTCATCGTATTATAAAATATTTCACGCAGTCATGTCCAAGTCATAGTCATAGTCCAGTGTAAGTCAGGTAGTCATAGTCCAGTCTAAGTCATGCTCCAGTAAAGTGGTGGCAACTTTACTAGAAGCTTCTATGGAGTTTTGGAAGCAACAAGAAAAATCACGTTTAACCACATTATATCACTTGCCCTCACTCATGCTCGTAATTCAGCACTTAATGCGTAAAACGCCACCAATTTTAAACATTAACACTGGAAAAAGCACAAGTTTTGAGAAATAATACAATGACACGACGTGAACATTTCCGCGTTCCCGCCAAAACTCCGAATTTTCATTTGATTGAAAAGGCTGGGGCTGCCCATGGGCTGCCCCATCAACATAGAATCATAAAGACGGCGGACATTCACAAAATGCCTGTCCATTTTCTGTTGGTGTGAGTATTTAAATATGCATTAGTATGCGTGAGTAGGGAAGTGGCCCCTATTACACAATATATCGATATATAATAAACCTAACCAAACAGTGCTGAAGAATTTCGATACTTCTTAGTTTTAATACAATAAATAAAATTAGATATTCGTAGACCCAGAAGACGCAGCTTAGGCCGGACCCCACTTGGTGGACCGACGATCTGGTGAAAACCACGGGGAGCTGATGGATGCAGGAGGCGAGTGGCCGCTCAAGGTGGCACTCTATGGGGAAGGCCTATGTTCAGCAGTTGACGTCTTCGGGCTGTTCAAATAACATTGTTCCATAATAGTTAGTTTTTATTTTAAATTCGCCTTTTCTTATTTTATTCATTAAAATGATGATTAAATTTGTAAAAAGTGTTCCGTACCATTATCTATAAAAACGAGCAAAAAATCACGTTTGTTGTATTGAAGCCCCTATATTTATTTTGGTGGATGTATCGATGAAGTAAAGCGACGGATGGCGATAACTCGAACCGCAATGGATAAGTTGAAAAAAGTATGGAAGAATAGAAATATCACCAAAGCCACTAAGACCCGGCTCGTACGAACACTGGTTTTTCCCATATTTTTATATGCTGCAGAGACGTGGACGCTGCGAGAAATTGAAAAAAAAAAAGAAAGATGCTTTAGAAATGTGGTGCTGGAGAAGAATGCTTGGGGTATCATGGACCGAGTTTCGCACAAACGTCTCTGTGCTCCAAGAACTCCGCATTGAACAGCGTTTATCAACGCTAGTGCAAACTCGCATTCTCAAGTTCTTCGGGCACGTCTCAAGGCGGGACAATGACTCTATAGAACGTCTTGTAGTACAGGGTAAAGTGGAGGGCACTAGACCGCGTGGAAGGTCACCGATGCGATGGACTGATCAGATCAAATCTGCTGTGGGCGGTCCCTTGCATGAGTGTACCAGAATGACCACCAGCAGGGAAAGATGGCGAGATATCGTGAGGCGAGCTACATCCGCCCACCACTCTTCGTGACGACCACGACCGCTCTGCCAAGAGCGATGCGACTGAGAAGAAGATATTTATTTTAGGGAAAAATATAGGGGAAAAGGATGAATGGATGGGACGGCTGCGCCTGTCTCCCTTCGCCGTCCCATCTATTCATCCTTTTCCCCTATATTTTTCACTTTTGCTTCTCTCTTACTCATAAACAGGGTAAGGGCATAAAACTAATAAACCCGTGCGAAACCGGGGCGGGTCAGCTAGTTTATTATAAATTTCATAACTACTTTTTCATTCTGTTTGCACTTTGATCTAAATCCATTCAGCCACTTTTAGGGAAAGAGATTTTCTACTTTTTAATCTCCCCAAAACCAAAGTAATTTTGTGTAAATGTATGAAGATTTACGAATATCGACAAAATGTAATGGACAGTGTAGGTACATCACTATTCGAGAGGCGTAAAATCGCCCATCCCAAAAATATCAATTAAAGCATTAAATCTTTCAGTAGTTGCAATCGCATGGTAATTATACGATGGAAAAAACGTATATTCTTAATGTGAAATGCATATTTACTTCAAACCTTCGATGTTTAACATAAAAATAGCCAGTAAACTTTAACGTATAAAATTGTTGGAGCATAGAGGTGTGACAGCGCTTATTATAGGCATGTAACCTCATGTCAGGTAGACATACTGGGGGTCTAGCAAAGATACACACGCTCGTTTTTCCGCTCGTTTGGCCGTAGCGTGACCAAAATGGTAGCAAAATGGTATAGGTCACGCCAGACGTCTAGTCCGCAGCGCCGTACGGAAAACGCTTTGATTGTCTATGCACTGATCGTGAGCTCTAAATAAAAAAGTAAAAACTGAACAACAATGGCGGCGATAATTGAAAAAAGGGAGAATTCTGTGTGACTTGATATAATATAGCTCCAAAAGTTGAATGGTATAATAAAAAACTGTTTTTTTATTATTTTCATAATATTGTTCTAAATGCTGATTGCAAGCAAAGTTGTAAAATGGAAATAAGAAGTTTTATATGATATTACGGATATCACACATGGGTCTATTAAAAAATTTCATCCATGATACCATGGCGCTAATAAAAAAAGATCTCTTTTTTTATTTCATCCATGCATGATACCTATTTATTGTTACGAAAGTAAAGCAAACTTGGTAGAATAACTTTTATTTTATTGTATTTTAGATGGATAGACCACGTGCACACATGTCCCACAACAATCTGATGAGAAGGGGATTCTCATTTTTACCACTGATAGAGTGGCACAGGCCCACAACCAGAGCATAATAACATTAATAACTTAAGTAGAAAATAGCCCGAACGTGAAATAAATGTAGTGATCATGTCGTTACTAGTTAGTATCCAGTGTATTCATTTGGCCCAATACTTCGCCAACACGTAATAAATGTCGCTTGATAATCTTGCGTTATGCAGAAATAAAATAATTCGTAAAATAGCCCGCGTTATTCCGTTGTATGGGATGAGGCATCTGTACTGTAGGTATTATATTATCTGGGGCAATAGCCAGATTTTACCTTATCTCAACAACGTTAACACAAAATTGATGTAGATTTGCTTAACGAAATCACGAAATCCAACAAGTTATCGATCGACAGGTTCGAGTAGCGAACGTTAACATGACATGCATGAGTTCGGGCGGACGCGCAGGGAGCGTGAACGACTACGACAAAATTAGCGATAGCGTTTGTCAAAACTTAGGCCTCAACACATCACGCTACCGCCGTGGGCGTTATCCACGATGATGTTTGCGACCGAGTTAGCGTGACCCGATGTCGCTTATCCGCAGGGACTGTCATCTCCATACATTTAGGCGTTAGCGTTAAGCATTAACGCCAATGGAAAGGGATCTTTGCTAGACCCCCTGGTTGGTTGTTTTTTTGAATGCAGATTTAAAAAGACAATAGTTTGTTTGGAATCAGAGAAAATTTTCAGTGTCAATATTTTTATAGAGTATAAAAATGTGATTGATTTGCTTAATATCAAGTAACCTAAAGAAGCAATGTTTTAATAGTTCCATATGTTTTTGTAATGCTGTTTGTATTGAATTTCTGTTCATAAAGATTATATAAATCTACCCTGCGTTTAAGTGTCTAGCAACCTTGGATGCTTTCTGAGTAACTCTCTAAACAGTAGAGTTATTGTTAGGCCAAGAAGTGAGTTCTAACAAAAATGATGATTCTGGTTTTCCTTCGACTCCTCGGGTTACTCTTGATGCACAAAACACAGCACAACATGACACAATTTCAATATTGACACAATATTTAGCCCTAATAACAATATTATCACTATATTTTCATGTTTTATGCTCTCGCATTTAATTTCTTGATACACCAAACTGTCAAGACATGACACGCGGCGGTAGGTAAGGCGAGATTGCCGTACCTACAATAGCTTTCTCGCATACTCTATGCGACGATTCGTGTATTAGACAGAGATACAAGATAGTATGTTAACTTGAAGGATGCGGAGCGGCAACACCGCATTGGCAGATTTTGGCTCTCCTTATACCTCCATGGGCTGCCCAATAGGGCGAATATAGCAAAGTTCTCTGTGGGGCGAACAAAAAAAAAATTGATTGAGAAGGAAACAACGCAAGCACAAGTTTATTTATTTAATTATGCAAGACAAAGAGCATGTAACGCTGATGCAAGATTCCGAAGATTCGTAATCATTGTTGTGATATCATATCATTTTATTATTACGTATTCATAAGTGTCTTACAATCGTAGTGTCGCTTTACTTCTTAGCTTCCTTTCTGGAGTATGAGATTGGGGTGAATAGCTTCATGGTAGTTTGCTGGCCATGGCTAGCTAAACGTTACTATCGTTAGAAAGAAGAGGTAAGGAAGTAATCCGAATCCTGCTGAAATTTAAAACGATTGATTGAGGCAAAGCATTGTGTTGTGGGATAAAAATACAATAACTATTACATCTGCATATTATTCAACACATTTTTTGTAAAAATACTAACCCCGAGCATGCATGCCAGTAATCAGGAACTCTGCAGGATGCAACCAGTGTTGTGAAATAACCCATTGTAAAATAATATTCTCATTATGAGCGGCATTTAGTTTACCAATATTTCTTGATGATTACTCCCATTTTACAGCCAGAAATTATAAAACCTAACCTACCTAACTATAAATAACTGTAATCTTAAAATCATACTAGGATGGCTGTTAAAAAGTGTTGTGTAGAAAACTGTAAATCATGTTCTACAAGAAAAGAGGATCATGGTGTCACATTTCACAAGTTTCCTAAAGATGCTACATCTCGCAATCAATGGCATCACATTACACACTATAAGAACCCACAGAAAGAATTGACTGCATATGTGTGCTCCAGACATTTCTGTAAAGGGGACTTTAAAAAAAATACGGATGGAAAATACATACTGAAGTCAGGTATTCAGTCAAAGAACATTCACTTTTTATTATATTATAATTTGAATGAGTATCCTTTACTTTTCTACCTACATAGCTATTGTTTCTTTGGTTGCAATAAATATATTTTTCTATTATTATTATTTAGTTCATTATTATTTGTAGTTCATTTGCAATTAATCTGTTCTAGTAATGAACACTGCTAATTATTACACTGGTAATCATAATATTGGACTCACAGCATTATAATTTCTTTTACAGCTTTTGATTGTCAATTTGTAGTATATTTTATTCAGTGTTTAAGTTACGGCTAGATTAATGCCTAATTGATACAAAGGTGATTTTAGGATCAATTTAATTTTCCATTGAATGGCTAAAAGTTATCAAACAAATTAATAAATAAGCCCGACATTACTCTTATTTCGTAATAACAAATTACGAAATAAGAGTAATGTAATTACAAGTAGAATGTGAAGCCTGTCTACATACTATATAATAATTATGCTATATATACACAGTTAATACAGTGAGAGATTTCAAAAAGCAGAAAAGCCAAATAATGCCTATGTTATGTATATAGAATAAATTATTTAATATAACTTAGGCCAATATTACAGAATGGTTCTTAAAATATTATATACCTAAATAGTTTCTGTTCTCAAATATAGAAGTACTATTGTTCAAATAAAGTAAATTATTTTACTATATGAAAAAAAAAAAAAAAATTTTTATAATAAATAAAATAAATATGTGTGGACATTTCACACAGCGCCATCTAGCCCCAAACTAAGCATAGCTTATAAGTCACTAGTATGCTCTGTTCACTGTTAACAGATGCTGGTTGGTGAACATAGTTATTGTAAACCTTACTAACTACACTAACTAGTGTGTGGGGCTAGACTTGGCACACACTTAAATATATATTAATGAATAAATTATGTTCATTACTGCTTATTATTTCTATTAACTGATCAAGTTATCACTGCCTCTGCAAAGTATTAAATTAACATAGTTTGTTGTTAATAATATGATCAAACTCAACAAGTGTTATCTTTTGATTTCTTCTTGAGCATGTCCATTCTGGAATCATCATTATCATGATCATCATCAAGATATTATAGTCTTTAAAATTTTAGCAACCAGCGGGATTTGAACCCGAACCCTCCAACTCACCGGATTGGTCACTCTACCACTGAGCTATGGTTACCTAACCGCTAGCTGCAAAAATCTTAAGGACTATATGTGTTTGCCGACTAAGCCGTCATGGCGACATCTATTTTAAAAAACCATTCCCATGACCATCCTTGTCAAGTTGTTGTTAAAATAAGTTAGGTGTTAAATATGTTATTACAATAATTATTGTACATCTACATAATAAAATTGTTTATTATTATTTGTACTAGCTCCACCTGCTGTGGATTTACTTGTGTGGGTGTGGATTCACTTTTCTGCCCTAAAAAGTACCTATACCTACAATAACTTATGAGCTATTTTCAATATGTAAAGTATCTAATCTAATAAATCTATTTGTTTGTTTGTATGGATTTCACGCGAAAACAACTAAACCAAATAAGATAGCACATGGGTTGCTTTTACCAGGGTTTACATAGGATAGTGTATTCATTTGGCCCAATACTTCGCCAACACGCAATAAATGTCGCTTGATAATCTTGAGTTATGCAGAAATACAATAATTCGTAAAATAGCCCGCATTATTCCGTTGTATGGGATGAGGCATCTGTATTGTAGGTATTATATTATCTGTGGTAATGAGGACTATGAACGACCCAGCTCTGACGTCACTGGCCGTATGAGCTATCTCTTTCTATTCCGGTTTTTAAACGGCTTGTAACTTGGTCATTTTTTGAGATATTTAATTTTTGTTTTCACAAATGTTTATCTTTTGAGGAATATAATTAATTTATGCAAAATAATAAATAGTAGTCATCATGCCTATTAAGAGCAGTAAATAAAATTATCGCCTGATTTAGTAAATTAAATGTAACGCATGGTGAACCACTTACCCTAACAACCCCGTAAATGGATTGCCAAAGAGTATAAATAACAGAGCATGTTGAAATTAGCTTTTTACATAGAAATTGGTTCTAGATGCTGTACCTTCAATATTCCCATGGACCATTGACAAAATAAACATGGACGACACATCAACAACCGAAGAGACACTGATGATCAGTGATGACGATGATAAGACTCTATCCTTCGACAGTAAAAGATCAGACACGGATAATTTGGAGGCAATAAAAAAGTTCATAGAAGAGCAGGAGAAGGAAATTTTAGAGAGTGAAATTCAAGAGAAGGAAATTCAGGAAAGGAAACTCCGAGAAGGAAATGTAGAAAAGGAACATTGTAAACAGATGACAGAAAATGAAAAATTGCAAGAAACATGCCTAACAAACAAAAGTAGTGACCAAGATGTTGATGCAGCAGAACCTAATGATGTAGAATCAACTGTAATAGACATGATTATTAATGAACCTGAACCAGAAATAAGAAATAAAACTGCTGAAGAGAGTGCAAAAGATGTTCCAGAAGAATCTGTTAGTAAAATGGCAATAAGTGATCAGAAAACTACAAGTGCTATAGACAAGGGTAAGTGGAATTCATGTCATACTGAAATACGTTTTTTCAACACATTTTCTCAAAACATGCATTTACAAAGCCTGTATACATTTGTTAGAAAGTTAAAAATGACTCACCATACAACTGGGCTTGAAATCTGCTATTTTAATTGTGTCATAATGGTTCATGAATGGTGCCATGAGAGATTTTGACACTAAGGGTAGTCTACTTATGGTTTGTAGACTACTATTAGTGTCAAAATCTGGCATTATGGTACCATCCATGAACCATTATGACACAATTACACATGACACAAAATAGCAGACTTCAAGCCCAGAACGTGCGGTAAAATAGGTACTCTCACCTAAACTTTATTTAATTACCTATTGTACTGTTTTCTCGCAAATGTATTGAAAATAATTGTATGATACACGTGCGGAAATAGGTTTTCCAAAAATCCCAATTTACCGCTCTAAATAACTATGATTGATCATTGTCATAGATAAGGGTCTGTTTTAGGGAATGCCTCCATGTCTCTGGCAGTTGGTTCCAGGGTTGAGGTGAAGGATTTCGGAGGCGATTGGTATGAAGCCGAGATTGCAGAGGTTGATTACGATGATACGGAGGTCCTAGTTCATTATGAGACTGAATGGAAAAAGTGAGTTATAGTATAGTGCTAGCACTGCTAGTTGATTTTAATAAATAGTCATCATCATCATCATCATCATCATCATCATCATTAACAGCCTGAAGACGTCCACTGCTGAACATAGGCCTCCCACAGGTAGCGCTATTTAGAGCGGCTGCTCGCCTCCTGCATCCATCGGCTCCCCGCGGCTTTCACTAGATCGTCGGTCCACCTAGTGGGGGGCCGACCTACGCTGCGTCTTCTTAACAAATAGTATGGCACGTATTTACGGAATTTGTAATTTTGTGTAATAGAGAATCATTGGTAAGCGGCCAGCGGTCACCATTGCCTTCATGTGGATTTTCGCCAATTCGCCTAAGTTTTACAAGATTGAAGAAGTTTTGATTGAACTGTGCCCCAGCATAACAAAAAACTAATAACGTTCAGTCGTCCTTTCTTTATTTGCAGGAATTATAGTGTAACTCTAGAAATTGGTTCAGTTGTTTCATTTCAAGCAGAATGGTAATAAATATTCATCCATAGTGAACACATTACAAAGTTGAACACACAATCTTTTGTATTATTTATTTTATTATGCATGTAGTAGATACTTAGAAAGAGACTTATTAATATATTAACGGTATTTGGTAAGGAGGAAGTTAGGTGGGTTACGTTTCCTATTTTAAAATAATAAATAAAATAATAAATAAATAAATCTGTGTGGACATTTCACACAGCGCCATCTAGCCCCAAACTAAGCATAGCTTGTACTATGGGAACCGGATAACTGATACAATACTTATATACTTTTTTTTTGTATATACATACATACATAGAATACAATATAACACCTAGACGCAGAACAAACATCTATGTTCATCACACAAATGTTTGTCATGGGTAGGAATCGAACCCACAGCCCCCAGTTCAGAAGGCAGGGATACTACCAACTGAGCTATCGGGCCCGTCGTTATTTTAAAATAAATATGATATATTGAAAATGTTAAGGAGGAGTGTTGAGAAGATTCATAGTTTTTGTGAAAGCGCACTAAAGCCCCTCTAGCACAGAACACGCAGTATTATCTACTCCTAGCGGAGCCCTCTCGTTAGTTTTGTTTACAAGGGGAAATCTCTAATTTCACCCTCCATTTTGCGCTTCACTTGTCTCCCCCTGGCAACCGATAAACTTTTCGTTTTACAAACAAATATTTTCATAATGATCCGAGCAGTGCTAATCGACTCGTATATTCTTCAAAACTAGTCAGACATTAAAAACTCCTTGGTTTCCATTAAACCTTTATAAAAAAGAGGATGGAGTTTTGGCGGGAACGCGGAAAAGTTCACGTCGCGTTACATTGTATTATTTCTCAAAACTTGTGCTTTTTCCAGTGTTAATGTTTAAAATTGGTGGCGTTTTACGCTTTAATTGCTGAATTACGAGCAAGAGTGTGGGCAAGTGATATACATATAACGTGGTGAAACGTGGTTTTTCGAGTTGCTTCCAGAATTCCATAGAAGCTTATTATAGTAAAGTTGCCACCATTTACTAGAGAATTACTTAGACTGGACTATGACTATTGACTAAGACTTGACTTTGCCTGAAATATTCGACGAAAAATTACAATACTTGACATAGGCTAAATACACTATATGTGGAGCCAAAATATAGGAAAAAAAGAAAAAAGAGTGGATTTCCATTTTTGAAATTGTGTAATTGTGAATGTCATTTCATTTTGACAGATAATTTTCTTAAATGGCGCGCGATTTCAAGACCGGGAAACCGTGACCGTGTAGATTTTCAATTCAACAAATATTATATTTTTCCTGATTTTTGTGATGTCTTATCATTACGAGACGCGTTTCAAATCTCAACGAAGAGGGATCAGGTAAAATAATAGTCATACTCTTGTAAAAATCTTTCACTATCATCATGTGTTAGTGTGTAGAAGTACCTAATATTTATATACGGGACCTTTACCGTGATTGAAATCATTAATTATGAGTTCCCGATATTTCGGCACAGTTATAGTATATGCACAAACACCACGTTCGCGCGTAGACTGAAGAAAAAAACTGACTGAAACTGAGGAAAATGATAGCATTTTCCCGTTTTCTTCAGTGTACGCTTAAAAGCTAAAAAATAAACTAACAGATTAGGTAGGTAATACGTTGCGGAACGTGAATGCAGGCCTTGCTGCCCCCAAGTAGGGTAACACGCTTATTATACCGTCAACGTTGGTCGAAGAATATTGTTTGTTCTACTGAAGTTAAGCAGGTAGGTACAAAGGTAGTTTAGAATAAAACATAAATTTGCGTATCATCAATAGCCTTAAGAATCCCTTATAATTTTCGCGCGCTGCAAGTTTAGGCAAATAGTATGCGTGTGTGCGCTCGAGCTGTATACTTTCGTAGTGTGCGTTGAGATGCGACGACGTAGCGGGAACAAAAATCTTGGTCCGACATTTATAACGTAACATTGTAAAAACTATGTCGCTAAGTATCTGCACAAGTGTAATTATGACGTTCTATATTTATCCAGTAAATTACATTATTTGGTACAAATATAGGAATAATAACTAAATTGGTGAAGTTTCGTTAGTCTAACAATAATTTGGTATAAATTATGATGTTTCTTATATTATTTTTTTATGAGAATAAATTACGTGACGAGCTAGTCGTTCATCTGATGTTAAGCGGTGCGGCTTCCCTATTTAACACAATAGAGTCTTCTACTCAACTTCAAAACAGTTTTAAACTGATAAGAATCATTACAAATATATGCATCAAATGTTATTTCCCGGAATTACAGTCATTGAGCCTTATCAAATCAAAATCAAATCAAATAATATTTTATTGACATAAAGGTTTTACAGTGCATAATAATGAGTCCATAGACTCCTGAACTAGTTTAACACTGTGTTTCAGGAGCCATGGCTTCTCCCCTTATAATATGTTCCCATCTTCTTCATCAATCAATGACGATGTTAGTGATTTATGGCGGTTGATGCACTTCTATGTATGTAATTCTCTGCAAATATAATTAAACGTTAGATAATGAATAATTTCGTGCCTAAGGAATGCAAGCGCCTTTTGTGTTTTTTCAATTCTTTTCTTTTTATTAATAACTTTTCCGTAATGTGCACGTTTTCGACCCATTTTCTAAAAATAAAACATACGTTTTAATAATAGTACAGTTAACACAATATTCACGTGTAAAAAAATCATTAATTACGAAAAAAAAATACTTACTGTATCAAAACAGGTTAGTCGCGGTCTATAAGCATGCGTAATCCGATTATTTACGTAAGGAGCCGCACTGATCACAGCGTCACAGGTTCGTCGTCGAGAAGGTCTCGGGCGCGACTGAATGTAGCTTGCTTGTGCATCGTCTTATATCGTATTATTTCAATATTTTATTATCAATAAATTTGTAGTCTAAAATTAAATAAAAATATGATGTTTGGTAGATAACAACCTGTTCTTTCATAATTTATCACTGTCAATTGTATTTATTCTTTAATCATACGTGTAAATGACGGTTATACGCACTGTTTTTTTGGAGATTTTCAGTGTTGAACTAATTTTTTTTAACACACTTAATGGATAACTTAAAAAAAAATATTTTGACTGTGTCCTTGTTATATTTATCCCCAGTATGTACAATTTTTCTCAGATTATTATTCGCTATCAGTTATCTAGAAACGTAATTGACAAACCTACCGTTTCGTGATTTCGTAAAAACGTCAGTTTTAATTTTATTTTTCATAAATTATATTGAGTAGTTATCACAGTATTATTTTGTCTACGCCCTAGATAACTACACGATTTACTATTATATTTAAGGAAAATTTCAGATGTCTCATAGGTATTGAGAAATCAGTTCTGAAAAAGTAGTAATATTTGGAACACGCCTAGAAGGGGCTCTTAAGACGTCCACTGCTGAACATAGGCCTCTCCAGAGAGCGCCCCTGGGAGCGGCCGCTCGCCTCCTGTATTCATCTCATCGGCTCCGGTTCGTGGTCGCCACTCGAGAACCTTTTTCACCATCGGTTGTCAGTTCTACGAGGGATCTGAACTGCCCATTGCCATTTCAACTTTCTAATTCTAAGAGCTATATCGGTGACATTAATTCTCCTGTGGATCTCCTCATCTTATCTCGCAGGGAAACCCCAAGCAAAGCTCATAGCTCGTTGCGACTTTGAGCTTACTAATGAGGCCGACAGTAAAAGACCATGTCTCAGTTCCATAATCCATAAGTCCATATATAGGTGAATCTCCCAAAAATGGACAAAATCGGCATGAAAAAATTATTGAAAAATCTGTTGCATAATTGTTAAAATTATTGTGGAACAGCATATTTACTACAAGCGGCTTTAACCATTTTCCTAGTACCCAGCCATTTGCCTCTCACTCGATTTCACAGGTTAATGACGGCAGGATAATGACGATTTCGTTATAAAACACTTGATAAAAATACAAAGAAAACCCATAGGTATAAGAGATATATTTTATTGAACTTACCTATTGTTGTATATTTACTGCACAGACTATCACTAGTTAATTATCACGCATTCGGTAAATAAATGTAGCCAGACTATATGATAATTTCTCTGGACCAGACACACCCTCCAGCTCTAAACAAGACTGTATGGACAATTGAGAGAATGGAGTGTGGAATTGAATGGATCATAGAAAAGAGCGTGAAACGGCCGCTTTATAGACAAATACTTGAGATTCAATGCATAACGCATTCCCGCCTTTTTTTGAGTTTAATGTTTTGGCGGGGTTATGGTTGCGAAATCCATTACACATAAAGTTGCGACATTTTCACAAAATCTATAAGTTATAGTAGTGCTCTATTAAAAATATTTAGTCATGTAATGTTTACACTATCAATTAAAACAATAAAACTAACAGTATTACCAATTTTAAGTAATCTTCTTAGAGTAAACAGTTGCAACATGGGGGCATTACATGTCAGGAATATGATTTTCAAGGTCAAATATTGCGAAAATAGTTTATTTCGGTTAATTCTATGCTGCGTGTGAGTTAGGATTATAAAAGTAGAGTATTTTTAGATGTATGAAGGTAATAAATTCTGATATATTATAATTCTTATTTGGTCAAAATTTGTCAATACGTGAATTTGTCCATTTTTCTGAGATTGACCCGTATATTGTGGTACATAATAATTATTATGAATTTAATATAAAAATATGTTGGTCTAGGCTAGGTTGTATCTTTTATAACTTCAACCTGCTATCTTTCCTACAGCATAGCTGTTAATTTCGTAGTAAATACCTAGAGGCTTCATTCCACACAATATTTTGTGTGGGAGTGAAGGACAATTATTGACACACAGACAACTCTAAAATTCTAGAAAGGACATTGACAGGATCAGGTCCAAAATTGCCCAGTGATGGGAGTACCTGCATTACGTTCCTTATATCCATTTATGACTACACGCCAAATATTTTCAAAATCTGACCAAGGGTTTTTTTTAAATTAATTTTTTAATATTGATATTTGTACCTACCTACTATGGGACCTTACCCGACACAAGCATGGGGATAATATTTTATCCCGTCACCGTCATCATCATCATCGTCACCATCATCAGCCTGAAGACGTGTGCTGCTAAACATAGGCCCCTTCCATAGAAGCCACTTTGAGCGGCTGCTTGCGTTCAGCATTCATTCGGCTCCCCGCGGTTTTGACCAGGACGTCGGTACACCTATTGGGGGATGACCAGCGAGTACATTCAGGCCGATTTAGTTCGATTCGGTTTGGTGCGGTTCGATTCGCTCCGATTCGATTCGACTCGGTACGACCCGGTTCAATTCGGTTCGATTCGGTGCGATTTGGTTCGGTTCGATTCGGTTCGATTTGGTTCGATGCGGTTCCATTCGGTTCGATTCGGTTCGATCCGGTTCGATCCGGATTGATCCGGTTCGATTCAGTTCCTTACCATTGCATTTCAGCCTCCGTGGTGTGGTGGTTGACCAAGTCGGCTCATAACCTGGAGAAGGCCGGCTCGTTGACTCGTTTTGCTCGAGTTGCTCGTTTTGCTCATTTGACTTGTTTGACTCATTTGACTCATTTGACTCGTTTGACTCGTTTGACTCGTTTGACTCGTTTGACTCGTTTGACTCGTTTGACTCGTTTGACTCGTTTGACTCGTTTGACTTGTTTAACTCGATACACTCGTTAGACTCGTTTGATTCGTTTGGGTAGTTTGACTCGTTCGACTCGTTCGGCACGTTTTGCTCATTTGACTCGTTGACTTGTTTAACTCGATACACTCGTTAGACTCGTTTGGCTCGTTTTGCTCTTTTAATTATTTGACTCGTTGAGTCGTTTGACTCGTTTGACTAGTTAACTCGTTTGACTCGTTTTGGTCTTTTTGCTCATTTGACTCATTGAGTCGTTTGACTCGTTAGACTCGTTCGCCACGTTTTGCTCATTTGACTCGTTGACTTGTTTGACTCGATACACTCGTTAGACTCGTTTTGCTCTTTTAATTATTTTACTTGTTGACATGTTTGAGTAACCAAACGATTCGTTAGACTCTTTCGGCACGTTTTGCTCAATTGACTCGTTGACTTGTTTGACTCAATACACTCGTTAGACTCCTTTGGCACGTTTGGCTCGTTTTGTTCTTTTTTTCTCTTTTTGCTCATTTGACTCGTTTGACTCGTTAGACTCGTTTGACTCGTTAGACTCGTTTGACTCGTTTGGTTCGTTTTGCTCTTGCTGATATGACTCGTTGACACGTTTGACTCGTTAGACTTTTGACTCGTTTTGCTCATTTGCCTTGTTTGACTCATTTGACTCGTTTGACTCGTTGACTCGTTTGGCACGTTTGGCTCGTTTTGCTCTTTTTGCTCATTTGACTCGTTGACTCGTTAGACTCGTTTGGAGCGTTTTGCTCGTTTTACTCTTTTTGCTCATATGACTCGTTTGACTCGTTAGACTAGTTTGACTCGTTTTTCTCGTTTTGCTCGTCTTGCTCGTCTTGCTCGTTTTGTTCGAATAAGAAAAGCAATAATGACAAATAAGGAAAACGTCAGCAAAACATGATACGAAGCAAAAAAACGTTATGCCAATCGATTTTATGTAGTCCCATAGAGTATTTTGATTCCTTCATAAAATAGGACGGTATAGCCAAAAAATTTTTTTTTCGTGTTTTTGCATTTTTTTGCTAACTGTACATTTTTACCAAAATCTGTGAATACAGTTTAGAACATCACAAAAAGTTATGGATGATCTCCTCAGAAGGTTTTCCTGTAAATAGAACCGTTAAGGTACCTGCCCTTGCTGTCCCGTCTTAAAAACCCAGCCTGTGTAAACTCATTTTTTTTTTATTTCCGTGGTCAGATTTTGAAAATATTTTGTGAGCAAGTATTTATACATATGGAGAGTCTAAAAACGGTACTCCTTTTTCTGGGCAGTATTTGGACCAAAACCCATACTAAGACTGTCAATGTCCTTTCTGTTCCAGACATGACGAATGGATAGACGTGAGCAGCTCGCGTCTCCGTCCGTTTACAGGCGCAGCTAAAAAACAGCCCGCACCCGGGGAAAAAAATCCCGAGGAACCGAAAGATGTCAAACCACTACCAAAAGATGCACCTGCTAAAGACAATATTCTGAAGGAGATTAAAGAAGAACCAAAGGAAGATGTAAAGGTAGAAGAGAAGCCGAAGGTGGTATTTGAGGTTGGTGAAAGGTGTCTGGCCCGATGGAGGGATAACAGGCGATTTGTCGCTACAGTTCTCAAGGATTTGGGTGATGGTAAGTGTGCTTTCAATGAGAACATGCGCAGGAGAACTAAAGTGACCGATATAGCTCTTTGAATTAGCAAGTTGAAATGGCAATGGGTAGGCCACATCGCTCGTAGACCTGACAAACGATGGGTATGAAAGGTTTCGAGTGACGACCACGATCTGCAGCGTAGGCCGGCCCCTCTCTGGATCTGGTGAAAACAGCGGGGCGCCGATGCGGATGCAGGAGGCGAGCAGCCGCTCAAGGTGGCGCTCTGTGGTGGAAGCCTATGTTCAGCAGTGGACGTCTTCGGGCTGTTGATGATGATGATGATGTTGATGAAGTGTGTTTTGACTTTAGCGATGGTGTAACATTTCTAGCTGTTAACCTAGTTCCTATAGGTTGGAGGTGAACTAAGGCAGGAAGAAAAGATACAACTACAACTAAAAGATCTTAGGTCTTTGCAAACGAGATATTTACAGTGACGGACGTCTGCATATAAGTAGCGACACCGTTACAATGAACCCTGGTTCCTCTCGGAATTTCCAGCAAAATTAACTGAAAATGACAACAAGACAATGTTTTATTTATAACTGGATAGGCTTGACCTCAATCTCACCTGATGGAATTTGACGACGCGGTCTACGATGGTACATGCTAGCCTAGAAAAAAATGTATACTATTTGACTATTTGAGATTATAGTTGTTAGTTACTGCCAAGGAGGGTTATGGTTTCTAATTCTTATTTGAATGCTACAACATCAAGCAGTTTATCATAGTTCAGTATTCTTTTCTATAGGGAACTTTGAAATAATGTTTGACGATGGCTTCCACTGGACGTGCACTGTAGCCCGGCTGAGCAAATTGAAGGCCGACTCTCTGTCCATCGACACTTCGTTCCAAGCAGCTTCTGCGGGGTCACCATCTCCCCTAGATGTATCTGGACCCAGCACAAGCAATACACCAATCTCTCCCTCAATACCTATCTTCCACACACATCTATTCGACCCGGCAAGGGACTACTTAGGGTCAAAAAGCGAACGACGCGAGAAAAAACGCAAGATTAACATTAAAGAAATATTTAACATTGGACAAAAGAAAAGCAAAATAGCAAAGACAGAAACGGACAAGTCGCCTAAAACTCCAGTGGAGAAGAAACCGAGGGTAGTTAGGAAAAAAGTTGCTCCGAGCATTCTAAAGTCGCCCAGTATTGTACCGAAGAAAGAAATTAAGACAGAACTACCTGGTAAGTTTTATTTAATCCATATGCTTGTACTAAATTATTGAATAAAAATGATATATCAACTGTCCATACCCTCCCAGCATTTCTGGTTCTGACTGCAGATAACTTGAAAGGTTCAAGCCCAAGTTTTAATATCCAGATTTCAGTTTATAAGACACTGAGGGCAGTTCTTACTCCATTTTTAATATGTTTACTTCAGTGAAAAGGCATTTCTTTCATATTGTTGATGCCAAAACGTTTTTGTTTATCTACAGATGCCGTAGCATCAATTATTGGCACTGTAACTAAAGAGTTGGAAGTCAAACTTGAACCACTCTCTAGCCAAACGATCGCAGACACCAACCAGAGAGCTTCTGAAATCTACGATGATGCTAACTCGAGTGCTACCGAGAGCGTACCTGAAGATATTAAAGAAGAAATAGATGACATTACGATCGACGAAATGGAACCAATCAGTTGTGTTGTTAACCCTAACGATAAAACGCTTGATGATGAAGATAGTATTGAAGAACCGAAATCTGAAGGTGACCCAGTAAGTAAACTTCTGTTAAAGTAGTAGATTATTTATAGTTTTATTTAGTTTATTAATAAAATTTTTAGTTTCTCTCTTGAAGGAGTCTAGATGTATTCTCAAACGGCCTTATTAATAAACGTGGAGTAAAACGGGCTTTTGTCTTTTCGATCAAGTTCGATATTCCAAATGACAAAAAAAGACAAAGGACAAAAAAGGAGTAACGTGTTTATTAATAAGGCTGCAATAGTCGTAGATTCAACACACAGTTGTGTAAAGAGTTTTAGAAGTATTTATTTATTCTCTTTTCCAAATTATCTGAGTTTTGATTCTTTTAGTTAATCTTTTCCCTTGACTTTCTCTGTATAGGTAGTATGTATTAGATGCTTCATGTAAAAAACTTGTAAAATGTAGGTTCTTGAAGAAGAGGTAAAACTGGAAAACTTTGAAAAACAAAATTCAGAAAAACATGAACGGGTAATTGATAAGATTAAAGAAGCCATTATTAAACTAGAAGGTGGTATAAGCGCGATTGAAAAACTTCATAGTCCAAAAGCGGAAAGAAATTGTACTCCTATAAAAGATCTAGAAGCATCCAAAGAGATGCGCACACCAGAATTAAAGAGAGAAGTTAAGAAAGAAGATTTAAAAGACGTATTAGCTGAATTCGCGGCTACCATTGACGGTGACGAGTCAAATAATGAGGAAAACGAAGGTTGCAAATCTGAATTTTCCAGTGAAGAGAAGCCAAAGCTTTTGAAACCTAAGAGAAATCCTATGAAGATTAAAAAGGGTAAGAAGCTGAGGTTGTTGCAGCAGAAAAAGGTTAAAAGACAGGTTGAGAAAGTAAAGAATGAATTGGAGAGGATGAAGAAGCAGTTTGAAGCGATGCGGAGGCAGATGATGGTACAAACGAAAGGGCTTGCACAGGTAATAACAAATTGATGGTATAAATAAACGATGTCAGCATGAAGTTATAAATGTAGTATCACGTGGATGTGAAAAATATAATACATTAAATCATCAAAATGAGGAAGATGCATTCAATTACTTTTGAACTTGTCAATCTTAATATCAGTGAGGTTTGTCTGTCCTCAGTTCATAGTTTATATTTAAAACAAAAGACACTGGTGTGTATATTATTACCGCAGAGTATATATTATTTTATGGGGTGCAACCTATATAATAATTACTCTACATTCAAGTCTATTGTAATTATCATTTCAAATCAATTTTCAAGTAGTGTAATTTTATTTTATTCTAAAGATTAGCTACTTTCGATTATCTAATCTCATTTTTGTGGTCGCTAACAGCAACCCCGATGGTTTTGTATGCTAGTAAATTGTGCCACAACCCACAAGGGACCAAAATGTATTTAAGGCGAGAGCGATTGTTTGAATCCCGAGCGTATCGAGAAGAGAAATAGATACAAAAATATGGGACGCCACGGCATAGGTTCCCACTCAGCGAGTTGGCATGCAATCAAGGTCGTAATAATGACCCTAAAAGGTATTAGGGTCATCCATGACTTATAGACCTACGAGAACGAACAAAGATTAAATAAAAATTAACTGTAAGTTGTAACTGTTACAACACCAACCGTAATTTTTGTTTTAATTCCTGTCCATACAAAGGTAGCCTGGAAGAAATCGCTTAATGCGATAAGGCCGCCCGTTGTTCTACCATTCTTTTATAAATTTGTATCTATGTGCCATTCTTGTTTATTGGTGTTCAATAAAGTATTATTGTGTTGTATTGTATTGTTAACTCTACTGCGTTTTCTAACGCAGTCTCCGGTGCGCGCTCCAAAAGCGATGGATCCTCTCCCGGAAGACAGCCTGTTCCCGGGCGAGTGGTGCTGCCGCTGGGTGAACGGGCAACCGGTCGGGAAGGTCAGCGAGATCGAGGGCGCGCCCTCACTGGCCGCCGACAGCAAGCCCGCGCTGCCCAGGCGGAGTGTTCAGGTAGCTGGGCCTTGTGATATAGGTCATAGGTTACCACTTGGTGTTTCTGAAGTCCGTGGCACCGAGGCGGTGTGTTCAGGTAACTGCACCCGTATCGCGTAACTATTCTGGACATGGAGTTCGCCGGTCATCCTGCACGCACCAATTGTCAAGTGTGCGAGTGCCAGCAAGAGAGCAAACGATTACAATGTCCATTAGACTTACGCGATAAGACCCCTACTATAGAATAGAATAGAATAGTTCATTAGCCTTATAACTGTGTTTATTACACTGGGCACGTCAATTTTACAATCAAAAGGTATTTCTAGTGATAAGTATAGGCCTCCCCCAAACAGCGCAACTTTGAGCGGCTGCTTGCCTCTTGCATCCATCGGCTCCCCGCGGGTCTGACCAGGTCGTCAGTCCACCTAGTGGGGGGCCGGCCTACGCTGCGTCTTCCCGTTCGTGGTCGCCACTCGAGACCCTTTCTTCCCCACCGGTTGTCAGTTCTACGAGCGATGTGGCCCGTATCCCTGGTTACTAGCGTTGTATTATATTATCTGTGCCCCTGGTGTTGAATTTGAGAACTATTTACATGTATTTAACGTCAAACTTCAGGTGGAGGACAAGAGGCTGCCCCCGGGTTGGACCAAACACATGGTGCGCAGGAGTGTGGGGAATTCCGCGGGCAAATGGAATGTCGTGCTTGTTGGGTAAACATTACGTATTCGTACATTAACTTTAACCCCTTACTAATAAACACTGCATAACGGTGGAATAGCCACTCAGTGTTTTCTCTTGTATTATATTTGCGTTTTTCAAACTTGATAGAGAGAATCACTAAAACTATTCTTCTGCTATACAATAAGGAGCACCATTACCAGTAAGGTGGTAAGGTACGGCGCAAATGGGCGACTGGCTATCGCGCGTCACCCCTACTTTCAGCAGTAGTAGATTATTTGTTGGTAACGTGTTGCGATCCTTGGGTCATGAGTTCATGGTTCAGTGAAGGAAAACATCTTTGTGAAATCATGGTGGAGGGCATTTTCCAATACTTGTCTGCCTACCGTTAAGTTAAAATCTATCGCCAAGCATCCTCCATCATCATGATCCTCTAGGCGCGAGGAGTTTGAATTGGCTTCTTTGTGCATACTAAGTTTATACAACGTAAGAATAACTTGGTCTCCCTAAAAATGTATAAATCATCAGCTTATTTTTGTATTAGCACTAGATAAAATAAATATATATAATACAAATAAATTAGCCCTCTGCCAAGGCACGCCACTCAGGGCGATCTTTAGCACCATTCTTCCAGTTACTCCCGAATTTTTTTACGTGAATTAATGACGCGACGAGCTAGTCCTTCACCTGATGTTAAGCGACATAACAGTTGCAGTGATGATGTAAGAATAATATTTTTCAATTACCAATTAATCCATCTTTACAGTCCTGATGAAATAAAAAACAAGAGGTTCCATACGAAGACAGACATGCGCAACTTCCTGGAGAGCAGCTCGGGCGAAGCCCTGAAGGAGAAGTATGAAAGCGCGCTCCTTGACTTCAGCGTGCACTTGAAAACCGCCCGCCGCATGGGATGGATTGTCAATACACCAGGTAGAGTCCACGCCAAACTTAATGGCGGCTGTGTAGTCTGCGCGAAACGCTGCGCAGTAACAAAAACTGCGATGTGCGCGAGAAGAGGTAAACGGTGTACGTAGCGTGCGGGGCCTTGTAACGCACTTCACAGCCGCCATTGAGTTTGGTGCAGACTATACTTTGACACAAACATATTTTTAAGGATACATTGATTGCAGAAAATGGAAACAGAAAGAAGTGCTCTGCAAAAGGCAGGTGTGGTGCTTACATTAGGCAAATGTTTTGATTTCATTGCCAGTTATGTGTGCTATATGATTATGTAATATGTATTATGATTATATTGTAATTACATTGTATGTTTCTGTCCTGTCTTCTCAGCAGTGGAACGAATGACTAAAGATTTTGATTGCAATTTGGGGTGTAGAATTTTAAGTACTTAGTAAGATCTGCATTATAATCTACTTCGATCGGCAAGCCGCCTCCCAAACATGGTGATAATGGCAAACCCAACTTGTCGGCCTATGTTTTTAGCTTATGAAATGCAGGTTTTATATTTTGTTCTTTAGATGGTATCGCCGAAGCTCCCGAAACCATTCTTCCCGCTGACACCACCTGCACCCAGTCGCCTCTAGTCAAGATAAGGAAGCTTAAGCAGATTGAGAAGGAAGGAAGGAAGAGGACAGAGACGGAAGGCAGGAAACGGAAACTCGTCAGGAAGGAAGGGGATAGAAAGAGATCTCTCATGATGCACAAAAAACGTAGACCTATCAAGTTAAAACTGCAGAGGGGTTTCAATACTGTAAGTAACCTAAATCTATCTTCTATTTAAATAAAAATAGAATGCTGTACGTTAGTAGATCCATTACTTAAGAAACGACTGATTTCGCTATTTTTACTTTCGAGTAATATTTCCATACTTTGTGTTTTATTAGCGTAGCGTTTTTTAAAAGAAGATAAATACACTTGTGCGGAAAAGGGCTACAAAATGAAATGATAATCTAGTACTTTTCCCACTAGCCTGAACTTGAAAAAAATGTAGTAATCGTGTCTAGAGAGTTACTAGTTAGTGTCCAGTGTATGCATTTGGCCCAATACTTCGCCAAGACGCGATAAATGTCGCTTGATAATCTTGCGTTATGCAGAAATAAAATAATTCGTAAATAAAATAGCCCGCGTTATTCCGTTGTATGAGATGAGGCATCTGTACTGTAGGTATTATATTATCTGGGGTCATTATAATAATTCACAAAAAGAAAAAAAGAAAAAATTATAAAACAACAACTTTTTAAATTTATTTTAATTTTTTTTATTTATTTTTTTCTCATCAGTTTTGATAATTAAAACTACTACTTAATTTATTTTTCAGTACAACTCACAAATTGTAGGCGGAGAATCGAGTGGTGAAATTAAATCAGAACCAATGGAAAATGCTTTTGAACCACCCTTGATGCCACTTGAAGATGGTTATGGTATGTACTTATATTAATATGGATTGATAATATTTATTCAAACAAACCTCTAAAGTCTAGAGAACTAGGTGGTAGGTTTTTTCTGCAAAGTTCGTCTAGGTAGGTCCCACCGCTTTGCCAGTTATTCTGCCGCCAAGCAGTAGTGTGCAAGCACTACTGTGTTCCGGTTTGATTGTAGCTAGTGAAATTACTGGGCAAACGAGACTATGACCGGATTACACAGTCTAGTAATCTGATTA
Organism: Ennomos erosarius; assembly: GCA_963580505.1. Taxonomy (NCBI): domain Eukaryota; kingdom Metazoa; phylum Arthropoda; class Insecta; order Lepidoptera; family Geometridae; genus Ennomos; species Ennomos erosarius. The sequence goes on along the minus strand of OY756978.1, from coordinate 4,042,655 downwards.
CTAAACTGAGTGATGTCTCGGGATGACGTGCGCAGTGCAGTGTCACGCGAAACTTTTTTATTTTAAAGTTCCGAGTGACGCAACTGTTATGGGCAGCCGTGTCGCTTAACATCAGGTGAACGACTAGCTAGTCACGTCATTCATTCCCATAAAAAAAAAACCAAACCTAATAAAAAAGCTGTTATCACTCAGAGCGATTGCTTTTAGGTTATCAGTTCATCATCATCATCATCATCATCATCATCATCATCATCATCATCATTAACAGCCTGAAGACGTCCACTGCTGAACATAGGCCTCCCCCCGGGAGCGCCACTTAGAGCGGCTGCTCGCCTCCTGCATCCATCGGCTCCCCGCGGCTTTCACCAGGTCGTCGGGGACAGTTATCAGTTATTTAACCAAAATGTTCTTTGTAATTGTTTCTCAAGTGCTCTTTTATTTTTCAACAGTGTATGTCGGCTCACTGAAAGTGCAAATCATAGACACTCTGCTCCGCTGTCCAGCCGAAAGTTGTCTCAAAAACTTCCGAACCAAAACCCTCCTACAAATGCACATAAAGCATTACCACCGCGAGCTTAAACCCATGATGGGCGCCACACCGAAAGTCCTAGACCTTGCGTACGCAAGAACAATGCCCGGCGATCTCGAACTACCACAAACAGACAAAAAAGTCATCAAAGTCAAGATAAATAAGCCATCAAGACGCGAAGAATCAAAAATGGTCACACCCGAAATGGAAGTTCCGATGGATTACGATCCCGAATCGCCTGATGACACTGAAAACTGCGCTCCTGTCATCCCAAGAATACCAAGAAGTCAAGACTCGCTTAAACTACGCCAAGCTCTCATCCATAAACCAGTGAAGCGACCAAGAGTTCTACTCCCAGTGCGCAGATTGGAACCGGAGCAAGCGATTCCAGACTCTATGAACGACGATGTCTTTGAAAACATGAATACGGAACCCATCATCGAAATCCCAATGGTAGAACAACCTTTGGACTTTGAAACCGCTATTTCTACCCACACCGTCACCAAGCCACTAGAAAAGAAAAAGAAGGCTGACAAAAAGAAGTCTTTCGCGTTATTCTCTAAGAACGTTAGCGAGGATGAGGAGTGGTTCGCGATGAACTCTGACGATCCGGACACAAGGTCTAGTTTCCCGCTGTCCGGGAGCCCCGATTCTAAAAGGGATATGAAAGTTGCTCCCATGTCATCAGAGTCGAACGACGATCAGAAGGATGCTAACTTGTATACTTACATAGAAAGTAAGTAATCAATAATAAGTCGCTACTAGTAGTCCTTTCTGAATATTTTCATTGTGATAATGATAGTCTGTTATAATCTTTTTCGTAGAGAAAACGGTAACGTTTAAAGTTGATTATGCTGTGTTGCTGCAGAGCAAAAAAATGCTTCACCTAGGTGCGTAGGTTTTAATGCTCTGTGTGTTGCAAATCGTGAGTTGGTCATAATTTCAAACCCAGCTGCACAAATTTTGTGTCTCAACTCAATGCCGGGCATTATAATTTCAGCAGGCGAGCGCGTGAAGATCGTTCATATGAAACGCGAGGAGATCATCAATTGCCACTGTGGGATCCGAGAAGAGGATGGGCTCATGGTGCAGTGCGAGCTGTGTCTGTGCTGGCAGCATGCACTGTGTCACAACATACAGCGGGAGAGTGAGGTATGCTCATGGTGCAGTGCGAGCTGTGTCTGTGCTGGCAGCATGCACTGTGTCACAACATACAGCGGGAGAGTGAGGTATGCTCATGGTGCAGTGCGAGCTGTGTCTGTGCTGGCAGCATGCACTGTGTCACAACATACAGCGGGAGAGTGAGGTATGCTCATGGTGCAGTGCGAGCTGTGTCTGTGCTGGCAGCATGCACTGTGTCACAACATACAGCGGGAGAGTGATGTATGCTCATGGTGCAGTGCGAGCTGTGTCTGTGCTGGCAGCATGCACTGTGTCACAACATACAGCGGGAGAGTGATGTATGCTCATGGTGCAGTGCGAGCTGTGTCTGTGCTGGCAGCATGCACTGTGTCACAACATACAGCGGGAGAGTGAGGTATGCTCATGGTGCAGTGCGAGCTGTGTCTGTGCTGGCAGCATGCACTGTGTCACAACATACAGCGGGAGAGTGAGGTATGCTCATGGTGCAGTGCGAGCTGTGTCTGTGCTGGCAGCATGCACTGTGTCACAACATACAGCGGGAGAGTGAGGTATGCTCATGGTGCAGTGCGAGCTGTGTCTGTGCTGGTAGCATGCACTGTATCACAACATACAGCGGGAGAGTGAGGTATGCTCATGGTGCAGTGCGAGCTGTGTCTGTGCTGGCAGCATGCACTGTGTCACAACATACAGCGGGAGAGTGAGGTATGCTCATGGTGCAGTGCGAGCTGTGTCTGTGCTGGCAGCATGCACTGTGTCACAACATACAGCGGGAGAGTGAGGTATGCTCATGGTGCAGTGCGAGCTGTGTCTGTGCTGGCAGCATGCACTGTGTCACAACATACAGCGGGAGAGTGAGGTATGCTCATGGTGCAGTGCGAGCTGTGTCTGTGCTGGCAGCATGCACTGTGTCACAACATACAGCGGGAGAGTGAGGTATGCTCATGGTGCAGTGCAAACACACGGTCATTCCACTATGATCACCTCGGTGATCATAGTGGAATGACTAGCTCTTTAGTGTCCTGTAGCGACACATATTGCACATGCATTGATTTCTGCTGACTCTAGCAAACGCAATGCGTTACGCGAGTAGAGTACATCAGTGGCAGTACTTTGATCACCTGGGAATAGGATCACCCAGGTGATCATAGTCGACGTTCATATACACAGCTTAACTGCTCATTTTAGTTATCAGTATTAGACGGACCAGTTTATTATAATGCCGACTGAAGATTGTAGCTGCTCATTACCCTCTTTAGCCGGGTTTTACGGCCCCCACGGGAATGGAGTTCTCACGCCGCGCCGGGACCACGCGATACTATATTCTAGTAAAAACAGATGTTTCTATTGCTGTTTCAATCAGTACTTATTTCGACATAGTTATCAAAGTAAGGACAGCCTATAGCTCTCGTCAGAATCGCTTTATAGGTTATTATGCCCTTCATCAGCTCATTCCGTCAGTTCCTTTCTATCAGAACTAAAAGGCTTGGCGATTCTCCACATCCTTACGTCGTAAGTGTACCAAAACTCCGCCCCCACTATGCGTTTTGCTGAGTCATTCATAGTCTGAAAAGCCAAGAAATGGCATGCCCTTCCAGTAACAGTTTCCTTTGGGGTTTTTTCAGTGCCTGAACAGGCATCTCATCGGCAAACGTACTCCACCTTAGAAAACTGACCCCCGTATTCCAAAACATTTCACAAAAATCTTTCACTAGACTTCCACTTAACTTTGAGGGAAACTCAGGGTACATCGCGACGTACCTTGAGTTGACAGTTGCTTCGCTTTCCTCGTTTGAGAAAAATTGACGCAGAAATGTCAATTTGATTATAATATTTTGGTAATTAAAGACAGCAGACTACTAAATAACACTTATTTATTGTCCAAGAGCTTACGAAATATCGCCTTGCCGAACCGAAATTTTCGTCGTGATTGACTATGTCAAAAAGTAAACAATTTTCAATTGTTATTTTTCCTAAGTTCTAATTTCGAATGCTCTCGCAGAGAGCATGAAGAAAAGAAATAAAAACTTCTTGCGACGCCACATCACCCCCCCACGGAGAAGGAAAAACTGATTTAGAAAAAAATAAAAATAAACTATAATTACAAGTCAAGCACTTCTCTAAATCTAACCCTCCTACCAGCCCTGGTGGTAACCGGAGCAGGTGTTGAGGCAGGAGCTGCGACTACAGCTGGAGCTGGCACGGGCGGAGTAGATGATGCACCACTACTTAATGTTAGACCAGGATCCAGATGCGCAGGCTTCACCCGATCTACACTAACGGTAGATTCCTTCCCATTTACAACCAAGGTTAATGTCTTATCCGACCTCTTAAGGATCCGATGCGGTCCGGAATATGGAGGCTGTAATGGGCGGCGAACCGTGTCGTCGCGAAGAAATACGTGCGTCGCTGTAGCTAAATCTTTGTAGATAAAATGCGATGGTTCAGCGTGCCGAGAAGCGGGTATGGGACGTAGAGCTTCCATACCACGTCTTAGATCCGTGACAAAATCCGCGATGTCACTAGGACTTGCAGGTACTTCTGGAGGCACTATGAGTTCACCAGGCAAACGGAGTGTCTCCCCATAGACCAACTCAGCAGAAGATAATTTTAAATCCTCTTTGAGGGCCGTCCTCATGCCGAGGAGAACAAGTGGCAACGCTCTTGTCCATGTGTTAGCATGGCACATTAGCGATGCCTTAAGCTGGCGGTGCATGCGCTCCACCATGCCGTTTGCGCAAGGGTGGTAGCTGGTGGTGCGAATTCGTTTTGTGGCGCATACATTTAGGAGACGTTTAAACAACGCGGACTCAAATTGGCGTCCTTGGTCAGTTGTTATAACGCTGGGTACTCCAAAACGAGATATCCAACCGGATACTAACGTCTCTGCCACTTCCTCTGCAGTTATTGACGTCATAGGCCATACTTCAGGCCACCGCGTGTACCTGTCGATAGCGGTGAGACAATAATTATATCCACCGGAATGCGGTAGCGGTCCTATGATATCAATGTGGATGTGCTTGAATCTGCCAGAAGGTCTATCAAAATGCCCGAGAGGTGATGTAATGTGTCGGGTCACCTTACTGCGCTGACAGTCAAGACAAGAACGCGCCCACTTGCTACAGTCCGAGTTAATGTTCGGCCAGACGTAGCGCTCAGTCACCAAGCGAACGGTTGCCCGCACGCCAGGGTGGCTGAGGTTGTGACAGTGGTCAAATGCGGCGCGTCGAAAAGGTAATGTCAGATAGGGACGTGGTCGACCAGTGGATGTGTCACATAAAACAGTGACATTAGTGCCTGGAATCACGATAGATTCCAGTTTGAGTGAAGAATTGCCACGCACTTTTGCTAGTTCTTCGTCAGTATCCTGAGACTGAGCGAGTGCAGCGTAATCTTCTTCCAGCGAGATCGACTCGATGCGAGACATGGCATCAGCTACGACATTATCAATGCCTTTGATGTGGACTATGTCCGTGGTGAATTGGCTGATAAATGACAGCTGATTCAGCTGTACGGGTGGCAACTTCTCCCGTCGCTGTACAAAAGCATAAATAAGCGGCTTGTGGTCTGTGTATATGGTCGCATGCTGGGCTTCTAAAATGTGCCTAAAATGCTGCACGCTCTCATACACAGCCAAGAGTTCGCGGTAATACGCGGGCCACTGTGCCTGCTTAGCGTTAAGCTTCCTGCTAAAGTAGGCCAGTGGTTGCCAGTCGTTTTTGTCGTCGATGCGTTGCTGAAGGCATGAACCCACATGAGTGCTCGAGGCGTCTGTGAATAGGCCAAGCGAAGCATTGCAGTCCGGATGAGCTAAGATAGTAGCGGACATTAAGCTCCTCTTGCAGGCCTCAAAACACTCCTCGAGCTCAGGCGTCCATATGAACGGCTTATTGCCTTTGCCTTGTATTGCAGTAACGGCGTCGATTAACGGCGCCTGATACTTAGCTGCATCGGGCAAAAAACGACGATAATAATTCGCCATGCCAATGAACCTGCGCATGCCTTGTACAGTCTTGGGTTGCGGATATTCCACCAGAGCTTGAATTCTGTCCTCTGGTGGACGTGTGCCTGCTGCATTGATGCGATAGCCAAGGAACGAGACTTCTTCTGCTCCAAAAATGCTCTTAGTGACGTTGATGACAACTCCATAGTCGTGCAGCCTCTGGAATAAAATTTCCAGGTGTTCTGCATGCTGTGCTGGACTGCTGGAGTACACTAGGATGTCATCTACGTATGCAAAGCAGAAGTCTAGGCCTAGCACCACTTCATCGATAAATCGCTGAAATGTCTGTCCCGCGTTACGCAACCCAAAGGTCATGTACGGAAATTCGTACAACCCAAACGGTGTAATGATTGCCGTTTTGCAGATGTCACCTGGATGGACTGGGATTTGCTGGTAGGCTTTAACTAGGTCTATTGTGCTAAACACAGTAGAGCCAGCTAAATTGTGCGCAAAATCACCTATATGCCGAACGGGGTAACAATCTGGAATAGTGCGGGCGTTCAACGCACGGTAATCTCCGCAAGGACGCCACGTCGAATCTTTTTTGGGTGCGAGGTGTAATGGAGAGGACCATGAGCTGCTCGAAGGTTGAGCAGTACCAGCGTGAACCATATCCTCGAACTCTTTCTTCGCGATGCGAAGCTTCAAGGGTGCAAGGCGGCGCGGTCGAGCTGTAACGGGGGGACCATCCGTTGTATTAATGTAGTGCACGGTGGTATGTTTAGGTTCCCGTGGTGCTCCAGGTGGTCGCGTGATACTTGGGTACCTAGCCAGAATCGCAGTGTATGGCGAGTCAGGCAAGGATACTACCTTGACGCTTGGTTGGTCTGCTGCACGAAGATCTGCGGCAGAAGAAAGTCCAGTCTTGCCATCACGCAGTCTGCCTTGGTGCAGTCAGGTAGCAAGTGATAGTGTGACAAAAAATCCGAGCCTATAATGCCGCTCTCTACGTCTGCCACTACGAAACTCCACTTAAACTCGCGCCTAAGCCCTAAACATAGATTTAGCTGCACCAAACCATAAGTGCTAATCTTAGTACCATTTGCAGCAACTAAGTCATATGGCTGTGGTTCGTATGTGCGGTTATTAACATACCGACGCGGTATGCAGCATAAGTCCGAACCAGTATCGACCAAAAATTTTTGGTTTGAATACCGGTCGGTTACGAAAAGACGGCGACTTGATGTAGAGCAATCGGCTGTCGCCTCTACCGACCGCTGCTCTGGTTTCCCTGGATGTTAGGTGAAGCACCGGACCAATTGCACGGCGGTACGCACTTGCGTGCTGTGGCTGCAAATCGGTCGTGGTAAAAACACAGTTCCGGGTTGCGTGGACGTGAACGACTACGGCTACGACTACGGTTGGAGCGCGCACGACCATGGTCACTAGTAGTAGCGAGCGATGCAACAATGCGTGTAAGCTCATTCACTTTTTTAACCAGCTGTTGTACTGTGCTGTCATCATCCGCTAGCGGTGGTGTTGAGTTCGCATGACTGGAATAAACCTCCAATGTGGATGGAGCATTAACTTCCATCAAACTGTCTGCTAACTCGCTAAGCTCTCCTAATTCCTCCAACCGCTGGGCTGCCAGAACTGTTTGGAGAAAACGTGGTAGCCGGCCCATCCAAATAGTTTTCATAAGCTCATCAGGAAATGTAGGCCCCGCTAAAGATTTAAGGTGCCGCAGGAAAGATGACGGCTTCCTGTCACCAATCTGCTCTTTTTCCAGTACGCGTCTGATCTTTTGTTCGCGAGAGTCGGAAAACCTAGAAATTATCGCGTCTCGTAATTTTGTATATGGCAGTACCTTCGGTGGCTGTATAATGATGTCTTCTACTTCCCTAGTGCAGTTGGTGTCCAGATGCGCAATTGCAAAATTAAATTTTGTCAATTCTTGCGTAATATTATTGATACTAAATTGTGCTTCTAGACTAGCAAACCATAACGCCGGACGGTCCTTACAAAAAGGAGGGGTGCGGATGGATACCCTATTTACGATCATCCGTTCCATGCCGCTCGTGCCAGGTTGGTCGTGATTCGGCGGTAGTGTAGAAGCAGGCCTAAATTCGTCAACCTCACTATCACTCATGCTGTACCACCAAAATCGGTAGGAAAGTCAAACGAGAATGTGCACCGAAAAAAAAAAAATCAACCCGAAAGAGAGAGAAAAAAAATGAGGGTGTGGTGTGCGTGCAAGGTAACATGCGTATATAAAAAGGCAAGCATAAAACAGTAACTATAAAATAAGGTCAGTATAAAAGTTGTATAAAAAATAACATTAATCCGCTCCGCCTTAAATAAACAATGTACCGTCACCTTAAGTTAGCCTTATCAATGTACAAAAAATCATAAATTTTAATACGGCACAAAAAATATTTGGACAAACACTTTATACCGTGACTGTACTTGTTATCTGTTGTTATCTCAATGTTCGCATGCACGCAAATTATTCCATCACCAACACGAACGAAATAATATCAATGTTCGGTACCTCTTGACATCCAGAAAATGATCGTCGTAGTCCGCGGGTCACCTGGCTCTAGGTAGCGTTGAGTGCAGCTCCAGTTGCACGACCACGGGCGTTATACTGCTCCCCGAAGAAAGCGCTCGCAAGGGGGCGTCGCACGTCGTCAGCGTTGCACGTCGCGAATTCGCCAGCGCCGTGCAGTGCAGTTGTGCCATGCAGTGCGACGTCACTCGTCAGCCTCGCGCGCTGCTATTATCTCTCAATATGTATAGAGCCTGTGAAATTCCGCAGCGTTTAGGTGCGTTGTACGAAGGAATCACCGTTTTGGTAACTCAACTTTGGTCACCACTCTGGCCGTGGTAACCACGTTGGTGTGTAGACACGGGCTCCTTCACGTTCTGAGGGTCACCACTTTGGTAATTAAAGACTGCACAATACTATATATCACTTATTTATTGTCCAAGAGCTTACGAAATATACGCATCGACCAACAGAAATTTTCATCGTGATTGACTATGTCAAAAAGTAAACAATTTTCAATTGTTATTTTTCCTAAGTTCTAATTTCGAATGCTCTCGCAGAGAGCATGAAGAAAAGAAATAAAAACTTCTTGCGACGCCACAATATATTGTCAATTAAAAATACCAAAACACAAAAATGAGGTTAATTCGAGGTTGAGTCGAGTGGAGTAATCTCGAGGTAACGTCTTAGAATATGGGGGTTAGAATATAGGGGTTAGTCACTTACCATCAGGTGAGTTGTCGTCAATCGTATGCCCATTTCAGCATAAAATAAAATATATAAAAATAAATGAAAGAAACTTAATTATTAATCTATTGCCTATATAATTAATAATGTCCTCAGGTACCAGAGAAGTACACATGCAGCATCTGCCTGAACCCCCGGCGCGGGCGTCGGTCGCAGCGGTTCCTGCACGACCAGGACCGCATGTACGAGGGCCTGCTGCCGGGGGCGAAGCCCTGCGAGGCGCTCCGCCGGTCGCACGAGCTCGCCGGGAACCTGCTCCGGGTACACGACGCCTTGCATGCGCTGCGTGTCAAGTACTATGTTGCTACGTGAGTATATTCAACTTTAACCCCCTTTGTCTATAAGCCATTCTAGTGTTCTAGTACACATTAATCGAATAGTTTCGTTTAGTGCTGGATTTATGAAAGTCCTAAACCTATCTAAGGTATGTGCTGGAATCAAACATTGAAGTATTGTGTGATTTATTTATGAAAGGCGTTGTATTATTAGTATACAAGGTGACCTTGAATTAGTATGTTATCCCGAAAGAGGGTAAATCTACACCCCAAGGTAGACAATGTTTCTTCTACGACTTTACTAAATTAATAGGTTTTCATTGAAGAAATGCCACGTAAAGTTTACGCTCGAAAATAGCCTTAGCGCAGCTGGGTGGTTGAACTTCGTCCTTGACCGAGTGCGCATAAATGAGTTTAACGACCTGTGTTCAGAAATGTATTTATAGTATCTTGTTAACTCTCGTAGCGATCGAAGGCTCTCTCAACTTGTAGGGTATCATAGTCCCAGTCCCCCCATTTCGGGATAACATACCAATTCAAGGTCACCTTGTATAAAGAATTTGTATAAAATCCACAGTAAGAAAGACCACCCGAAACTATATCTGTGGGCCAAGGATTGGGAACAAGCCGAGATCACATACACCCAAGAGAGGCTAAACTCCGACTACAGCGACTTGAATATCATGATCAATGGCATGGATAAGGAGAATCTGCCCATTAAACACGAGGATGATTCCGAGAATATTAGGACACCACCCTCGGAGGAACAGGATCATGACAGGTATATTGTTTTTTTTTCCTAAGTTTCAGTTGTTAATTATAATTTATTTTTATTTTGATTTTAAATACAAAAAGCGCGTAATTCAAGGTTGCTATTTTGTGATATAGCGTGTGGTGGCGGCATTTTATAGTGTTTGTGTGGCTAGTTACCCAATCGAGTTAAATAATATGAAACGAGAGTTACAGCAGCCTAGTTGAGAGTTGCCTGAAAACCAATGGGGAAGAAAGGTTCTCTAGTGGCGACCACGAACCGGCCCTCCCTATGTGGACCAATGACCTGGTTAAAACCGCGGGGAGCTGATGCAGGAGGCGAGCAGCCGTTCAAAGTGGCGCTCCCTGGGGTAGCCTATTTTCGGCAGTGGAAGTCTTCTGGCTGTTGATGATGACGATTACTTGAGAGCTACTTGCCAATTTTAGCTACACCTTCATTAAAACATTTAAATATTTACAGATTAATTTGTAAAGGAAAATTTTATGTCACGAGCGGGACTTGAACCCTCATCCCTCCATCCCTCACGCCGAGATATGCTTTACTGAAGCTACCGTGACAAGTGGATGGCAGAGGAGGCGATACTGCTATAAAAATCATAAATATTTAAATATTGGCTAACACCATGGAAAAACTATAAGAGGAATGCCAATAGACCAAGAAAACAGCGTAGATCAGAAAAAAGCCAAAAAACCGGCTTAAAACTAGATGGCGCTGCAAAATGAGCGGGCTACAAGTTTCACTAAAACGCCCGTAAATGTCCGTAGCGCTAATGAGTCACAGCAGCAAGTCAATCGAATTTAATTAACAGCGCCATCTACTGCGTTTGAAGTAAATTACTGGTGGTCCCGCAGGAGTAACTGTTCCTTATTCTGTGTTTTTGTTCATTTAAACTACGTTTCGATACTCCTAACGCCATCTTAATGATCACCTTTGAGTTAGTGAAACCGTCTACGCTGTTTTCTTAGTGTATTAGCATTCCTCTCCTAGTTTTTCCATGGTAACACGTACACTTGTGATCTTAAATTCGCCAAAAGTGATAAATTTTATTGTAACTAGGAAACACATTCTCTCAGCAGCTGAAAATAATATATCATCCAACTAACCATGCCTGCTAAATGAATTTATATTGTATGCTAATAATTATAGTGTTATAGTCAATTTGTGTAGCCGAAATAATAAATTATTAATTAATTTCAGACTATCACAACGAGACAATCAGCTGGGGTCGCACGCGTTACTCAGCGGTCTACTGTCCAGTCCGGGCGGCGCTTCCTTAGACCTGCCTATTAGTACTTCGGAGCTAGAACGGTTGGCGAAAACTGTGCAAGGTTAGCTTATATGGATTAGATTGCATTAATATTAATATTATACTTATTATACTTTATGTCCCAAAAAAGATAACTTGCGCAGGGCAGTGTCACGCAAACTACAATTTAGAGTTCTGAGTGGCACTGCAACTGCTATGGGTGGCCGTGATGCTTAACATCGGGATAATAGCTAGCTCGTCTGGTCATTCAATGAAAAAATAATATCCTTTTCAAAAAAGGTCAAATCATGATTATATATGTTTACTACTAATATTTTGATTTTAAAACCAAATTACTGAATTGGTGTTGGTGAAATTTTTTTGGACACTAAATTTAAAATATAAATCAAATGAAATCATTTATTTTGTGATACACAGGTCATAATAACAGATGTTAGAACAAAATAATAAGTCCATATAGATTTGATTTGATTAGATAAATCACTCATTATTGTTTCACCAATGAGATATACAATACATAGGAACACAACGAATCTTACATACTAGCCCAACAGCGGGCGGTCTTATTGCTGGCAGCGATCTCTCAAATATATTGATTCAAATAAAATAAAGAATTAATCCAAATTGGTTCATAAATGACAGGATTGAGGTAGCAATCGTAAAAAACAAAACTCCTCTTTTTGAAGTCTGTTTTTTTATGACAGTGAATGACGTGACGGGCTAGTCGTTCGCCTGATGTTAAGTGACACGGCCGCCTACCAGTTGCGGTCGGAACTTTAAAATAAAAGTTTCACGTGACACTTCACTGCGCACGCCATCCTGAGACATCACACAGTCTAGTAATCAAATTACTGAACTGTGTAATCAGGTTACAAAATCTCATTTGCCCAGTAATTTCACTAGCTACAATCCCCTTCAAACCGGAACACAGTAGTGCTTGCACACTACTGCTTGGCGGCAGAATAACTGGCAAAGCGGTGGTACCTACCTAGACGAACTTTGCAGAAAAGTCCTACCACCTAGTGAATGTTGATAAACAAAGGTAAAAGATATTGTTTGGGAGTGTTTGCGGGAACGCGGAAAAGTTCACGTCGTTGCATTCTATTATTTCTCAAAACTTCTGCTTTTTCCACTGTTAATGTTTACAATTGGTGGCGTTTTACGCATTAAGTGCTGAATTATGAGCATGAGTGTAAGCAAGTGATATAATGTAGTAAAACGTGATTTTTCGTGTTGCTTTCAAAGTTCCATAGAAGCTTCTAGTAAAGTTGTCACCACTTTACTGACTTAGACTGGACTATGACTAAGACTTGACTTTACGTGAAATATTTTATAACACGATGAAAATATAAAACTTGACACTGGCTAAATACACTAAGTGTGGAGCCAAAATAAAAAAAGAGATTGTTTGTGGTGCAGCGGAGTGCGCGGAGTGGGCGCGCGCGGCGACCCCGCAGCCCGAGGCGGCCATCGAGGACGGCGCGTGTCGCCGCAGGCTGCTCGCGCACCTGCAGCGCTGCCAGCAGGCGCTCGACACCCGGCTCGACTCCATCGAGGCCCAGGTCGCTGGTGCGTACTGCCTACGTGCATGCCTCTACCTTACTGCTTACCCCACTTCCCTACTGGTGGTGAAAAAAAGGTATCATCATCATCAACAACAACAGCCCGTAGACGTCCACTGCTGAACATAGGCCTCGCCCAGAGAGCGCCACTTTGAGCGGCTGCTCGCCTCCTGCATCCATCGCCTCCCCGCGTTTTTCACCAGATCGTCGGTCGGTTTATCACGTGAAAAAGGTTTTTTTTTTTGAGATTGAATTACGTGACAAGCTAGTCGTTCACCTGATGTTAAGCGACATTGCCGCCCATAACAGTTGGAGTGTATCTCGGAACTTTATAATAATAAAGTTTCGCGTGACGCTGCACTGCGCACGTCATTCTGAGACGTCATACAGTCTAATAATCAGATTACTAGACTGTGAGATCAGGTCATAAAGTCTCATTTGCCCAGTAATTTCACTAGCTACAATGCCCTTCAAACCGGAACACATGTATAATAAGGATGATTAAAAAACTACAGATTTATTCTCTTGTTCCTCCCACCATGCTGTGGGGAAATAACTCCTATAGGATAAGAATACGTGGACACCACCGAAAAGTCGCGGTTTTTAGTAGTTTCTAATATGTCAGTCTGTGGCTTTGCTTCTAAACAGGTTAATGGCATATTAATTTCAATTAGAAAGCTCAAATTTTTACCATGTTGGGTGAAAATGTCGTCCTATAAGTTGCTTAATTTAATTTAAGTTGTTTAAACTGTACCTGCTAACTTTCTAATTATTATTTTTTTCCTATTTGCCACACGCAATCAGTACCATAGTACTGACTTGTGTTTTGTTTCACTGTATAGGCTTTATAGGAACCTTTAGGCAATTTAGCACGGTTAGGGTTGCATGCTGTGTTCACTAGTTTTAGGACAGACGCTGAATGTTATGGTGTTTTTTGTAAAAAATTTGTTCATAGTGTTACGCCCAAATTGTAAACCAAAGAAATAATAAAATAAAATAAATGTGACTGTGACTATAAGCCATTACGTCATCAATAATCAACTGAGCTACATCTACTAATACATTTTAATGCAGAATCAGATGTTTCTATTATTTTATAACTCTACTGTTACAGAGTTGGAATCACAAGACCCATCGTTTGGCGAGCACTATGAGACTGCGGAGTTCTACCCGCGCACCAAGCAGACTATACAGATGCTGATGAGGGACCTGGACACTATGGAGGAATTGGGAGTCATTACATAACTGAAATATATGGCGTATTTTATTATGTACTAGTGTGAATATGGCTGTCAAATAAAATAAGCAATGTCATTCTCATGATGAAAGTTTATGTAAAAAACAAAGCTGTAGCATACGGATACTTTGGTGAAGGCAGTTGGAAATTCGCATTTTACTTTGCATCATGGCATGCAAGACATTAAAAAAAGCAAAATCTAACTACTGAACATTTTGAGTTTTTCGAATCATATATATGTACCATGCTGTAGCTGATACATTTGATGATTAACAGTGTATATAGTAATACCCTCGAATGACTATAAAGCCCTTTGATTAGAAAGTGTATTTATAATAGATGCTTGTCTTGTTTGCTATTAGCACAGCATGCCTTGGACCACAGACCTAGGATATTTTCATTACTCTCCTTTGGACAGTTACATTTTTGTGTAGTGTATATTGTAATGTTATAACATTTCTAATTTTTAAGCTTAAAACCCTTTTTCTTCATCAATATGTTTTGAATGTATGATCATTATTCTATCATTTATATAGCACTTCATTATCCACTACTTCCCCACTGCTCAACTAAATTGCTCAACTGCATCAAGTTGAGCAGTGGGTAATACCGACAGCTCAACTGGTAACTGCTCAACTATCATAGTTGAGTATTTTATCAAACATTTTACGCCCTATAGCTCAACTGGTTTTTGCTCAACTTAGTTGATCAGTGGGTCATCCTGTTATAAAATCGAATTTATAGCCCACTGCTCAACTGAAAAAAAAATATAAAAAAAAAATATGTGTGGACATTTCACACAGCGCCATCTAGCCCCAAACTAAGCATAGCTTGTACTATGGGAACCAGATAACTGATATAATACTTAGATACTTTTTTGTTTGTAAATACATACATATAATACAATATAAAACCCAGACGCAGAACAAACATCTATGTTCATCACACAAATGTTTGTACTGGGTAGGAATCGAACCCACAGCCCTCAGTTCAGAAAGCAGGGATACTACCAACTGAGCTATCGGGCCCGTATATAGGTACTTAGTATTTATGTGCAGTTATATATGAAATATATATCTCTTAATAGTAGTATATTAGCGACCGTACTAATTTATCTATTACGGTTAAGCACCAAGCGAGGATAACGAGATGAAAATCATCGATCATTCGAGATTCATATTAATGACGGTAAATAAGTAATTATGAGATTTGTAGTTTTATTTCATATGGATACAGAAAAAAGACCTATTTTTTTAAAGATGCTTTGCGGAATTAATAAAAGTAAATAACGGAAGCACTTCAACCATAGAATTTCTAAGAGATATCAAATATGAAGAAATTGTTTTGCTGACGTGGTTTGGTTGATTCAAGTTTTTAAATAATGAAACGTGTCAAAAATACATCAGTCAAAAAAAAAACAAATTTCTTCTTCTTCTTTAATGGCTTTCTATCGCTGTTTTGCAATAATTCTGCCAATGTCAAGTGAGTAAAATTTGTACGGTTATGTAAAGTCAAAGTCATATTTGGTCAGTCAGTCAAAACGCCAACAGTAAAATGGTGGATATTCTACTGAAGGCTCTAAAACGGCCGTTGAAGAAAAAACGAAAATGTAAGTTTCTAGAATTTTGAAATCATTTGCCAACACTCGTGCACGTTCACGAACACTTAACGGATAATAATCCACCCTTATTACACATTAAAATTCAGAATACACAGGTTTTAAAAAATAAATTCACAATTCGCAACCGCCATTGTCGGAGTTTCTTCAAAGACTAAAAACAAATTTGAAAAATTTGTCCGAAATGACATCTGCTGTCAAAAATGACATCGGTCAAAAGTGACATCTATCAAAATGAAATCTGTCAAAAAAAATAAAACTAAAAATTACATCTGTCAAGTGACATCAATCAAAAATGACACCTGTCAAAAGTGACATCTGAAAATGGCATGTCATTTCTACAAATTAGACATTTTGGCTACATAGTGATTCTGCGACTACGATATTTTGGACACTCACGACGTTTTACAACCCAGACGATATGACCCTAACCCTATTATCCTCCACTGCTGAGAATTACCAGTTGAGCCATCGGTATTACCCACTGCTCAACTTGATGCAGTTGAGCGATTTGGTTGAGCAGTGGGGAAGGAGCACAATTTTATAAAAGGATGACCTACTGATCAACTTAGTTGAGCAAAATACAGTTGAGCTATAGGGCATAAAATGGTCGGTAATACAAACTATGTCCTACTGCTCAACTGCTCAACTGGTTGAGCAATTTAGTTGAGCAGTGGGGAAGTACTGTCATTATCACCGATTTAGTAAATAATGGATTTGTAGTAATTAAGACCAAAGTAATATAATAGTTGTAGTTGTAACTGTATGTAAATAAAAACTAAATCACAACATGCAATGGTTTAATTTACAAAAGAAAAAACCGATTGATTTTGTGAAATTTGACAATTTCACAGAAGGGACTTCTTCCTTGCAAAAGAGTCATGTACTGTGGGAACTTGACTATTAGGACTAGCGTTATGCATGAAGTTTTCTATCTAATTCCTCCCAGCTCTATTTTTTTATAATAGTTAGCTTTTTTTTTCCTCACAGGATAATGTGCATAAATGAGAGTAGGACATGACTGTGTTGATCCTTGTGGTCCACAGAGCTATGAAACAAATCACGCTTCGCATGTAGAGAGAAAGTTATTTTTTTTTGCTCTGTGTTGTGGTCCTATTGGTAAAACTAACCAGTGCAATAAATGGGTTATTATGGTGTCATACAAATTGAAATGCATTATGTTAATTTAAATGTTTATTATAAAATACCTTAACTATACCAGATAATTGAATCAACCTTCATAGAACTTAGGCAGCTGGTCACCCAGAATGACTGAACGCTCAACACCAGCTTCAGTGATTACACCAAGCCGGACAACTCCACCAGATGAGCCATCTCTCAACATGGCTAGAGTCAGGGTGTTGGTCACAAACTTGATAGCTTCTTCTTTGGTCATGTTGTCCTTGAAGTTAGCATCAACATACCCATACACATAGGTTGAACCTGATCCTCCAATGGACACAGCTTGGCGCTGAACCATGCCACCAATAGGAACGGAGTAGATTTGACCTGGAATTAAAAACATGACAATCAAGTTCTCTAAACAGTTAATAATGAGAATAGTACTAGGAATGCTTTGCTGGTGAAAGAGAAACAAATCTGACTAAATTATAATAACAAGTCCGCATTACACAAGCTAATTACATTCATCCAACAGTAAGTCAATATTAATAGAATAGATTGTCTATCCACTGGCAGGTATGGCCAATGACCTATTTTTTGTTTTATAAAGTAAATACAGTTTGAAATTATACTTGCTTGAGTTGGTTCACTTGCATGGAGCAGTATCACCAGTTGGCCCCTACTAAAATTAGTTAATTATAAAGTAATAGCTCTTACCTCCTTTCTTCTTATCCCACCCAGCAACTAGAATGCCAGCCACTAGCGAGTCCCTGTAGTTATAGCACAGCTCACGGAAGATAGAAGCTGCTGTCTCCACATGAGGGGCCTCATCCAGCTCCATCTTGTGGAAATCTGTAATATTTGAAACATTTATACATACTTTGGCTGTTGAGTAAACATTTGTCCTAACTGAAGGTTAGTCCCATTCATTAATTTATTTTACTTGAACAAGATATCATTATTTTGTTATCTATGTTTGTTTTCTTTTTTCATTACAATTTTTATACCAAAACCTGAGCTCAGTTGCAACATCTAGTAGAAATTGTATCTTTGTTCTTTCATACACTATTTGATTACATATTTACAAACAATAAATAGATCTCAAATGTCTTAGAAACTGTCTGCAGCTTTGCATGCACAAATGCATAGCAATATCTAAGTGAATGGAGAAAAAAATTATCCTACTTCCTTGACTAGAGCTTAAACTACCTCTATCTATATGTTTCAGTTAATATACTGGTAAATAAGGAACTAAAGACAGATAGAGTTACTTTCCAGTTCATATTTGTATCTTTGGATGATATAAGCAAATAACTTACTTAAGTGATATGTAACAATATCAGCAATAGCCTGGGTATCAGCAGCCGAGCCAGACCGGCAGCAGTAGATATGGTCTGTGATCCTTGTCAGCTTGTCTGTCACCCTATTTGCGATGTAAGCGCCAGTGGTGGTGCGAGAGTCAGCGCCGATGATGACGCCGCCGTTGAACTCGCAAGCCATGATGGATGTGCCAGTACTGTGTGGTGCATTCATCCATTCTGGGATGCATGGGTCGGCGTATGTGTTGATTACTGAGGTTGCCATGTTCCTAGATGGAAGTAGTTGACCATTAATAACTTGATAAGACGTTAGAGCGATTCTAGTTGTACAGATATCTAGGTACTATTACGAACACGCCTGTTCGATGATATAAAGGTGACCAGCAATTTGTCAGTGCCTATATCTGCTATTTATGTTTGAATAATAATTACAAAAAACGTCGAGAAGTGAATGAAACAATGATTTGTTGTGAAATTGTAGTGTCATCGCAAGGTTAGAAATCAGTGAAAGCTCGTGTTATTGATATGAAACTGTTGCAATTCCAACGCTCAATAGAAATAATATTTAATTAAACTAAATACTTACGATAATGTGGTTTAAATCACGTAAAACACTACAAAACAGAATTTCTGAAAGTCACGACGGCCTCTTCCGGCAAACGGCAAACTACTGTCGTTACTGTCAGTGTCATGTCACGTCATTCATCACTGTCAAAAGCAAGACTATCCGATCCACAGATTAGAGAAAAAAAATCTCTAGCAAAGATTAGAGTATATATATATAAAGAAAGATCCCATGGAAGTTCCCAACACAGAGAATTTTGCTATAATCCCAAACGCTAACGCTAACGCCCAAACGCTAACTCCAAAATGTATTGTTTTGGAATGACTTTTCGGTAATCGCTTACTTTTCCGCAGCTTATGTCATTCCAATGCATTTTTGGAGTTAGCGTTTGGCGTTAGCATTAGCGTTTAGGATCTTTTCTAGACCTCCTGGGGGTCTAGCAAAGATCACAATCGCTAACGCTAACGCCTCACGCTAACTCCAAAATGTATCGAAATGACATTCGCTGCGGAAAAGTGAGCGATTTCCGAAATGTCATCCTTGTTCGTTTTGGAGTTAGCGTTAGTGGTTGGTATCTTTGCTAGACCCCCTGTACATTTTGGAGTTAGCGTTTGGCGATAGCTTAGCGTGAGATGTCTTTGCTAGACCCCCAGATCTCACAGTCTAGTAATCTGATTATTACACTCTGATCACAAACTAAGTAGAGAATACAAGTGCTGGGGGTCTAGCAAAGATCTGAAACGCTAACGTTATCGCCAAACGCTAACTCCAAAAATGTATTGAAATGATATTAGCTGCGGAAAAGTTAGCGATTTCCGAAATGTCATTTCAATACATTTTGGAGTTAGCGTTTGGGATCATGATTACGATGGAGCCAAAGAGTATATAACGCTACGGATGGAGCTAGCAGCGAGGCTGACGCGCGTCTGCCGCTCAACTGCTGTCAAAATTGTATGAAAATTATATTGAAATTCCGAGCGAAACTGCAACTGTTAGGCGCGCGGGTGTGTTGCTTAACATCAGGGGAACCACTAGCTCGTCACCTATCGCCAAAATTATATTTTGGCGATTTTTTGAGGGCATTGAGCCCTCAAAAAAATTTTCAAAATATTTTCGCTGTACAGAATTGGCCCTATTACAGTTTTATTATATACCTAGTACTCAAGTAATTTGAAGATTTATTTAAGTACTTGGATATTTATTTTTTTCAAAGTATTGAATGATTTCACGATTTTCGGAAGCCAAAGTCAAGCCACAAAATTACTACAATAATGGATTGCGACATTGCGACCTATATGGCATCAGGCGGGACATAAAAGGAACTCCAAAACTGCAAACATTTAGTGATGACCAGTTTTATAAGAACATCGCAAACACAACCCGTAGTTATAACGAATAAAGAAATCGCAACGTCATCCAAGCGTGGGTGTCCTCCACTCATTAGGTTCCCTTGTCCCACTAAAACTTCTAAAAAAACTGAATTCGCTCCACGCTATTTTGTACGTCATCCCAAAAACGATGTTTATTTAAAAGTTATAAATAAAAGCCTTACAAAAGCGTATAAAAGAACATGGCTATTGAATGAGCAGACGTAAATGATAAATCGCGTTTTTATTCGACGTTTTCATTGAAACTCAATAACGAATTTATATTTATTCATGAATTGTGCGATTCGCCACCGTTGTTCGTCGACGATGGCACACGTCTTAGAAATATTATAAAAATACACATTTTGGTTTGCAGACTTTTTAGTTTTGATACTAATCGTCTTGATAGTTAAACCAATACCTAAAATAGACACATATCATAGCGATAGATAACTGATAGCTATAATGAGTTTGTCTCTAGGTATGCTGAGTTTTTAATTTCTGTTACCATTTGCCACCTTTACCGACGAGTTTGCTAACAACCTGCCAGGCATTTCTTCTGGTAGATAGGCCTATGATATTACCATGATATTTAGTACCTACCTACCTACCTAGTACCGCGCTATGTTCATCACCGTCATACCGTCTTCTAGCCCTAGATTAGGGCAAAAAGTAGTTAGGTAAACTTCACAAAATACCTATGCGACAGTAAAAATGAAAATTGATAAGCCCAATTCTGCCATTTACGTTTCAATCATGTACATACTCACAAATAGAGTGTAAGTATAGACTGGCTACACTTCCATTGAGCCTTAAAGATGGGCTGTGTGTGCCCTCAGGCCGAATATTCATTAGGTTAGTTAGGTCTTTTGTCCACTTTTGCCTCAATCTGCCAAAGTATCAAATTCGGCAGCTTTGCTATGCAATGCAACGTTGCTCAGCAGCAATAAGTAGGCGTATTATTGAATGCCACGGGTGACGGGTGACCCGGCCGGAGCGGAGCCCTCGGGCTCCCGGCTCCGTGGAAGTGGCTGTCAATCGCACTTGAATAATGACGCGTGCGGTCGCCGCGTTTTGTTACCTATCTATTTATTTTTGTACCCAAAGTAGTGTACAGGATGTGTCGTTTAGGTCATTAAGATTTTTTTTTAATTACTTAGGTAAATTCTGTTGACTAGGCTAGACTACTAGGTAAATATATTGTTATAAGGATATGGATAGTTAAACCAGGCTTAGAGCAGCAGGCTGACAAACAGCTAGATGACTTTGAATCAGAAAAAAAAAAGAATTGACAGAGAAGCCTGAAAACTAGACCTATCTAATTTAATGTGACGTCACAATATACGACTTAAACAGGTGGTGGACGTGAGGGAGAAAATTCAAAATATCTTTACCCAATAGTGGATTAACAGTGGCAGATATGATGATCATGATTTAGCGACAGCTTTAAAAATAAACAGTTTTTCTTATATTTTTGCATCACACATAGTGTATTTAGCCAGTGTCAAGTATTGTAATGTTTCATCATATTAATAGAATATTTCACGTAAAGTCAAGTCTTAGTCATAGTCATAGTCCAAGTCGTGCTTCAGTAAAGTGGTGGCAACTTTACTAGAAGCTTCTATGGAATTTTGGAAGCAACACGAAAACTCACGTTTCACTTGCCCACACTCTTGCTCGTAATTCAGCACTTAATGCGCAAAACGCCACCAATTTTAAACATTAATACTGAAAAAAGCACAAGTTTTGAAATATTATAATACAATGGGACGTGAACTTTTCCGCGTTCCCGCCAAAACTCGTCAAACAAACAGTTACACGAATAAATATGTAAAAAAGAACACAGTACCTAGGTCACACTTATGCGATCATCCTGTAGACCAATCGAACTCCCCCGCGCGAGACAATGACCAGATGTTGATATTTTTTCCGACATTACAATGTATTTTGAGTCTCGATTGATTCTATGGATGCGAGCGTGTTTCCGTTGGACCCCTGGCTGACACTCTGACACGGTTGGTTGGTCGAGGACCTTTGGATTGACGTGATAAGTGATTCGTAACAAAATATAGCCACATAGCTATCTACTAGCTGACCCACCCCGGCTTCGCACGGGATAATTAGCTTTAAGTCCTAACCCTGTTTATGGGTATGAGAAATCCCATCCGTTCATCCTTTTCCCCTGTATTTTTCCTTTCCCTCCTATCTTCCCTTCGGCAGGATAAGTAAAAATAAGTAAGTAGGTAAGTAAATAAATAAAGTATACAAACAAAAGGTCTCGCATAAAAATTACATCCTCACGGCTTCGTGCAACTCGCACTTGGCTGTTTTAGAAAACAAAGAGTAGCTATCCTATATGTTATCCTATACCAAATTTCAGCAAAACCCGTTCAATAGTTCCAGCGTAATCCACAGACAAAAAAAAATCTATCATAGAGTTACTACCTACGGCCTAAATTTCGCGTATTTACTGGGTTTCTATAGGTACTTCGCCTAGTTACAGTTTTATTATATGTATTGATATTAAGGTACACCTAACATTGTATCAAAATAAAAAAAAACAGTATATTAAAATCAGTGTCCCCAGCGCGGGCGTGTTTTACCGTATAGGTTGGATACCTAGATACCAACGTACCAACCAACTCCTGCAAACCGTCAAACCTAACTTTATTTGGCTTCCACTCACAGTTCTTAGTTAACCCGTAGGAAACATGAAACCTTTCATAACCTTTCAGGAGAAAATTATTTCATACAGAAATGAAAGAATTTTCTCCTCCTTTTTTCTAATGACGTCCACGAGATTTTAAGCTTTTACAAAAGTTGGGCGATAATACTATGTTTATATGTTTCACATGGATGAAATAAAAAAAAATTATTAGCTCCATGATGTTCATAATACATTACACAGATTACACTATATTTATCTGTTATTTCAAATTGCATAGGCGCTATAGTTTCGCTGAAAGAAAGGCGCGTTTGAAATTATAACCTTCGCCAAGATTATAAGTAAGTATAAGTTATACCCTAGTGGGTACTAAAACTAGTGCAGTAATTTAAATTACCACAAAGTTATAGCTATAATTATTATTGATATCAAAAGTGTAAATAGGCACAGTTCACAAAATCCATCAAAACATCTCTAATGCGCTCACACTATATTTACCATCCACGCTCCATGGGCGAGACGAATCAAAAGATTTTTTGCTCCTTCCTCGTGCCACCAAAAGCACTTCCCATTATATAAATTTGATACGATATTTTATAGAGGAGCATTGTAGCACGCGCGAACTTCTCACGTCGATATTTTTACATTTTTTTGGCGTGTGTGTGTTTCCCCCTGCGGGCGAGAGGAGGGTGGGGACTGCGAGGACGGCCCCTAAAAAGTTATGTATTTTTTTCCTCTTTTTCCCATCGACGTGATGAAACGCCGGCCCGTATCGATCTGCCTCGGAGGGAGGTTCCATTATATTTCAGATATTTTTCTCTCGCTTTTATAGGCTGGCTAGTTGTGGGTTTTCTTTTTCGTGAAGGTTTTTGTTTGTTACGTATACTTAATTATGATTTATTTAAAAGTTAATAAATTTGTTTGGTGTATATGGTTTTTATTTGAATGCTATTTTTATGCAGCTAGGTTACCTACGTATATTAGCAGAAAGTTCTTGATTATGTTTTTATTCTGTTTTTAGTTTCACTGAGGTTGTAGGTACTAGGTATAGGTACGCCCTGGAGCAGAGCAAACACATAATTCAGTAATTCATCATGTAGCTAGATTAGTTATCATAAATCATGATAACAAGTCTAGCTAGCGAATATGGACTACTTTGCCTATTGAAGTAGGTACCCATAATGAAAGATTATAAGTATTTTATAGCTAAGTACTTCTAGGTAGGTAGTTAGTTACTATCATTACTAGATACGGCAAGCCTTTTTTGAAGTAAGTACCTAGGCATATAAAGAAAGGAATGCCACATAATTCTATTATATACTCAACATTAGTTTATAAGTCTTTATTTAGGTTTTAAGACTAGATATGCTAAACCTATTCTGCCTCAAAACGAAAGCTAAAGATTGATTTAGAATTAATTTAGCGAAAAAATCATCGTAGGTATTCTATATTTTTGCAATAAAATCTTCTGTAAAGCATTATTATTGGCTTTCTTAAGTCCATGCTACATCGTCAATCGTCGTAAAATTGATCGACTAATAGACAAAACCATAATGCTCCTCTATTTGATCACCTTTTTCGGGCAGGTGTGGCACAGGCCGTAAGCGGCATACGTCCATCCCTTTATCCCCGT
The DNA here is from genome assembly GCA_963580505.1 of Ennomos erosarius. Taxonomy (NCBI): domain Eukaryota; kingdom Metazoa; phylum Arthropoda; class Insecta; order Lepidoptera; family Geometridae; genus Ennomos; species Ennomos erosarius. The sequence goes on along the minus strand of OY756978.1, from coordinate 4,018,346 downwards.
ATACAAGCTGCTCCAACGATACTCTGGAGTGGGCAGCCCTAGCTGTCCCGCACATTTCACGCATACAGGATGTTGCGTGGACAAAATGTAAACAGTATTTTTAAGTGTTTAAAAAGGGATAGCAGATTAATTTTGTACCTAAAGGAAAAAAATAATCACCAACAACTTTTCCTTACTTATATATTAAAATTGATTCTGTACTTCTGTACTGTCTGTTAGTTACCGTTATCAACGGGCTGATTTTAATTCAAAGGAAAAATCACGATGTAATCCTCTTTCTCTTTTTCCTTCTCTTTGATCCCGTTCATGATTCAAATTTTTCCTTTACAAGTAATGTAACCAAAATTAATGTAGAAAAAATGAAAAATAAAGTTAAAAACATGCTTGCATGAAAGCCTAGACTAGTGTGTGCCAAATGCAATTAAAGGTGTATCCACACACATGTACCCATAATTTTTGTACGTAATAGTACGCACTTTTTGTACCTATGGAAGAAGAAGCTAAATGTTGTAAATATTAAGTACTTAGGTCTGTACCTACTAAGGTCAGGCTCACAGAACACACAGATTTGGTTTTCCGTTGCTAAAATATTATTAGGTAGGTACCTGATACATACTACCTTACAAATACAAATATTTATTGCGTAAAATATATAAAAAAATAATTAAATAATATTGTTTTGTTAAACATAAACGAATCTAAGGTGGGTGACCCAAATAAGGCCTATGTCTAATAAGGCCTATTTTCAAAATTTCCCGCTTCGCATTTTCAAATGGCCGCCAAAGTTTGTAGAAGTGTAAGTATACATTAACTAACGCACACAAGCACAGCAAATGGCCCGTGATGTGAGTGTGTTGGAACCTGGTATGGTTTGATATATGTACTTACGCAACTAGCATAAAATTGGTACCTACCTAGTACCTGCCTACTTAAAAATCTATATTTGGCGGATTGTAGGTAGATACATTTTTGAATATTTTTAAAGGAAATCGGACTAGAACGCTTAATATATTTAATATATTCCCAAGATCTATTATTATATTCTAAACCATACCTACCCAATAGAATATATTATCTAATCTGTTACTAACCAATATGAGAGAATATATTATAATTATGCTATGGAGCCATAAATATTTCACAATTTGAATATTTAAGAAAATAACTCAATACCTAGCTAAATGAACAATAGCCGTAACGCGCTTTTTAAAAATTTTCAATGACGTCTGAATAAATAATGTGTTCAGCCGGAGATAATATATTCGCTGAATATAGCTCTTTAGTATCTTTAGTCTTTTAGCAAAAATAGTACATTGACAATGGCTTTGTTTAAATAAAAATGTTACCAGGTTTTCCATCAATATATTATGTAGGTATATAAATATAAGTACATAGAAGTAAAACATACATAGATATTCCTAAATTAGGCGAATAATTATCTAATAGTGGACACCGTTACCACACACCACAGCATGAATAAAATATACTACGTACGTATCTACAATAGAATTATATCAGGTTTTATTACAAAACAGATCCCAATTACCAATTACCAATAATCCCCTTTAGTTCCAAAAAAGTTTATAAAAGTGTGAAGCCATAATCACATGAATATGTTCCTACCAATAACACATTGTGTACTTGTGTAGTGTACCTAACAGCTATTATTATCCAATATATACCTAACTAAACGAACAAGATCCTAGCATGAGCAACAAACCACACCCTGTATCCCCCATAAAAATTCCAGCAAATACGCGATATTAAAGTTTTTTCGTGCACCGCTGCCGTTTTGTCCAAATCTATCGGTCTGCATTCACGGCACAATCCTGAGCACTCTTTGGGGTCACTTTTTGGAGATTATTCGCCATTGTGCACCAGAGTCGAAAAAGCAGGACAAAAGGCTGAAGCCCTGTTGACTGACCGACGTATGCCCGTTTTTTTGAGCAACGGATAAAGTAACGGATGGATTACGGTATTTCTGATTTGAGGGTAGGTATCGGTTACATCTTCATCGGGTGGCAGAAAATCTGCAAGATCAAGATGTATGCATTATCTCGTAATCAAGATGGCACGTGAAATTGGTTTCCGTTTCGCAATAGATAACTCAACGGTGTACCTTTGTTTTTTTATTTAACGCGTGGCTACTGCGTACTTACATTACGCAGATGGTATTTATTCTGACGAAATTGTTACGAAATTGGTGGTGCTTTGTACTGTTTGTTTCGATTTAATTACAAACAATGTTTATCAGTTGTTTTTTATATGGTATATTGGCTAATAAAAAATAACCGTAATAAGATAATGAATCTACTTATCACGCAATTAGTTTTTATGGTGTTATGGTGGTACATATTATTTATTGTTAATTCTACTTATTATACTTACATAGAAAAAGACACTTATAACTTAGGTACTATGATTACCGACATGTGTATGTAATCATAGCTTAGGTATATTCCATACACACAAATTGGGAACTGAAAAAAAATTTCTATTCATCTCCTTAATATTTTTTTTGAGATGATTATTTCTTGTATAGTTTAATAGCAACAATAACCAGACATGCCCGACTCATGGAATGCGTGCCATGTGGTCGATCACCACGCCACACTATAAGTAACACCATTTGAGTAAAACGAAAAAATTCTAGGTTTGACCTTAATTGTTACAGGATATCACATGCTTATCATGGTTTTTTATCCATGAGATATGATTTTTTTTCGTGAAAAGCCCGCCCTTATGTATAAAAAATCTCCCCTATAATTTACGCTTTAACAAAACATCGTTTTGTCTAAAGGCACTTACCCGATAATCACAATACGATCGCTTTACACGCTTCTCTCGAAAAAGTTGAGTAAAAAATCCCCCAAGTTTTTTAAGTCCCGCCCTATTAAATTGCCCCCCAATTTAGTTCAAAGGAGACTTTTTGTTGCGACAACCTGAGATCATTGTTGACGGAAGTACGAGCAGAGGTGTTAAAACACAGGACTTTTTGTAGTAAATCAATAGTAAAAAATGCTTCGTGGGAGACCGCAAATAGGGTATATAATTTTTTACTATGGTTTTGTTGCAACCTAAATGTGAGCCACGTAGCTTTTATGTTATCGATTTATCACTGAATAAGTAGAACACGATTTTTAGTTCCATTTTGAATTTACTCTAATTGACAGATTAATTTTAATTCATAAGTGAAGAAAAAATTTGAAACAAGTAAGAAGTTTGATGCACCCCACACGTCCCTAAAGCCGGTATATGCTACCGTGACAAGTGAGCTCAAATTATCCAAAATCCTTCATCTTTTACGACCAGCCCGTACTGTCAGTTCTTAGCGTGGTTCAAAACAGAGCCTATATTGGATCGCTTTGCAGCCCCCAGCTCACGGGTTGCTCTTATAATAATTTTGAGTTTTAGTCACGATTATTTTAATACATATATGTATTAAGAACCTACCTATATTTCTGTATTAATATAGATTTTTCTACACCTCCTTTCTTATGGCAATTTTGCCACTGTCGTAGAGGCATACCTACAACTACAGTCATATCATATTGAACAAAAATTACATGTTTTTTTTATAATAAAAATATCCTATATTAGATCTGTGGTTTTTTAAAACAAAATCCACATGAAATAAAATGTCAATAACTCAATAATAAAATAGTAATGCCCCGTGTCTACACTAAATTACTTACAATTATCCGCTTTTTACGTAAAAAGACACAAAAACAGAGGGTGCCACTGTGATGGGGAGATTTAAAAAGTTATTCATAAATAATTTGCGTTTTTTGAGGTACGCGTGCGTGTTTTGCACCTTAGGGCGGGCAAATGTCAAGCACGCAAAGGCACGCTTCCGCTATTGTGGGGAACCCTCTTTAGCAATTTTATTGTAAGGTTAAGTTTGTTGTAAGAAGGGAAAATTCCTTTATTAATATTTATAGGAGATACAATGAGATGTTTTTATGAAATCAGGCAATTTGAGATTCGTTTGTAACGGTTCGTTACGGACGCGACTTTTGTGCAGAGTCCACCTACTAAGCGGTGGTACCTATACCTACCAGCAGCGTTAGCACGGACGGTAGATAAAATTATCTTTCCCCTGTTTTACTCCACTTGACAAGTAAATGAAGAATGTGACATAGCACGGGGAAAGACAATTTTTTCTACCATCCGTGCTAGCCCCACTGGTATAGGTTTAGGTACCACCGCTTTGCCAGTTATTCTGCCGCCAAGCAGTAGTGTGCAATCACTACTGTGTTCCGGTTTGAAGGGCATAAGTAGCTAGTGAAATTACTGGGTAAATGAGATTTAATGACCTAATAACATGTCTAGTAAGCTGATTACTAGACTGTATGATGTCTCAGGATGACGTGCGCAGTGCAGTGTCACGCGAAACTTTATTTTTTAATGTTCCGAGTGATACTGCAACTGTTATGGGCGGCCGTGTCGCTTAATATCAGGTGAACGACTAGCTCGTCACGACATTCATTCTCATAAAAAAAGGTATTAGCATTGAGCTACAAGCTAGAAAAAATTGGTTCCATGCTCCAAAGGAGTGGATTATTCTTCTCGTCTAGATGGTCAGCCAGCAAGTCAGCAAGGGGTTGGTGTTTTAGTTATTATGTGTAGCAACAAGAAAAGTCGCCGACGCCGACGATCTGGCGAAAGCCGCGGGGAGTCGATGGATGCAGGAAGCGAGCAGCCGCTTAAAGTGGCGCTCCCTGGGGCCTACGTTCATCATAGTGGCGTCTTCAAGCTGTTAATGATGAACAAGAAAAGTCGTCATCTTATTTTAAAATTTTTCATAATAGTTTGAGCTTTGAGCGTTATTAAGTTATTGGCACGGTCAAAGTAAAAGCCATACTGATACTGGGGGTCTAGCAAGCCCCCCCCCTCACGCTAACGCTATCGCCTCACGCTAACTCCAAAATGTACTGAAATTACATTTCGAAAATCGCTAACTTTTCCGCAGCGAATGTCATTACAATACATTTTGGAGTTAGCGTGAGGCGTTAGCGTTAGTGGTTGGTATCTTTGGTAGACCCCCTGGGCTGAGGCTTAATTAACATTTTTATTCAAGTTTTCGATTTATAGGGTTTTGGCGGGAGCAATTTTCTTTATTGGCGATCTGGTAAAATGTATTATTTACATAAACTTACTACACGTTACCATTCTAATTAGGTAGATAAAAATATTTTTGCGCTACTGCTACATTCTTGATCGACCCCAAGGAAGTTTTAAGGTACCTGGGGGTCTAGCAAAGATCACAATCGCTATCGCTAACGCCTCACGCTAACTCCAAAAATGTATTGAAATGACATTCGCTACGGAAAAGTTAGCGATTTCCAAAATGTCATATCAGTACATTTTGGAATTAGCGTGAGGCGTTAGCGTTAGTGGTTGGTACCTTTGCTAGACCCCCAGGGTGTCTAGCAACCACCAAATATTTTTTTAATTACGTGTTAAGCACCTGTAACACATTAATCAAAACATATCAGTGGCTAGACTATTTGCGACGTAATGTACAAGGCATTGCACCACCATTGCACCGATGGGCATTCTGCAACTAAACAAACATGCAGTTTTCTTCATTTCGTTTCGAACGATGTAAGTATTTGAGTTCCCACAATGATTTGATAGCTGTTATTCTTTGTATTTCTCTATCACCGTGTAAATACTTTATTTACAGTAGTGTAATGTTGGTCAAAAATGAGATATTGGTTAAATGCTCATAGCAACCAAATTTATTTATAATAAGATACTACAGTACACACTAGGTATACCGTAAGTAGGTACCATCTAAGGGCATACCAAACTAGAATCAAAACATCTCTAACAATAAAATTCTTCCACTACACATGCAATGTTTATTATGTGTAGATAATATATATACTTATGTTTGAGGGGTTAGTGAGTAATTTTAAAATGGTACAAAACTTATGAGTGTTATATAATTACTGGAATTGTTGATTGTAATTCTGAGCTGAGGTTAATAGTTTATCGGAGGAAAGTAAGGGTTATAGGTAATTTATATAATATGTGACGTATCTACATAACTTCTTACCTATTCAGTTACTTAGCTTATTAAGTTATTAAATTAAATTGAATAAAAGCTTTAGAAACAAAATTAGGCATATCGTGATGTGTGTATATATTATCTGGGGTATTAGTTACCTACGTACAAGCGCAGGGGGTCTAGCAAAGATTCCTTTCCATTAGCGTTAACGCCAAACAATAGCCCCAAAATGTATGGAGAATGACATTAGCTGCGGAAAAGTTTGCCGCAGGGGCTGTCATTCCCATACATTTAGATTTATCGTTTGGCGTTAACGCTAATGAAAGGGATCTTTGCTAGACCCCCAGTTAAACGCACGTAATTAGCACTGGCACTGGCAGTATAAGTATACTGTATTTTTCCTGGCTAATTGAAAGTAATCAATTATTTAATTTACCTAAGATTTAAAAAGTTAATAGCTAATATTACAGTTTTTGTTTATTAAAAGATTAGGCGTTGTTAGCCTGAAATAGTCACTAGTTTTATGTAAGTTGTAGGTATGCAATCCTACACTATGTCTTAGTTTGTACGTAATGTTATTATGATAAATAAAGAACTATTAAAAATCAAATCAATCAATTTATTAGGTATTGCTTCACAATTTTTTTATAATTCAGCAACGGTAAAATATATTTATTAGGTACATTAAGTAAGCATTTTTTACTAATTGTAGGTAGCTATACCTACTCTATCTCTACATATTTTTATTATCTCTTCCATATTATACGTTATAATATAAGTTATAATATCTAAGTACATCACTGTCATGTATCTTTCATTTTATGGATTTTTGAAAATTAAAAAGTACTTTTATTTATTTTGCACATAGCTAAGCTTTTTGCATCTATGATGACAATGCGGAAATATGAAAGCACCACCAAGACACCGTTATTCCAAAGCGCACAGATAAAAACAGCCTTAAAATTAATACCTTTGTCTATTAATCATGTTAAAAGGATTTCGTCACGCAAAAACTCCCGTCCTTTGATGGCCAACCCTTTTTTACTCGTCGATCTATTTTACCGTTACCTTTGGTCATATTTAGAACACAGTCTTTGTGTATTTTCTAAGCTTTTTACGACTGGTAAGCGACGTCGGGTGCCGGCCTTTTGTCGCCATCACTAAAGCAATATATTTGCATATTCAAACAGGGAGATTTGCATTTGGTACCTATTTTACTATTGACGGGTTAACAATTTTTATTTCGTTCACGTTCACGCGACAATGAGTTAAAATAATAAAATGCAAATCAATAGAAAACTATTCCATTTAGTTTCGGAATGGGTTGGAGATTTCTTTAAGTGGTCCGTTCCAACAATTAAAAAAAAAGTCGGCTACAGTCTTAGTTCGGCAGTGCGTTTGTTTTATTTTACTTATTTAGGGAGGGGTTTTCCATTATTGAATATCCTCATATTATCTAAGAAAGCTCTAAATATCTACAAACTTTTCAAATATTGAATAGGAATCTTTCGACAAAACCTTGAAATAACTTTGTAATATTGAATGCATAAGTAATTAAGTATATATATGTCTATTATCATCAGTGATGTCGAGGTTTTAATTAATTTACGCACATGGATGTAAGTATATACCTACTTCGGATGATTCTGTCACAAAATATTTCTCTACGTAATATACTTAAGTACCTATAGGCCCTGAACCTTAAAAAGTATACATTTTCATCAACAGCTGGAAAACACCACTTTTTTTTTCTCTTATTTTGGCTCCACACATCGTGTATTTAGCCAGTGTCAAGTATTGTTATTTTTAATCGTTAAGGAATATATCACGTAAAGACAACTGTTAGTCATAGTCATAGTTCAGTCTGAGTCAGGTAGTCGTAGTCCAGTCTAAGTCATGTTCCAGTAAAGTGGTGACAACTTTACTAGAAGCTCCTATGGAATTTTGGAAGCAACACGAAAACTCACGTTTCACCACATTATATCACTTGCCGTCGTAACACACAAGCTAATAGCACATAATGCGTAAAACGCCACCAATTTTAAACATCAATACTGGAAAAAGCACAAGTTTTGAGAAATAATACAATGTAACGACGTGAACATTTCCGCGTTCCCGCCAAAACTCAAACACCACTTTTGAAATGGACCTCTCCCATAAAACGTCATGTTTATCTTTTTTTTTTGGTTTGACCGGCCTGGCATCAGAATCCTTTTAGCCGAGTCTTGAGCAGCACGTTTATCATACGATAGGAGGGTTGCCATACCTAATCACCACGCATGGCAGGATAGGAGGCTTTGTGATTGTAGGTAAGTACCGTAGAGAATGCTGTTGACCATTTCTAAGCTTAGGTGATGGTCCTATTCTCACATCACCGACGGGATTACACGGCCAAAAATATAGGTACCTAGGTACATTATTATTATTGAGTCTGAGTGTAGTATAAAACATGGAATAATGGACATCCCTCATGGACCGACAAAATAAATTAAACAGAACATGCATAACATAAAAGGATTATAATTTGAAACAGATTTTTGTGATCCCTTCCACTTTGATTTGACAAAGAAATAGCTATTATGACAAACGAATTTTTTTAACGTAGCAAAATTGATCGCTATGAAAGATTTTGTAATATGGCAATCACTGGAATAACATTTAAAAATGGAATGTGCATGTGGCTGTAAAGGGACAGTGTAAAGCAGGTACTCGCGTTTTTGCATTTCCTTTCCTTGCTTTTTACAATAAAAACTTTCTTTTAAATAAATAATCCCGACATCGAATGACAGGGATTCAACTTAAAATAATAATTGCCTATCGTTATGTTACATCGCAAAACTTACAAATAAGTTTTGATATTTTTAGTATCATCAAAGCGTTAATCGGGCAAAAGAAAACTCAACATTTTCACAGATTAGAGGAAAAGAAACATTTGACTATAACCAAGGAAGTTCCATAGTACTGGAACTTTACCTGGAACTAACTATAACTTTCAGGTCCAAAGCTTTCAGGCATATTAAATTAGTTTTTTCTCTCATCTGTGCTTTCAGGTTCCGAGTGATACTGCATCTGCTATGGGCGGCCGTGTCATCAGGTGAACGAATAGCTCGTCACGTCATTTATTCTCATAAAAAACCATACATTTTAAAGAAAAAAACAATCAACTATAAGAACGCAGAAAAAAAATAGAAAGGCAAACTGAAGGTTTAGGTAAAAATAAAGAGGGTGGAGTTCCAAGGAGGGTGAACAGCCATAAATTCAGCGAACCTCATCTGAATTTCCAATCAGTGCATTTATTAAAGCTCCCGTCGGGCTGTGAGGGTGAAATAGCACCTACATACATCACAACGAAAATAAATAAAAGAACAGGCAAAATAATGTTTTACATTTAGTTTTTCTCTGTCCAAGTATAAAAGCAAATAGGTAGTAATAGTAAAAGCATGTCTGCCTTTAAACGCATTTGATTGTAATTATTATCGAATGTAGATTTTATAGCATTAAGAGTATTACGAGATCATAATAAATTATATAGTTCGGGACAAGGCTTTCCATTTTCGTAGGTTATTTATTGCATACCTATGTATTTAATTATTAATTAATTGTTGCACCTGGGGGCCTACCACAACCTCTTATAGCATTATTACTTCACCCATACATTGACAAATGACATACAAGTAGGAATTTATACAGTAGTATACAGTTTAAACCATATGAAAATATTAAACAATATGATAAATACATAAATAATTTAAATACATAGATTTATATATCAAGATATGCCCGAAGGAACATTTTATTTTGTCAAAATGGCGTGGGAAAAGTCAGCGCCATCTATTAGATTTCGCGTGAACTATGACAAGTTGAGAAAATTAGGTGCCATTATGTCCGTCAATGTTAATGTTTACAATGATTATTCCAAATATAAATTCGATTATTTTGTTACAAAACAGAGTGTAATATTGAAAATATTGAATTACTTGAGGTAAGAAACTTGGTCTTTCTTTTTACTGCACTTTTGAGTATAGATTGTGCAACCCTTCACAATACAACTTGCCATATTATGTTTGTGACATTCGACCGATGCCTTCTAACTTCCATCACAGACTGAGCGCTAGTGGATGCTGTGAAATTGGCTCCCACTTTGAAGCGACGTTGTAACCTGTCATTAGGCCTGTCCTTAATATATATGTCTATGTTTAAATAATACAATTTTACAAGGAATAGGAATTCATAAGACGTGTTATATTCGTTAAGCGGTGACATTATAGCTAAAAGCGATCTCTTCCAGGCAACCCTTTGATGGAGAGGATGTATCGAAGTGGTAAAAAAGAGGTGCATGTTAAGAAATTAAATAAAATCACCAAATTAATAAACCACTTGAACTTCTTTTATTTCTAAAACACAAAGAGCGCTGCCATAACAGAGTATATAAAAATGTACTATGAGAACCACAGATAACATAAGGTAGATTTACACAACACCTCCCCCTTACTGTTGGAACCTCAGGGTTGGCTTCAACGTACGACCACTCCGAGACACTTTCAGTGGAGTTGTATGAGCATCTCTTCCAATACCAAGAGCACTTGGTTGATTACAAAAATCAGATGGCTTATCTATAGTAATCCTACGAGGAGTGTGGCTTTTAGGAGATTTCTGATGATCATTTGCTCTGTCATACATTAAAGAGATCAATGGATCAAACTTGTGAGACTGATTTTGATGCTTAGTGTATGATGACTTCAATTGAGAACTATTACGTCTTAAAGTTGATCCCTTTTCTGTCTGAATTACAAAAGATCTAGGTTCTTTACATTGCTTAACAACTTTAGCCTTCAGCCACTTTCCTCCCTCTCTATAAACTACATGATCACCTGGGCCAAAAGTTACACTTCGCTTAGCTCTTCTATCATAATATTGCTTAGTAATGGATTGCTTCAGTACTAGCCGTTTATAAACGTCATGTATTTTAGGTCTCAAGCAAGTCATTGTACATGGTACTAAAGTTCTAACATTTCTACTATTTAATATTTGAGAAGGGGTACTATTGAACCCGGAGAGTGGCATATTGTTATATTGCATCACTCCTTCTCGGTAATCAGTTTTGTCATCTTCACATTTTCTTAGAATTTGTTTACATATATGAACAGCTTTTTCTGCCATCCCATTGCTTTTTGGGTAATGTGGTGTGCTAGTGATTAACTTTATGTCTTTTGACTTAAAATAATTTTTACATTCAAATGATGCAAATGGATTATTGTCAGCAATTAACTCTAATGGAAAACCAAATCGAGTGAAAACATTCTGCATTGCATTAATTACACATTTTGAGGTTTTGTTTGCCAATGGTAATAGTTCAAGCCAATGTGAGAAGTAATCTACTATTACAAGAAAATACTTTCCATGAAAATCTAATATATCACAGCCTACTTTCAAGTATCTTTCTTTTGGAATTTTGTGTGGTAGCAAAGGTTCATTACAATTTTCAGGACTGTACTTTTCACAGGTTCTACAGTGTTTTACAAAATTTGTTACATCAGTACGCATGTTAGGCCAGAAAAAAATATTTTTAGCTCTATTTATACATTTAGCAATTCCATTATGACCCTGATGTACAACTTCCATTGCATAAGTTCTCAATGTTTGAGGAACAATTAATTTATTTTCAAAAAATAATAACCCATCTTGTAGGTATATACTATCTCTCAGTTTTTCAAAATTTTGGCAATCTTTGGGTACAGTTTTTGGCCAACCTTGTTGATAATAATTTATAATTTTACTTAACACAGGATCATTACAGGTAGCTTGTCTAAATATAAATTTTTTTTCAGGTGACATAGGTAAGTATCTAGATATAGAATGAACCATATGTAACATTTCATCATCATATTCAGTAATTTTAAGGCTATTCCTCGACAACATGTCTGCAAAATGGACTAATTTTCCAGGGACATAGTAGACATTTAGATTATAGGTTAGCAATTTCAACCTTAACCGCCTCAACCTAGGAGATCCAAGTTTGCTGACATGCTTCGACATTATAGAAACGATAGGTTTATGATCAGTTTGGACATCTACCTCAAGTCCATATATAAATTTATGAAATTTTTGAACTCCAAAATAAATAGCTAATAATTCTTTTTCAGTTTGTCCATAATTTAACTCAGTATTATTCATAGTTCGTGACACACAGGCAATCAATCTAGGAATATTTTTGTAATCATTCTGAAATAAGCAGCAACCCAATCCATTTTTGCTTGCATCACATTGTAATATAGACTTTTTCTTCGGATCAAATGGAGTGAGTGCTGGTGTGTTACATGCTCTATTTTTTAGCTTTTGAAATGCTTCTTCATGAATAGGAAGCCATGTAAATTCACAATCTTTTCTTAACAATTTACATAATGGTGACATGAGCTCGGCCATATCAGGAACATATCTTCTTATATAACTAAATGAGCCAATCATACTTTTTAATTGCTCTTTGTTGGTAGGTGAATTTAACTTTAATAATGACTCTACTCTAGATTTATCAATGCTCATTCCTTTTTCACTAAATATTTGGCCCACATACTTAACCTCAGTTTTTCTGAATTGGAATTTATCTTTATTAAACACAATACCTAAACTTTTGGCTTTTTCAATCACAATTTTTAATGTTTCATCATGTTCTTGGGCTGTACATCCCATTAGTAATATATCATCGGCCCATACTATTACATTTGGTATAGTACCAAAGTGTGACTCAAGGACATCCTGGAAGAGCTCTGGTGCATTCATTAAACCATATGGTAACACACAGTATCTATATACACCAAAAGGTGTTGCAAAGCAGCACTTCCACGATGCCTCTTCAGTTAAATTCAAATGATGGAAACCTTCAGTTAAATCTAAAACAGAAAAATATTTCTTTCCTTTTAACTTACAAGCTAGCTCATCTAATGTTGGTAAAGTTTTAGGCTTTTTTACAATATACTTATTGAGATCTGAAGGATCTAAACATAATCTAATTTTTCCATTTGGGCGTTCAACAATAACCATCCTGTTTACACATGCATGTTTACTAATATTTTCTACTTTTATAATTGCATTTCTGTTTACAAGTCTGTCAAGTTCACATTTCAAGGACTCATGCATAGAATTAGGAAGCCTAGGAGATGGATAGCAAATCTGTTCAGGAATATCTCTAGTAGGTATATCAAACAAACCTGGCATTTTCCCTGTGCCGTGGAACACTTGCATATTATCATTAATAAATTTTTGTTTCTCACCATCAATAACATTTTCCTCTGGCTTTACTTTACATACTCTCTTAACCAAGTTCAACGCGACGCAACCACTCATCGGAGCTGGAGCTATCATATTTAGCCATTCCGCAGAACACTTCGTCTCCACTGCTGCTATCATTAGGTTGTCCAACATATTTTATTTCTTTTATCTTGGAGTGACGAGGTTGCCTTCTGCAACTGACCGCGAAATGGTTAAGCGTCCCACATTTCTTACACTTTTTACCAAATGCTGGGCATTGTCTTGGTCCGTGCTGCTTCTGGCATCTTTTACATAAAAAAGTATCACTTTTTTTATTTATCAAGTCAACATCTATCACGTTTGGATTCATTTCTTGAACCTGTTTCCTACTCTGTTCTGATGTCCTACAATAATGAATAGCTTTCTCTAGCGTCAAATTTTCAATTCGCAACAGATTTTCTTGCATCACTTTATCATACACCCCATGCACAATCTTGTCGCGAAGAATCTGATCTTCTAAGGACTCTGAAGTAGAGGTTACATTGTACTCACACGTCTTTATAAGTTCTCTACAATCTGTGAGAAAAACTTCAATTGGCTCACCCTGACGCTGCTTTCTCTCGTTAAATTTAAATCGCTCGAAGCTATTATTAATCCTCGGTGAAACAAATGATTTTATAGCTTCGATCACATTTTTATAAACTTCCGCGTTTTCCACTTTTATCGGTAAGGTCTGTAAGACACGTGCTGCCTCCGGCCCCATCATGTTTCTAAGTAGTGAGAGCTTTATTTTATCATCAGCCTTGTTTTTCTCGACTGCTATTAGATAATCTTCAAATTGTTGCAGCCAAAATTTAAACTCACTTGCTGCGTTTTCGCTCTGTAAATTAAGATTTGGGGGCAATTTTACTGACGCCATCTTATCTTCTCGTCGAGGCGAGGGCGTCGGCCAGTCAATCAACACGATTCACGAATGTGAAAGTTCTAATTTTTTAGTGGAGCCTCTAATCCAACACTTAAAGTGGACGCGGCTGAAACTTTTATTTTGAGATAGGTACACTTAACGTCTGCGCCATGTTAAGAAATTAAATAAAATCACCAAATTAATAAACCACTTGAACTTCTTTTATTTCTAAAACACAAAGAGCGCTGCCATAACAGAGTATATAAAAATGTACTATGAGAACCACAGATAACATAAGGTAGATTTACACAACAGTGCACATGCATAAATACTTAATATTATGCTTAATTACTATAAATAAGTAAACATAAAAAACATAGTTAAATAATGTTATGCAGGTCTTCAACCTGAGAGACTTTCCCCCGGTTCCTGGTACGTTTGTTAAAGTTGAACTCTTGTCAATTTTGAAATACTGAACGCTCATTGGTTGAAAAAAGCCGGTGACAGACAGGCAACCAACGAGCGTTCAGTATTTCAAAGTTGACATAGCAGAAACCGGGGGTTTATTGACAAAACTAATCGGTCTTCAAAGCATTGACTTCCATCTCTAAATATGGATCTCTATAGGTACTTATTATCTCTACACATTTATTTTATTTATTTCGATTCAATTTTCAAAGATCTTCTATTGTATACTTTGAAATATACAATCATGTGTAACTACATTTTTTTTTAATTTAATGTTTAATACCATTTTTAATGATGACTTTCATGATAATTTTCAGTACATACTAACTAACAATAACCTTCTCACTAATGTCACTTTAGCACATTCCGAACGGCGAATAAAGTGCATTTTTATCTTGGATCCTTTTCTTTCACGTACTGGTTACCTTTTGTTTAGCTCTTAACTCAGAACCTATATATAATGTAGTGGTCATACTCATATTTTGAAATTGATCGGAGTAACATTAGGTACCTAATGTCAGCAGGCTGTGATATTCTTGAACTTATATCTGATTAGAGTTCCCCGTTAATAGCCCCGATATAACCAATCCGTAAGCGAAGCTTCATCACAATCGGTTCACGCATATCCTCTCGTCTACACAAACACAATACAAAATACGCACAAAATAAATACCTTACATCACTGACACTCATCTACCCTCACTTCCGTACCAAAATCGAAACACACTTGCACAGAATACCTATCTCATAAGGAACGTGAGAGGCTAGATCCTGCGACACAGGCACGCCTAGTTCGGGATCTAAGGCTTCATAATAATTATGTAATACTTACATAAGTTGTACCTACCTTGTAATTTGTAATACACATTTTATATGCTTATACTTATCCATACTATATCTTGTAAGTGTACCTACTTGTGCTAAATAAATAAATAATTAAATAAATAAATACTTAATAGGCAGAATAAGGAAAGATAAACTGTTATTCGCCTGTTCATCTTCTTTTCTGTTGTCATACATAACAAGTTTAGAATAACATAAGATGACTGTGTGTTAATAACCTCGAAAATTAACCAAAATCATAAAAAACAGGTCATTTAACTATACCTAAATGCAAAACACTCGCGTCCTTTCTAAAAGTAATTGGCTACATACGAGTACTTAGTCAAATCATGCCAATCATTTGATTACCTATTCAATTGATTGGCATGATTTGACTACTCGTACGTAGTCATTAGCCAATAGAATAGATATCATTACGTAGTTCTATTCCACTTTTCTTATCTCCATGGACTCCATGGTATTAGGAACGAGTGGAATTGTTGTAAATAAACCTTCATGTTTAGTCTTGTCTTAAATTAAAGAGTCTACTTTTATTTTAAATATCCTGTTCTATGACATAACTCATAATATTTTTTACTTCAAAATAAACTTTACTAATGGATACACGTCGTTTACTCTATTTAGCTCTTTATATAGCTTAAATATACTACAAAATCGTTATCAGCACGAAGAAAAATGGAATACTAAAACTACGTACCTAGTAAAAATCAAGTTTGGGAAGTCATAGCTGTTATTTTCAGGCAAATTAAAACGTGTCGAACAATGATGGAATGTGAAGCAGCTAGCGGTGAAGGTAGACATGGTACAGTGTACCGTGGTACAGGTTTGCCACCATCATTTATTCTTTCGAATAAGGCAGGGTACCCAATATGGAAATTTAAAATGAGAATGTACCTTATTCACGAAAATCTCTGGGAGACAATCATAGGCTATAGTGATAATACGCCTGCTCTACAGACAGTTCGAGATTTTAATGATCAAAAAGCGTTAGCTAAAATTTGCCTTAGTCTGGACGGAGCGGCTATTACATATGCTCGTAAAGCTAAGTCGGCCAAAGAAGCATGGGACGCTCTCATGGCAGCTTATGAAGAAAAAGGCATGGGTAGACGGCTTGCTTTAGAAAGGCAACTCTATAGATATAATCTAACTGATTTTGATAATGATATAGAGAAATACATAAATGCTGTGATTAGTACTGTTCAGGATCTCGCTGACGTCGGGAAAGAAATAGAAGATGCCAGCGTTGCTGCTATACTTCTCGGTGGCCTAGGATCCAGGTTTGATCCCCTTGTGATGGCGTTGGAAAATTCAAATATTATGATCACGAGTGATCTAGTAAAAGGTAAATTGTTGAATGAATCTTTAAGGATGGAGCTTGAACCAAACACTTCGGCATTTCGAACATATAAAAAAGGTAAAGTTTCAAATTCAATAAAAGATAATAATCAAAAAGTCATTATTTGCTACGAATGTCAAGAACCAGGGCATAAGCGACCAGATTGTCCTCAAAGAAAAACGAAATCGTTAAAATCTGCCTTAACTGCACTCAGACCTAATGGTAGTACTGGTGCTGAGTGGTTTATAGACTCTGGTGCGACAAACCATATGACTTCTGATACAAATATGTTAAAGAATATGAGGCTGTATAGAGAAACGGACTCTGTAACCGTTGCAAATGGTGAAAAACTAGATTGTGCAGGTGTTGGGGATGCAACTTTCATATCAAAAGATGGTCAAGAAGGAACAATTAAAGACGTGGTTATTGTACCCAATTTGAACTGCAATTTACTTTCTGTAAAACAGGCAGCTGATAAAGGTATGCATATTGTTTTTGATAAAGATGGATGTAATTTTTATAAAGATTTTTCTTGTAAAGGCACTTTAGTTTTGAGCGGTTCAGTTAAAAGAGGTTTATATACGTTAGGCTATGATACCTCTTTAGTGGCTTCTAGTGTGCGCCTTGATGCTTCTGATTTCCAACTTTGGCATAAACGCTTAGGGCATTTATGTCGGATTGGTATGGATCAACTTAGGAAAGGGGAGGCAATAGGTATTGTGTATAAGCATGTAGATCTAGAACCATGTGTTTCCTGTATAGAAGGAAAACAATCGCGCAAACCTTTCAAGAAAATTGTATATAAGAAGGGAACTCATTTACTCGAGTTGATTCATGCTGATTTATGTGGACCAATGTCTCAGGATTCATTCCAGGGTAATAAATATCTACTGATGTTTATAGATGATTTTTCTAGAACTATTTTCGCATTTTACATTTCATCAAAAACGGAAGTGACCCAAAAGTTTCGCGAATTTCAGATGGCAGTAGAACGAGAAAAGGGGATACAAATAAAAAGACTAAAAACAGACAATGGCACAGAATTTGTAAATAGGGATATGAGGGAATATTTAAACTCTAAGGGTATAAAACATGAGACTACAGTCCCGTATTCACCCCAGCAAAATGGCATAGCAGAACGCACAAATCGTTCCGTAATTGAACTGGCACGTAGTATGCTTGCTGAAAGTAAACTGTCAAAATCTTACTGGCAAGATGCAGTTGAGACAGCAGTTTATTTGAAAAATAGGTTTCCTCACCGTGCTCTCAATAATAAAACACCTTACTTTAGATGGCATGGTCAAAAACCTAATTTGACGCATCTTAGAGTATTCGGGTGCAGAGCAATGGTCCATGTACCTGACTGCCAAAGAAAAAAGTTGGATTTAAAAGCCACTGAAAGTATTTTTATAGGATATTCAGATAATCCTCATAGTTACATGTTTAGAAATGCTCTTTATCCACGACGTACAATGAAATCGAGAGATGTGATTTTTTTTGAAAATAAGTTCGGTAGTTTAAAAGATGGAGATCATGCAAGGTCAATATTTAATAGTGAACCAATATGTGTTCCTCCTTTTCTAAGCTCAAATACATGTCATTCTAGAACTGATGCTGTAAGTACCAGAGTGGAGGAAGAAGCCATCATAACAACAAATGAAGAGTTAAGTGTTCTTCCATATGATAATATTCCAGCTGCTACCACATGTTCGTCGGCAGATGCTTTAGTTGAAGAAATTGAAGACGTAAGTGTTCTTCCGTGTGGTGATGCTCCAGTTGTTACGGTTTGTTCATCAGCAGATACTTTAGTTGAGGAAATTTTTGACGATGCAGTCGAGGAACAAATTATTGATAATGTTAGTATCATTCTGACGGCAGATGATAGGTGTGAACCTAATTTATTTATTGAGAACTCAGAGGCCAGAGATAATACAAATAGACGTTATCCAGTTCGTGATCGTAAACCAAAAGATTTTGGCCCAGATTTCCTTCTGTATAAAGCATCTTTAGATTTAATTGAAAGTGAAGGAGATGAACCGACGTGCTATTCTGAAGCTTTGCGAACGGAGGATAAAGATAGCTGGCTAAATGCTATGAACAGTGAGTATACATCTTTAATTGAAAAAGATACTTGGACATTAGTGTCGAGGCCTCACAATAAAAAGGTTATTAAATGTAAGTGGGTATACAAACTAAAAAGGGATGCAGAAGGTAATGTAACAAGATATAAATCCCGTTTAGTAGCTAAGGGTTTTACTCAACAGGCAGGAATTGATTATAATGAAACTTTTGCTCCTGTAGTCAAGAATTCATCACTCAGAATGTTGCTGGCAATTGCAGCGGAGAGAGACTACAAAATCAAACATTTAGATGTTGATACAGCTTTTTTGTATGGTGAATTAGATGAAGAAGTTTATATGGAACAACCTCCTGGTTTTTCAAAGGGTGACGATAAAGTTTGCTTATTGAAGAAGTCATTGTATGGCTTAAAACAAGCTTCAAGAGCTTGGAACAAAAAGCTCGATGAAACTTTGAAGCTAATAGGTTTTAAGAAAACAGATTCTGAACCGTGTGTTTATACAAAACTATTTGGTTCATCCCTAGTGATACTGGCTATATATGTTGATGACATTATTTTATTTTATCATGATGAGATGACATATGACAATGTCAAACAAGAATTGAGTAAACACTTTTGTTTGAAAGATTTAGGGGAAATCAATTACTGTTTGGGACTCAATATAAGAAAAGAAAACGGAAAAGTTATAGTTAGTCAGCAAACATTCATATGTAATTTATTGAAAAGGTTTGAAATGGAGGATTGCAAGACTTATAACACTCCATTGGTTAGTAAAGATTTGATCCCCAATAACAGCAGTGAGAAGCCTACATATCCGTATCAGAGCCTTATAGGATGCCTCATGTTCCTTGCTGTAAACACTAGGCCAGATATTGCGTATGCAACAAGTTATTTGAGCCAGTTTAATACAAAGTTTGATAAAACTCATTGGATAGCGGCTAAAAGAGTTCTTCAATACTTGAAGGGTACTGTTGATTATTCCATCACATATAAAAAGACAGGTAAATACTTAATTGGTTATGCAGATGCAGATTGGGCTAATTGCACAATGGATAGACGATCTTACACCGGATACTTCATGATGTTGGCTGGAGGACCTATATCATGGGAAGCGAAGAAACAACCAACAGTCGCGCTTTCTTCAACCGAAGCGGAATATATGAGTATATGTGCTGCTGCAAAAGAAGCTGTGTTTCTACGAAGATTGTTGCAAGAGGTAACTGGTACAGTAGAGCAGGTAATTTTGTACAATGACTGTCAAGGTGCACAAAAAATAGCCTCTAATCCAGTGTATCACTGTAGGACAAAGCATATCGATACTAAATTTCATTTCATTCGTGAAAAGGTAGCAGATGATATTATAAATTTAAAATATGTGCCTACTAGGGATATGCCTGCAGATGTATTAACCAAACCCTTAGGCAGGGTAGCTCACGAAAAGTGTATAAAACATATGGGTTTGATGTGATTTTTTTTTTAATACCTATGTACTTAGTAGTATACTTACTCAAGCAAGGTACTAAACAAGTGGGGCTAGCCCTTCACTATGTTAGGGTTAGGTACATTTTTAGCTTCACTATATTGGGGTTATATTATTTATCTTTTTTTTTTATAAGTGTTTAGTCCTTGATTGAGTGGGAGTAGAAAACATGGTGTTTGGTTTTTGTGTGTTATTTATTATTCTTATTATTCGTTTTGTGCACAAGTGTAGCCTTAAATAATCATAGGTAGACAAGGGAAGTCGGTCAGGTGTTTTTAGTGCTATGTTTAACTGGATTAAGGCTGAGTTGCACCATAATCACAGTTAAAGTTATATGACAGATATTTGACATAGCCCGCCCGACGAAGCGTGGACAGTTATAGTTAACAGTTAAAGTTAGTTAGCAGTTAAAGTAAGCTGTTGCAACCCACCCTTAGTATTTTTGATGTATGAGGTACCTATTGAATGGGGCTAGGACAATTTTTTTCTTTGAATTTAAGACAAAGTGGGGCTATGTTGTAAATAAACCTTCATGTTTAGTCTTGTCTTAAATTAAAGAGTCTACTTTTATTTTAAATATCCTGTTCTATGACATAACTCATAATATTTTTTACTTCAAAATAAACTTTACTAATGGATACACGTCGTTTACTCTATTTAGCTCTTTATATAGCTTAAATATACTACAGGAATTTAATTTCGAAAAGAATGAAAAACCTCCTCGCTTTCTAAGCAAATTTTTTTATGTCAATGAATGACTTAGCGAGCTAGTCGTTCACCAGTCAAGTGGGTCTAGCACGAATATTTACGCGTGCGTAAGTGTAACGTTAACGAAATCTAGTTATATGGCATTTGATCAGCGCCCCATACGCCTTACGTTAACGTTACGCTTCCTCGAGCGTATACTCGTGCTAGGCCTACTGATGTTAAGCGACACGGCCGCCCATAACAGTTGCAGTGTCACTCGGAACTTTAAATAATAAAGTTTCGCGTGACACTGCACTGCGCACGTCATCCTGAGACATCACACAGTCTAGTAATCAAATTACTACACTGTGTAATCAGGTAATAAAGTCTCATTAATTTTACTAGCTACAATGCCTTTCAAACCGGAACACAGTAGTGCTTGTACACTACTGCTTGGCGGCAGAATAACTGACAAAGCGGTGGTACCTACCTACCTAGATGAATTTTGTAGAAAAGTCCTACCACCTAGTAAACATTTTCACAAACACAAAGTCATAGCCAATTACGAAATTTGATGGAAACTAAAATTTGTATGTAAGTAGGTATTTGACAGTTTCAATTTTCAATACGTACGCAGTTTATTAGGGCTAAAGAAAACTTTAAATTAAAAAAGTAATTTTTAAGCTGTGTTGCAATTTAAGTTACGTAGCGCTCATAGCGAAGCACTAGTTCCTAACCGATCGGTAAAGTTAAGCAACGTCCGCTGCGGTCACTACTATGAGTCGGGGGACTCTTCGCTGCGCTTACGCGGCCCCACACGTCTGGTGGGTAACTGAGGTGGAAAGTTACCCACCCACTGGCGCAGAGGCCCGAAAGAGCCTACCACTGGGGCGAGATAGTGAACGCCAGCGCGACCCTATCTCGCCCCGTCCCGGCGGCGGACGGATCACGGAGGGGTTTTAGTGGGTTCGAGTCCCACATACACCCTGCCATCTCCCCTGTGGAAGTGCAAGGGCATTTCCCCCCCTCAAAAAAAAAGGTCACTACTATGATGGGTGACCGCTACAGCATAAACTTGGTATTTAGAACTGAGCGCTACCGTGCTTCGGAGGGCACGTTAAGCCATCGGTACCGGCTGTTGTCATAAGAAAATAGTTGTTAAGCAAAGTCAGAAGCCTTTAGGCTGCCTAAAAATTCTGACACCAGGGCTGACCACTTGCCTACACGAGAAGAAGAAGAATTTAAGTTACGTAATAATTACAGAGCTTAAAGTATTTGCCGGATTATTATCAAATCTTTACGAGAATAAAGACTTTATTTTACCTGTTGTGGCTAAGGAATCTGTTATCTTGATCATTTGAAACATCATTGAGTGAACGTAATTCGTTAATCCTTAGCTCTACGGATTGTGGTGCTCTACCGCAGGTTTCGATTGCAACGTAGAGATATGACCAGTGAAGGTTGCTACCATTTGCTTCTTTACATGTCACTTATCTAGGATATCCATCATTTTATCGGTTCATTCGTAAAGTTCATACGGTTAGTTCATACGGTAAGTTATGGGTTCATACTTAGAAGGCCACTTTTTTAGAAACTATTTAGCTATGTAGCTCATAACATAACACCCGGTGCCGGTGCAAAGACATGCCGTCATATTTTGTTTTTCGAACTTACAAAAAAGACGAAAATCACTAAAAAATTACTTGTACATATAAATAAAAATGGCTGTGTTGAGTTTTGTCGGAAACACGGAACAGTTCACTTCGTTGTCAAGTATTGTATTATTTCTCAAACCTCAAACCTTGTTTTCCAAAATTCCATAGAAGCTTCTAGTAAAGTTGCCACCACTTTACTAGGGCATCACTTGGGGTGGACTATGACTAACTAACTTAGACTGGACTATGACTAACCCAGACTGTGACTAAGACTTGAATTTAAGTGAAATATTTTATAAAACGGTGTAAAATTACAATACTAGACACTGGCTAATATAAACTATGTCTGGAGCCAAAAAAACGAGGAAAAAAATTAATGGCTGTCGCGACACGAGCACAGTCATGAGAGTAAAATGAGAACTTTCCGAAGCTCTTCACGTAGTAGCTCCCGTGCAGTTGCAAAGGCATGCCAAAGTTATTTAATTTCCGAACTTATAAAAAATGGATAGAACTAACGTGTAACACGTGTCACCATGAAATAATAGAAGCATGTGTCGAGTAGAGCAACTTTTTATTAGAAGAGATGGCAGATTAAACAAGTGTTGCATTGACTTCCCGGAACGCGCCGCAGCGATTTTTCAATAATCCGCAGCGCTCGCTTGTTTTGAGGATTAAAAACTTTTTACAACGTTTTTTATAAAAAAGTGCCTGGATTCGTGGGGAAAAGTTAGATTGTTTGTGATGCAGATGTGCAGGCTTAGAATAAGAGAAGCTAAGTTTCCAAACAACGCCTTTTTAAAAGGCACGCTACTTTTTTGTTATTTTAGACGATTTATGTAAGAAAATTAATAACTTACCATTGAAAATGTCACAGTTTTCTCGCAGTGCACAAATGGACTGCTGCTTTTTTGATGTGTTGTGGCACGATCTCACCACGCTGTTATCACACTAAATGATTTTCTGGGAGCTCTGCAGTGCAGAGTCTGCACACAGCGCACTGACCGCGCGAACTTCGTACGGTGCCACATAATAGCCATGATGAGTTGATGACTACTATTAAAAATGAATGCAATAATTGAAAGAAATAAGTAAAATCGGTAGATAAATCACGGAGTAATAAGATTTTAAAGTTTCTATAGGAGGCATCACCTGTCTCTTTCTCGCGAAACAGAGCGCCTCCACAGTTACTATGAAAAATCCACCTGTGACGTCACATGCCAAAGATATTGTATGTAAAGCTACCACAGCTTAGTAATGAGGTACTATGACGACATTGCTCTGACGTCACTGGCCGTTTGAGCTATCTCTTTCTATTCCGGTTTTTAAAATGCTTATAACTTTGTCGTTTTTTGAGATATTTTATTTTTGTTTTCACAAATTTTTAAGGAACATTTTTAATTTATGCAAAAAATAAAAATTAGTCATCATGCCTATTATGGCACCAATTAATTGACTTATGTTTCACTAATGTACTGGGTTTCTATAGATAAGTTAGTACTTATTCTATACGTATGCAGGTTTTATTTTTTATCAAACTAGGTATATAATTAAAATTTCAATGTTAATTCAAAACGTGTTCAGTGTAAATCCAGTGAAAAGTTTTACTTACTACGTTATAGGTAGCCTATATAATATAATACAACTAAAACATTGTCGGATGGTTCGTGTACCAATTTAGGTGAAAATGTTCATACAAGTTGCTTACGGTAACCGGTCAAAAACATACTTTTTAGCCCGGGCAATGGAGACTAATTCCGAGGGAAATGGGTACTTACATTAGTAAATTCTGGGTATGGTACTGAAATCACAGATTACTGAATATGTTACTAAGTCTAAAACTACGTTTGTACTATACGGACAGGTATGATGTATCAGACAAATGACCATTAGCCAAACAAAAAGAAATTACGTAGCATTTTAAAAATAATAAAAAAAAAACAGTTAGCAATACCTTAGCTTACCTTCATTTATTTTATCTTTTCATTAAAAATAGACTTTACATTTGTACAGCTGTTGTACTAAATTTAGACACGTATTCGTTATAATAATAATTATTATATACTTACGAACGTTATTACTCGTTACTACGGTAAGAGACTTCAAGGTAAAAAAATATATACATTATACGAGTCTGTGCTTTCAGCTAAAGAAGCATTGAAACATCTGGTATGGCTCTTGAGGTCAATCAAGGTATCAGTTAACATCCACCAGTGGAAAAAATGGACAGTACGAGTGGTCATCAAACAACAGCTGGCTTCTTTGTAAAAGCCAAAAAAAAAAAGAAAAAAAAAACCGTATGAGGTTTCGAAGCGTGCCGCCTTGCCCGCCTCTTTGCACTAAAAACTGTAATTTTGCCTTTAATTTTATACGTGGAAGGACCGAAGGCTTTACCAGCCAGTCCCAACCTGCAACCAGAAGATACAAGTAATCATTTGTGGTCAGTTAGCCATCCATATGTTTTTAATTTTGATTGATCATAAAAAGTAATACAAAAACAAGAGGCTGTGTTGGATGGCGTAGCCGTAACGTATAGCGTCTCGTAAATCTACTACGTACAAGTTGTTTGCTTGTTATCGTGTGTTTTGGTGATAAACAATTGAATCGCTGCTATGATTGTATAACTCACTAAGAAGATAATTTGTTCTCATAAATATAAATTCCTAAAAAGTATTATTAAGATTAAAATGGCGTTAATAACCAAGGGTCTTTTCACACTGAAAAATACTTGGGTGATACTTATCATCTAAATATTTTTCCAGCTACATTTTTTTGATTTTGTTCTAAACTTTTTAATCAATTTTGATTCAATTTCTATAAAACAAATCTGGAAGTAGGTAAGTAATTATGTTCTTTCAAATTATAAATCGGTTCTGAAGTGACGGAGATATGAGGTAAAACATAAGAAGAAATAAATAACTGGATGAAAAACCTCCTTCATTTTTTAAGTCGGTTGAAAATGCTTTAAGTCAAAGCTATTATGTAAGTCAGTGATGATTGGGCATCTTAGTTTTGCTGTATAGCAGCTAGAGCAAACCTAGCGTGCTAACTTTGAACTGTGAACCTAATATATCTTTTTTTTCGTTTATTTCGTACCAAGTTTTACATGGGGTAGGCAAGTACCTACTTAGGTAGATAAGTATACTATCAGCAAACGATTAATCCATGGATAACCTTATTATTTCGATAGGCATCATTAATCATTCGACGCATTGCATTTTTTAATGGAGAGGTGTGTGTGAAGAATCACAAATTAGCGGTTAAACGCGGGCGTTAAAAAGGTATAATTTTAACTTAGCGCCATGCCGCGCGCCACGCCGCCGCCGCGCCATCCGTTCTATATTTTTACTTAGTAAAAAAACCGAAGCTGGCCTTTCACAAAAAAGGATTTTTATAAAAAAAAAGGAATATTTTATATTTACCTCCACAGATACTTACCTCACTATTTTATGGACTGTATCTGAACTTACCTAAAACTGCTGAAAATACGGCAATCCAACCTCTTTGTGACATCTAAAGTAAAAAGAAAGAAAACTCCATAGAATTAAAGATTTTAATAAATCACTGTTGCCAACCCCATAAAAAACTTCCACGTATACCCATAAGTATCGGCAAGGTCTTAGTTAAGTATCGTTCCGTAATTCCAATGCATGAAAGGTTTTTTGAATCAAAACTGCGAGTTTTATGCAGGTCCTTCGGTTTTTTAGATTGCAGCCTGCAGGACACCTGCGTAGGCACGAACCTTGCAAAAAAGTAACCTATTCTACATCGCCGATTCATGGTTTAGATGAATGCTTTATGAGGAACGTGAAATGTGTGGAGTCGGTAGCCTATTATAATTCTTTGGATTGAATATCAACCATGTTATTATGGCTGATACCTAGTGATATTCAAAAATTAATAGTATAAAAATTAGTTATAACATGTAACGGCCATTAATGATTTGAGAAACGCAAACGTATGCCCTAGATGTAGAAAAGTAACTATGTATATGGCTTGATCACACATGAATATTGAATCGAAAATACTTAAAGAGGTACATAAATTATCTTATGTAGAAACAATTATTAAGTAGTACCTACGTCGTACCTAAAATGCTATTCTCTGGATATAGGTATCTGTATATAGGTACATACATGTTTCTCTGTTACTGGCTTTGGAAAATCCCTCTGTTTTCTTTAAATATTTTCTCCCTATTCCTAGAACACACTCTATCCATATTACAATCTAGCCATTCTATTTGATTAACTAGTAAGTACATAATTCGAATATAACCTAAACATGTTCGACCGAGTTACCTATCTAAGAATGCTTACAATAACATTTTTATTATTGTCTCTATTTAGGCTAAGACACTTAGATACGTACTTTGTTCTTGTGTTCCTTATAACTTGTTGATAATTAAAGAAAATGACGAGCATGACATTTCAAGTAGATACTAAAAAATTTTTCGCATAATATCGACTCTATGCTTACTATTCTGTCATGTGTGGAGTTAAGCCGAATTCTTTTTAATAGTTTTTTCATGTATTCAGCCGCACTGCACATCCGCTGGATTTGGGTCAGCTGACAATTGGTGCAGTCGATCACTGGTGCGAAGAACGATAAAATATCGCCAGGTATTGGGGAAACGGGTGTGTAATGTCATTTCTTAGAAGATAGCCGTGAAAAAAGTCAAGTTTGATGCACTTACGTATATTTGAGGTTGTGCCAAAGATATAACGTCTGCAGCATCAATGTTTCTGCACGAGAGGTACAATTCCGACACAGATATAAACCATGTGTATTCCTAATACATAGGTACCAGCCTTTTTTGTTTATACTCATTATTATAGGTTTAATCACGGTTGATGTAGGTACAGGTCTGACCTCGATGAGGGGTACTAAATAAATTTGTAAGTTAATTTGTATAATTCTCATGGTATTACAAAATCCTAACTTAGTAAAGTAGCTATGTTCCAACTTAAGAATCTAAAAAAACGTAAAACAAAATTTTTGAAACTAAGAAAATATTTTTTTTAGACTATTTAGGATCAAAACTATCTTTTTTCTGTCTGTCACAAAACAAATAATACTTACCCCCATATTCTAAGTCGTTACCACGAGATTACTCCACTCGACTCAACCTCGAATTAACCTCATTTTTGTGTTTTGGTATTTTTAGTTGACAATATATAATCAACTTGACATTTCTGCGTCAATTTTTCTTAAACGAGAGATGCGAAGCAACTGTCAACTCAAGGTACGTCGCGATGTATTTTGAGTTTCCCTCAAAGTTAAGTAGAAGTCAAGTGAAGGATTTTTGGTGAAATCTTTTAGAATACGGGGGTTAGTCTATATGATTCGACTGAAGCTGAAAAATACTGTTTCAGCAGACATCCGACATGTTTTGTCGTTCCAGTTGTTTATTGATTTTTTTATAACATTCACAAGTTCTAGCCTACATAGAGTGATAAACAAACATTTGACAACAATAAGTATGTAGATACTAACTAAGAAAACTCTCATAGCTGCTTATCTATTAGTAATAGAGAATAATTACAACTAATATTATGAATATACCTACCTACGAATATATATATAGAATCCTAGGTACTATTAGACCTACATCCAGAATTAGTCACAGATTCTGATGGTAGGTACTATAATTTATTCTGCGGTTATTTAAATATACGTCCATGATCTACCCTAAACCAAAATAAGTTTGTAAAGAACATGATTCGTCACAGAAGTTACCTCCACATACATCGTAGCTGTAAAAAGGCGAGACGAAAGGAAAAAACCGTAGCTACGCAGTATGCCAACATTCTGTTTACGAGGTCACACCTGTAACGAAATTTTCCATTAGTTCACTTGCTAAAAGTAGGCTACGTTTATGGACCCAATCGATCATTTAAAAAACACGTAGGTATGATAGAGTACGACTAAAATGATAATATAATTATTACTTACAACTTTTTATTACTCACATTTTGTTTTTTTTTAAGCTAAGTACATATGCGCCTATGGGCGGCCTGAAAATTCTGACACCAGGGCTGACCACTTGCTTACACGAGAAGAAGGAGAAGCTACATTATGTAGATACATAGATAATATAATTAGGCAGTATAACTTAAATGATAATATAATATTATATTTATGTAAATATAAATTTAATTTTATTAACAAAAAATATACTAGTGTTTTTAGTAATAAAATTCAATATAAAAAGAAATGAGATCATCAAGGTAAATGAGGAAAATTTATTATTTTCCTTCTAATTTTTGAGTCCATAAACTGCATATTTATTGGACTTATTTAGTGGGTAGTACTTACCTATTTAGTTATCAAAAATGATTTGGTATAGTTTAGGTAGTTATCATAACATTTTCTGTAATTATGTTATTATATACATATTATTTAGTTGTAATTAATAAGGCACTACAAACTCTTTGGGTGTAGGGTGAAGATAGGTAAGTAACTATGGGTTAATTAGGAGGTGGGACTATTACCTTTCCCCCCCTTCTGTCTTTCCCATAGTACCTAGCTACACGATTGATTTGATGATTGGAATTGCAAATAAGTTTATTTTTCCTTTCATCCCCTCTCCCGAAGGAACCATGCTGAGTTTCGGGATAAAAAGTAAGTACTTAATTACCTATTCTATAGCCTATCTCGTAACTCAAAATATAACGACGTTCATTTGTTAAAAAAAAAAAAACAGTTTTGGCTTCATCAGCACCATAGGGCGCGCCCTCCAAAAAAATGTTCATAATCTTAAATAGTTTATATCTTGGCTGAGCATCATGCCGAAACTACCTACTGAATGGATTCAAATGGAATTAAAATACATAAGCCTTGATCACTTGAAGACTTTTTTAGCTGACTGTACATGTAAACGGGTAAGTAAAACAGTGTGACCGATCGGGACTCGTTGTATGAGTTTGCAAACCTGTGACCGAACGGGCTTGTGGTCGAATGGTAGATAGTAGATACTAACTCAATCTACCTACCTATAGGTTTTATAATACAGAAGGTACCTACCTTCCTTATGGTAAACTTTGTGTCTAACCACCATCTAGTTTAATGTTATTCTGTTACTTACCTACAAAATAATGTAGAATTTTAAATCATTATTACTGCGTTTAAACATAAACCACGAAGTCGTCGTCCTAGTCGTCAACCGAAATAGAACTTATTTTTAGACTATCAAAAACGTCTAATTTTGTACAATTCCAACTCTTTTAAGACGTTAAAGCAGATAAGCGAACAACGTGTCATGAATATTCATATTCTGGCAGTTTTTACAAGTAGCGGTGACATAAAAATAGCATTGTATCGTAAAAAAATAGCTGCTTCGTAAACAACAGATGCATGTAAAACAAAAGAATACTTTATTTTAAGATTGTTGTATTGAAGTAGTTCGGTTTTACTTTACTCATCAGTGCCAAATAAGTCATATTATAAACGTCGGTCAAAATAATGGGACCTTAAAAGTAGGCCTTTCAGGTACTTTGCAAGTTTGCAGTTGAAAAGGAGGTTCAACTGCAAAGGACCTAGAAAGGCCTTTATTCTGTGCCTTACTTTTTTTTTTGACAAGTCAATTTTCCTAAGAAAAACCAACAGACATTTAATAGTATTTTTTTTCTTATATTTTGGATCCACACATAGTGTATTTAGCTAGTGTCAAGTATTGTAATTTTTCATCGTTAAAGAATATATGTATCACGTAAAGTCAAGTCTTAGTCATAGTCCAGTCCAAGTCAGATAGTCGTAGTCCAGTCTAAGTCATGCTCTAGTAAAGTGGTAGCAACTTTACTAGAAGCTTCTATGGAATTTTGGAAGCAACACGAAAACTCACGTTTCACCACATTATATCACTTGCCTACACTCATGCTCGTAATTCAGCACTTAATGCGTGAAACGCCACTAATTTTAAACATTAATACTAGAAAAACCACAAGTTTTTGAGAAATAATACAATGCAACGACGTGAACATTTCCGCGTTCCCGCCAAAACTCATTTAATAGTAATATTAGATGTCTGGAAAAACCTAACTGCATAGTAAAAGTACGATCCTTATTATATTGGTTATATCATAAAGGATATACAGGTATATATACCCAATTCGTATAGAATATAATAATTCTATTTACATACTTTGTTTCAAAAATTCCATAAAGTAAGCCTTGGACCTTAGCAGTGGCACTTTTTATTTTCTTCAACACGACTGGTTTTTTGTTGTGCTACTTTAAAACTTTTTGTGTGTCAATATGTCAATCAATTTAAACTGATTCTCGGAAACAATACCTGCCTAACACGTTAATACTCTAAGCGGGGTCAGAATACAAAATAGTACATATGAAAAACACATTATTTATATATTTTTTTTATTTTCACCTCGTAAATCATCCTTCAGTAATCACACAAAAATAGACAATTCACATACTCGTTATGTAAGTTTTACATAATACATAAGAAGAAATAAATTGTATTTAATTTATATTTGAGTAGTTACATTACTGTACCTAGTAACATAAAACCAAAACAACAAAATTACAAAGAGCACATTACATGAACCATAATTACACTATGACCTAAACGTTAAAGGATAAAATAAATAAAATAAAGTATTTTCTCGATATAAATACTCTGAATCACATACATTAAAATGTTATTTAATATGTTTTACTGTCTGACACAATTAATTATTTATAGTCTTAATCCTAATAGGTAACTCCACCGTTTCGTTTTGAAATGTACAATGTTACTAATGGCTAATTTTCATATTATACTAACATGCTAATACAGTTAATGAGAAATCTAAATAGTTTTGTACTTAATCAAGAGTTACAGTCTTGTTTACACATTGGTCACTTATTTCTAGTATTCATACAACAGGGAGTTAGGGGTGTCACGCAATAACTTACTGTACCTAGAAATATAATTAAAAAGAAAAGATGGATGAAATGAATCTAAATAATAAATTTCACCGATTTGTGGTTTGTTAACTTCTTCATGTTTTATATTTTCCATTAGAGTGTATTTTGATTCAATTACTTACACAAGTCATGTTGATTCGTAAAGGTTTTCTGCGACTATCCTTATTGCAGAAACTTAAAACATAACATATAATCCTAAATAAATATTTGTACATTTATAATTTTTTACAACAATTTTCACTATGTCTTAGTCATAATTTTTCTTTTAAGGTAAAGTCAATAGATTACATAAACTATCTGTGAAGTCAAGCAAATTTTATAAAAAATTTAAAATAATGCTAATTAACCCAAATTGTAATGCAAAATTTAAATTTTACATTAATTATTTATGTTACAATACAATAAAGACGTATCAATTCAATCTTTGGCTAAAATAATTCCAAGAGCACACGGTTAATAACTTAGTTATAAGTATTCTTAGCGCTTCCTACAGATAGCAATTACGCAGCTAGATATAGCAGGTTGACTAGGGATTACATACGGCTAAGTACTGAGACGTATAACTAAGCATGCTGAGCGCGACCGAGGTGGATAAAGAAAGCCACGCGGTCCGCACTGCGCTCACCGCATTTGTTGCACATGAAAGGGTCGTTGTAACCATGGAAACCCATATGGATCGTGTGCATAGTTAGATCCCCGAATGTAATGTCGCAATACTGGCACGTATACGTGTTAGTGGCGGTCGTCGATGGAGTTTCCACGGAACCTTCGGATTCAGACTCCGATACCTCACCGTCTCGCACTTTATCGTCCTCGTGTTGCAGTCTCAGAGCTGCTGGCTGTAGCTTGAACGCGCGGCCTTTTCTTCTATTCTTCATGGCCGTGGTTGGTGTGACTGGGGTAGCACGCTCAGCGCTCGGTGGCGGTGATCCAGCTTCGCTAGTTTTAGTGTTCGTTAGGTCGAGAGCGTCATTGGTTTGGGCTGGCGGTGGGCTCCGGTGAGTGACAGGAGTTGTAGGAGTGGTAGGCAAATGTGCCGGAGACTTTGATGGTGGGGTAGCTACACCAGGTTCGGGGCGATCTTCTCCATACGGCAAACGTTGTTGTAAGAAAGACGGAGGAGGTGACACAGTCTGAGTTTTATCCATCATAATTTCGGGTTGTTTAGAGGAAATCCGCTGTTCATAGTTATTGTTTGGTGGGAATAAGAAAGAGTGAGGTAGAAGTGGTGGAAGATATGGCAGGTTTACGGGAAAGTGACCTCCAAACAGAGGATGCGTGGTTGGAGGTGGCTGAGGCTGATTCATCTGCCCGTTGTTGTTGGGTGGCGGTTGATCAAACATTTTCGAGAAAGATTTTTGTTTTGGGCCGCGCCGCGTTCCGTAAACATCGATTATAGGCAGAGGGTTGGGTGTACCGTCCATATTTAGCACCATCGCGGGACTATGCTGGTACTTGCGAAGGTGTAGCTTGAGAGAATGGCAGTATTTGGTGGCGTAGTTGCAATCGGCACACCTGTATTGGTACACATTTGAGTGAGATTTGAGATGTGAGTTTAGCATCGACTTGTTAACGCATGAATATGAGCATTGACTGCACTGGAAAGGTTTAGAGCCCAAATGGTTTCTCATGTGGTACTCAAGATGGTGTTTGTATTCAGTAACGAAAGGACATTTACGGCAGCACAACATTTTCTCGGGTTTGATGTGTTCTTTGCTGTGTTCCCAGAAACTAAGTTTTGTAACAGCGACAAAGTCACACTGTTTGCATTTAAACGTTTTGACTTTGCCGTGTGAGTTAACAGCGGGGACTCGAAGGCCAGGTTCATCATCGAAGTCATCATCCATACCGGAACCTTCGCGGCCATCATCATCGGGTTTGTTGTGTCCAACGCCGTCGAATCCGGAATCATGAAATCGATCGAAAGATCGTCTGTCATGGTCACTGTGAGGTGAAGATGGTGTTCCTGGTGGCGATTTGGGTGGTGTGGCATCAGCACGGGCTAATGGCGTTGAAACGTGTGTTGGTGGTACTGCAGTCCTAGGTGAGTACGAAGATTCATATCCGGGAGATTGTCCGCGCCCGTCGCTAGCGCGAGGCTCGAAGCCGGGTGGTGTGAGAAGGTTGTAAGGAAGTCCGTTGCGAAAAGCATCTAGATGCATGCCCAGGTTTGCTTTAGCCTTGAGCGGCATGCTGTCATAGAAAGGTGAAGGCTCACCGGAGCTGCCCACACTGCGCGGAGAGTGTCCGTTAGAGTCCTTACTGGATGACGACGGCGAAGCGCTGTGGAATCCTTCTGAATAGAACCCACTGATTTGCTCCTTCGAGAAGCTTGCTTCATCCATCGGCTCCGATTTCTACAAAGGGAATGGTAAATTGTACAAAACAGCTCTTGTATCATATACCTTAGCGTAAACTAGAAATAAATGTGCGTAGTTTTGGGAACGTGCAAGTAATACTTACAACTGTCGGGGGTTGGAGCAGCGAGCCCCAAGCTTGGGGATGTGCCGAGTGCGGCGCGGGCGGCATGCCGGCGGGGGAGGCGCAACTCAACATACCTGTCAACAAAAATAAAAACATAATTACACCTTCATCCGACGGTTTTGCATAAATCTTGGCATGAACGTTGATTATTGTAGTATGGTACCTATAAATTAAGAATCCTCCCTAATAATATGTTAGGTATTAAATCTATTTGTTATTTGTTCACATCACGCAGCAGTTGCGTGACATTGTGTTACTAAAGTCGAATGTTTAATAACAATATGCATAAAATCTAAAAAATCCGCTGGATCAGCAAACAAGTCGTAAAAAATGCGGAATCCATATGACACGTATCAATGTATAGTGTAGGTAGTCGGTAGTTATGATGATTGTTGTCTTAATTAAATCATTAGATAATTCAGAGGGGCCGACGGTGATTAGGGCAATTTTCCTTTGAACCGCAAATTAGGGTTATTAGCTACCATTTTAGAAATGCGCCGATAACGAATTGCGTTTTTAGGAGGAATCTTTTTAAATGAATGCATGAAATTATATTATTTAAGCAATTACTTAGTTTATTTTTATTAAATTTTGTTCTATAAACTAAGTACATACTTCAGACAATGCATGCATTAGGATAAATTAATTTTAAATAATTATTGCAATAATTATACATATATAACAAGAATATTATTTATCCTTGTTTGTTGAAGAAAATACGTTAGAAATGTTATGGATAGTAAAACCAATAGACAGTTTAAGGTCGGTCAAAGGAAAATGATAACTAAATAGGTGCGTGTGCATTTGTGCTTAATAAAACAAAGAGAAATGTGTGATGGTAAAACGCCTTAGGAGGTAGCTGTATTAGGGATATTAGTTTTTAGCTTTTTAACAAAAAAAGGATGGACGATTATATTATTATAAAAAGTATGGCTTTTCAGATGTGTTTAAATATCAAACCAGACTAACAAATAATGATTTAAGAGACCGTATTAGCACGCGTGTAGCTAGCCGAAATAAGATGTCAAAAGCGCGTGAAACTAGTGGCTGAGGGTTTTGATATCTTTTAAATACCTCGGGGTTTAGTGCCTTGATGCCTCTGAAAGTCTTGAACTATTTAATAAGTTTCTATATACTATTTAGAGTGAAGTGACCATGCGGTTTTTCAATTGCGGTGTTTTAATATGACTTACTCCCAAATTATCTTTGTTTTATGATCAAATTAATTGTTTTTAGACTTATTAATTACTTAATACTCATACTAATATTATAAATGCAAAAGTTTGTGTGTATGAATGTTTGTTGCGATTAATATCCGTAACTACTGAACGGATTTTGATGTTTGGAATGCACATTGTAAGTCATTAACGCATAAGTAGGATACTTTTTACTCGCGGATGAACCCGCGGGGCGCAACTAGGGTTCTATAAAATCTTAATCTTTTCGAAATTCAGAGGTTTTAGGCAAATACCTTACTATATGATAGGTTTAGAAATTGATCCATGATGAACCTAGACATAGATACATACTTTTATTGCATTGAACAAGAAGCTTGAATTTATAATTGTTTAATGAAGACTATTTTAGTATTTTTATTAAGTACACGGTTTCCGTTTTTCTTAAAATGTGTATGATCTAAAATAATTGTTAATGACGGCCAAAATAAATATGAAAACTACAATAATCTAATGATTAAATAAGTTTTACATTTCATAGTAGACCAACCATCTGTAATTACAGCTAATAACATCAGCAGGCAAATAAATAAAAATAGTATAACTTGAAACTGTGATAAATAAGTTATTTATTTATTTATTAAGTTCTTGACTAATATTTAATCTCAATAAATGTAAGTTGAGTCGTGGAAGTCGCATACGACTCGGTTTATGCGCACTTTCCTACCGTACACCTGTAAGATGTGGAATGAGCTTCCACCAGCGGTCTTTCCCCAGAGCTACGACATGCAGCAATTTAAAAGGAGG
The DNA here is from genome assembly GCA_963580505.1 of Ennomos erosarius. Taxonomy (NCBI): domain Eukaryota; kingdom Metazoa; phylum Arthropoda; class Insecta; order Lepidoptera; family Geometridae; genus Ennomos; species Ennomos erosarius. Next base: position 3,982,247 of record OY756978.1, on the reverse strand, counting down.
GTCAAAAGAGTATTATCACAGGGTAAGCAACGCATCAGTGGCACGTCTAGTGTTACAGATGTCCATAGGCTACGGTGACCTCTTCCCATCAGGAGGGCCGTATGCTTGTTTTAAGTTAACCATTAAAAAGTTATAAGTTAAAAAAATAGATGAAAAATACGTGATCTGCATGTTTATACAAAATACATTCAGTCAAACTAATCCCTAAAAAGAAGAATGCATAATCTTTCAGGTATTAACGGTAAGGGGGGGGGGGGGGGGGGGTTAGTTATCTGGATCTCTTCAGGTCAAGAGTGAGTGGGCATTTCATGGGCATACGTTAGCAAAGGAAAGCCCATGTAAAAAAATGAAACCATATAGGTATAGACTATACTGCGATATAGATATATCTTGAAGTCAACAGTACCTAACTTTAGATAATAATTAATTAGTACAATTTACTAAAAAAAATTAATATAATATAATGTAAGCCCTTAACACAAAGCGTTTAAATTACCTACTTAAAACTTAATAGTTTATTTATTATATCTAATATAACAACTTACAATAACTATGAGAAAAACTAATATCAATAAAATATATGAAATGTTAGTAACATGTTTTTTTTCCGAGTGACACTGCAACTGTTTATGGGCAGCCGTGTCGCTTAACATCAGGTGAACGACTAGCTCGTCACGTCATTCATTCGCATAAAAAAATTAATTACATACCTTCCCCGTATGTGACGGTAAAAGTTTTCAGAAGCACAACACTGTGATTGTTCTCATCAATAGAAAGTTTTCACAAAGACCAAAACGCACTGATAAAATTATTATGATAAACACGAAAGTATTTTAACTGTTTTTTGGTGACAACCCTTCGCTTCGGCGAACGAAAGTGAACTAACGTCCGTCCTCGAATACCTCTTACAATGAACTGAAAAAAATCTGTCAATTTTTATGCTCCGAACATCGATAAAATGTATTCTACATTTGAGGCGACGCTTTTCTAGAAAGAGATACGCGTACGGCTAAATACGTGCGTCTCGCTTGCTGCCCCACAGCCTGTTTTTAAAACAGCCAATACGAAGCGAGCTACTGTGGGAGGGGATCAAGTTATTAAGTTATTGTTTATGCGATATTAATAATAAAAAAATAAGCATCCCTCGGTGCTTTAGACGTTGTTATTGTAATAAAGCATAGGCGTTACTGTATTGGTTATTATAAGACAATAAAACGGAGTCACAAAGGGAAATTAGATTGTTTTTGTGTTCGTCAATAATACCGCTTTAATGATACTTTTATGTTTGTTTGTCCTATTCAGAAATGCGTGTAGTTTGTGTTCAATTTACATTATAACCTCTACCGTCAATATTTCACTATAAAATCTATTACTTACTTTTATAATTACTTAGACTACTACAATTTGTTCGCGCGTTTCCGTACCGTGAGTAGGTATTTATAAGTAGGTTAGGTACTTAAAGTCTTTTATCTATCCCCCTAAAAGTACAGATACATTAGGTGCATTATCTTTCCCTATTTTTAAAGGTGTGTTTTTTATAATAAACCATTCCCCTTGTTAAATCTCCACATACGTTTTTTGTGGATTAAAAAAAGAACGACTGATAAAAATACCGTTCAAAGGCGAGGGGCGTAGAGGTTTTTACGCGCCCACATCGACCAATCACAGGCTGAGGATTAAAAAAGGAACTACCTATATATATATAATTTTCTACGGCAGACAACTGCCAATTAAAAACGTAGCTACAAAATAATAAGTATTCGTTATTTAAATACCAAGGAAGTTATAATGTATTTAATGGGTGAAACTTCTTTGTTGAATACTTATTCAACTATGATTTGGTTTTGACACCAGTCACAGCATTTATTTAAATTAATATGCGGCTTTATTAATCGTTTAAAAATGGAACTCGGTATAATTTATTCTATAACCGCCAACTGCCAATTAAAAACGTGTTATTAATAAAAATAATTATCTACTTACTACTTACGTTACTTATATTTAGATACTTTATTGGACTTTGGAATTGGTTATTATTATGCTTTTGTACCTAATATAACTCTACTGATAGTAATTTTTTACTTTTTTTACATTCTTATACTTAGAAATAGTGTAATTTAGCTGACGAAAAGTGCGCGGGCAAGATCTATGCGATTATAGACTCGGCACGGCAATTGGACATTTTTCTACGTAAACCGTTAGACGCATTCTATTGTTTTTAGTACCGCTAATAAAATGAGAAGTTGTTTGTTTGTGCGAATTTTGGGGTTTATTTTAATCTCCCATTCAATTTGTTATAATCCGATACAGGCAGCCAGGGGTAATAAATAAAAGAGGATTATTTGCCTTTACTGTTTTACTTGCTATCTTGCGCTTTACCTGTCGAATTCTTTATTGCAAAGTTTTTATACTTTGTGTTGTTTTCGGTGCGGTTCATGATTTAAAGTCATTTTTGTATTAAACATTAATCCCTTGATTACGCTAATATTAACGCATTAATGTGTTGTGGTGAATCATAGGTATCTATTCTATAAGCATACTACAAATTACAATTTATTTGTCGGTAAATGACTAATTACGTACTAATTATTTTGAACTAATTTACTTACGTTTACAAACAATGTTTACATGACGACGCCGACCGTATCAGAAATAAACAGTATTTTTATTATTCACTATGTTCAATATGGAATGTAAATAAAAAAAGGGGTTAGTAGTACCTAGTACCTACAGATATGTCAAATTCCATACATATGACTTTTGTTAAATGTTTTATCGTACATAATATACTATGTGGGTACACTTCTGAACTGGGGGCTGTGGGTTCGATTCCTACCCAGGACAAACATTTGTGTGATGAACATAGATGTTTGTTCTGCGTCTGGGTGTTATATTGTATACTATGTAGGTATGTATTTACAAACAAAAAGTTATCTAAGTATTATATCCGTTATCTGGTTCCCATACTACAAGCTATGCTTAGTTTGGGGCTAGATGGCGCTGTGTGAAATGTCCACACATATTTATTTATATATTTATATATTAATATTCTTGTTACTTAGAGTTATATGACCAGCCAAGTGCTAAGTACTTGTTCATTATTAGCTATATAGCTATAAGCAATTGTGTAATATTGATTTTATCTAAATGCCCCTTGTGCTCCTATGGAAATAAACAATTGAATTGAATTGAATTTTTATAGCGGGCATCTAGCCTATACCAGGACGATCCTCTTAACTTTGCAGACAGAGGTAAAGCAATGTTAATTTTTTCAAAGAAATACTTGATAACTCGATAATAATTAGATTGTAATAGTAAAGTCATACATTTCCTAAACTTTAGAGGAAAGTAATTAGAATGGACTGTCAAATATTGACGAGCGGCGCCCGCGCAACAAAGACTACAGCGTGTGACATTTGCCTAACATTTTGTAACTATTTGTATTGGTTAAAGTGTCTACTTTATTGGATTGTATGTTATTTAGTAATAATAATAGGCACACAGTGCACGTGCATATAGCCAGGGTTGTCAAGATTCATACCTTGTTAAGTTTAATTATAATTATTTTGTTTCAGCTTATTAATTCTTTAAGTATACTACCTATCGTCTTTGTAATTCTATTCCTATATTGAGAATCAGGAGTGACACTCCAAGAGGCGTACCACAAACTAATACAAAACCATCATGTTTCATGACATTAATGTTTCAAGGTTACAATAATATTGTTCAAATTCGTACCATGAACTTATAAAGTACATATTCCTGCATGAGAACGAGACGTCTATATTTTTATATAGCGTATCACTGTCGCACATCGGTGTATCATGATGTATTTTTTTTTAAATATGTGTGGCATTTCACACAGCGCCATCTAGCCCCAAACTAAGCATAGCTTGTACTATGGGAACCAGATAACTGATATAATACTTAGATACTTTTTTGTTTTGTAAATACATACATAGAATACAATATAACACCCAGACGCAGAACAAACATCTATGTTCATCACACAAATCTTTGTCCTGGGTAGGAATCGAACCCACAGCCCTCAGTTCAGAAGGCAGGGCTACTACGATCTGAGCTATCGGGCCCGTCCGTATTTGAGTGAACGATATATCGTGACGTCATCAAAACTGCTCTGCGTCAACAACATTACATTCTTACTTTTATGTAATTTTTCAATGTATGATTGAATGCTATAAGAGGTTGTGGTAGGCCCCCAGGTATTTGAATGGTTGTTTTGAAAATAATTGTAAAAATATATTTTTTTGGAATATTTTGTTAATAGATTAGTAATACGAATTAGTCATTAATGAAACATAATTATTCCCTTAATGTATGGGCGTATGAATAAAATATAAAAAGAGGTAGCATCATCTGAAATATAACATGATTAAATGCAAGTTTATAATCCAAAAACCATAGAATTAGGTACTAATTCTAAGTCAAAATCTTCTTATAAAATCTTAAAAACGTATTAGGGACTACCTAGGTACGTTGTTTCAATTTAATATCGGAACATCGTTAAATATTAATAATAAAATTTTAATTCCAAATAAGTGATGGTTAAGGTAAGTGCTCAGTCATACTACATAATATAAAAAATCTAAGTAGATATACTTATTCTACCAGTAACTTGGTTATGCTTATTTTGGGCATATGTGTATGTGTGTGTAATAATTAGTATTTACCACACATGGTTTGGGGCTAGATGGCTATGTGTGAAATGTCCACAAATTTTTTTTTTTTTTTTACGGGCAATATGGTTTTATTACTCAAGCTAACTACTACAATAATAAAACTAAACTAAACTAAAACTAACTACACTACACACTAACTAGCTACACTATACCTACTACAAATAACATATGGACTGTGTCATAGACCGCGATGGCCTATAGACAGTCCAAATGCTCCATGCTTAATTATTATTTGCTTATTAATGTTTATTATGTAGGTTTTGTTTTTAATAAGAATGAATGACGTGACGAGCAAGTCGTTCACCTGATGTTAAGCGACACGGCCGCCCATAACAGTTACAGATAACCTTATAGCTAAAACATATATGTATGTTATATTATTTTGTTTTAGCCCCTGTATTTAGGCTGGTAATACCTAGAGCAATTTGATCTTAGAATATGAATAATTAATACAGTTAAAATCAAATCATTTATTTTGTGATACACAGGTCATAATAACAGATGTTAGAACAAAATAATAAGTCCATACTGCAATCAACCCCAACGGCATTCAAATTTTCAATCTAGCCGAAGCTTTTAATATAAAGTGTTACTTATAGCATTATAAATAATAAATAAATAAATAAATAACGCCCAACGATCACATACATAGATCCTGGACCCTAACTAGGATTCCCTGTATCTAGGGACCCAGGAACTACGAGGACCATGGTCCCACTACACCCAGACACAGAACAAGTATTTGCGCTTTTTTTTTACGGGCACAAATACTTGTCCTGTCGCGGGAATCGAACCCGCCACCTCCGGGTTATGAGCCGACCTGCTCAACCACCACACCGCGGAGGCTGTCTTCTATTTTATTATGATTATTAAAGGGTCATAAAAATATTATTATCCGTGTTAAACTGTTTTGGGATAAAAAAAATGTTTTTCTCGTTAGACAACCTTGCGTACGTGACCCCTGTGGCCGAGTACGACAATCAAACAATTGATAAATAGAATATATAATTTGTGTACACTTCAAACATCGATTGTCGTGTCTCCGGCGCCACTCTAATGTTTTTTATTATTATCTAACTGCCATTATCTAACTTGTTTTGTAGGCAAAGTGCTACTTAATGAGTTTTTTAAACATTTTTTATCTTGTTTTTGGAACATTCTTGTTGTTTAATTGACATGACAATTAATTGACCTATTCGTATATAGGTTAGATTAGAAGTACGTTACGTGTTTACTTTGTATCTTTGATAAGTTATTGCGATTTATTTTTTATTGTTCTAGAAAACATCTAAACAAGGGACTTTCCTATAACGTATATAAAATTATATGTAACGTGTATTAGTATACCCACCCTATATATATATTAACTTTGATTAGGCGCTTACCATCACAAATAGGTACCGTTTTGCTCTAAGTTATATTTTTCTTTTATTTTTCAGGCTTTGTAAGTAGCTAGCCCTTAGTAACAACACAGCACTACTTCACTGCATAACAATGAACAGTGAAACAGCATTGAAAATATTGAAATGACATGCATTCAAAGCTTCGTACCTAATTTAAATTAATAATTAAATTTCGCGGTTAAATTAATTATGTAACTTTGGGTCAGTATTAAATAAATAAATAAATAAATAAATATGTGTGGACATTTCACACAGCGCCATCTAGCCCCAAACTAAGCATAGCTTGTACTATGGGAACCAGATAACTGATACAATACTTATATACTTTTTTGTTTGTAAATACATACATAGAATACAATATAACAACCAGACGCAGAACAAACATCCATGTTCATCACACAAATGTTTGTCCCGGGCAGGAATCGAACCCACAGCCCTCAGTTCAGAAGGCAGGGATACTACCAACTGAGCTATCGGGCCCGTCAATTAGATTGACTAAGTCGCAAAATAGCCATATCACGTAGTGATTAAATCATAGGTTAACTTCATCGCAGAGGTGTTAGATGTACTGTAATATTTTCTTGAAGTAATTAAATACTGTAGTTGTCATTTCTTAAACAGATGAACGTGTTTTATACCATAAAATCGCAGAACATCTTGCGATAAGCTCTTCACCCATTTTCCAAAACCCACTCGCCAAAGTCGCATACCGAAGTGTCCTAAACTCCTAACCAATGTCCGATAACGGTCCTTTCACATAGAAATGTTCATTCTCCCTCCGTCCAGTACTTACGCGCGCCGAAATATGCCCGGCCGTTAAGGCCCTGAAGGAAAACGCCCTTATCGCGAGTAAAAAGTAATGCGTCCAGCTTTTATGGCAGTTTCGAGACACGCTCTTTATTACGGAGGGTTTGGACTTTCGGGAAAAGCTCTTGATGTAACGAGAGCCGTAAACCGAACTTAAATAACCTTTCTATTTGTGAAAACTGTATCTAACTGGCTATAAATTAATATTTCTTATTCGGCTATTTAGTTTATTGATTCATGGGAAAGAAAATATTAACAATCGAGGTGCATGTCTAATGGGAGACCAGCCCCCCTATTACGAAGGAGGTAGCAGCGCTGCTGACGCGCGTCTGCCGCTCAACTGCTGTCAAAATTGTATGAAAATTGACAGCAGTTGAGCGGCAGACGCGCGTCAGCAGCGCTGCTAGCTCCTTCGTAATACCCCTAGTACGAGTTTCGATAGTTTATTAAAACTTGATTCGTTTACGTTTTCTCCCTTTTCTCCCATACATTCCTCTGCAGCACCTCTAGCGGTTGATGAACTAAAAAAGGCAGTACAAATTAAAAAAAAAATTAAATGGATTCGCGCGTAATACGTGAGTATTGGAAAACTCGTACTAGGGGTATAAGAGATTTGTATACTTTATCCATAGTACCGCCTACCTGCCTACTTAGTAGAAGCATAGGTAATTCTATTGATATGTACCATAGAAATTTTCCTATCATCATCATCATCATTAACAGCCTGAAGACGTCCACTGCTGAACATAGGCCTTCCCCAGGGAGCGCCACTTAGAGCGGCTGCTCGCCTCCTGCATCCATCGGCTCCCCGCGGCTTTCACCAGGTCGTCGGTCCACCTAGTGGGGGGCCTGCGTCTTGCAGTTCGTGGTCGCCACTCGAGAACCTTTCTTCCCCATCGGTTGTCAGTTCTACGAGCGATGTGGCCTGCCCATTGCCATTTCAACTTGCTAATCCTAAGAGCTACATCGGTCACTTTAGTTCTCCTGCGGGTCTCCTCATTTCGGATCTTATCTCGCAGGGAAACACCGAGCATTGCTCTCTCCATAGCTCGCTGTGCGACTCTGAGCTGACTCTGAGTTTTCAATCAATGTGTGTTGCCAGTGATGAGTTATGGAACTGAGACGTGGTCTCTAACTGTTGGCCTCATTACTAATTTTCCTATAGTTTAAAGTAAATAATAGAAGAAAAAAGGAAACTTAAAGAAAATTGTAACGACCGAGGTGCATGTCCAGTAGGAGACCAGTAGGCCTAGCACGAATATGAACGCGCGCGTAAGTGTAACGTTAACGTAAAACTCTCCTATTATGACTGCGTCTGCCGCTCAACTGCTGTCAAAGTTCATACAATTTTGACAGCAGTTGAGCGGCACACGCGCGTCAGCAGCGCTGCTAGCTCAATCGTAATAAGGGGGCAGATCAATTGCCATACAACTGGCTTACGTTAACGTTACACTTACGCGCGCGTAAATATTCGTGCTAGGCCCACAGTTTGTAGTTATACTTACTTTATTCATGCATAGTATCGCCTAATTACTTACTTAGTAGTACTGTAGGTATTATATTATCTGGGGTTGTACTTAGTATAGGCAGTTCTATTAGTATGTACCATAGGAATTTTCCTATAGTTTAAACTAAATAAGAGAAGGAAAAAAAAACTTGAAGAAAATTCAATGAAATTAATTTATTGATAAGATATTTTCTTACATGTCAAATTGTTATCAATAATCAATTATAATTATGAATACCACAGAGCAAAAAAAATGTTTCCTTCTATAGGCGGTGCGTCATTTGTTTCATAGCTCTGTGATGAATACCTAAGGATAGGTAATTCTATTGATATATACTATAGGAACTTTCCAAAGTTTTTCCTATAGTTTAAAGTAAATAAGAAGAGGAAAAAAGGGTTTAACACGATCCTTAGCACTGAGGCAAACGATGCAAGGACGGAAGAGGTAAATAACTAAAAGAAAACGGCAAAGCCTAGAAGTAAAGTTGCAAAAGTAAACTGCTTTATCATAGAACTTGCGTACCTACTTATTCTTTTCAAGAAGTCTTGAAAAGTGTTAAACGGGTTATATAATATCTTTGAAATATTTGCTTTACAGGAAAAGCATCGCGAAGATTAGATAGGTTAGTAGAATAGTTAGTATAGTAGTTAGTAGTAGAATTACATTATCCTGAAATCTGAAGAGGCTTTGTTTCCTCTTCAGATTACAGGATATTGCCCACTATATCCTGAAATCTGCAGACTGAACTCGCCCACTATAAGTAATATTTTTTAAGTAGTTGAACACCTACCCTAGTATATCCCAGCCCTAAACTTCGTTCATCCCCCTCGCATAAAAAATGATTGTACCTTCAAATCTATCCCGAGGGCCGCACCCTCCATTCCCTCCCCTCCACCTCCATACCTCCCCCGGCGACTTCTAGTTATATGAATGACTTGGACTTATCTCTACATCTTTTAAGTAGGGGTTAGTTTGTTTTATCTTTGCAAAATCTTTGGGCCATTTTTAATATGCAACATTTAAGTCGCTAGATCAAACATGTTCATATTCACACGACGACACATTGACAGGCCCGATAGCTCAGTTGGTAGTATCCCTGCCTTCTGAACTGAGGGCCGTGGGTTCGATTCCTACCCGGGACAAAAATTTGTGTGATGAAAATAGATGTTTGTTCTGCATCTGGGTGTTATATTGTATTCTATGTATGTATTTACAAACAAAAAAGTATATAAGTATTGTTTCAGTCATCTGGTTCCCATAGTACAAGCTATGCTTAGTTTGGGGCTAGATGGCGCTGTGTGAAATGTCCACATATATTTATAAAAAAATCTGTTATAATATAATTAAAGAACTATTTTTAGTTACTTAGGTCTATGATTATTAATTTATTATGTAATTGATATTAATTAACCAGTCTACAGATAAGAGAATTTATTCAATAAAAACATATCATTAAAAACCATAATTAAAACACATGACAAAAACAAAACATATAAAAAAAAACTAAAGCTACAACATTATTTACAAAATTTACAATATAAACACGCCATCCAACTCACCACCGCGTGGCAAGGTTCCCAGAATACTGGCAGCATTACCTCGCTGAATCAGAAGGCTGAGCTTCTGAGCGAAGTATGTGCCAGCTCTGGGATCCCCCGAGGCGAGGACCAATCTGGTAGAAATTTCTTTGCAGAAAGTTCTCGTGTCGGACGACCACGGGCCAAGCGTTTCTACAGCCAGCGCAAGGAATTCGTGGTTTCGGCTGATCTGCGCATATTTGCGCTGTTTCTGTAGCTGCGCCTGTTCTGCCGCGGCCCCGACGCTACGAGCCGTGCTGGAGACGTGAGATGGTGCCAGGGTGTCCACACAGGTGGCGTCCCAGACAAGTGTGCGTCCGAGACACCACGGGACTAAGGTGGCACCATCTGGTCTTTTGCCGTCGTCTCGCTGCAATCCAGTCGGCTCCAGCGTCGAGGGCACGGATGCTGTGGAGAGTGCCCGTCGGACTAAATCATTGATGGCCCAATGACGAAATAGCCGACCGGCACTCTTCACACATGAGAGCCCGTGTCGTCCGAGTTGGTCCACGCCTTGTCCACACTGGCAGCGATGAGGCTCGCACAGTTCAACCCCCAAACGTAAACCCACCGCTACACGTAGGCTGCTGGGGTCTAGGACGGTCGCCAAGTTGTCGGAGGGAAGGGCACGGAGCCAGTGACCTGACTCCGCCTCCGAAGATGCTAGGAGACGCGCTCGGTCCGCATCATCTGTCACTTGGTCCAATAAGGCCGAATGGATTAATTTTATTAGTAGGATGTCCCACGCACTCTGTCTCCCCATTTCCGTGGGAACACTGACGCCTTGGCATGTAGCGCACCAGGCGTACGTGCAGCGTGTACAGCCGCCTCGCACCCGGATTTTACACCAAATCCTAACTGGTGAGGCACAAATTTATTTGACATACGTTCCTGTATTGCTCGGCAGCACATCTTTGATGTCAGGCGCCTGATAGTACTGCCGACGGCAATAGGTCGTATGCCGCCATCTTTTTCGTTAGTGCCACCAGATTGGCACCATATAGGATGGGTAATACCTCACCTGGAACTCGACCATCAAGCATTAAATTTGCCAGTGCCATCAACTCACGCAGGAGAGACTTTCCAGCTTCACCGACAAAGGGGTCGGTCAGATGTTTAAGATGCTGCGGGGTTATGGCATCCAATCCACCCGCAGAACCATTTGGGAAAGATCTAATCGCTTCAAGGGTGGCTTTCTCGTCGATCTGTAATGGTAATTCAGTTGAGGGAGGAGATGGAAGCTGCGTGGAAGGCGACTGCGTTGGGTGTTTATCGCATAACGATGTATAAGTCTCCGCGGAGTTCGTGGCAAGAGAGTCACTGCAAAATAAAAGTTTCGCAGCGCCTCTCACATTCCCATCCGATACCTTATTTTCGATGAACTTAAGATGGGTTCGGGAAAGGATGGCCTGGTCAACGTCAGCCGTGGGTGTATGTATGAACTCGCGACATGTATTAAGTTTGATCGCAGCTGTTAATGAACGTTTTTTTGTGTCTGATCCTAAATGAAAAGTTTTGTATGCAAACGTCAAAAGGGTTTCCCACGCTGATGGAGTATTTTCGTTGACCACCTTCTCAACGCACTTCGCGAGACTTTGAGCGACGGTTACGCGGGCGCCTCTGGGAATACGCTTTATGATTTTTGTAGTACGTTTAAGCTGTGCAAGCCTTGTAGCCAAAGATGTGTTGCTGGGTGCTCCTGCTGTCAACGGGGACGGTGATAGAGGTACATCCGGGGTAATAGTTATTATGTCTGTACGTGGTACATGTCGACGACTGCAGTGAATTTTCAGACCACGCGGGCCTTTATACAGTTTTCTATCATCACAAATTGAGCACTCGAGTAACACATCTGGGGCTGACGATGAGGATGACGTATTTGGTCGTATCATTTATAATAAGTTCTATAACTGTTTACCTATACTTATTTACAAGAAAAATATAACATCCAAAAGCATACATTCTTCTTCTTCTTTAATGGCTTTCTATCGCTTGTTTGCAATAATTCTGCCAATGTCAAGTGAGTAAAATTTGTACGGTTATGTCAAGTCAAAGTCATATTGTCAGTCAAAACGCCAACAGTAAAATGGAGGATATTTTACTGAAGGCTCAAAAAAGGCCTTTGAAGCAAAAACGACAATGCATGGTTTTATGATCTTGAAACCATTTGCCAACACTCGTGCACGTTCACGAACACTCAACGGATAATAATCCACCCTTATTACACATTAAAGTTCAAGATACACTAGTTTTAAAAAATAAATTCAAAATTCACAACCGCCATTGTCCGATTTTCTTCAAAGACCTCAAAAGCATACAAAATCAAAACAAATAGAAAATGGATATCTTGAGCTGACTTGCTGTGCTGTCAATAAATTGTCACCGGTGATGTCGTTTCCAGTTGGCGCTTGCGCCCTTTTGGAGCGCAATGTGCAGTAGCTTAATTTGATGTGCAGCGCACTAGTGCGCCTGCTCCGTAGTCACCACTACCTTGGTATCTAAGTCCTGTCACGAGTGTCAAAACGGGCAATCGCACAAAAATGAAAACAAAACCAGCTTTTTTTCGCTGCAAATCCAAGTGCGATGGCTCCACAAATATCACAGCATATGTAGCAAATAAATAGACCCCACACTATGGGAAATAGGGCCCACATGATGTCCCAATTATATTATTAAATTATACAATTATATATATACTTTATATAGCAGATCGTGTCTACTTTGAAATTCTGGAATACTTTGAAAAAATGGAATTATATATGTACTTATTATATAGGTACTAAGCATATAAAATGACAAATTTTATAGCAAGCCTATTAAACTGTACATTATGTGAGTTTAAAATAAAGTAAGTGTTCTTTCCCACTACTGGTGCAAGCAATCCGGTACAATACAGAAGAGAAAGGTCCGATCCTGAGCTTCGATTACCTGTAAAGAAGAACCAACATGTTCAAGAATCTAGGCAATCATGTAACTTGATTGCAACCGATAATAAAAAAATTGTATGGATATGGCAGTTTCAATAAGCAGTTTATGTGCATAGTTACTATGGAGTTTTTCAAATTCAGATTGAAATTCCTCCAGTTGCATTGCAATCAAAGTTCCATGATCACCTGCACTTAGCCGGCATGGTGGATTATGGTTACACACTTTCCCTGCAGTGCAGAGTAGGCCCGCATGTCCTAGCAGTATACCTATGGGAAGTTAGGGCCGTACCTATTGGTTACTTAATATTCGTAGTAACAATAGTGACATATTTACTAATCTGTGGTAGGTATTGGACTAGTGACAATGATGATGCAGTTCATAAAAAATAAAGGTTTTCAATGCGGTCAATAATTGACGGTCTCGAGAGTGTGCGTAGTTTGCGAACGTGACTGGAAAGTTGGAATCCAATCTTTATTTTTACTGGTTACTAAGGCTATAAATATGTAATACATATACAAGAATAAGTAATACCATTAAAATCACTTCAACAAAATGTGGTATTGTTCAGTTGTAAATCCCATTGTAAAATTATTAAAGTTTGTACATATGTATAACCTATATATACATGGTGAGACTGGTGCCTCTTGAGCAAACCTAATATATTTCAATAATTATTACGCACAATACACATGTGGTACATTTATAAAAAATAGGCAAACAAAATACGTACCTGGGCCCTTATTCCGTATCCCTTACTTCGAAACCACGCGAATCCCTTGTCTTACATAAGAAATCTGCAAAACTCTGTTCTCTATGAAACGAAACAAAACCGCGCGAAATGAATTTGGAAGCGGCGCGATTTAAACGGTCAAAAATGACATGTTTTATCAAGATGCGTTCCGAAACATCAACAAAACAAAAGTTACCACCACTTATGTCAATATATTTTATTCAAAATAAAAATAACTTGATATAAAGTGAAGGTATTCCTAACGCTGTGATACGAGTTGAACAAGACAAGACAAGACAAGATAACGACGTGGTTCTGTATCGTGTGGAATCTATGTTTTCATAGAGAATAACCGCCCTGTTTCAGGAAAAAAATTGTAATCACAAACGAAAATATACGCCAAACAATGTATTGTAGCTACAGAGATACTGTAGCCATTTGTGTAAATATGAAATTTTTGTCTGCTATGTGCTTATGTGGATGTCATACCTAAATTATATTAATTATAAGTAATTATATTTTTGCCATTAAAATCTTATGTATATGTTATATTATATAGAACCCTTCTTTTTACCCGACTACCAAAAAAGAGGGTTATGAGTTTGACTGTCTATGTATGTCATATGAACATACATACATATGTATGTATGTATGTATGTATGTATGTTCATATGTTCCCTCGTATCTCCTAAATTACTTATCCTATTTCAAACAGCAAGGTGTCAATCGATAGATCTTAACACTCTGCGTGTCATAGGCTAAGTATATAAATTTGCATTAAATTCAATATGGCGGATTATATTAAAAAAAATCGCGGACAAAAAAAAATATTTTTTCGATAAACATATCATGTTTAGTATCAAATGAAAGGTCTTTATGAGTAAGTTTAGAATATGTATAATTTGTATATCTATGTATAACTATGTATAGCCTACGTATAAAAATAGGCGCCAGTTTTCTGGTTTTGTTGTTCCCTGGTTGTGCCTAAACTACACATCATATTTTATTAAATTTGATACCAATCGATGCGTATTCATACTCTGGGTGACATAGAATACATTAAATTATATTAAACCCAATATGGCGGATTTTATGACCTATCCATTCCACCTCATAGTAAGAAAATTCGCTAAACATTAGGCAAACAGCCGAAATCATTCGTGTAGTCTTAAAAATTGGCACAGTTATACTTTGAAGTGTACTGATGAATATATGTACTAAAAATTTACCAGGGTGGGGGGTAAGTAGAGGGAAGGGGAAGGGTTTGAATATCACTTTTTTCGGATATTTGCTTATATCTCAGACACTTTTAGGATTAGTATTACACTTACTTCTGTGAAATTAAATGATATTACATCCCCCATAAAAAAGATTCTATTCATTATTTTTACTGTAGGTTCAATACTTTAGGAATTAAACGATGTTGGAATTAGAAAGAGTAGCTTCCTCACACCTCGTTATAACGCGCAACTGCATAGCGCTTGTAAAGTTGTAGCATAGATGATAGAAGTAGGTTAAAATCTCTAGTCATGTAAACACAAATTTTTGCACATAGATAAGTGTAACCATTAGTTATACAATACAACACCCCTTCATTTGGGCGAGGGTAAAAATGCCATCATAAATAATTAGGTAGTCGGGTATTAGTTTTTGAACTCGTATCTTGTTACACCTTGACTATGGTCATATAATAAATATTTTTTGTAGTTATAGCTACTTATCGATGACGATGACGTATCCTAGCCGTTATGAAGGGCAGTGGAGAGCAACGCCAGAAATCTTACCAAAGCTAGGTATTTCAACAATGACGGGCCCGATAGCTCAGTTGGTAGTAGCCCTGCCTTCTGAACTGAGGGCTGTGGGTTCGATTCCTACCCAGGACAAACATTTGTGTGATGAACATAGATGTTTGTTCTGTGTCTGGGTGTTATATTAAAAAGTATCTAAGTATTATCAGTTATCTGGTTCCCAACTTCCCATAGTACAAGCTTTGCTTAGTTTGGGGCTGGATGGCGCTGTGTGAAATATTCACACATATTTATTTATTATTTTTTAATGTGGCCAAAGTATGTTCATTTATTTATTTTAATGCAGGGTGTAGGACCATATCTTTTTATGTAGGTAAGTAATTGAATGACGTGACAATACTTGCCTACTAAAAATTTATGTAAGTACTAATTTAATGGCTGAGCTTTCAGGGTTTTTTTAAGAACTTAAGATTTTGAGATTTCAGGAAATAATTTCAATTCCGGTATAGTGACGCAACCCGTGACGCGTTCGTTCCGTTTTTGCGCTGCCCTAAACTAAAACAAGCGGGTAACAACGGCCACGTGTCGATTTTTCGCTTTTTCGGGTGAAAAAACCAGTAGCAAAAAGCGAAAGTGGCCGTAAAAGCGATTTCTGCTAAAATGAAATAATTTATGACGGCGCATTGAAGGATATTTTAGAAGGTTATTGTTTCGTGCATGCCGCTTGGGGTCTTTTTGACAAAAATTTGCCACGTTTTGCAACGTCCAGTGCTTTTGTCGACTGAAGGTAGCCGATTTAAAACATGTACAGGATGTTGTACTAATACGTTGCAAGACGTCACAGACGGTAGTGGTGTAGTGGTTTCGTGGGGGTATGTATTGTGTTAGCGACATAATTTACAGCAATTAATAGGAACTCTACTATTCTAAATTTATGGTATTTTAGAGTTATTTTATCCAATTCTTTTGGTTAAAAATATAACGAAAGAGCATTTAATTGTATGGTAAATAATTCTAGTTTCATCCAGAATTTAAAACATACAAGTAGGTAAATAAAAATAAAATATTACGTAATGGTCAACTTTCTGTTTTGTAAGTACAAATGTTTTTAAGGCGCACCCTGTATACTACACAGTCACAGAATACACAATAGTGTGTAGGCCAAACTGACCTATGAAAGGGAACGTTGTTTTATGAAAAAAAACAAAGTATTGGCAAAATGCCGTCTGCGCAGTTCAGCTGCTGGTGTCATAAATCAAATATCGGTCAATTGAGCCCAAATTACTATGAAACCATTGAATTCCCTTATATTTTACTACTTGTTATAATTTTTAATTATAAATGAGTATTGTTTAACGCCTGTTGTTATAAAAGACAATATTTACCTTATTTAAAACACCATGAAATCAATTGGAAAATTTACTTTATAACTATGCTTTATTTAGATAATTAGCAAGTTGAAATGGCAATGGGCAGGTCACATCGCTCGTAGAACTGACAACCGATGGGGAAGAAAGGTTCTCGAGTGGCGACCACGAACTGGAAGACGCAGCGTAGGCCGGCCCCCCACAAGGTGGACCGACGACCTGGTGAAAGCCGCGGGGAGCCGATGGATGCAGGAGGCGAGCAGCCGCTCTAAGTGGCGTTCCCTGGGGGAGGCCTATGTTCAACAGTGGACGTCTTCAGGCTGTTGATGATGATGATGATGATGATGATTTAGATAATGTTTATTTTTTTATACAGTCTAATGATTTTTTTTATGTCAATGATTGGAGCGACGATGTAGCCGTTTGCGGCCACCTAGAACACTGGTGCAGTGTCAGTCGGAATTTTAAAAAATAATGCGTCGCATGGCCCTCTAGACTTCCCGGTTCCATGGCACCCCCTGGATCCAGGGTTGGGATGGAGCTATTATCGTCCCAAAGCTCTGTAAGTTGCGGTCCAAGTTTTAGCAGTCCGGATACGAACCGCGGTCCGCCTGTTGGCAATGGGCAGGCCACATCGCTCGTAGCACTGACAACCGATGGGGAAGAAAGAGGAAGAGGGAGACCTCGAACCGGAAGGCGCTGCGTAGGCAGACCCCGCGCTAGGTGGACCGACGATCTGGCGAAAGCCGCGGGAGCCGATGGATGCAGTGCAACAGGTGAGTGGCCGCTCAAGGTGGCGCTCTATGGTTAAGGCCTATGTTCAGTAGTGAACGTCTTCGGACTGTTGATGAAGTAGTCAAGGTAATTTTAATGTTTTTACCTGCCACGGTCATATAAAATAGCAGTTTAAAAAGGCAAAAGTAACCCAAAAACCAAAAGGTTTACTTAGTTAAAAAAAATGGATGTTAGTTAAACATGCAAAAAGCTGCGCGAGCGCATGTCAGCGGCACGAGGCGCAGCTGCCGTGCTTCCTCTTCCGAATGCCGAGAAAAAAGGCCAAAAGACAAAAAAGTAGCATTTCGGATCTCAAGAGCTGTCGCCAAAGAAATCAAAGTAATCTCATACTTTTGTAAGTTTTACTGCGGGATGCGGTTGGAAACCTATTTGTGGTCGACTATTTTTTTAATGTATATCTTAGAATAAGCCTGCATCTCACTGGATGGATGGTAAGCGACAATTCAGCCGAGCAGGTTCATGAGGTACAATGTTATTATAATTTTAATACTTCATTTATAACATCTGTACTTATATAGGTACTAAATAAAATCCGCTTATTATTAGCACTATTATATAGTTTCATGTATTTTCTGCCTATATAAATTTAAGCTATGCAAGCAAAGCAATGGCAGTTGGCAGCCCACATCGCTCATAGAACTGACAAACGACGGGGAAAAAGGGTTCTCGAGGGGCGACCACGAACCGGAAGACGCAGCGTAGGCCACCCGTCACTAGGTGGACCGACAATCTAATGAAAGCCGCGGGGAGCCGATGGATGCAGAAGGCGAGCAGCCGCTCAAGGTGGCGCTCTCTGGGGGAGGCCTATGTTCAGCATCTTCAGGCTGTTGATGAATCACACGCACACAAACTTTTAGTAGAATGTATCCGCAGTGAAAAAACGGTAGCAACTACCTACTATTACTTGCATATTGATAAAGCAAAAAGGTTCTATTGTTTAGCTTCAAGGCAATACGCCCAGTAGCCAAAAGATTTGCGTACATTCTCGGAAGGTTTTTGCACAAAACAATAACAAAATCATGAAAGGAAAGTGAATGCGAAAAGTTTTTGCTATAGCTTTTGTTTTCTACAAAACGAGACGGAAAGTTTTTAATGAATTTAGATTTTATCTTCTTTCATTACATTTGTTGTTTATGTCGTACCTAATCTGCTATTTTCAGTCATCTATAAAAACAAACTCCATTTTTGAAATTAATATTTATAAGTGTAAAAAACACGATAAAATGTAGCTGTAATAGTTTAAAGAATAAAGGCATGATGCCGGTAGAAAGAACACTAGTGTTTTTTTATCGAATTTCGATGTCGTATGACTTTGTAATAACTAACATACAATAAAAAAACACATGTTTGTGGAACAGGTTCATAAAAAACGTTGCAGGTTTTTAATAAAAAGGCCGTTCAGGGGTGCCGAGGGGTCTTTTTTAACACGTCGGTTATTGAAGGTTAGTTTTTGTTGAGATACTGATCGCTCTCACGTTTTTGAAGCGGTTTTTTCCGCGCTTGTGTTAACTCCCTATGATTAGAGGGATGTTTACGATTGTTCGCTTTTTATACGTTATTCGGCCTTTTTATTGTCATTTTATACAACTTATTACGTATATTGGGATTTCTGGATAATATTTTTTTTGTAGATGCATTATTTTACTTTTATTTCACTCAAAGAACGTCAAATCTTACCTATATGTATGAAAGTCGTACGCTTATTTACTTTTCATGTATAACTATGATGTACTTTCGTTGCCATTGTTATAATTTGTTATGTTATTAAAGTAAGGCTTAGCTATAGTTCACTGTCACATATGTTTGTAATAAACATACATTAAACTAATTACCTGATTACAAAAGTTGTTAATGTAGCAATTTTATTATTTTCACTGCACACACAGTTCAAAAATGGCCGAATTCAACGTTATTCAATTTGAAATGTTTCACATAAATAATTTATTTTAATGGTGACCTTTGTGCAGTTCTTTTGTGAACGTTAGTAATTTATAATTTATGTTATCTCAATAAGCATTGTAATTGAAAGTTATTATTACGGGTCAGCCGCCCTAAGATGCTGTGTGTATTGTTTGCCTTATATTGGGGTCAAAATGGTCGAAGGGTCATTTTATTGTATTTTCTGAAAAATTTCACCCGTGTCATTGTTAAGTTTGGCAGTTTTGTGACACATGTGGTGTTCTAATTTTTAAGTTTGGAATTTGGGATTACATCGATGGCTGTATAAAATTATTTTGTTGTATTTTATTACTTCGACATGTACTTACCTATAATATTAGAGTACTTATGTAGTAACGTAGGCATACTTTTAATTATATAATGAATAAAATAAGGCTTTCATATTTTTGCTTTTTCTTTTACCTTGATTTAATAATCCTTCAATAGCACCAGTACTTAGGTTTTGAAAAGCTATAAAATGAATAAGAAGGTATCCATCTAAAGATATTATATTATTTTTGTATAATGCAGAGTTGCAGACACAGTAGCGCCTATATGTAGTGTGTACCCTACAATTTTTTTTGACATTTTTATTTTATTTTAATAGTTTAGTATCTAAAATATGTATGTTAGTCGGTAAGGTATTTATGTATGGGCCTGTTTATTTGTAAACTGTAGTTGCCTGAAATAAAATGATTTTATTTTATTTAACTTTATTTAGAAGTTGATCATTAGAATTTAAGATAATGTGCATTTGTGCAATCTTGCAGTAGGTCTAGTCTAGGTGGGCATTATTTAAAATTAAACCATTCACATCTCTCAACAAGGTAATGTGCAAAAATACATCATCAATATCACATGAAAAAAAAAAAATAGTTTCACTACCATTCTATTCCATTCCTTTACATTGCCAGTGACCGTTAACCTCTGCAAGTCTGCACACCTTAAGAAGTGTGCGACCTCCTGACCGTTATGACGTTTATATCCGCACACAATAAAACTTATTGACCCGTAACCCAAATATCTTTTCCCATCCCTAAGAATTCCAATTTCAAATAATTCAGCATAAATCAATGCTTCGAACACAAGAGTTCGACATTTGAAAATGTGTCAAAAATCGAACGCAACGGTCGGATTCAGCTGGACAATAGCCCAAAATACGGTTACAATTTCATTTTATTTCACCCAAAAATGTAACAATGTACAATTGTTATCAAGGAAAAAGGGTAGATTTTAGTAATCTTCTTAATGGCGTGTGTGAAAAGATTATAAATTAAGTTTCTGCAACAAATAAAAGTGACCCCTGGTTATTGTCAGGGTGTCAATATGTGTGACCGTGGGGTATTGTGCGTGACCCCTACGGCTTAGCGGCAATTTGCGACCGCTCCGGTTCACAGCTTGAGCGCCTTCGATCTGCCCAGCTTGGAAAGTCCCTATAAATTTTTATTTCGTTAATTTTATACTTAATGTGTTTAAAAACCCCAGGAAGTTTCAAATATTATTCTTTAAACCAAAAATATTTTAGTAGACAGACATGATAGGTACTCATAAATAATACAAAAAGAGTTTTAAAGTTTGTACCTAGTACCTACTGCATTCGTGTTTGATCAATAATTTTTTTTATTTCCGTAATTTATCTACGTGTTTAAGTTATAATATTATATTATTTACTATAACACTTTATGTCACATTATGTACCTACTTTTCTTTCCCCGTGCTCTTTAACTGAACCCCCATTAAAAATCAAAACCATAAAATGCATCCAACACTCATTTCAAAATGGCCTCCGTCCATTGTAAACTGTGACCCCTCACCAAAAATAATGGCCAGAGGGCAGATAAATTAAAAATGGCTCAAAAATACCCCCTTGAAATCACTCGATTTACATTGCGACCATTTTTAAATGACCTCCAATGCGCTACTGTGGTAGGTATCTAAGTACTCGTAAAATCTACTGTGAATCTGAAAATGTCATAGAATATTTTAGCAGTTTTTATAAATGGTAAAAAAATAACTTCGGTTATTATGGCTAGTTACCAAATGCAATTGAAATTCACAAATAGCAGATTATATACCTTGTTGATCATCCGCTGTGCCACTTATGTGATCAAACAACGGAGGTCAGATTAAATTTGACGGCCTTTGGTGGATTTTATGTAGCAGAACCGTTCACATAATTTCAAAAGGCGGGTGAATGTCAATGATATATTTCAAATTGGAGCCGTTGCATTAGCTGTCCACACACTACATTTCTCTCGCGGTGAAGCTGAGGCATCAGCCATTGTCTTTTAAATCACCTCAGAACAAATCTACCGTAAAGATCCGATATCTACCTTAAAATAATCAAAACAAACTTACGTTTTTTAGCTTCTTAAAAAGCAAAATCATTTTTAGTATGTAGTAGTATGTACAATAAATTAATTTTAATATTAGCGGTTATATATTTGAGCCATTTGGCGTTGAGACCCCGGGTCCGTGGGGACCGGGAGCTCACCGCGTTTTTCAAAGTCTATCAGAGCGCCTGGTCGAAGCGACGCGTGACCAAAATGCTGGCACTTATTTGGCTCAACGCATCAGCATTGCAATAGGCATGATGACTACTATTAAAAATGAACAAGTAAATAATACTTTCATAAAGAAGATTAAAAATGAATGCAATAATTGAAAGAATAAGTAAAATCGGTAAATAAATCATGGAGTAATAAGCTTTTAAAGTTTCTACAGGAGGCATCTCCTGTCCCTTTCTCGCGAAACAGAGCGTCTCCACATTTACTATGAAAAATCCCCTCGTGACGTCACATGCCAAAGAAATGTATGTAAAGCTACCACAGCTTAGTAATGAGGTACTATGACGACATTGCTCTGACGTCACTGGCCGTTTTAGCTATCTCTTTCTATTCCGGTTTTTAAAATGCTTGTAACTTTGTCGTTTTTTGAGATATTTTATTTTTGTTTTCACAAATGTTTATCTTTTGAGGAATATTATTAGTTTATGCAAAAAAAAAATTTAGTCATCATGCCTATTCAACGAGGCAATGCTGCCAGCATGTTGGGTACGCTACCTACCGGCAGTGGGCTGGAGCATTTGGACTGTCTATAGGCCATCGCGGTCTAAGTATTATACAGTCCATATGTTCTTTAGTAGGTATATAGTGTAGCTAGTTAGTGTGTAGTGTAGTTAGTTTTAGTTTAGTTTTTATTATTGTACTAGTTAGCTTGAGTAATAAAGACATATTTTGAAATGGTACCTAATCTAACTTTCACTTCTAAACGTAGTAAAAATAGCCTATTGGGGATTTGTTTGGTGAGATTCGTTGGGATTGGCACCTACCCGCCTTTGTAAAATAAAATCCAAATTCAAAATAATAAAAAATACACAGATTGAGAAGATTTTTTCGACAGTTAAAAAGTATACGAGCAAAATGTATTCTTTATTCCCACAGGTAAAAATTGTTAATATAGTTTCCAATAAAGGAATTTTGCACGTAAGCTACAATTAAATGTTTGGCTGCCACAAACACGTAAGATGGATGTGATTTTTTTACTGACCATTAATGTAATCCTAAAAATCCCACGCAATTAAAACCTAATTCCAATACTGTTAAAGTCCAAACCAACACAACGCCAAAGCTCAATTTTTTCAGAATTTCGATAGAGGTGATTTTTTTATGTCGTCTTTTGTATTTTTTAAAGGACAAGACGATTAGGAATGTCATTTTTGTACGTTTTATCGTCACAAAGTAGGTACTTCTCGGTAGTGAATGACACAAATTATGAATTATTATGGATATGGATGGATGTTAATATTCTTACATGATTCTCACCTGCAGCTGATGCGATCGGCCAGCAATCAATAGTTTTGTATATAATTTGTAGCGATGGCAATTAATGCGATTTTGCGTAAATTTCATAAACATGCTAATTCACGAGTCTTAGCATGCTAATTGCTATTCCTATGTTATTTGCTAAAATGAAATGAAATGAATATGAAATGAAAAATGAAATGGAACATGAAATGTAACGTTATATTAAAAATTAAATTCAAAATGAACTAATAAATTGAAATGAAATTTGTTATTTCACAGAATTTTGCAGCTACATTTCATTTGCGAAATGATAATTGAGATTTCACATGCTAAAAATGAATGCGAATGCTAATCAATCCTTCACTAATAGTTAGTAATAGTTAGTGTTTGGGCGAGTTCTGGTATATTAATAAATCTAACAAAAAAAAATTGGAAACGAGATTAATTTATGTAGTTTTGACTTTTTGTATGACTAAGACCACAGAGCAAAAAAAAAACGCTTCCCCTCTACATAGAGGCGCCTTTTCAACACTTCTCATACAATTCAAGCGTGTCAGGTATATTACAATGAAACCTCTATGGTTTACCTGCGCAGATGACATATATAGCAATTGTCTCAGTAAGAAAAAAGATCATGCTTTTTTATATGAGTAAGTGCCTCAAAGCTGGAGAAATCATGAAAATACAAGACAGAGGATCTAAAGAAGCCTTTCTGATCATTGTTTCTATCATTTATTTACCACAGGCAGTCAGGCACCTACGTCTTTCAATTTATAGTGGTAGGAAACTAGCGAAAAAGTGGTCGTAAATATAATTTACTGATCGAAAACTAGCAAAATAGTCACTATTAGCCTTTGGTTTAGATATTATAAAAGGGTGGGTTATTTTAAACTAAAAAATGATTGATAATCTGATAAAAATATAGAGTATAATATTTGAAACGTAGCTTAGTAGCATCAAGTCAAAAAATGATACTGGTACATTTTATTATGCAACCTAAACTTGACAACTCCACTAAGTGGTCGGAAACTAGCGAAATTACCCTATAATGTCAAACTGACACAGAGGAGTACCCCGTACCGAAGTTCGGCAGCAATAATATGATTGATTTCGTCTCTATATAGAGGCGAAGCGTCATTTGTTTCATAGCTCTGTGACTAAGACAGTTAATGACGACATAAACATTAAAATATAGGTATTTAAAAACATCATTATCAGTCCATTCACTTAGGCAAGCATATATTTTTATAATAATAAAAAAATATGTGTGGACATTTCTCACAGCGCCATCTAGCCACAAACTAAGCAAAGCTAGTAAGTACTATGGGAACCAGATAACTGATATAATACTTAGATACTTTTTGTTTGTAAATACATACATTGAATATACAATACAACACCCAGACACAGAACGAACATCTATGTTCCTGACAAATGTTTGTCCTGGGTGGGAATCGAACCCACAGCCTTCAGTTCAGAAGGCAGGGCTACTACCAACTGAGCTATCAGGCCCGTCATAATTATTATTCTTATTCTGGTTCTGTGCTGGGTGTTGTGGGACCCATAGTCCTGGTAGTTCCTGGGTCCCTAGATACTGGGAATCCCAGTTAGGATCCAGGATCTATGTATGTGATCGTTGGGCGTTATTTATTTATTTTTATTATTTAGATTTGAGATTGCGAATTAGACGACTTTAACAAACAGAAGGGTACGTGTAAATGCTTATTGTGTAACCTAAGTATATGCTTATTATGTAAAAACACTGCCCCGCATTTTATTATAATTGTAGGTTTTATTATCGGTGTTTTTAATTGCATCTAAAATTCGTTTGTCGCAATAGTTAGACAAAATAGTAAAACTCAATTATCACTTGACTTTTGCCCTTCGCCAAGGAAGTTTTTAGTTTTAACCCGGACCTCATTATCTATGTCTCACTGTTTTAATTTTAGGGTTATGCAAGGAGAACGTAAAAATACAACTGACTGATTTTATAGACCGTGATCTCGTCAAAATGTAACATTACTGAGTTACCTACTTTTTTGTTATGTTTTGGCTTCACACATGGTGTATTTAGCCAGTGTTATGTATTGTGATTTTTCAACGCGATAAAAAATATTTCACGTAAAGTCAAGTCTTAGTCATAGTCTAGTCTAAGTCATGCCCTAATAAAGTGTTGGCAACTTTACTAGAAGCTTCTACGGAATTTTGGAAGCAACAAGAAATGCCACGTTTTACTACAGTAGGCCTAATTTTGAAGGCTTTAGTTGACAGTTTTAAAAATGCTAAAAATATATCCGTCTTTTACATCGCCGTCTATTTGACAAGGACAGCAACAGTTTTAGGAGCTTCAGATCTGTCGTCAACTAAGCCTTTAAAATTGCCCCCAATATATCACTTGCCTACACTCATGCTCGTAATTCAGCACTTAATGCGTAAAACGCCACCAATTTTAAACATTAACAGTGGAAAAAGCACAAGTTTTGAGAAATAATACAATGCAACGACGTGAACTTTTCCGCGTTACCGCCAATACTCCCCCAGTTATCTACTTATATATAGTTTTGATCGGTTACAGACATTGACTATAAGTTAGTGGTGTATTTCAACCGCTAATCCTTTGCGAGGAAACGGGACACCCAATGTGTCTTTTGTTCCGTCCTGTTCTGTTCTTTGTAATTTCATATGACTTTGTCTCATGTTACTCCGCCTTCTGCCCGCGCAAGTGAGTCGTTTGTAAGAGAATTATGTTCACGACCTATCAACGGGCTTCATAATCTTTGGTTACAGGCCTGTTCCGTCATCCATAAAAAGCTAATGGAAAGAGCCTAATAATCAGTCTGTGAATGACTTGGCAACAAACTTCCCCCTATTTTGGGGTAGATCACCGTCCAACCAGAAACCACCAGTACTTAGCAAAAATCTAAGTATGAAATTGTAGAATTCTGTGCGCCAATCAAAAGCCACTGCAACTGTTATGGGTGGCCGTGTTGCTTAACATCAGGTGAACGATTAGCTCGTCACGTCATTCATTCTCATAAAAAAAATATCAAAAGCATGAGCGTTGAGCGGTACCTACGCGAGTATACCAAACCAGATTCCAGACATGAAATCACGCGAGTTGAAGCATCATACTTACACTTTGCTGACTACTCAGTAAAAATAATACTTATTTACCTACTGCAAAGAACCCACAAGCTTAATTTAATTTCGTTATAATCTTGAAATCAGTTTTACTTGTTTATTAAATAGAACAGTGAGTGATTTGCTGTCGCGCATAGATAATACTTTTGCATTGTAAGTAACTCATCGTGAAAATAATGGTGACGCGCTATGCGAAGAAAAATGCCTACCTATGCCTACAGGGACGTTACGCTAAACAAACCAAGCTCGTCTGGACCAAAATTGTTTTGGAACGTTTTCGTTTAGTTTCGTAGCCCAACATAACTCCATCAACATCCCATCATCAGCAGGAAAACACACAAGTACAATTATAATTTTCTAAACTCAAATTACATAGAACGCCTAACAATCCCTAACAACGTCCAACAAGCTCGAATGCCGGGAACTAAGTGGCCACAGAGTACTTTGCTATATACTGGTGGTCACCCGCGCGATTCATAGACTACTTGGTACGTTCCTCCCGCGCTGCTAAGCCTCCATGGAGAATATTTCTGACAGTATGTTAATTTTTCTATGTACTTAAGTTATTTTTATTGTGTATTGTAATGTAGTGTTGTGTGATGTCCTGAATAAATGTATTTTCTTTCTTTCTTTCTTTCTTCCTTTCTTTGAAGTGTATTTCCGTGGCGTTATGTGCTAATGAACTGTTATCCATAAGCGTATAAGCGTAATATCATGTCAATCACAATACATGTGAAATTACTATTCGTAATTTGTGACGTCAAAGGCTAAAGTTAAAACTATGATTTAAGCTTTTGTTTGTATTTTAAGCTGCCGAAAGAGACAGCATAGGTTTTAACATAGGTATTTTTGAGTGAAGAAATTAATGTAATTTGAAATTACGGGTTCTAATCTTTGTTAATATGGACTTTCAAATAAACATCTACCAATCAACGAAATAAACATAAAAGAGTAAGTAACAAAAAGATTTGATCGAGAAACGGGGTGTACGCGGCTTGAATAAAACATGCCCAGTGGCTCCATTTGACAGGGGTGGGGGCCAACCCTTTCCCCTTTAATAAAAGCGCACCCCTAAAGGTTTTTTTGCGACAGTTGAAGGGGTGGCGATCGATTTTTTTGTGAAAGCTTGGGAGAGTCAGCTCTGCAGAATACACTCGACGGTTGAGTTTATAATAAACGTTTTTTATACGACAGTGTTCAACAGCAAGCCTGTCATAGGTTAAAAAAACTGGCCAAGTGCGAGTCGGACTCCGACACGGGGTATTCCGTACAATCTATAAACACGAGCAAAAAGCCACGTTTTTGGTCTGGGAGCCCCCTTAAATATTTATTTTATTCTGTTTCTTGTTATTTTGTAGTTACAGCGGCAATAGAAATACACTATCTGTGAAGATTTCAACTGTTTATCTATCACGGTTCATGAGATACAGCCTGGGGACAGACAGACCGACGGACAGCGGAGTCTTAGTAATAAGGTCCGATCATAAAGTCGTTTGAAAAAGTGCTCTTGTAGAGTCCTATAAGCACTAGGTTACGTCACAGAATAAGTGATAGTGGTGCTACGATTCGTAGCACTACTATTGACTGTAAAAATTAAAAATTCGTTTGTTTGTGCAAAGATAATAGAATATTATATTTAGTAGTTTTTACAGCTTTCACGTCAAATATTATGGATTATTTTGGCTGAAAATTTTCACACAGATAGCTGCTGAACGGCTGGATACTATGATTTTTTACCCTGGAAAATTAAAGGGCCGCCAGAAACGGATAATGTGAGTGAAACTGCAGGGTGGTTTTATTCTTGCGTATTATAATTTTTGTCTAATATGTACCCACACTAAATATTTAACACAAAAAATATGAAAATTTTGTTTGAACTTCACTTGTGATATTCGTTTCATCAAATATGTGACCTTTAGTTTGTAATTTACATTAATTTTAGTCAATCCTGCAAATCCATTTGAACACAGACTTTAGTTTTTTAATGTCATCATCATCATTATCAGCCTGAAGACGTCCACTGCTGAACATAGGCCTCCCCCAGAGAGCACCACTTTGAGCGGCTGCTGGCCTCTTGCATCCGTCGGCTCCCCACGGTTCTGACCAGGTCGTCAGTCTACCTTGGGCCGACGACCAATATTGGGGGGCTGGCCTACGCTGCGTCTTCGTGGTCGCCACTCGAGAACCTTTCTTCCACATCGGTTGTCATGTTTTTTATGCTACGTAGATAACTTAATTCTGACACTCTAGAACTACACTACGCTGTCATAGAATAAATAATAGTACTCCCGTAGCCGCCATATTTGCTAACCCTTCATACTGAGAGTTGTATACTTTTTAATCCGGCAAGCACTTATAGTGATTGTGTGAAAGGGGTGTGCACAATAGACGCCATGTGAAGGGAACCCCTTCATTGACAGCTCGTTATTACTCGTGTGAATGAGAACTTTCAAATGTGAATAAATGTGAAAGACTAAAGTATCATCATTCATCATCATTAACAGCCTGAAGAACATAGGCTTCCACCAGGGAGCGCTACTTTGAGCGGCTGCTCGCCTCCTGCATCTATCGGCTCCGCGCGGCTTTCACCAGATCGTCGGTTCACCTAGTGGGGGGCCGGCCTAGGATGCATCTTCCGGATCGTGGTCGCCACTCGAGAACCTTTCTTCCCCATCGTTAGTCAGGTCTACGAGCGATGTGGCCTGCCCATTGCCATTTCAACTTGCTAATCCTAAGAGCTACATCGGTCACTTTAGTTCTCCTGTGGATCTAATCATTTCGGATCATATGCAAAGTATATTTGGTAACAAAAGGCTACGAATAAAATACAAAATTTAAATCACGTACGTGCAAGGATCGTAGGTAGGTTAGGTACAACTCATTGTCGCCGTCTATTACACCGATACGGCTTACCTACTATTATTTACCTAATTCTGTGACGTAGCGTCAAGGTCTGTACATAATTTTGTCTCACAGATTCAAATGATAAAAATGAAGTTCAGCATTGGATACTGAAAATCTGGGAGGCCAATAGCGGAGCGAAAGTTGGTATGAGTTGGGTTTTAGAATTAGAAATAAAGAACCAAATACATGCAAAATGAGACTTTTATTTATGGTAATCTTTCGACTAAACGATTAATTAGCAGATAAACCCTTTTAGAAACAGATTGTGCCATAAACATTTTATTCATTGCATTTCTGACATGTCAGAATAAAATGGTCACTGCACACACGTTGATAGCATTTACAATATGATTTTTTGGATTTTCGGTCCTTTGTTCTTGGACAAATATGGACAATAATGTAAAATTTGCATTGGACAAATATGTAAAATATGTACTGAAAACGTAGTGCAAATCTACGTAAAAACTGAACTACGTAAACGCTTGCCTGGGGTGCTTTACACCCCAACCGCACTCTACTGCCTTAACCTTACGCCACAGAGTGGTTTTTGTGATTAAATAATAAAGATCCGCTCGTTTTAGGAAGCTAGAAAAAAAAATCCGACGACCTGGTGAAAACCGCGGGGAGCCGATGGATGCAGGAGGCGAGCAGCCGCTCAAAGCGGCGCTCTCTGGGGGAGGCCTATGTTCAGCAGTGGACATCTACGTGTTGATGATGATGATGATCAAACAGCTGGGGTGTAAAGCACCCCACGCGAGTAATTAAGGGTTAACTACAATATTAGGTCTTCTATTGTAGCCAAACGCTAGCGTTTTTCTATACATAAGTATAACGTCTCGTTTGGTACCGAAGTAGAAATGTATACTGTTCAGTATGCGCCAGCTTCCATTTGGTACGTAACCTTAATGTTGAACTGGTTCTACCTTAGTACCCATCCTATACCTATAATTTTGAACGGACTAATGCTGTTGTTCTCTACCGACCTTTACAGCGTCACCGGGCGGGAGGGCAGACGCTTAAGGCACCCAGCCGACAAAAGTGGGGGGCAACTAGCTCAAGGGCACACCTGGGGTGCGAGCCTCGGCTTGGGCTGTTAAGGGATAAGAGGATCGAGAAGGCTACGCCCGCTGGAGGAGTGGACCCTATGGAAAGTCGCGACCATTCATTTAACCTATGGGGGGTACGTCGACTTCGCCGGTGGGGTCGGTGTCTGATTGTGTTACGCTGGTATCCTATACCGGTGCCGAAATCGGCACCTGAGCCAGAAGGGCTAGACTGGTCCGGTGATCATAACAGCCGAAACAATGGCTGCTAATCTTCCGGGTCGCTCAAGACGTTTCTTGGGCGGCGACGACGGGGTGGATCTATAGAGTCTAGCTAGAGATGTTACTTAGGTACCAAAAGTAGGTATTAAGGGTACCAAATTAATAATATGAAATTAGCCACCTGTAACTTGTATTATATTATCAGCGAATGGTTATTTATTTATTTATTTATTTATATATTTAATTATTTATTTATATATTTAATTATTTATTTATTTATTTATTTAATTATTTATTTATATATTTATTTATTTATTTATTTATTTATTTATTTATTTATTTATTTATTTATGTATTTATTTATTTATATTATATATTTAATTATTTATTTATATATTTAATTATTTATTTATTTATTTATTTAATTATTTATTTATATATTTATTTATTTATTTATTTATTTATTTATTTATTTATTTATTTATTTATTTATTTATTTATTTATTTATTTATTTATTTATGTATTTATTTATTTATATATACATGCCCTTTGGTGAACATGACAGTCTCCCAATTCGTTCACCAAGGACTCAAAAACATAACACATATACAAATTAAACACATTATCCATAACTATTATTACTAACCAATATTTACAATAACAACAAAAAATTACAACTACTTATCTCACTCAAATTACAAAATACGAAATACGTTACACCGTACGTTATGTAATATTATACAAAAAATACGGCTGAATAAAAGAAAAATCACCAAAAGAAAGTGAAAGGCCGAATAAGCGACTATTTCGCAGAAATAACGACTATTTTGCAGCGTAAACATCGTATCAGAAAGGAATATCGTAAGATTTATTACGCGATATGACTTCAGTTTTCCTTTCGTATAGCGAAGAAACTTGCCGCTCATAATTTTAGACTCCCGCCAGATAGAGTTGCCAGTATTGCTTAGAATTTATCCGGACAAGTTAAAGCTGAAACAAAGATATCGTAACTATAAACGCAGCTTTAAAAAGATAAGTATACCTATTTAATAATAATTAAATTAAACGACTAAAGAATAATATTTTTATAATGAACTATACATAATAATTATTTTGGGTGTCTATTATGTTTTTAAGATGTAAGGATAAAACGAACAGACAAATAGAAATAAGAATAAGCATATTCATAAAGTAGGTCTATGTCTCAAAACACCAGTTACAAACGGCTAAGTACTTATGTATGTTATCGAGCAAACGTAGTTTTATAATGGTATGCCTATTTGTGTTTAATTAAATATTTTTACATTTTATTGTGTCTAATTTTAATTTTCATAAAGAGTATTTTCACAAATCAAAAACACAATGTTGCAGAGTCCTAGGTTTCCACAAAGCATGGCGTCTTGTTCCGTTTTTCCACGGCGGGGTGGGCGGGGGAAAGGCGGCATGGGTGGGGGGATAAAATCCATACTTATAATATTTGCAGCCTCCACTCTCGGCACGCACACTAGCGCACCGCAATTTAGCACTCCTTGGAGAGTTTCGGACCGCATAGGGTGGTGTCATATTAACGAATTAAAAATATTGGAGTTCTCCAATATTTACAACGTTACGTATTTGTGTTTACAACGTTTGTTGCACCTTAACCTTACCTAATAAGTATAAGGCCTTCGTTCTCTATATCCGAGTAAAGTTCCGAGTTAACTAGCCACCACGTAATGTCACTTGTAACTGCAGTAACGAATTTCAGAATGTCCGAGTAGCGCTAGCCGACCCGTAAACCAGGCTGCTACTTACAGGACACATCAGCTGCCGATTAGTACGGTTAACCGACGGCTATAGCAAAACTTGTTGCAAACTCGCATGTGTTTGTAATTTATTATTATAGTTTGCATGCCACAAATACTGAGATCTACGGAACTGAAAACTACCAACCCTGTTAATTACGCTACTGCTATAAAAACATCGACTATTCCTGTTTCTATTTCGAGATCAGATACTTATGAATATAGAAATCATTATATTTAATTACTAAAACAGTCCGCTCAGAACCGTGGGAAGCCGATGGATACTGGAGGCTAGCAGCCGCTCAAAGTGGTGCTCTTTGGAGGAGGCCTATGTTCAGCAGTGGACGTCTTCAGGCTGATGTATATGATGACGACTAAAAAAGTTTTTGTTCAATTATAATATGTTAAATACTATATGATATTATGATTTTTTTGCTTTGTGTGGTTTTAATTTTTATTATTTCGTCAAGATAAAACCATATTTCAGGTACCTATAGGTATTTCTTATTACATTTCACGTTGAACTAAACAATGTAATCTAAATTCGTATTACATTCCTCATTACATTAATTTAATTAGTTGATACGCCTTTTTGTAAAGGTAAATCCTTACCTACTTACTGTTTTTAGGTGGGGAATAAATACTCTTTGAAAAAAAATAAAAAACGAACCCAAAATGGCGTCACTGACAGCAGTCAGGTTGACTATTGAACGAACGAAATGAACAGTTGACGTTGCTATAGATCACCCTAAATTTTTACCCACTGAGTAGCTGATTGAAACTCTGTTTTCGTTCGTGAAACTGGGAAGAACTACTAGCCGCCTTTACGTCCCGATCAGTATTACTCACTGGCTAGGTAATAGTAATTTAATCGAATATAGAGAACGAAGCCCTAAGAACCACATATAATAATGATAATAATTAAAA
This sequence comes from Ennomos erosarius, assembly GCA_963580505.1. Lineage (NCBI taxonomy): Eukaryota > Metazoa > Arthropoda > Insecta > Lepidoptera > Geometridae > Ennomos > Ennomos erosarius. The sequence goes on along the minus strand of OY756978.1, from coordinate 3,948,918 downwards.
TATCTTATATCTTTCTTTTATTATAGATGGGTTCAATAACCATACAATTTTCCGGCAAACTACTTTAAGTCTACATAGTCATCACTTTGTTCAGATATTTCAGTGCTAGTAGAAGTCCAGAGGCAGAGCACCCTTGGAACACCTCTAGGTACCCTAGGTGCTGCACCTATACATTATACATAAACTTCCATAATTATAAGGATCTAATAAAAAGCCTTTGCATATGTTCTAAGCTTAAAGCTCGCTACTCACCTTGCCCTCCCTGTTCCTGTCTAATAGAAACAGGAACAAGAAATAAATCATATATTCCCGCTAATCCAAATAATTTAAATGGATGCCTAGCTCCAAAATCTAGAGAGAGCAAACAGCCTGTATCAACGTCTCCCCACTCACACATACGCGCCAAGTCGCGCGCTCCATCGGAAAAAATGTACGACGCCATAAAAAATCACCGTCCGCCGGCTCCCGTGGTTTTTACCCGTTTTTTCCCCCGGAGGGTCTCCCGTCGCTATGGCAACACCGCTCTCCTCCCCTCGACTCGGCTGGACTTGCTAAAAGCTGCATCAATATTTTTATGGGAAGTGAAAGATTTGCTGGGTTGGTTCTTTCCTATTTGGTACTAAATTATGGCTAGCTTTTTGTGTGTTTCGGGTTTCAAGCACATTCAATGCTTTTTTAACGTGACTTTACAAAAGTACCTTCCTAATATTTTTTTTCTTAGGTATAATTTTGGCTCCACACATTTCGCCAGTGTGAAGTATTGTATTTCTTCATCGTTATAGAATATTCCAAATGAAGTCTAGTCAAAGTCATAATCCAATCTAAGTCAGGTATAGTCAAAGTCCAGAAGTCATGCTCTAGTAAAGTGGTGGCAACTTTACTAGAAGCTTCTATGGAACTTCGGAAGCAACACGAAAAACCACGTTTCACCACATTATATCACTTGCCCACACTCATGCTCGTAAAAAGCACAAGTTTTGAGAAATAATACAATGCAACGAACGACGTGAAATTTTCCGCGTTCCCGCCTAAACTATACCTAATATTAATATACCTATCTTACTAATATTAAGTAGTTTAGTTCAAATTAAATTACATAAATTCTGTATTTTAAAATTAAATGCCTAAGTTATTTATTTATTGTATTAAATTAGCTCGTAGTGCAGGAAGAAGTGACCTGCGTGTTTTCGCGATAAAGACGGCATTCATGTTGGCAAATAATTACGTAAGTATATTAAGTAATTATCACAGAATTAATGTTGTGTGGGACTACGCCTAATACGTTTTCGTATTATTTTAATTTTGCCTAATGTTGTTTCGGAATTGGACTGCAACTAAATACACGTAAATTACCTTCACCTCTTTTCACAACATAAAAAAAAACAAAACATAATATTTTAGGTCTGTGATTTAGATTATTGACTGATCACATACTTTACTGTATCACTTTTGTACTGTACTGTCACTGTATGTACTTTTGGTGTGCAACCGATATTTCTTTATAGATCATAATACGTTACCACTGTAAGGCCCGTGGCACTTCTCTCACAAGGAGGGAGCTGGCCAAGTGCGGGTTGGTGCAATGCAAGGCGCATATTCTCGAATTTTGTGATTCTTGAACTTACAGATTCCTTTGTTGTGTTGTGTAGGTATACGCGTGTCATTAAAGAAGCGAATCTAACGTAAACAAAAAACTCTTGTTTTCTCTCTTTCACTAATGCAACACGAGTGAGACAGCAATAGAAATGTTTGCTCTATTCAGTTCTTTTCTTTCGAATCGCATTATACATGTTGACTTTCACCGTTGTAAAACGACTGCACGAGTTTTTTGGCGGGAACGCGCAAAAGTTCAAAGATTATGTTGTTGCATTGTATTATTTCTCAAAACTTGTGCTTTTTTTACGCATTAGGTGCTGAATTACGAGCATAAGTGTGGGTAAGTGATATAATGTGGTGAAACGTGTATTTTCGTGTTGCTTCCAAAATTCCATAGAAGCGTCTAGTAAAGTTGCCACCTCTTTACTGAAGCACGACTTAGACTGGACTATGACTATGACTAAGACTTGACTTTACGTGAAATATTCTGTTAATATGATGAAAAATTACAATACTTGACACTGGCTAAATACACTAAGTGTGGAGCCAAAGTAGAAAAAAAAACGACAGTACATTCCGTACATAACTTGAAATAATGATTGGTGCATCTTGCTCCGCTTACGACATCTATGTAGTCGAAACGGTAAATTAGCTAACTAAATAAGCGAAGACTATCGCAAACAAAACATATATCATTTTCGACGAGTCGTGTAAACAACGAGCGATTCCCCGTAACTTAATATTTGGAAATCAATTATCCATAAGAAGTATTGCCAGACGGAACATTACGGGATTAACCGTGTTATATATGGCGATAGTTTGGCCATTGGTACTCAAATAAAGTATTAGAGATACCTTATTATTAATTATGGCTTGGTGTCAACCAATGGTTTACAACTTTAAAGGCTTTCTTTTGATTTTCAATTTGCTGTCATCCTCCTTTGACTGTAACGTAAATACTGACACCTAAAATTTAAATTGTAACCCGTTAAATTTAAATTTCGAAAGCTATGCAGGTAGTGTCGTATACAGGTATGTGCATTGTGCACACAACATCAACTAAAATTGCGTGAAATGTAAAAAATAGGCTCAATAAAGATACAAAACTACATAGATCTATTTACATGACTCTAAATCGACGCCCAAAATATAACACACGCCTCCTTCTAATAAAAAACTTACATATAAAACCACATCACGCTATAAAAAACTCCCCTAACTTTTTTATCGCCCTAAAAAGCTCCACGATTGGCCGCGTTCCCCCAATAAAAAAGCTAAAGACGCGTGCGCAGCCAGCACGCGTTCTCCATTCAAATTCAAATAAGGAACACGCGAGCTACCGTATGTTACATACGGAGCGCGGCTGCTACTTATTATTAAAAGGTCACCACTTAACAAAAGACCGATATACCGCTTTTTCTAAACAACATCAGGGATCTCACAATACTGGTTGTTACGTGTAAAAATAAGCGCGGAAGAAAAAATATAAAATAAACGGCAGGGAAGTATTTTAAAAATAGAATTCTCTCCCTTCCGATTTGGGGGAGTGACGGCTTGATATATTGCTGGAGTTACTTGGGATTTTAATAATACACAGCGTGTGTTGGTTCGGTGAGGCCGTAAGATTTGTCAATATGGCATTCTGTGGGCGCTATTTTGGTGAGCGCGTGCTCGGCCTGCCCTAACGTTCCATATCGAGTTTCTAGACATTGTAATGTTTGCCTGACGACAACGGCTCCTGTTACTGCTTCCGCCATTCTGAGGGATAAAAAGTTCATAAATCGCAATATGAAAAAATTGTGGCTCTTAAAACCACATTTTTAGATCCGTTTTCATAAACGGTAGCGTTTCTACCTTTTTTTGCAAAGCGGTCGACGGTACTTTTTGGTACCACAAGATTTTACAAGTATTACAATACAATAGGTAAATCATTTCAGGTACTTACGTCATATATAAGTTAAATGTTCTTACCAAGCCGGAACTCGAGCTTTCGGGCGGCAAAGTGCATTTTATGTTGTTTTTAGCTAAACATATAATATTACAATTTTCTTAATGAATTTAGTAGTTGTCCCATTATTTATAGTAAGAATTAAACGTGGTGTATGTGTATACTTAATAAGTATATATATATAGAGACGTATTCAATAAATAACCTATATGTTTTCTACTATAAGTAGGAGCATATCTACATTAATTTCGATACTTAGATAAGTAGGTACCCATATAATTGTATTAGAATAGATGCGTAAATATATAACCAGCTTTGTAGCCCTTTCCCAGCATATTGTTTACAAATAGATTAAAAATAAAGATTAATTTGATTACCATTAGCTCACACGCTCTCCACATTTGAGCCCGGCAATTTATTATTATGGACCCGTATCCAATTTAAAACAACGCACGACCGAATGCAGCCATTAGGTGCGAGGGGCACATTGTTTTCCATCGTAGAACATAGAGGGGAACAGCCGAACACTGGCAGCAGAAAAAACAATTTAAAAATAAAATGTAATAATTATAAAAGGGAGGGAGCGGCGCGTGGCGCGAGCTTTATTTATTTCAAAGTTCGAACTCTCAGCTGCCGTTTGAATTACGAATGCGTTGTCTCACTGGCTGGTGACATGTGGTCGATGAAAAAAAAGATACGTTTCTTTACACCTGTCTATGTGCTTTATTGGAAAAGAAAAGAGTAATAACTTTCCAGATAGTTTTGGCGGGAACGCGGAAGAGTTCACGTCATTGCATTGTATTATTTTTCAAAACTTTTGCTTTTTCTAGTGTTAATGTTTAAAATAGGTGGCGTTTTACGCATTAAGTGCTGAATTACTAGCATAAGTGAGGCCAAGTGATATAATGTGGTAACGTGACTTTTCGTGTTGCTTCCAAAACTCCATAGAAGCTTCTAGTAAAGTTGCCACCAATTTGCTGGGGCATGACTTAGACTGGACTATGACTACCTGACTTAGACCGGACTATGACTATCTGACTTAGACTGGACTATGACTATGACTAGGACACGACTTTGCGTGAAATATTTTATAACACGATGAAAATATAATACTTGACACTGGCTAAATACACTATGTGTAGAGACAAAATATATTTAAAAAAAAAACTTTCCAGATATTTTTGGCGATTAGAAAAAATTTTTTAAACTGTTCGTAATATTATCAATGTACCATAATATAAACAAAAAACCGTTTAAGTATATTGTTTTCATTTGCAAATTAATCTTCATCTGTCAAAGCAAGCGGGTAATAGAGCCACGGAGGTGGCAACCGTCTTTACCTTATCTCGATTATCTGTTGCATCTTGCCACCTACAACTTCTTTGGTATCAGAGCACGTAATTAAAACGAACGCAGACCGGACCACCCTAAATGCAGCTGGCATTGGTTTAGTTATATTGCAAAATATTTCGGTTTGATTCACCAAAATATGCGATTGCAGTTCACTAAAAATAAGTTTTAGTAAGTTTTGAAATTTCCTGAAGTTTTATCAAAAACATATTGTATAAAAATAGAGACACCATACATAACTTAGAAACCTAGGTTAACTATGATAATTTGGCCGATGCAATATGGACGTAATAAGTAAATTATTACATTAATTAATTCGAAGTCAAGGGGTAGTAATGGAACTGCCTTATTCGTATACAGGATGTTATTTAATCCATTGGCATAAATTGAGCCCATGATAGAACATCATTTATAGATGATTATTAAAGAGTAAAGAGTGTAAATCAAAATATTTTTATTGAAAATTATGAAGATTGCCGCGGTGCCTAACGCAGTCGGCACGAATGATTTTGATACATTTAAACGTTTTTATGCCTTGTATGTACTAATTAAAAACAGTACTCCATTATTCCGATTAAATTTTGTATTGTAGCATTGGATTAAGTAAGTTATTCCATTTTTTGGAGATATTATTATTACCAAACCTATGTGTTAGAATTCAAAAATCTTGGTCCACACGTGACCGGTATCAGGAGTAGGTACCTACTCTTAAAGGATGCTAATGAATTCAATTACACCCGGTATATTAGGAACTAGAAAAGAGGATGATAAAAAGAAAGTAGAGATTACCAACACAAAAATAAAACTACACAAAAGAGTTTCAACATCTTAAAAAATTGTCGGTGGTCCACGCAAAAAAGGATCATCGAAAAATGTCTATGGTCGAATTGGCGCTCGTTGTACAACAATGTTTGTATTTTTTATCGCTAAGCATCTGCAACCGGACACTGAGCGATAACATTCTGCCACAATGACTACTGCATGCATAAATCTAAGAACATACAATTATTTTAGGACGGTTTTTTGTCCGGGCGATTATTGATCGTCCACCCTCGCATCACGGGGCTATTGTGAGTAAAAAGAGTGCGTTTTTTTCTGGTCATTTTGGGGGCTTTTGTAAAAAGATGCGTCCCAAAATGTCCCCCTTTTCGGGTAATAGGGTACAGCTGAGGTGATGCTTTGTCCGGCGCTGGCGAGTGTGGATTACATACAGACAGCAAGATGGTCGAGAGTGTATCATTCACAACGGTCAAGGGCTTCTGGCGACGGGAATCGTAAAATTGACCGAAATGACACGAGATTTTATCAACGGATTTTTACGGAATTTTAGTTTCTTAGAATTTGTAAAAGTTTTATTTTGAATTATTTTCATGTAAGTTTAGTTGCACTCCACACTAGTTGCACTAAGTGGTAGGACTTTTCTGCAAAGTTCGTCTAGGTAGTAAAATTACAGCTCTTAAGTTTGCACTTATCGCGTTAGGACATGCCCAAATGCAATGTAATAGTTATATTTAGGTACAGGTTTAAGTGTACTAGGTGGTAGGACTTTTCTGCAAAGTTCGTCTAGGTAGGTACCACCGCTTTGCCAGTTATTCTCCCGCCAAGCAGTAGTGTGCAAGCACTACTGTGTTCCGGTTTGAAGGGCATTAGCTAGTGAAATTACTGGGCAAATGAGACTTTATGACCTGATCACACAGTGCAGTAATCTGATTACTAGACTGTGTGATGTGTGATGTCTCAGGATGACGAGCGCAGTACAGTGTCACGCGAAACTTAAAAAAAAAACATTTTTGTTTAAGCTTAGATAAACTTCATGAGACCGCAAGTCGAGCAGATTCTGGTGGTTCTGGTTTGTGAAATAAATATAGACATCATCGAAATAGACATACAAACTATTTAGTTTTTTTTTATAAATTTATTAAGTAGGTATGTTGGTTGATTTACGAGAGATTGAGAGCTAGAAATATATATTTTTATTTAAATTAATTACTTAATGCAGTGCAACTTAATAATTATATTGTATCAGCTTTACCGTGAACTTTAACTCGTCGCCATAAATGTGACGAGCATAGATATATTATAAGGTGACGAGGGTAAGTATGCGATGTCTACCGATGACATATAGTGCCGATGACAGACCACGTCTGCAAGCCAGTGGCTACAAGATGTTTTTTTATGTTAAGTATGTTTTCCTATATTGATAAGCATAAAAAATATAATCGGGACCTGCATTGTTGAATCTTTGCAAAAGTAAGCTCATCATCAATAGCCTGAAGACGTCCCTGCTGAACATAGGCCTACATAGGAACAGCTCCCCGTGGTTTTGGCCAGATCGTCGGTCTATCTAGTGGGGAGCCGACCTACGCTTCATCTTTCTTCCGGTTCGTGGTCGCCACTCGAGAACCTTCTTTAACCACCGATTGTCAGTTCTAAGAGCCTATATGGTCTGCTCATTGCCATTTCAACATAATTTGTGACTTTCAAGTTCTGCATATTTTTTCATTTCGGAGCTTATCTCGCAAGGAAACACCAAGCATACATAGCTCTCTCCATAGCTCGCAAATACATACCTAATTTAATGAGATTTTAGCTATAGTTGGGTCCGTTGGTGGCATGTTCTTGATTTCGTCGTTTTTGACCGGTATGTATTGTACTTTTAGGTCCCGCCATTCGTCTTAATTCGTGTAAATATACATCATAATTTTTTTATTTAGATAATTTAACGCCCACATGGTCCTTTACACTTTGCTTAATAAGCGGCATAGCTTTTTAAGGGGCTGTCTCGATCGGTCGAACTCCGAGCTATCTCCGTCACATGCAATGAAGACGAACGATCCGCTTAATGAATGACTCAGGATAGTTGACCAAAGAATAAATATGGCCACAGAATATAGATAAGGGATCATCTATTAATAATAATTACCTACACGGGTGGCTAAATGCATGCTTGAAAAACGTGGTAGTGTTTTTCGCAGCAGCTTTTTTAATTACAAAAGTTAAATAAGATTCACCTATTACCTAAAATCAATTGAAAAACTGGCTCGTTGAACAAGCATTTTACAAATTTCATGACTATTTATAATGATTTAATTTAATTTTTAATACAATTTTTATCAATGTTCTCCAATTTATTGATGAAATAACAGTTATGTTTAATTACTTTGTACATTTACTATGTACACTAATGATAATTAAGAATGATAGTATTAAGATATTGTTACTATACCTTTTTCCTTTTTTGTTGACATGTAACTAAATTGTTGCCAATAAATGACTATGACTATGGTATTGTATGTAAATAATTTAATTCTAATCTAAACATACCAAAACAAATAGATTCTACTAGAATACTAAAACTAATAAATAAGTTTGAATGTCAGTTTTAGTTAGTAACTTTTTCTTGAACATTTAAATTATTAGGAATAATTTATACTTAACATATAACCACCGAATACTGGCACAACAAATGAAAACACTTGTTGAATATTTAAAAACATTTACATACCAACTATGTTATGTATTTTATTGCTAAACCACACATTTGCGCGCGGCGTCTGTCCTTTGTAGGTAATTAACTTAGCCTTGTCGACTGTTTATAATTATCTTAAATTATTATTCTATTTTTACAAATGATTTGATATGGTGTAAAACAGGAAAACATTAACAGTTAATAATGTTAAATAAATTATTAAAATATAAGTACAAAACTTGTTGGATAATAAATCCAACCTGAATAGCACAGGAGCAGACTGTCTTGCCCAGAAGATTCACTCCGCAAAATGATTTAAAGAAATAACGACTCCTGCAACAATGCAATAAAGTGCAGTTCGGCTCGCACAATGCTAAAAGTCTACCTACCCTAAAAAGGTATCCCTCTTTCCATTGCTTTTGTTTTTATGCTTTTCTGACTCGTTACGTTTAACCGCTGAATAATGAATACAAGAACAAACACAGTACAGGATAATTATGATTTATGTCCATTCTGAGGTAAAAGTACTCGGACATTGATGTTGGTTCCACGTAGATACTTATCGTACCGATATCGTACCGATAACGTACCGATATCGTACCGATATCGTACCGATATCGTACCGATATCGTACCGATATCGTACCGATATCGTACCGATATCGTACCGATATCGTACCGTATCGTACCGTACTTATCGTATCGATACCTACGGTACGTATATCGATTCCTCGATGGATACATGCATAATTATATACCTCAATGCTACTGCAGCTTTGTAAATACAGAGTGCGCCAGGCCCGCTTATTAGTATTATTGTATGGAATAAAAAAGAAAGAAAGAAAACCGTTTAATATAAAAAAATACTAATGAATATAAAAATAAGATTACTAGAATAAGTATTCCAATATTTTAATAAGTGGTTTATAGATGATTCTGTGACTGCTATAGTAGGCATTATTCTACGCACAAATACAACAACTCTGACCTCTGTTCTCTTTTTAATCTTTGCAGCACATGTTTAGGGACCGGCATCGTTACACTTGCTCCGAACGTAGTCAACTTTTTACCGAACACTTTTTATTTATTGTAACACAAGCCTTAAATGCGGATGTATAAAATTTCTCAGTAAGCCATAATGGTTTTAAAAATAATAGCCGATTTACTAACAAGGTGATTAACTAATAAAAGGAGCAAGCAATAATAATTTATAAGAAAAACGTATATAATATGTGTATAACTATTTTTAATAATTTACCAAATGAACTCAAATCTTTAGAAGGATATATGTTTAAAAATCATTTGAGTGACTGGCTTTTAAGCAAATGTTTCTATAGTGTCAAGGAGTATGTAACATGTACTAGTAACAAAAATATTTTTTAATATTTGCACGCTTGCTTGCAGGCTGAATCCACGTGTCCACTACTTACTCTATGATCTTGTACCCAAATTAACAGTGCATTCTTGCAAATAAATAAAGAATTGATTGATTGATTAATAATTACAGATTATAATAGCTTTGTGCTCCCGGCGTGAAGTAAGAATAAAATCATCTTATCTCTTCCCGTGGGTGCCGTAAGAGCCGGCTATGGGAATATCCAGGGAATGGACCCCGGAAAGCACCATTCTTCTCGGTCTG